>JAOTON010001150.1:600000-1198168 GCA_034440635.1 Lepas anatifera
AAAGCAAAAAACCTTGTAATGTGCAACAATCCCACGAAGATTAAGTGGTTGATGCGTACTAATGTAGTTTACCGATTTCAATGTCCCGACGAAGGTTGCAGACTTCGTAAGGTAAACTACATCGGATACACATCAACCACTTTATCTCGTCGCCTTACCATGCACCTCCACGAGGGAGCCCCTAATGATCACCTACAACAAGAACACAACACAACACTCACAAGACGCAACACTACAAGAACACTCACAACACTAACACAACACTCACAAGAAAAATGCTTACTGATAACACACATATAATAGACTCCAGCACTGACCACAACAAAATAGAAATAATTGAAGCAATATACTTCAACCAACTCGCACCGCACATCAACACACAAAAAAAGTTAGACTTGCCAAGTTATCACTATGGGGGATGGGATAAATAATGGGAAAAACCGAGTATGCGTGATGTATGTACTGAATAACATATCGTATGCTGACAATGTGAGTGTTTCTCTATTATATTGTAATGCTTTGTGATTAACTCTTTGTCAATGTAGTGTGACGATGAAAATGTAACAAGGTGATAGAAAAATTATTTTGTACTCATGGGATAATTGTTATAGCAAGTAGTCTGCAAAAATGTAATGATGTTTCTTTGCTTAGAAGGTCCGTCAACTGATTTGAGCTCATTACTCGGTGATATATTTTTCAAACAACTATATTTAGGAAAACGTGAGCCGCTCTGTCTCTTGTCTTAATAATGAACGTCCAATGCATTCGAAAGCTTGAACTTATATTTGAAATATTATTAACCCTCGCCCCACCGGGGGCATCGATGCCCCTTAAGGTTTTTTCGGGATAGCAGAAAAACAATGAGGTGCAGCACCGCGGTTGAGGGCTCCATCTCTCACCCAATCATTTTTACTTCATCCCTGAAATTGTTTTACCCCAGGTCACCCAAGGTCTGGTCACCAGGCGAGATCAACCAAGGTCACCTCACTTCAAATTTTGAGCTCTATAAGAGCTACATTTCTTAGTCAATTGATTTGAAACTTTCTACACTTCATAACCCCTCCAGAGTCCACATCATGTATATCCGGGATTTTTTATTTCCTGACTTGAGGTCAGGTCACGAGGTGACCTCTTACTTTGAAAAAGCATGGGAAAAGCTGTCTTATGATCTAAAAGTAAAAAAAAGATTGCAAATGCTCAGCTTGCTCAGAAAAACGTTTTTGGACACCATTTCACGGATCCCAGGGGAAATACTTGCCCTTTGATCTCTCCAAGGTCATCCAAGGTCACCAGGGGTCAAAAAGAGTATTTTGACAATAACTTTTGACCTAATTAAGCTAGAGCGCTGAATCAAACATCATCGTGTATGTCTTGTCACGGGTTTTTGTTTGATATATGACAAGGTCACTTTCTGATATTTCGTGATCTCGGGTCATATTAGGACACGAGGTGACCTCTGGAGGTCAAACCACTGGCGGGAGGTCATTACTTTTCACATAGCAGAAAAAGGTCTGGCATTTTCCTATCAAATGTACTTTACCAGACCTCAATAGCTCTAATGGCATCAGAGTTATGCCAAGTTTTCTTAAGCATTGCATATTTGAATGAAAATGGCTTATCATGACATAAATTGACCTCTGGAGGTCAAACCATTGACCTGATTGTTAAGACAAGTAATTTCTTACTGAATTCACGCGAGCTTTCTAATGCACTTTGCAGATTTGCGCTAACCCCCATATTGTCGGAGTTAGAGGGGGGCCATCGATGACCCCCGGTGGGGCGCGGGTTAATGATCTTTACTGATTTGACCAGACATTCCAAATGCAACCAAAAAAACTGCCAATATTATAATCAAAAAACAAAAGAAGGTATCCAAGTACGAATCAGCAAATACTATTCAATAGTCGCTGCATTATTATATATTCTTGCATTATATATATATATATATATATATATATATATATATATATATATATACATGATATATGGAAGAGACTTGACTTTTTTATTAATTTACCTTATATTTATCTTTTTATAAATGTTTCGATGTCAAAGCATCATCGTCAGTATAATTATCAAAGTCACATAAAAAGACACATACATAAAGCAGCATAAAACAAATAAACAAGACAGTTCCGCAAGAATGAATCAGGCAAACATTTCTATAGTATTTTAAATTCCTCTCACGTCTTTAACGAAAACACGTCAGTGGGGGACATCCGATATTGCTAAAGATATATTGTTTAGACTATTATATCTTCCATATATCATCCATAGTGTCTAGAGTATTTCAACAATATATATATATATATATATATATATATATATATATATATATATATATATATATATATATTATATATATATATATATATATATGTATATAAGTTACAATGATGTTTAGGCGAATTTCAAAAACTAAATTTATAAAAACATTATATTGCACCACATAAACGCGTTTCGTATTCACTTCATCAGTATGCAGCACAATGATGAAGTGAATACGAAACGCGTTTATGTGGTGCAATATAATGTTTTTTAAATTTAGTTTTTGAAATTCGCCTAAACATCATTGTAACTTATATTTGTCACTATGAACACAACATATATGTATATATATATATATATATATATATATATATATATATATATATTCGCTTACACATGTCTTCTTAAAAGCAATTGCATATCTATTTTCATCGATCTCTTCTTAGCTTTTTCAAGTGTTCGGATGGTTTTTCGTTTTGTTTCGCTTATGTCGTTCAATAGTGTTCCAATTCTCGGTGAACTCATTGGGTGCACTGTATCAATGTATATCTTCGCTACGCGTTTCAATAGACACTTCTATCATCAGGCTGGTTATACTACATCAGGTTTAATAAAACACTAAACACATATTTATCACATCCTATCCTAAGCTTTTGAGTTTGTAAAATACAATCGATTCGACATTTCAAAATTCGAATCACCACTAGCCATACCATGAATGCATTGGCACCTCCGTCAAAGTTATCCAAACAGATGCAAAGTCACTGATGGATTCGATTGGATGTTTAACCCGCGCCCCACCGGGGTCCAGCGCCACCTTCGCCCCACCGGGGGGCATCGATCGCCCCCTCTAACTCCGAAAATATGGGCGTTAACGCAAATCTGCAAAGTGCAATAGAAAGCTCGCGTGAATTCAGTAAGAAATTACTTCGCATGTTTTAGTGCTCAGGTTAATGGTTTGACCTCCAGAGGTCAAATTAGGTCAAGATCGGCTATTTTCACTCAAATATGCAATGCCTAAGCAAACTGGCCATAACTCTTATGCCATTAGAGCTATTGAGGTCTGGTAAAGTACATTTGATAGGAAATTGTCAGTCCTTTTTCCGCTATGTGAAACATAAAGACCTCCCGCCAGTGGTTTGACCTCCAGAGGTCACCTCGTGACCTAAGATGACCTGAGGTCACGAAATGTCAGAAAGTGACCTTGCCGTATATCAAATGAAAGCCAGTGACAAGACAAACACGATGGTGTTTGATTCAGCGCTCTAGCTTGATTAGGTCAAAAGTTATTGTCAAAATACTGTTTTGACCCCTGGTGACCTTGGATGACCTTGGAGAGGTCATAGGGCAAATATGGCCCCTGAAATCCGTGAAAGGGTGTCCAGGAACGCTTTTCTGATCAAGCTGAGCATTTTCAATCGCTTTTGTGACTTTTAGATCATAAGACAGCTTTTCCCCATGCTTTTTCAATGGGAGAGGTCACCTCGTGACCTGACCTCAGGGCACGAAATCGAAAAATCCCGGATATACACCTTGTAGACCCTGGGGGGGCCATAAATTGTAGGAAGTTTCAAATCGATCGACTTTGAAATGTAGCTCTTACAGAGCTCTAAAGTTTGAAGTGAGGTGACCTTGGTTGACCTCGTCTAGTGACCTGACCTTGGGTGACCCGGGGTAAAAAATTTCAGGGATGGTGGGAAAATGATGCAGTGAGAGGTAGAGCCTTCAACCGCGGTGCTGCACCTCTTCGTTTTTCTGCTATCCCGGAAAAACCTTAGGGGGGCTATCGATGCCCCCGGTGGGGCGAGGGTAAATGACGGTCCCAGGTTTCGGATGCATATTACCTCCAGGATATGTAGTTTTCTCTTGTTGGGTGATGTCAGGATCGTTGTATTCTCGACTAGGTCCTTGCGAGTGATTTTGTGGTCGTGTTCTTGCTTATGGAGCAATTAACACACATAGATCTGGCCGCCGACCGTCTGGAACTCTCCAATCATGCTGTGGTGAGCGATACCAATGGCTCTGAAGCGTATATCGGGAGAATCTCTGAACACGATTGAGGAAGTCCGGCCGTTCGTGTTCCCGGCTGTCGGCTTTGACGCTACATACCTCACTGAATTGAAGTGGAGCTGAGCCCCCGGCCGCTAAGATATCGCCAGCAGCTGCCAGTCTTACAAAGCAAAGGTCATTCAGGAAAAGCAAGCAGACCAAGTGAAGTGGAGGTGGATCTGCAAACATGGAGCGAATTTATAAGCCTCAATAGTGGCGGATACAAGCGAGGCTCAAACTCTCCCCAAAATGTCAAAGTGTCTATAGTTAATGCATAGCCAGAGGTTGTTCCGAGGCAGTGGTGTGGGAGGCTCGAGCCCCCTCCCCGAAATGTTGTCCTGCATCTGCCACTGTGTCTCATACAGTTGTCATAAGTTAGGATGTGTGCAATACGTTGATACAAATTTGAGTGTCCTTGTTTTGAAGAAGAAACCTTTTCACTTTAGGCGCACCAACTGCCAATTTCAGTCTGGGGTCATATGGCGGCGCCAACATTCATGCTATTGGGAGTGTATTTTTGAAATCAGAAAGTCCTTATTCTGTCTTCTCGTGGGGATTTGAACCGGGTCAGTGGCGTTGAAGCCCAACGCGCTACCACGGCGTCCATAGTGGCGCAGTGGTGGCGCGTTTTCTATCATACAAGGACAGCTCTCTCCAAATGTTTGCACCGGGTTTTTTTTTCTCCGATTTTGATCATAGCTCTGGAAAGGCCATGCCGACAAAACAACATGAAGAGCCAGAAATTGACGATTTGTTTTAAGCTATCATTGGCTTACGTTGTCACAACCCTTGGAATATACATAAAGGTAAAAGTATTCTCCATAAACATTCCTGAAGATCAAGTACGTCAAAGCACAAGCCATCCCTTAGTGCAAGATGATAATACTTAGCAGCGCTAGCCTTCCATTGTTAAGATACGCTGCAATACACGTTTGCTCGGATCAGGCTGGAGATATCAGTCAGGACAAAAGGAACAGTACAGAACTGCTTCTATATTAATAGGGTATGATAAAATCATAAGGACACTGTGCCCCGAGACAAAGACCCCTTCCAGGGCACAGCATAGGCTGTACACGCGATAGCTGGACCGGTTTTTATACGATATGATTCAATGCGCGCCTCCAACACCCTTTAATAGATTAGTGGCACCCAGACAGAGAAGCCGATAGTGGTGTCTGTCTGTTGCTGCAGTTTCCTTGTCCATCAGACCGCACCCGCGCGTGACAGGCCAGTCGGTTTTTGTCTCGGTTCTTGCCACCGCGTCCGGCGCGAACAAATCCAGGTCAATCAGTCGCTGCAATGGCGAATTAGGATTCTCGCGCTGGAAAAACGGTCGCGCACCCAAAAAACATGTCACAAAATGATTTCTGCGCCGCAAGAATAATGATAAAAACAATAAATCGTGTGTTACTGGTGATATGTGATGAACGGATACATGTTCACGTGATACAAATGTCTTCTAGATATAGGGAACGTGTGCAGCAAAAACTGTACAGATGCAGTAAGAACAGCCGGTTCAATGACCTCAGCCCGCAGGATTCTACAGCAGGTGAAAGCTATTTGGGTTGTGTCGTCCGAAAAGCAGGGGTCTAAAAAGTGAGCTTGTGGTCGCCGACTAAAATCCAAGCTTCTTAGATGGTCGCCGAACCTAATACTACATGTATTACAAAATCGGTCTTAAAAGTGGTATAAATATGGCTATAGGGAATCACTGGCGAGTGCAAGGGGGAAGGTTCCGATAAAATATAGATATAAAAAACCTATAAAATATAGATCTGGTTTCTCGATATCGATAACCTAAGCCAGAATCAAGTCATTACCTAAGTGATTTCATGAGATTATAATTCAGTATTAAAGTCAAAGTTATGATCTGAAAGCAACAAAATTATACATGCTGGCTAGGGTGTTTCAGCCCACTATAGTAAAATTTTGTTTGTTTGGAACGAAGTCATATCGACTTTCCCCCAGCTCTAGACGTAAAACTGAATCGATTGACACCCTTAAAAGCAAAATAAAAGGGCATTTAGAGGTCGCGCACTTTTATCACCAAAAACCATTACACTTGAAAGAGGCGCATTCTTTCTTGGTGCGCTTGGGTAGAGCCCTCCGATGGAGTTCCACCACCCGGAGCAGGTACTGCTTCTGCTTCTCGTCCTTGACGAATCCGTTGAACCTCTTGATGAGGGGATGCTCCACTGTTTTTGTCTTGAGTCGAAAGTTAAAGTCATTGTGGCGTCCCATTTGATATAATGATCCTTCGCATATGTAGGAGTATCGCAACAGATTCGACGCATATGTTCTAAATTCAACGTAAGAACATATTTTAAGGAACATCAAACGATCAAACAATTACTGGTCAAACCAAAGGACAGGATAGACAACCGGAAAAACCAGGCCCAGTATACAAGATGGAATGTAATGACTGTCCAAAAATATACATTTGAGAAAGCAAAAGGATGATGGAAGTCCGACAAGACGAACACCGAAAATCTCGACAAAAACTAACGCGAGAGTCAATTGACGAGAGAGCAGCGGAGGCCACAGCAAAACAATCATTCGAAAAGGATCATTATATCAAATGGGACACCACAACGACTTTAACTTTCAACTCAAGACAAAAACAGCGGGAAATAAAAGATGCAATTTACATTCAAACCACCACGGAACCAAAATGGATATAAATATCGGCAAAGTTACCATCTTCTCTGGATTTTTGGACCTCTTAAAACGCCAGCCAAACAAGAAATTGAAATGAAAAATAACACGTGTTTAGAGCTAATAATTCTAAAATGATTCGTCATGTTCATAGCTAAGATTGTTCTTTCAAAGTTTACCCTGTCTTCGTGTTTTTCGCTTAGTTAGGTTTATGTCATAGTGTTTTCTTCATCTCCCTTGAAAACGGGGGCGGGATGCTCCCGAAATCGGTCGGGTTTTATGCTCAGGCTAGTCTTGTGCAGTAATAAATGTTTTATTTAATTTTAAGAATATTTCAGATGTGAAATAGAAAACCAAGCAAAAGAAAACCAGCGCCAGTATCAGTGTGGAAATGTGTACATTCATAGGCGTAGGAACAGGGGGGCAGGGGGCCATAGCCCCCCCCTAATATTCTTGATTCTTAACCCTTACCCTATGGCGTTGACTGGAAAGAAATGACTTCCAAATGCACCTTGGCCTCCCCAATATTCTGGACGTTCCTACGCTTATGTGTACATTTGAATACATTTGATAAAGAACTGCAAAAGTGCCCCCGCAGGGGACCGATTTTCATCTGCTGGACTTGTTGGCACCTGCTGACTGGTCCGGCACATGGATAATTGGGTACGGGATGTGACGACACCCGCGACCCCAGTTGGCAGGATGGGTTTCACCCCTCGTCTTCGGGCGAGAGGCCAAATCGAAACTGCCATCCTCATCCTTTCTTGGCCCTCCTAAATTCAAATCCCACCAACTCCTTGTTCCTTTTCCTTTTCTTTCCTTATTTCCTTGTCTCTCCATGCCTTTCCACCCGTATCCTTTCTGTCCACTCCTAAATACCCCTCCTGCCCACTGTCTGCGATGTCTGGCCCGGCGTGTCTCCGTGTGTGGCGGGGGTGTGTGCACTCTTGCTCGTCTTGAGTTTGGACACCCCGGTCGCGTGCGGCGCGCGTCTGGGCTGGACAGCGCAGACCGATCCTCTTCCTTTTTCCAACTCATAACTTCCCAGTTACCCACATTATCCCAGTATCATGGGCGTCCTTGCACGTGCCTATGATTCCTGGATGGTCTGGGTGTATGTGGGCCTCCGGCTCGTGTGGCTGGCGATTGGATCCCTCTAATCGCCGGCCCTGCGGGCCGGGGGCTCGCTTCTCTCGGACCAGCCGGGAATCAGTTGTGACGAGCAGGTGGTAGTCGCCTGCTCCGATGAGGCCGTGTGGGGGCGCCTGTCTTTTAAGGTGAGCTGCGCACCGACCCGTACCCCGGGATGAAGGAGTCCTGGTAGCTGAGCTGAGGTAGGCGCTGTTATGGTTCGTGTGCCTCTAGCAACACTCTACTTCGGTCTGGATTTCCGCAAGGGCGGGGAACTCTTGAAGGCATCGACAAGAGTAGCAGCATTGTAAAAGTCTGTCGGCTTTTGGTGGGGCTCGGCTGCCCCTCCTCCTTGGGTGAGGTCCCGACTTCACCCGGAGAGGAGGGGTGTCCGCGCCCCGCCCGGGGTCGTCCAGGCTAGGTGCAAGGGGGACCGTCGTCGGGGCAGTGGGGGTTTGGTGAGTCTCTCTCCCCCTCTGTAACGGCGGCGTCTCCCCCGTATAGCCAGCCCGTGTGTCGTCTCGCCTAGTAGCACCCTCGTCGGAAGGGGGGCGCACTTGGCTGGCTGAATTCAAACAATACTTCCATGGATACCTCTAACCTCGAAAACCCCCTCCCCTCACATCCTCGTCTGTACCAGATCAGTCCAGAGCCGGACCTCTCCGACCTCCACCAGGAGGAGGTACTGCACCGAAAGCTCTTCACCCGACGAATCCACGCGTGCTGGTCATGAAGGGACTGGAATCCAGTCTCGGCGCACTATCCCCGTTCCAGAAAAAGGAAGCATGTGACCGTCTTGGAAATATTGTACGCTGCGATAGTCTGAGGGATGGTGCGTTGGAGCTGGAGTTTGGGGACCCAAAGGAGGCAGAACGGGCACTACACACGACGCAAATATCATTCTCTAAGCGAGTAAACGGCAAGAAAACATCAGTCTCATTCAAGGTCACTTGCGAACCACACAAAACAAAGAACTTCTCGAAAGGTGTTATCCGGTGTCCAGAGCTGAGAGGCGTGTGTGATGATGAGATTGTCGATGGCCTTGCTGATTTTGATGTTGTTGATGCGCGACGCATGAAGACAAGGAGAGGTTCTGAGATAGAGGAAAGCGATACAATTGTTCTGACATTTGACAAGCCCGACATTCCCGACCACATATATGTAGGATACCTTCGAATTGGCGTCCGATTGTTCATCCCGTCACCCATGAGATGCTTTAGATGCCAGCGCTACGGCCACACCACCACCACATGTAGGGGCAAGCGCGTATGTGCCAGATGTGGATCCAGCGATCACGTTGCCGATGACTGCTCAGCCAATAAATACTGTGTTAACTGCGGCGAGGGTCAGCTCCCTCACTCTGCCACTGACCGCGACTGCCCTTCACTTCAAAAGGAAAAAGAGATCATGGCAATTAAGGTTAAAGGTCGCCTGAACTTCCGAGAAGCCCGTGAAGCCTATGAGGCCCGCCACCCGCGGAAAAAGTACTCTGATGCAGCTTCGGTGGGACCCCCACCACCATCACGGATGACCCCGGAGGAGGTCATCCGATCCCTGACCATGGCGGACTTCGTCCGCCTGGCAGGTAAGATGGGGCTGGTCATCTCTGGCCAGCCCGTCGCCCCGGCACCTGAGCCGACGGCGGCACCTCCTCCAAAACCCCCTCCCTACGGGACGGGGACCGGGAGCGGAACAACACTCCCGCTTTTTATGTCTCCACCTCCAGCTCCCGCTGGGGGCGGGGGCGGGGATCTGACCCTGCCCTTGAACACCAGCCGACGACGGCTGCTGGCCAGTCTCCCAGCGGCGAATCCCCGCCAGACTTGGAGGGCTGGACAGTGGTGGGACGAAGAGGCAAACCCTCTCCCACGGGGAGGCGCCGCCCACTGTCGCCCATCAAACCACCTGCCGGAGGCACTGGCTCAGCGCCGCTGCCCCTTCCACGTCCGACACAGACCTAGCGCCCACACAACCTCTCTCCCAGACTCAGTCGTCCACTGTGGCAGCAGTCCGCAAGAATTTTGAAGCTTGTTCCCGGGGAAGGTCCCCGGTTAAGCGTCCGGCTGAGAGCCCCCCAGCCAACCGCAAACCTCGAGGGCACGCGGAAACTCGCTGGATACCGGACGAGGTCGTGGTCCGGTCCGTAACCGGCTCGGCGGCCCCTCCCCGGCACCATCTAGGGGCTCATACGGGGGCTGCGGTCCCCCTTGGAAGGGTTAGGCAGACTTATGTACTATTTAACAAGCCCGTTTCTTTTAATCTTTATGACATCAATCATACAATGGAACTGCCGAGGTCTCCGAGCTAACTTTTCAAACCTACAACACATTTTATCGGAGTATAACCCCTCAGTTATATGCCTCCAGGAGACGAAGCTGCCTCCTGTGGCTGCCGTTGACATAAGAAATTACCAAACATTTAGAAAAGACATTTTTAGTTCTACAATCGCGTACGGTGGTGTTATGGTTGCGGTGCACCACTCCACCCCATGTCACCGTATAGCCTTAATCACAGGGCTGCAGGCAGTAGCTGCCCGAGTGGACTTTGGATTTTTAAAATTGACAATTTGCTCAATTTACCTTCCACCGGGCTGCAGTCTAAACATCAATGACCTAAACAACATAGTAGATCAGCTTCCAGCCCCATTTATACTAATGGGTGATTTTAATGCTCATAGCCCTGCTTGGGGTGAACCCACCGGTCGCTCGGGCCCTCGGGGCCTAACTGTAGAGCGTTTTCTTCACCTAAATTCCCTTTGTATCCTAAACACTGGTCGCCCCACTCATATAACTTTTCCATCTGGCTCGTGCTCGGCCATAGACCTTTCTGTCTGTTCCCCTTCTCTCCTCAGCCAGTTCCAATGGAACACTCTCGATGATACTTTCGGCAGCGATCACTATCCTATCGTTCTTAAACCAGTCCGGCCACGTGCTCCAACAAGCCTACCGATCCGCTGGAACATGCGTTGCGCAGACTGGGCTGGCTTTGAGGGTGCATGCGGTCCGGTGGACCTCCCCATAGAGGGGCCTCGGCAACTCAGGCAGTTAGTAAGTTCAACGACATGGTTATCACGGCCGCTAAGGTTTTTATACCCATGACATCAAAAAGACTTAGGCATATTCCTGTTCCGTGGTGGAACTTGGAATGTAAAAATGCCATTTTGAAAAGGAAACGGGCTTTGCGTATTTTCAAGAAGCGTGTTACTAATTCCAATCTGATACTTTTTAAACAGGCTAGAGCATTTGCTCGCCGAGTCGTGTTGAACTCCAAACGAAGGTGGTGGATATCATACGTAACCATAGTAAATCGTTTCACTCCCACAACACAGGTCTGGAACCGAATCCAGAGTATCCAGGGGAAGCGCAGATCTACACCCGCCCCGGTCTTGGTAGAAAACAATGCGAGGATCACTGATCCAGTGACGGTCGCAAACCGAATGGCGTCTGCTTTCAATACCAGATGTAGCACAGCAAACCAGAACGCCGAGTTTCAACGTCTTCGCAGACGAGAGGAGGCGAAAGCTGTCCATTTCGGCACCAACAACACTGACTCGTATAATACACCATTTACCATGCCTGAACTTAAAAATGCTCTCAATAAATGCAAATCAGTTTCACCAGGACCGGATCTGATAACTAACTCAATGTTGCACCACCTCCCAGATCGGTCTCTTGTCTGCCTCCTGGACATCTTCAATACGATGTGGATTAACTGCGATTTCCCGGAACAGTGGCGCGAGGCCATAGTCATCCCTATCCTGAAGCCGGGAAAAGACGGCAAAGCTCCTGACGACTTCCGCCCAATCTCGCTCACATCATGCGTAGGAAAGCTGTTTGAAAGAATGGTAAATACTCGTTTAATTTGGTTTCTTGAAAACAATGACCTTCTCACGAACATACAATGTGGTTTTCGGCAAACCCGTAGTACAATCGACCATTTACTGACACTTGACGCCAGCGTTCGCGAAGGCTTTGCAAGAAAACATCATACCGTTGCTATATTTTACGACATTAAGCATGCCTATGACTCAGCTTGGAGGCATGGCATTCTGCAGAAGCTGTCAGGACTTGGAATACGGGGCCGCATGGGCTGGTTTCTCTCCAACTTCCTTAAAGACCGTCGCTTCCGCTTTAGAATCGGTGACATACTGTCAGCACAGCACACTCAGGAAAATGGCACGGCCCAGGGATCTGTTTTATCTGTGACACTCTTCGCAGTCGCCATTAATGATGTTTCAGACGGTCTGCCTTCAAACGTTAAGTGTGCCTTGTTTGTTGATGACCTTGCTATGTGGACCACATCATCCTCCACTGCTGCAGCACAGAGACAACTGCAGATTGGAATTGACAAGCTCCAACGGTGGAGTGACAAAAATGGGCTGCAATTTTCTACCGAGAAAACAAAATGTCTCCACTTTTGCAGGAAAAGGAATGGCTGTGACGATCCCCACCTCACTCTCTATGGACAAAGGATTAATGTTGTTGAAGAGGCGCGTTTTTTAGGTGTACTGTTTGACCGGAGACTGACGTACATTGCTCATTTCAAAAAGCTGAGGGAGAGCTGCTTTAAAGTCCTGAACATTTTCAAAGTCTTGACTAGGATGCGATTTGGAGCTGACCGCAAAACCCTCCTAATGCTCTATAGATCATTGGTTAGATCGAAGATCGAATACGGGTCTATTGTATATGAGTCAGCAACGGAGAGTGCCAAACGGATGCTAGACACCATCCACCACCATGCTCTCAGGATCATAACGGGTGCCTTTCGCACGTCACCGATTTGTAGCCTGCTGGTTGATGCAAACGAGATGCCCCTTGCGCTACGCCGACGTCTATCATCAATGAAATATGCCTTAAAAATCAAACAGTTTCCAAACCACCCAGCCTATCCGAACCTTTTTCGGAAGTGCCGCAGCGCCGCGCCAGCGCCATCCCAGCTTCGGCACGGCTCCCTGGGCTTAGGGTGTGTGAGTGGCTAAATGAAGCTGGCATCGACCTTGGCCAGATTGAGACCTACCATGTCCCGTCGGTAGAGCCATGGGTGCTACCGGAGGTCAAAATTGACACAACCTTGCTCGCTATTACGAAAGATTTACCGCCTCAAGCAGTTCAACAGGTTTTCCGGGACCATCTCCACAGCACATACCCGGAGCATAGCGTACTCTACACAGATGGCTCCAGGAGTGGAAATGGCACTGGATGCGCGTTCGTAACCGAGAATGTGGAAAGGTCATTCACATTACCTGGGAGTGCATCGGTTTTTACTGCCGAACTGTACGCTTTATTTCGTTGCATGGACTACATTTTACGTTCTAAAACACGCCGCCACGTAATCTTCTCAGATTCGCTTTCATCGCTACAAGCGCTGAGTGCGTTCGAAACTCACCCAACATCTTCATATGTTTTAGAACTTATTAGACTCAGACTCTACAGAGCACACTGCCATGGGAAAAGCGTCACAATTGCTTGGGTGCCTAGCCATGTGGGGATACCTGGAAATGAACGTGCTGACAGGTGTGCAAAAGCGGCATCCCAGGGTGTCGTACCGACTGGCTTAGGTGTGCCGTTCTCGGATTTTTACCAAAATATCGGTGATCATGTTAACCAAATATGGCAGCGCACCTGGGACGAAGACCCGAAAGGCTCCAAGTTGCGGGCGCTGAAACCCAAAATAGGGATATGGCAGTCGGCAGGTGCTGGCTGTAGGAGGGACGAGGTGATTCTGACCAGGCTGCGCATTGGTCATACGCACGCCACACACTCACACCACCTTGGCGGTGACGGCCCGCCGACGTGTCAACGTTGCGGTGACCGACTGACGACCAGGCATGTGCTGATTGAATGTCGCGATTACGAGATCGAAAGAGCTCGTTATCTGCCCGGTGCCCCCACTATGGAGGCGCTCTGTGGAGAATCTCGATCGGTAGATATCTGCGACATCGTCTTATTCTTGAACAGTGTGAATTTTAACGTCATATACTCTCCAGGTGGTCACACCGTGTGAGCAGTAGACACCTAGTGCCGAAATGATTTAGGGAACCTATGTTCGTGTTTTATGTTCCGTATCTCTACGTTTTACTTCTGACAAATGTTTGTATCTCTGTTTGCGCATAATTTCACTCACTTTCGACCTACCGGTGTGTATATGCAGGGGCTAAGCCGATGTTTTACATACCATTTTTTGGTGTTTTAGATGACGTTGCCGACGCTGCTCCCCGATGCCGCTTGCTTTTAAACTAAGAACAAGGACATAGATATGGGCGCAAAATGACCGTCGCTGTCGACGCGCCCCTAAACTCCACTAATGATGATGAACTGCAAAAGTGCGCGACCTCTAAATATTATCGAAATACATGGAAATCTTGCACCGAAGCTTGTAAGCAGATGAGGTTTGAGGGGAACGTCGATATGCGTCAAAATATTGCATTTTGGAACAATGAAACACCCTAATGCTAGCCCTTAACCCTAGCCCCGATGACCAGCATGAATCACCTATGACCCCCCCTCTGGTGGGAGGGGGTTAAAAATGACACCCTTGATCTCGGAAACAAAGAAAGATAGAAGCGGAAAAAGCGATCGAAAGGTCGTCGGAAATGCAGTCGGAGTTACTCCCGGAATTTTTGCGGAAGGTCAATACTGTGGTCACCAAAGGGGAATAATTCATATACGTCAAAATGTATCAAATGCAGTGCTCTATAAAACCTTGCTTATCTCCGTACGCAAAATAACCGGAACCACTTTCTCAACGCTATTCGACAGAGCCGGACCAGCTCTTTCACAAAGGCAACATCCATTTTCATATCGGTTCAAAGGCTAGGGCGCAACAGGACACTGAATATTGGGGATGTTATCACGTAGCTTCAAGTTATAATAGGAAGAACGCTCGCATTGGGCGTGATATGTCGGACCTAAGAGCCAATGTTGGATAGTGATCAGCCATTTATACGCACTACGCAGTCATGAATACGTGTCGATAGTGCCCACTAATCTTAGGCTAAGTCTGTTTGGAGGTCAATCGAGGTCAAAGATGATACACTGCCCGTACACAAGGGCAATTAAATGGGCGCCGAAAGCGGTGGGACGGGGTACCTACGCATCCTCCTGTTGGCCAACCAGGGGGAGGTCTCCCCAAAATTTTCGGTTCGTCATTAATGCTGTCAGGTACCAAATATGCTCACAATTCCCCTGCCCCGGTCAGCACAAGCCCGGGTCCGTTCCCCTGTAAAAATTCCGTGGGAGCGTCCCCAGGCATTAACATTTTCGCCCATCACTTCTATACCAAGCAAGATACAACCATGATTGATGCAACATTGTTGTTCTCTCATCAATAATGGTTTTATTTTGTGTCCATCCATGTGAAAAATTGTGAGGCCTTATCTTAGAGACAAATAAAAGGGTTTGCAGCACCTTAAAAAGAGCCTCAGAAACAGTTCCGATGTTTCATTTAACTAGAGAAAAATGTTTTCATGTACATACATGCGTCGTGAAATACTTGTGATTCTTCACCTTGAGGCGTCAGAAATCAGATAAATTCCTGTAACATTTCAAATAAATAATTCAAACATTATTCATTGGCAACATTTCGTCAGAAGTGCAGCGGAAAATATCAACCATTGCTAAGATGAGGCCCAATTTTCACTCCATTGTTGAGCATGGTTCTATTGAAAGCAGTAGCAATGCTGTCTCTTGGGAATAACCTTGTTTTCTTTCCATGACATCATTCCCATGATAACTATTTCCAAAGCTCTTAATTGATGCATTTTAGCATTAATAATCAGGACTGAAAAAGTTTCCAGAATAGTTGCTGATGACCTATTTGGACCAGGATTGGGTACTGAGAAGAACAATTTGCATTTCAGCAACCTGTTCTTTTGTGGTAGACACAATCTCTCTGTGATATTTCTGCTGTACCTCTGTGGCAGTGCTTCCATATTTCATCCATACTAGAGAAAACAAAACGATTCAACTTTCTTGTGACAAAAAATACAAGATATTATCAGAAACTTGGATGCATATAATCAGTCAGTTAAAAACATACACACACACCTTGATCACCCAGTGTGCATCCATCTGTGCAAAAGACACAGCTTATTCTATGTTTGGCAGACTTGGATTGGACCATTGTCCTTGCAGTGGAGTCTTCTGGCAAATTGGAAATGGTTTATCACATATTTGTGCTGTGCAGGAATGCACATTTATATCCCTTATGGGGTACCAATGCACAGAGATGGATCTAGGATTTTAGTAAGGGGCAGGCAGCCCTCTGAGATTGCATGCTGTCAACCAAAATGGCACACTTCACCCAAAAGGGTGGCTATCATCATCAATCAGTGGGAGAAACTGTGGTTGGTGTGACTTAAAAATGGTAACAGTGCCATAAATGGGAATGTTTGACCCATAGATGGGAACACCCATTCTCAATTATGGGAATGCATGAGACCATTTTCCAGAACAATATTTTAGGCCATGAAACAAACTTTTGTTCTTTCTACCTGGCTTATTTCTGTTCTTAAAATTTTAGAGGACATTAATCTTTGAAGCAGAAACAGGAAATCAAACTTTATACCCTGCTTCAAATATTGAAGCTCAACATGTTTATTATGATCATTCACATGTCTTGGTGCATCTGTGTAAATAAAACCCTAGTCATATACAAAATAAATTAATAGATACCTAGTGAAACAATAAAAAAGTTTTTTAATATTTGATTTATATTGCCACTTGAGATAATAATATATACAGACCAAGACACATGGCCATACAGAACATGACGTGAGCCAACCTAGCACAACAAAACCTGTTTTCAGTACCTTTAATGCCATTTTTCACAACTTCTAAACTTCAAAGCTCCATCTGTAGCCCCATCATTTGTATTCTAGTGGTGGGGGCAGTAGCAAGGTATTTTCTGCCTCACAGACCTGGTTTAATCAATTTTGGGGTACCCTTTTCCTCAGGCCGCCCTTAATCCTTTCAAACTTAAGGGGTCCTGGACTCGAGCTCAGGGATCCCTTGCACCCGTCACTGCTGTGGCACCCCAAATGAAAGCTCAAGTTATTTTCTGTGCCTACTAAGAGCATCCTTAAAATTTTCCTATTTCTCATTTCAGGGACTTTAAAATTTATAAATAACAGGCCTACTTGGTCACCCAGTTATATGTCCAGCTATAAGGCCCAGTCTGCAAAGTATGGCAGCATGCCAGACGAGTCGCACCAGCCATCTAAAATTCTCGCACCACCAGCCTCCAAAAATTCGCACTAATCTGGCACATACCAGGGAAAAAATGCACCCATTCCTACCCCTACAATGCAATGCTACCTCAATCATTAGTCAGTTAGTTAAGGAATTTTTTATAAGGCCCCCTCCTGTGTCTTAATAGCCATTCAGCCATTATTTGTTTAGTTTAAGTGTCACTAACCTCGCAAGTTCGCACCAGGTTGATAAAATTTGCACCAGTCGGTCCTGTCTCCAAGGGCACTCACACCGACGAGATCTCGTCAAAAATGTCGTACTTTGCACACTGGTATAAGGCAAGAACATGGTGGTATAAAAAAACAGTATACTTGTTATGGATAGTCTCATAATTAGGCACCCCAAAAATCATTTAGGAAATCCACCCCTTGGGAATGTGTGACTATACAACAATGTTTACGATGACATTTTAGTGTGATTGTGGTTGGAAAGGGTTTAAACATGCACCACTTGTATTCAAGTTTTTTTCCTTCTGAGACTTTTCGCGATAAAGCAAAACAAGGAAACATCATTGCAAGTAGACTCCAAAACCCACCTAGATTGCACGGACTGTCTATGATAAACGCACATCTTGATTTAGCCCCTTGGATTTAACAAATTGAGCACCAGTCGTCAAAAACGGCGCTCACTGCTCCCAACAAGAATACAAAAATATTAGCGGCAGCCCGCGCCGCGCTCGTTCTGAAGGCTGCAGACACCGAAAATGTACCAGGGCGACCACCGGAGACCAGGCGACCACTGCAAGTCGGCGGTTTCGGCCGACCTGGTCGCCCATTGGTCGCCTATAGAAAAAAATGAAAATCACCGACTTGGTACCGACTCGTGACAGATTCTAGTACATTCTAGTTTGAACTTAGAAATAGTACATAAATACGGTACAGGGAGATGGCATCATCTAAAGTACCAGGTCATTTCAGTCGTTTTTCATAAAATTGGAACCAAAAATTGTAGTAAGAAGAAACATAACTAGCATAGACTAGCAGCAACTAAGGGCGGTGATGATACCAGATGTAATCGGCCAAAGATGCCCCGTTGTAGCCAAGCTGTCTTTCAGAAACGCCAAACAAGCCGGGAAACGAGGGCTAACTTGGCTCTTTGTCGAAGTAGATTCTGCCCATTCTTGGCCAAAGGAACTGGCAGACTTCATCCAATAGATTTTGATGGGCTCTGTATGTATTACGATGACGGGTGGAGACAGTGGAGAGGGTAAGCATATTTAGAAGCAGGAGCGGATGGTGGAAGCTAAAATCATAGGAAAACAGATGGAATCAGAGTTTGAGACGGTTGCTGGGTCGCCAACCAAAAGATGATAGGGTCGCCGACGGCGTAGGTAGATAGGCAAGTTTTTAGACCCCTGCCGAAAAGTATAGTTTCTTTCATTCAATGCTGCTGAAAGTGAAACAAAAGTAAATGTACTTTTGAATATATATATATGTATATATGTATATATGTATATATATATATATATATATATATATATATATATATATATATATATATATATATATATATATATATATATTCAAGCCCCTCACTTTTTGGCGTATTGTTGCTGGTAAATGTGTGCTTTCAATGGGATACGTTAGTTGGACCGTTAATTACAGCCATGGTGGAAGCTGCTCTAGAAAAATGAAAAGAAGCTAAATATTGCATGAAGTTCCTTAAAAATAGAATGTCTTACATACCAATCTGCAAACCATGAAAAGCCCCATCACATTAGATGAAAAGTGAGCATTACGCCTAGTTCAGATGTCAGGTAGAAGTTGAGAGTAAATCATGACAAGATCGTAACGTTATTGAGACCAGCAGACTTGTTTGACCTCTAAGTAATCCCACAAAACCAGCCCGCACTTTGTGAAAAGGTGAGTAGAAGCGGCTAGTCTCCCTCACATTGCCTCCTCACCAATGTCTATAGTTCCGGGGCTTGGTGTCACCTGAAGACCCAAGTGTTCGTCATACCAGCACTAAGCAACACTGGAGAACAAAATAAACACGCGGGTAGAATGGAGAAAAACGGTACGTAGAAGAACAGCACAATGAGAGCAATGGAGTGCAAGCATTTAAGGGAAAAATATGGTGCCTTCATAGGATATTGAGTCATATTCATAGGATATACAGTTGCGCAGGACAGCCCGAAAGATCTTTGTTTCACTTTGTTTCTCTCAGAACTCCTATTTTGCCGAGAAATCATGAGCATGCCTGCTTTTAAAGGCATTTCTCTCACGCCCCCTTCGAACTCCCCCTTCGAGCCCTACGTCCATCGGCGGTTGTTTGGTGCTAAGTATGACAGCTGCGAGGTCACTGGGGCCGGATCCCGCTCGTAACCTCTCTTATCTGTCCTCCAATGGTAGGTTCTAGCACAATTGCAATCATAAATAAGAGATTGCCCGGTATGCTCTACTTCTTGGCTATGTCAGTTAAAATCCTATTATAAAGGTTCCACGCTGCCTTTCGCATGAGCTGAAAATACAGGTATTTTGAGGGAGGTCTCCCTATAATATAAGATAGATTGTGATTAATCGCTTCCCTGGAGCCACGACGCGTGAAAGGTAAGCTTTGTAATATGTATTCGGAAGTGACTTTCTTTATAGAAAGCCACTATCTTAGTCACAATCTTTATAAGAAAAAACATCACACAGGAACGCTAATGGTCGCGTGAATGACAAATTTACAACCAATATGTTCAATTTTAAAACATTCACCTACGAAAGTAAGAAGCATTTCATGATTTCTGGTGTGGTAAGAACCATGGAACTGTTTTTTTTAGAGGGGGTGAGGGGCATCAAAGAATATCACTGGCAATGATAATGAGATCGAGAACATTATAATCTGCTTACTACCTAATTGTTTCCCCATTAGCATGGACGTAGAAAACCGGGAAAATGGGGGATCGTGTCCCCTAGTAGATGGTAAATCAGGGGGTGTCCCCAAAATATTTGGGACTTGATCTTCCTTTTCTGCCTTTTCTATTGCCTACCCGCCCGAGCATTCGTTAATGTTACCAGTTATAGGCATGTTTAGCCAGTGGCGGACCTAGCCCGTAGGTTTACCTACCTCGAAAGCGCTTTTCACGACAGCATAACATTTACGCTTCGGCTCCCCTCCCCCGATCGTGACCAGGTCGTAGTCCACCCCCCTAGCAAAATATTGGTGGGTGGCAATGCCACCGTATATTGGTCAGTAACCTAGTTTGGCTCGGGAGTCTCATTTGTTTTCATCCTCCTAACGGCGCTCCGAGCCACTAAGGCCTTTGTCCTGTACAGCGCGAAAACAGCAACTATTCCGATTAATTCGCCTTTGTTCTGCCCGACACACGGGCTCTACATGTTTTCGGCTGCCGCTGCGCAATCGACGCCCTTGCAAACGTGGACGTTGACAGTAAGACAACAGTAAAAGCACGCATATGAGGAATGAGGCAATATGATAGAACACTGTGATTCCGCTCTGTCAACCCTGAAGCTTATGGTGTCTCAGCATCCTCAAAAGGCGCCGTCTAGCTAACTGTAATTAAACTAATGTGCAAGTCACGGCCGGCTCAGCCGCCAGACCCGACCTCGCCAATGTCAGCATTTCCACAAAGGCTAGATATCATCACTGGGAACGTGCGTCGCTGACGACGATCCTCCGCGACGGGAAGCGCGGCACGTGTATCCGCCGCCATCGTTTCCGACGGGCGTGTTTGTGGCACCAGACCGACACCGGCGCAGCGCCCAGGGGAATGGAGTGTTGGAAAATACGTGCAGTGGTCGCAGATGGTAGCCATAGCGGCAATAGTTGCAAAGCCAGCGCTCGTCGTTCTCAGCGCAGAGGGCGCCGGCCGGTGTTTAGGAGAGCTCAGCTGTGGAGGTGGCGCCGCTTTGTTTGTGTGGATTCAGCACGACCGTGAGAAATGTGGCGCACCCTTGAACTTGCCACACTCTGTTTCGCTTTAGCTGGGCGCTGAATGTTAATGATCCTAATTCGCCGAGTGGTACACCCAGTGTGTTTAGCCCCGTGCAGGGGCGGATATCCGCAAGTGGTTTGGGGGGGTCGTCAGCAGGGCCGACGTTGTGAAAAAACATTCTTTTTTTTTTTAAAAACGCAAAAAATCAAGTGTTTTTGGGTAACAAATGCCTTTTTGCCTCACCTCCCTGGATCCATCAGTGGGTGGATCGTACATCTCGGCAGATCATGCTGATTTAATTTGCTTCACTTGTTTCTTATTTCAACTTCCATACGCACTGGAACGCAACAAAGCTCACAATGAACTATGCATTTTACTTTCAAGCACGTTTTACCCCTCGAAGTGTCACCTAAATTTTTGACAATTTTCTGCTGGCCGCTGCAAATTAATAACTTCTGTAGTTGGCGTTATTTTCCAATCACATCATGGGGAGGTAAATAATGCTCCTAGCCTAAGGTAAATTTATCGTCATATTGTCAATGGTTTTAAGAGAAGCTACCAAACCACGTTTATCTCAGATAGATGCATTTCCTCACCTTACATACAAATGGGTGGATACAGATTATTTCGATCGCATTTATTTAAGGCACAGCCTCAGGCCAAAGTATATGAAGCGCACGGCATGCACGATTTGATCACGCCTGGCATATGTTGTGCTCCAACAACTAAATAGCCGGCTAATCCAGCTCCTAGACTAGCACTGTCATCCAAGGTTAAATCCACCTCCACTCAATTTTGAGATGGTCAATGGCAAGCACTTACTGAAAGAACACAATGGCAGGAATAGTCTCTGGCACCGCTCTGATCCAAGCGTCGAATCGCTGCTCAATGTCCTCCACAAGATACATCACTAATTCACTTGTCATTCTCTTCGTCGTCTTCGACGGAATGCCGCAGCGCAATGGAAGCAGGCTGCTTGGCGTTGCTTTGCAGCTGATGACGTAGAGAGTTAGCAATTGAAGTCAGAGGTTCCCCGCTGATCCACAGCTCCAGAGCATTCTTAAGATGCTCCTCAAACCTGTGGACAGAAATGCAACATTTCAGCTCTTCGTTCAATTGGGATTGACAATCGAACTGTGTAGGTGTTCACTCCCCGCTGATAGTATATTTGAAATTCGTGGCTGGCAACTAGAGACCATAATTTTATAAGACTCCTCGTGCTATTTAATGACATATTTTAAAAATAAATCATTCACATATTAATAAACTGAGATATCGCCCGCAGACTGACCCCAGTAAAGGACAAAGTGCAGGAAATAAGACAATGGTACAGAAAATAAAACAGAACACACTTTCGGGGAAAATCTCGGGGAAACAGACGAACGGAATATTCTAAAACTAAGAATGGTTCCCATTGAAGAGCGAATAAGCCCCCCAATATAGCATGATATAGTAATCCGACAACCAATCTTCTCATTCTGTTCATTGGGAAGAGTCAGAGGGAAGACGTGTCATTGACAAATGTCGAATTAACTCTAAAAATCAGCTAATTTAAAATAAAAAATCTGAGCAAAACTGTTACGACCCAATATGTCGTTTATTCTAAGGACACTAAGAGAAGAAGGATTCTGGAAAAATATTCGTGATTATGTGAACATATTCCAAAGATGTAAAGCATAAATTCCGGCTCCTACTAACGTCTAAGTAGATATCGAGCCGAGTAATAACGTCTATACAGATGTTGAGTCACGCACTAACGTCTGAATAGATGTGGAGTCACGCACTAAAGTCTTTAAAGATGTGGAGTCTCGTACTAACGTCTAAGTGGATGTAGAGTCACGCAGGGGCGTAGCCAGGGGGCGGCAGGGACAGCCGCCCCCCCGTGAGGGCCCGAAGGACCCCCTGAGGACCCGATGCTGTAACAAGCACGGCCATTTTTACCCATCAAGGCCCTTTTGGCGCTGTCACAGGGGCCCTTTTCGGGGCACCGCCCCCCCCTGAGCGAAATCCTGACTACGGCCCTGGAGTCACGTACTAAGGTCTAAATACATGTGGAATCACTTACTAAAGTCTGAATACATGTGGAGTCACATACTAACGTCTAAATACATGTGGATCCACTTACTAACGTCTGAATACATGTGGGGTCCTGTAGCAAAGTCTAAATAGGTGTGGAGTCACGTACTAAAGTCTAAATAGATATGGAGTCACGTACTAAAGTCTAAATAGATGTGGAGTCACGTACTAACGTTTAAATTGATGTGGAGTCACGTACTAACGTTTAAATAGATGTGGTGTCACGTTTTAACGTCTAAATAGATGTGAAGTCACGTACTGAAATCTAAAAAGATGCGGAGTCAAGTACTAACGTCTAAATACATGTGGAGTCACTTAATAACGTCTGAATACATGTGGGGTCCTGAAGCAAAGTCTAAATAGGTGTGGAGTCACGTACTAAAGTCTAAAAAGATGCGGAGTCACGTTCCAACAGAGAGCCGTGCAATGACGCTGCCTTCCTTTCAGCATGCACTCACTCACCGTAACACCCGGCTCTCCATGAAGTTGTTGTCGTTACATCCGGAAATCCGGGTGGTGACGCCCTCCATGCTGATGCCGTGTACGACGAAGTCTTCCGGCGTCAGCATCCCGACGGTGGTGGCTCGTCCTCTGTCATCTCGCTGATTCTGGAAATACATCTGGTAGGGGATCCTCAGCGGCAGTAAGAGGTGGTCAATCTCCACCTGCGCTGAACCACCACTCTTCCGTATCGAGAAAAAGGGCGGGAAGACGTCTGCTCGCACGCTAAAATTGATTGGTACTGAGATCCTATCGAATCGAAGTTGAAGGTGTACGTACATTTTGTGTTCGTCGACATCTAAATGCTTAACTCCGGTTGGGCCTCTCTGGATGAAGCTTGGCTCGTGAGGAACGCGAAGGCACATTCTGATGCCACTGACGAAGATGTGAAGGTGATGAGTTGAGGAGTTAGTGCCATTACCTATGCTTCTCTTTCTCACGGAACCAAGAGAATCAACACGAAACGGCACCAGAGCCTTTGTGATAGCGTCAGATATGTCAGAGTATGGATGAAGGAGGGTGGACTCTTGGAACTGCTGAGACAAAGAGAAAAATTGGCTTCCGAGTTTCCCAATAATGGCGTCGCGAAACGTTGGCTGAAGCTCACCAAGGCTATTCAGACTGAGTGGATTCTCCGTTGTTGATGTTGACAGCGCCGGTGATGAATGCGATGTTGATGGCGACGACGTAGACGATGTTGACGACGGCTCTGACCCAGTTTGGATGACAGACATTGAAGTTGTTGAAGGGTCCGAATTATCTGCAGTACTTGAGGTGCTTATGGATGATTTTGATGCAAACAAATAAGAAGCAGATCCAACGGAGGGATTTGAAGGTGCAGCTGCTGTTCTTGGCTCCAGTGCCACACTAGACAATCCAGGTACGACAGTATCATTGACTTCTCCTCTACCATGCCAATTATGGTGCATAACGGGGATGAACTCCGTCGTATTTGATACTGTTGTGTCATCAGAAAAAATATCATCAGCTTCGCCTGAAGATGACACATTTTCGGAATCAGCCTGCTGATGAGGAGATAGGGACTTATTCAGCGGCTGCAGCGCGATGGGGACGTTGCCAATTGAAGTGTGATCTGGGGACCAGAAGGATCTGGAATCTTTGCCAAAGAATGCGCTTCCTTCATCTGACAATGATGGTGTTGGCGATAGCGCTTCATTTGAAATGGGAGCATGGCCATCGTAAACAGGGTGCTCCGCTCCGTGTCTAAATACGACGGGCATCGCACCTTGCGCATATACAGAAGAGGACATAGAAGAAACGCCAGAACCCTCCGCAAAATCCGGTGGCAACGTGGGTTCGTCTGGGTCTTCTGAGAGAAGAACCCTCCTCCATATATTGATTTCTTTGCGTTCTGCAGAACCAGAAGTATTTTTATAGTCTGAAGGTCTTAGAACAGGTTTCAAAACCACCTCCACCGAAGCATTTTGCTGTATCAATGTTGAGGCAGGAATGACTTTGTTGTGTAACTTTACGTAACCAGTGCCGCCAGCCACTGTCTTGCGAGAGAGATTGTCATCATCACTACTCAGATTCATCTCATTGGTCTCAGTGGCGGAGGGATCTGTTTCCTCTCGAGACTTAACATCTTCTTGGTGTGCAACAGAAAAAACGGTTTTGAATTGTGTGGTATTTTTAAATAGATGAGTGTATTTTACAGTACTAGAAACTTCAGACGGAAGAAAATCGTCATCATCGTCAGCTAACAAACTTTTTGATGATGGCGAGGAATGAGTGGTTGCTGCTGAGACCACGCCTGGCGATGGTTTTGTCGAAGGGTCTGTGGAGGTTAAGCTGTAGAGGGCATCAGAAGTTGAAGCGTAAACGACTTCTACAATGTCAGACTGCGTTGGCCAGGCTGTGGCCCCAGACCCCTCTGCATCGCTTGATGCTGTGCTTGAAATAGTTTCAAGATCGGAGTGCACAAGTCTTTCTACACCTGATGATTTACTCGAAGAGAATGGTTCTGTTTGAGAAGGTGTGACGGGAGTTGAAGTTGACGATGTAAGAGGGTCCGGGTCAGCCCTTTCGGTTCCAGATAAGGGATCAGTGATGTACCTGGATGTTGGAACCTCAGTAGTAAGCTCTGCAACATGGGCATCACTCCTAGTTGAAGCGGCATTTTCTGCCACATTGCTGCTCGTAAGAACAGACTTGGCTGTGGTTACTTCAGATGTAGTAGCTGACATGGTAGTTGTCTCCAAATTCTGTCTGTTACCCAGTGCAGCCAACAGAACCTCAACATCTGATTGACTGTCTGTAACTGATCTGGGATTGTTTGTTTTTGACTTGAATTCCTCCAGCTCGGACTTGATACCCTCGGGCTGTAAGAGCTGCTCGTTGTCTACGGCAACGTTTTCAGCTGAATCTGACACCACATCGCTGCCTCTAGCGCCAGGACTGTTCTGTCCAGAAACGGTCGCAGTAGGATATGTAGTGAAATTCGGATCCTCAGTCGGCCGGCGGTGTGCAATTCCTTGTTCCGCCGCTGAAGTGAGAAGTTTCAAGATTCTGGCTGCGATTTCTGCGACTTTTCTACGATGAGATTCGTCGCTGTCCTGCGTGCTACTCTTTGTCATGTAGGTTTTCAGTATTTTCACCACGTCATCTGGAATCTCGGCGGAGTCCTCCGGCGCTGGTGCTTTTGGTTGACGAGAAGTGAGATACGTTTCTGTCTGTAGCTTTCATTTCCATGTGACTCACGGTAGGTGAAAATGGTAACCCATAATCTCCTGCGTACCCTGACAACGTTTGCAGTGGAGCCGCTGTACAGATGCACAGAACAAGCGCCAGTCCACTCAGCGAAAATAGCAGCTGCGCCCTGGATGGTCCGTAGCTGGACATACCTGGCGGGAAACGGCAGGAAAATATATTTTGGGAGAGAAATATCGAAGGTAGAGCTGCAGAAAAATTCGGTCTGATGAAATTGTTAACTCAACAAGTTGTGATGCCACCTGGTTCGTAAAACCGGACTTTAATTTAGCGGTTCCAGCGAAGAAAAGCAAACAGCGTTTTGTAATCAGAATAGAACATAATCATGGTGAGCTCAGTAAACTGAGCATTAAAAACAATCTAACCTCATCACGTTTTACTGTGGTGTCAAAAGAACAGAAACATTTATTGGAGCGGTATCAACCGGTGCGCTTTTCAAAAGGAAGTTGAGAATAACTTGCAAATTAACACGCGCATTGACGGGGGTCTGAGCCACCTTCGCTTTGACGAGGGGGCGGGTACCCCCTTAAGATCTCGAGAACCACGGTAGATATCGAAAAACTGTAAACGGCGTTGGGTAGCCCATCCACTTCTCCATCGAAAATATTTGAACACTTTTTTGTCAGGTCACATTTAAGGTCACGAGAGGTCAAAACATGCCCGTCATAGGGATAACATGTAAATTCAGTTTTTCGGCCATTACATCTGCACAAGTAAAGATAGAGCAAAACGACTTAAAATGTATGAATCCTCCTAGCAAGCCGAATCGAATGATATATAATTTGACCTTGCTAGGTAATATCAAGGATTTGACCTGACCTGAGGTCAGCTCAGGGTCAAATTATATAAAATGCATATCATTAGAACTGCAAAGCCCAGGCAAGTCTAATGCAGCTAAAATAAATGCTCTATCACCATTCGTTACTGAATTATTCCGTAAAAAAACATTTTTCCATGTATTTCCAATGGAGAGGTCATGCCTCGTACCTGACCTTAGGTCATCGATATCAAAAATACCGAAAAATATTTTAAAGAACTCGGTGGGTCCATTATGTGATATGAGTTTCAATCGGATAAGTTCAACCTGCTCCGACTTATGCTATCTTAAACTTTTTTTGAGGTCGGGCCACTTGACCTGTACTGGTGACCTGACCTGAGATGGCCTAACCTTAAAATTTTCAGAGAAGTTGTAAAAATGATGAGGTAAAAGGTATGCCAAGTACGGCGGCGCTACGCGCCGCCGTTTTTCTGCTATCTCCGAAACACCCGAGGGGGTACCCGCCCCCCGTCAATGCGCGTGTTAACACGCGCATTGACGGGGGTCTGAGCCACCTTCGCATTGACGGGGGGCGGGTACCCGCCCCCCTAAGATCTCGAGAACCACGGTAGGTAGCGAAAAACGGTAAACGGCGTTGGGCTGCCCATCCACTTCTCCATCGAAAACATTTGTACCATTTTTTTGTCAGGTCACATTTAAGGTCATGAGAGGTCAAAACATGCCGTCATAGGGATAACATGTAAATTCAGTTTTTCGGCCATTACATCTGAAAAAGTAAAGATAGAGCAAGATAGAGCAAAACGACTTGAACTATATGAATCCTCTCAGCAAGCCGAATTGAATGATATATAATTTGACCTTGCTAGGTCAAATCAAGGATTTGACCTAACCTAAGGTCAGGCCAAGGTCAAATTATATAAAATGCATATCATGAGAATTGCAAAGACAAGGCAAGTCTAATGCAGCTACAATGAACGCTCTATCTCTATCCGTTACTGAGTTATTCAGTAAAAACCATTTTCCCATGTATTTCCAATGGAGAGGTCATGCCTCGTACCTAACCTTAGGTCATCGATATAAAAAATAACGGAACATATTTTAGAGAACTCGGTGGGCCCATTATGTGATATGAGTGTCAATCGGATAAGTTCACCCTGCTCCGACTTATGCTATCTTAAACTTTTTTGAGGTCAGGTCACTTGACCTGTACTGGTGACCTGAGCTGAGATGACCTAACCTTAGAATTTTCACAAAAGTTGTAAAATAATGAGGGAAAAGGGATGCCAGATACGGCGGCGCGTAGCGCCGCCGTTTTTCTACTGTCTCCGAAAAACCCGAGGGGGGACGCGGGTACCCGCCCCCGTCAATGCACGTGTTAAGACTGATATATGATTGTGCAGTACATAATATAAAGTGTAAAAATGCTTAAAAATACAATCTGCCACCGCCCGGGCTATTACGGTACCCACGAGCACCTGGAGTGGGGGTCATTTTTCACCCTCCCGTCTACCATCTCCAAAACCAATGATGATACGTGAATAGAAGGCGCCGAATGATATATGGAATACATTCAGGTCACAAGGTGACCATGAACTCAGGTCAAGATCTGATAAAAAATTTATTTAATGTCATGCTGTATATCTATTTTTCAAATCCTTACATCATGTCTGTGACTATGACATACGGTACCTGGTTTTATTGAGAAACTTTGACAGAGACACATTTGAAAAACGTGATTTTCTGTGACTTTTCATGATCGTATTATTTACCTGACCCCAATATGTTTGGTGGCATACCGATTTTCTTTACAGGGGCTTTCGAATGAAATTAAATTCGATTTAGCTCTTCTAAAAGCCAAGTTAACCTGGTTTAGCTTATCACACTTTAATAAGATCAAAATCACCTCATACGGCTTTATAAGCGACGCTGCAGTTCGTTAACCTGACTTGACCTGATATCAGTTGTAACACTTTTATGCCAAAAGTTGTTCACTTGATTACCTCACAGGCAAGCCACACGATCTGTCCTTTATTTAAACCGGCTCGGAATAATTATAAAAAACAAGACAGTTCAGAACTGGCTCCCCAGGCTGCGATGGAATGGCAGGATCCGGTGTGGTCTCCGTTCATATTTGGGATCCGGTAGCCGCCCCGTTACGGGTGGGGACTGGCCGGGGCGGGCCACGAGCCAGCGCGTCTGAGTTATTGGCCACATTTGGCAGGCGATTGCACAAACAAGATGAACGCAGCCAGTCGAACCATGCCGAAACTGCTGTACGTTAATGCGGCGGGAAGTGCCTCAACCTCTCCGGATGCGTTGGAGAGATTTAGTGCTGATACTGGAGACATGAGCCACATGAACAAATTGCCAGTGATGAGGTGTTTAATAGTTAAAGTGTACTTCTCAGATTATACCAGAAATGAGGTGCTAGTGCATAAAGAGTCAGGTATAGCTAATTGCAGGGACATAGCCAAGATTTTTCAGATACACCGCAAAACCGCTGGCTAGGTTGGCTCACTGTAGATGATATGTACAAATACCATCGTTTGACAGTCTTAAAAAAGGTTTTGTTAACCGGTGAGCCAGAGAGCATTTTAGAACACCTGACAACTAGGCTAGACATGTATGGCCGAAATACCCGACAAAGTGGCATGCTGGTTACGCCAGCGATTCGCACAGAATCCGGCAGACGGAGGTTTTCATACTCGGCTGTACACATGTACAACGAACTTCCCCAGGCCATCCGCCAACACGGCCTGGGAAGATTCAAGTGCGAGCTGAAAAGGCACCTGATTGAGACGCAGCGACAGAATCGTGGAACAAGGTGAAGTTTAGGGTTTGCTTCCAGTGACCACTTTGTATTGTCTTATCGGTATTTTATATTAATGTTTCAGATATTTTAGCATCATTTTCCTATCAACAATTTCGACATGTGTGTATGCGTGAATGTTTGACATGCGCGATTGTTTTACATCCCTCATCCATTTTATTTTACCCTTTACGACTCGAGGCGTAGAATAGCCATGCGGTGTATGGAAACGTCTTACAATGTCCAATAAATAAATAAATAAATAAGTGCTGGAACAATGATTTTGTTACGGGGGTTGAAGTCTCCTGTTGGAAATCGCTAAGATTTGAAGTCCTTTTGCGAATCCAACGGAAGTTACACAGCATCGCTTCGGTGTTTTAAGGGATTAGACTTACAATGGTGAAAAGGGAGTACATTTTGAAATGTTGCCGGTAAATGAAGAAGTTGTGATTTTGTCTGAGCGGTGCCGCTGTCTGAAGACGGGTACCATAGTAGTCAAACGGGTATCCGTATCTGGTGGCAGGGGTGGACGCAGACCCGAGTTTTGGGGGGCCAAACCCATGTCTGCCTCTCGTCCTGGGGGGGGTTGGGAGCGAATATTTTTTCTCTACAGAGCTAGTGTAAACACCTTTTTCAAACTTATCCGACATTTGGGGGGCCAAAAGATAGTTCGGCCCCCCTTCAGCGCTTGGGGGCATGGCCGGAATGCCCCCCCCCTGCGTCCGCCAATGTCTGGTGGTGATAAGAGTTAGCTATAACTGCAAGGATATGCTTTCTTCAGGAGGGCGTCAGAAAAAGTTCGTCCCTGATTTGGCCAACTTCAATGTCTGTCTTCAGGAGGTACTGTTCACATTTTACAGTCCTTTGTGAGTGAAAGCTGAGTGACATGGAAAGCCAATTTACGAAGGTGGAGGTGGTGCTGTTGGAGGTGGCAAGGTGGAGCTGTTTACTATCGCTTTTGAACCCGCCCAACAACTACATTTCGCGTGCACTCAAATTATATATCAAACCTCCCTGATTGTCCTAGTAGCACAGACAACAGAACCAAATTCACTTATTTCCCCAGATGTTTCCTTCGTAAGTCTGGCCAACCAGCGCCCTCGTCCTCGCCAACTTCACGTTTATATATGAATAATTAATTGGCTGCTACTGACCTGGAATAATTTCCTCGGTATGCACTCAACAGAAGCCGTCGCTGATCACGTGTGGGCGATGTCCGCCAGTGTTGAGACCACCTCGGTGGCGACAGGCCGATGGTGGCCTCCCAGGGCCCTGGGGCGTTATATATGCGTTTCGGTCACGTTTGTACCGCCTGCCCCTGACCTCTACAGCCAGATTTGTTGTACCAACTCTCACGCTTGTGCCGACCGCCCCGAACAAGGGGAGATAAAGCGATATTGAAGGCAGTAGCCCCAGCAGTCACCCGTTATCATTGGCAGTGCGAATGCCCTCGCTGGAGATTGTCTGATGTGGTAATCAGATGTTTACATACGTGGCAGATGACTGGCATATGACAGATATATGCAATTATCGGTAATTGCAATATATCGGTATGGATAATATACATGCATATATATATATATATATATATATATATATATATATATATATATATATATATATATATATATATATATATATATATATATATATATATATATATCGGTATGCAACATGGCTAAATGGTAGTGACACATTTCGTTGGCAGATGACGTGAAGGCTGGATGATGGGCTGGAGCTTTAAGATTCAGGAAGCGTAGAACATTTTGAGAATGATATAAACCCCGCAACGAAGGGAAAACCTTTGTCAGAAAAGAAACATTGAAACGTTAGCGGGTGACATGTTGAGAAATCGTACTAATGCTTAAGGGAAGGTCGGTGAAAATACCAGTTGAACCACAGAAAAGTTGGGCTGTCAAAATATTTGCAGTATTATCAAGGCATGAGGACGAAGCAACGAAAATAAATATATCCGTTCATCGGTGACGATGTTTCAGATTACATCCGCTTTCATATTTCGTGCATTTCTCGTACTTATTACTGCTATATATATATATATATATATATATATATATATATATATATATATATATATATATATATATATATATATATAAGGTATGTAAGGTTATAGAACAATTTTAAAAGCTCCTGACCTTGAGCATTTGCAGTGCAAAAATAGAAAAATAAGATAGTGTCATCCTTCCCCAAAAATCAGCCCTTTATTTGCTTGCGTACAGTGTTTCCGTCCGTCCGATTTTGAAACACAGGAAGTTGACCGACATTGCAAACAACTCCAAGCATTATACCACGCCTGTTGTGTGGTTTTTGCGCTCCATTGGTGTGCTTCGACAATGTCTGCGTTCGACCACTATACACGCCTGCCTGGAAGGGGCCACCGGGGTAACCAGGCCATGGTCGCAGCATGTGGCTCCTTACCGATAAACAAATATTATTTACCTTGAGCTTATATTCTTTTTGATAAATTCACCCCACATCATAAATGGCGGGGCATACCATGACATCCAGTATCTTTTTCGTAATTGTAGCGAGACCAAAGGAGGGAGTCATTCTTAACACGCGTCCCACTGGAGGGGGTGATATTCGCCCCCCCTCCTGGTTTTCCCCCAGATAACGCAAAAACGAAGAGACGCAGAACAACGAAACTTACGTACTTTATCCCTGATCCATTTTACGTTTCTGACCAAATGTCTTAGGTCAGGTCATGTGAGGTCAAGGAGCTATTCAAGGTCAAGTGACCCGACCTTTAACCTCGCCCCACCGGGGGGCCATCGATGGCCCCTAAGGTTTTTCCGGGATAGCAGAAAAACGAAGAGGTGCAGCACCGCAGTTGAGGGCTCTACCTCTTACTGCATCATTTTCTCACCATCCCTGAAATTTTTTACCCCGGGTCACCCAAGGCCAGGTCACCAGACGAGGTCAACCAAGGTCACCTCACTTCAACTTTAGAGCTCTGTAAGAGCTACATTTCGAAGTCGATCGATTTGAAACTTCCTACACTTTATGGCCCCTCCGGGGTCTGCAAGGTGTATATCCGGGATTTTTCGATTTCGTGCCCTGAGGTCAGGTCACGAGGTGACCTCTCCCATTGAAAAAGCATGGGGAAAAGCTGTCTTATGATCTAAAAGTCACAAAAAATGATTGCAAACACTCAGCCTGCTCAGAACAGCGTTTTTGGACACCCTTTCACGGATCCCAGGGGTCATATTTGCCCTTTGACTTTTCCAAGGTCATCCAAGGTCACCAGGGGTCAAAAACAGTATTTTGACAATAACTTTTGACCTAATTAAGTTAGAGCGCTGAAACAAACACCATCGTGTTTGTCCCGTCATTGGCTTTCCTTTGATATACGGCAAGGTCACTTTCTGACATTTCGTGACCTCAGGTCATCTTAGGTCACGAGGTGACCTCTGGAGGTCAAACCACTGGCGGGAGGTCTTTATGTTTCACATAGCGGAAAAAGGACTGACAATTTCCTATCAAATGTACTTTACCAGACCTCAATAGCTCTAATGGCATAAGAGTTATGCCCAGTTTGCTTAAGCATTGCATATTTGAGTGAAAATAGCCGATCTTGACCTAATTTGACCTCTGGAGGTCAAACTATTGACCTGAGCACTAAAACATGTGAAGTAATTTCTTACTGAATTCACGCGAGCTTTCTATTGCACTTTGCAGATTTGCGCTAACGCCCATATTTTCGGAGTTAGAGGGGGGCATCGATGGCCCCGGTGGGGCGAAGGTAGCACTGGACCCCGGTGGGGCGCGGGTTAAACCTAAAATGACGAGTTTGAAGCAGTGCCTAAGGAACATCTGTCAGCCGATCACTTTCAAACTTCAACCATATAATAAGGTCATTAGGGTCTACAAATCTGTTATCTCGAAATTTCGGTGCTGTTGACCTAGGTGGGGTCAATTTTTTGTCACCCCATTATAGGTCAATGATGAAAAATAGAAAGGGCTCGTTTTCAGTAAAACTGGATAGATAGACTTGAACATCCTCAAGACGTATATTCTTGCCTTAATCTTGACCTTCAAGTTGAGTTCTAGACCATCTGACCTCTCAAAGGTCATTTCAGGTCACAGGAGCATACCGTAATTGTATTGCCAATAGCTTCTCATTGCATTGAGATAAAGCTCCCATTTTGCTTGCATTGTGCTTATATTGTCACGGGGTGTCGATTGATATGCAACATTACCATACCAGGTCAACATGTGACCTTGACCTTGCTTGATGTGAGGTCATGTTCACAATTTCACCTAGCAAGGTCATATTATACATCATTCGATTTGCCATGATTAGAGAATCTAATGATGGATAAATATTTTATGTAGCTTTGCTGAGTAAAAATATAGAGGGGAAACGTACACCGCCCTGTTGTAAGCCTATGGAACCGCTTTTGACCTTTGCTGACCTCAATATTGACCTAACATAAAAATACTTCGTATTATTTCTATTCGTTTCGTCAAGAGCTTTCAAACGCCCTCCTTAATTTTCCTTTAGATTTTCTGGGAAATGAGATACGGGGGGGCGAAAAACGCTCCTCCCAGCGGGGCGCGTCATGCCAAGGACCCCAGCGGGGCATATCTCGGTAGGGCATATTCTAAGACTCGAAAATACACTGTTGTTTTAGTTTCTTGGGCACTGTTTTTTTTAATCAGTGGAAGCAAACCGCTCTTGCAAAATTAGGAACAGGTCTCACGACCACAAGCACACTGATCCAAAGTGGTCCACCACCACTTAAAAATAGCGCACTGATCCAAAGTGGTCCACCACCACTTAAAAATAGCACACTGATCCAAAGTGGTTCACCACCACTTAAAAATAGCACACTGATCCAAAGTGGTTCACCACCACTTAAAAATAGCACACTGGTTCACAGTGAGAGCAAATTGAACTCTTCTGGTATGTGCCTTACGCCCGCCGTGATTTTTTCTTCGAATAATGGTGTTGATTTATTTCTCAGAAAAGTATAACTCATACACTTTCCCGATATTTTTTACGTTTGCACCAATCAACCATAGGCAGATCTAAGATTTTCCATCCGGGAGAGGAACAACAATTTTTGGGTGGCAAAGCCCATCGGGTGGCGGCCAAATCCTGTCGCGGGGCCCCGATGTTATCATCTTGGACAAGGGGAGGGGGGGTGGGGAAGCAACATTTCAGGGAGCGCTGTGACCATTTCAGGGGGCGCCGAGGGTCAATCGTTGGTGGGCGCAAGTGCCCTTGCTTGCTTCTCCCCCTGGATCCGCCTATGATCAGACCAGCCTCCCCTTAATAAATTTGTAATATAGTAATGGAGGGAACAGTTGTCACCTGGCTAGAGAGGTAGGTATGTGCCAACCTGAGCAGGATATCTGATTATTTCCTTCTCACACTGCATTGGAACTTACTGCAGCATTATAACAAGGATCCATTCCGACTTTCTAGAAGGCTGCAGTATTAAAAAGTCCAGAATGTTGGGGTAGGGCAAGGCGTGTTTTGAAGTCATTTTTTCCGTCAACGCCATAGGTTCAATGGTTAATATCTTTAACATGAGGGGGCATGGCCCCCTTGGCCTTCTCGGTTGCTAAGTCTATGCGCACTCTCACCACAGCCAGGTCAATTCGTTAAAATGCGAGCGCACTTACAGCAAAGAGTAAAGTCAGTGTGTCCTGACGTTACGCAGCTTAGCGTAGGTGTGGGCACTGCTATTGGAAGCCGTTTAAACAGCGTTTTTGCATACATAGTACTGGGGGAAAGCTTAGCTTAGTTTAGCCAAACAGAAAATGCCTTCAAACGCCTAGCACTCAAACACTCAAACTGCGACCAGATGGTGGGTTCGAACTTCAGAAATTGCACTAAACATAATGAGAGGTGGGAAGCAACTTCAAACCTTCCTAACTCGATTTCCCCGCATTGAAATACCATTGCACCGTCGAGTCTGGCCAACTAGCCCAGCTTGGTTGTCTCGAACTACTTATTCTCCTAAAAAAGTGCAAATTTCAAAAATCGCATAAAATGTGATAAGAGTTAAGAATCAATTTCAGGCCCACCTAAATCAATTTCCAGGAATCGAATTACCCTTACACTGTCGAGTTTGCCTGCCTTGCCCCTTCAGGTTTCCTAATTGCTTTTGGACCAAAATTGGGCCCAGCTTTAATCTACATCATGAGATGGCCTAAAACGTATCTGATAGCGTTGACATGCGAAACAGTATTCTAGAATGTAGCGACATATGTTTAACGGCTGCTTATGTGGTACGGGAGGATGCTACAGGTATGTGCAATCAACTAATAAGGCGAAGTTATGTCACATCTGGCCTCCGCTCACAACCTTCAGCCCACTTCTCCATTCAGGCACTGGCAGACCAGTCCTTGCTACCTGCTGTCCTTGGCTTATCACTGCCTTTATGTAATATTTACGCGTTCAAACCAGTTTCGAAACCGTCATTGGTGGCAATACGCATAGTGCGTTTAGCACGACCTTCCTCTTAGAGTGAAGTTACTTCCCATCAAAAATCGGTGAGAGAACTGATGGATGCATTTTAGAGGCATTACACTTTATAACCATATTCAGCCGCCCAGCAAAACCTCCAGCGATCGGTCACACTGAGATGATGACGCAGGAGAGGTGGCATGGTGGCACAGTGGCAGCAGGGCGTCACCCTCTGACCAAGGTTGTCGGGTCCAGGAGGCCCACTGACGTACCTCTGGATGGACCGCACCCTCCTCTCAGCTGAAGCCGCGGCCCCTCGTCGAAAACCTGTACCCATACGGCTGGAGCATACATATATACAGGACATAGAACTTAACCTGCACTGCGGAAGCGCCTGAGGGATGATACAGACATTTTGAGGGAAAGAGAAGGGATGGGATTCAGCCCCTGCCATTGGTCTGAGCCGAAACAGCAGTGGTTCGATTTGTAAAACATGGGAACAGGCTCAGTTCAAATTCATTCTAAACTAACTCCAAATCCAATTTGACGTGTATGAGTTCACCTTAAGTAAACAAACTGCGAAGGGCACAGACGGGTAAAACAAAGACAAGCTAGAATTGAGTCGCGCTACTCGCGGTCATGTCTACAGGGGCTTCACCTCCTTTCGTGGGATCCGCTAAAACACAAAAGTCGACTATCCTCATCTTAACGCCCGCTGGTACAGAGGAGGTACCCAGTACCCACCCCAAAGGATTTTTCAAGTAGGAAAAAACCAAATACGCAGCTCTGCCATGCTTGGTATACCTTTTAACTGGTCTTTTTTCGAATTTCGAAGAAACACAATTTGAAGTCCGGGTCCCATCAGGTCACCAGTCCAGGTCAGGTGACTAAACCTCAAACAATGTTTAGACACACAGGGCCTGAAACAAAGTTTAAACGCGATAAGGGCAAACTTATCTATCTCAAATTAACATCGCGTAAAGAAGTCACAAAGTGCAGTAGCCTTTGATAAGTAACGCAATTTTCGATACCGATGACCTGGGGTCAGGTCAGGGACATAATGTCTCCATTCAGAATGAATGGGCAAATTGCAAAAGCTCGATAACTTTGCAGATAATGCATTATCATGATCATTATCACCACGGTGACAGCATTTATTTCGAAGCTGCCCTACATGGCCTGGCACTGAAGTTCGAATGATACACATTATGACCACGCTGGCCTTGACTTAACCTTAGGTTAGACCAATTTTAGGATTTGACCTGACAAGGTCATATGATCATCATTCGGTTGAGCTTGACGATATGACTCCTATGGTGCTTGTATATTGTCTATAGCTCCACTCAGTCACTTGCCATAAAAAGTGAGCTTTCATTTTTGTATTCCCATAAAAACATACTTTAACCTCTAGTAACCTCAAAAGTGACCTGACCAACCACCCCCCCTCCCGTACCGGCAAAGGTGGCGCGGACCGCCTGCCAGCGTGTGTTAAGTCATTGGGATACCGCACGTGTCAGCTAAAATCATCAGTGCCTGTGGAACGAAGCCTGGCCTTTTCCCGTCCACAAACATTCAGCAACACGTCTTAAAGTTTCAAACAGAGTTGCAGAGTTATGTATTAAATTTGGTTTAAGCTGCAGGCTTTCGCAAAAAAACGCGACATACATGTGACTAACAACTAAGTTTAACGGTAGGGTTCATAGATAATTAACAGGCATCTTAGGTTGACCCCTTGAGTCCGAGACACATATGATTGGAATTGTTTTACGATCTACTTGGGCGCCGCTCCCCAGTAGAATTGCAACGTAGTGCACCCACACAATCAGACGCTGGACGAAGGGAGCTGGCCGAAAGCGTTATAATAATGCAGTCATTCCGGCGATATCGCACGCGTGCTAAATCTCCAGCTGCAGCGCACCACTAACTCTTGTGTCACATGGTGCTGGCTCTCGCGCACAGTCCGTCCACCTGTCCAGACGATGGTGACGTCAGATCAGAATGATCCCGCCGGCCCACCAATCGCGATGCAGTGCCACCGCTGTCTTGTTCATCTTCATAAACTTTGGCGGCGCCGACTGAGGACTGCAGGATCCGTGATTAACACTCGCAGATGGAGCCCCTTGTGTCGGCGGGAATAATTTATATGCGCAGCGACCCTCTCAAGACTGTCTCAGGTAGGAATTTCTGTTTACTTGCACGCATTTGTTTTAGTTTGAACATGTTTAGTTTTGTGCCATGCGGTTTCAAATAATGGGGATTGGACTGTAGCCTCGTCCAGTTATCGACCTGGCGTCGCCTCTGTGGGTACGATTTAGGTGTGTCTCTCCTGATGCCCCCATGCACAGAGGGCCCCTGAAGTGATTTAGAAGCCTTTCCACCGCACCACCGATAAAACACACGCATCGATCTTTCAGTGTCGCATTTAAGGCCTCGACCAATTGGTCATTGATCCAAATGGTCACTTTGCTGCGCGGTGTGATAAATCTTGTGCAAACCATCGGCGCACTGAGTAAACAGAGGGCACGGCGAAATCAGCAGTCGCCATGACGAGACCCGCGGCTAGCAACAGAGGTGCGCGGGTATACGACACGGAGGGCCGTTGCAAATGTGACACTTGTCACTCCAGGGCAATGCACCCAGCCAGGGGTGTAGGAGTGAAGAGCATATTTGGGGCAATGGGTATTTTCGGGTCAGTTATTTCGATGCAATGCCATAGGGCTGATGGCTAAAAATCTGAACTCTTGAGTGGGCCATGGCCCTGACGCTCTCTGTTTAAGCACATTGACATTGAACTTCAGGCCTCTCTGGTGTCATGAATTAAAAATTGCCTTGAAATGTTTTTCGTTTTGTTTGAGAGACAAGCCTTGTTGGGCACACAAAGCTGCCCTGAATCATGGAGCGTACCAAGACGTCCATTCCCTGAGCCTGAGGCGTTACTGTATAGCTTCAACGAATTACCTGACTTAGCTGTTGGTGGGAAAGCGAATGACACCATTCTAGGAAACAAGGGTCTTCCTGATAAGGGAACCTTGAGCTCCGGAAAAGCTGTGGAAAGAGTCCCTTTTATTTTCCGCGAAAAAGAAGTGCATGATTTGACCTAATGAAAGTCCTGTGTTGGGCAATCCGTGTTTAGTAGCTAATCTGAGTCTTTTTGACAGTTCCACCACGCGTCTGATTATGTTTCGAATGATGTAATGACAAGATCGTCGTTTTATATTGCTGTGAAAATATCCGCTACAACTATCAGCAATTTCACGTCTGGGGCGCCGCAGACAACGTAAAAATGAGCTATGTAGTTAATTTTCGCTAATTCCGTTATTGCTGGTCTTATGTGCAGGATACACCGTTCTTGTTTTCTATGTCCTCTCAATCCTGTCTGCGTTCTCTCGCCTCTCGATTCCTCTCCTCTCCTCAAACTTTCCACACGTCTCTCGCTACCGCACCGGTCACAAGAGAGAGAGAGAGAGAGAGAGAGAGAGAGAGAGAGAGAGAGAGAGAGAGAGACAGAGACAGAGACAGAGACAGAGACAGAGACAGAGACAGAGACAGAGACAGAGAGAGAGAGAGAGTGAGAGAGTGAGAGCGTTCCGGCTGTCTGCCGTTGCGGTGTGCAAACGGTCTGCTTGGGCTCGCCGGTGACTTTGCAGACGGTCGCTACCTGCCAGACAGCCAAGTATGCTGCAGGCCCACCTGCAGGTGATGAATCTCCCGGAAACGGTCGGTGGCTCTGGAATGCAGCGCGGCATCGCTGGCCCCATAGCCCTCTGGCCCATTTATATATCAGCCGGCGGTCGTTTGGGAAGACAGGAGCCCTCTTTGTGGGCGCCGCCTCCCCGTTCGGCTCCGGCCTTGCCAACAGCAGAAGCCCGGCGGGGCGATTGTGACCGCTCGGGGTTCTGACGACGCCCCTTCTTTGTAGTGGATGCTGAACAGGCTGTGTTTAGAGACGCCGCCGTTCCCGGTATCCATCGCCGGTTTACGGCAGCCCAACATGGTGGGGGTGGTGTAATGAAGGCAGGGACGAGACAGACGGTGGGTGCTGTTCGGGGAAAGCAGGGAACGCAACGATCTCAGCGCCCAGCGGCAGGAGCAGAGTCAACGGATACGAACACATATCAATGGCGAGCCTTCCCAGCGAAGCGCAACCTTCACCATCTCTGGCATGTCAAATTGAACGGCGTGTGCAATGACCCAGCCAGCTGGTTCATTGCACACAGGTGCGTCATTGTGGTGCATCCGCTGGGCTACAGGAACTACACGGGCTATGCTGACGTAAATGGGGATTTGCATGCATCGCCTTCTGATTTTGTTCTTATATTATTTTAAGGATTGTGAATCGTAATGACACTCACCGAGTTCAACACAACCTTCCAAATGATCCAACCCAAGTATCTGAGCTTCACTTCCTCTATGGCGCTCAATGAATGGGATGCACACTTTATTTCCTGATTTGGCACGTGGGCTTAGGGTCTCCACCACTTAAGCTCTCTCGTCCGATATCTGCTTTTAAGTTGCTGAATTTCATGCAAAGGAAGAAGGAAAAAAACCAAAGAATGGGTATCAAATGTATTCGCTGGGATTTCTCGATTTTTTAAGCTCAACAGTTTATGTTTATCAGTGTTTCTTTCTTAACACGCGCACTGGAGGGGGGCCTCGGAGGCCCCCCCACCTGTTTTTCCGAGGTGGCCGGAGAACCGCTTGTAGCCGAAAAACGAAACCCGGCCACATTTAACAGAATTTAATAGCGCGTCGATTGGTGAAGACTTTTTTGAAAATCGGCCGAAAATTTTTTGACTTATAGGCTTTCAAAGTCAGACCTGCATTTTGAGATCGCCGTAAACGCACGGTCGGACCAGTTAGCTTGCATTGAAGACCGAGTGGTGACGTCATAACGTCATATAAGCGGGACTATATGTCAAGGTCACTTCACATGAAGGTCAAGGTCAAGGTCAAAGGTCACAGGTCAAGGTCATATCTGCACTTTCAAGGTCACTGACCACTGTGCGTCCGGCCAAATGACGTTACCCCGTCTGACATATATTATGCTATGACGTCATCAGTAGGGTACCCCAATACAAAGGTCAAGGTCAAAGGTCAAGGTCAAAGGTCATTTGATAAGGTCAATCCTCATTTCCCGCCAAACAGTGGCTAGAGTGTTAGTCAAAGTGTAAATAATAAGTAGTATACCATATGGTGACCTTAAAGGTCAATGACCTTGAATGACCTTGACCCAAAAGTTGTGGGGAAGCCTCTTTGAGACCTCTTCTCTATGAACCTTGTCCGCCTTTAGCTTATTCCCGCCATTTTCCTGCATAATCACAGCATTTACCAATCGATCCCAGCATGGCCAATATTTGACATTTACGACCTCGTTTGACCTTGAAGATATTGACCTAGGTCAATGAAAATTGGTCATCATGTAGATCACCATAGCCCCCACCCACCTACCAAGTGGCGTTTTTCTAACCCTCTTAGTTTCCGAGATCTTAGGGGGGCCTACCAGGCCCCCCTCCAGTGCGCATTAGTGCCAGACCCCCTCCAGTGCGGGTGTTAACCCTTGCCCCGGTGGCGGGTACGAGCCACCTTCGCCCTGGTGGGGGGGGGCTAAAAAAGACCCCCACGATCTCAAAAACTAAGAGAGCTAGAAAAAAGTGCAAAACGGCAATCGAAAGCTCTTCGAAAATGATATCGAAAAAACTTCGGTCATTTTTCTTGTCAGGTCAATATCAAGGTCACCAGAGGTCAAAATAGGTCAAAATCGCTAATATGAGGTGTACTAAGAAAACCTCATCTAGAAAAAATTTTTCTAACACCATTCGAAAGCTCTTGAGATGCGCTTTCATTGCAGTGGCATTCATTTTCGTGTCAGGTCAAAGCCTAGGGAGCTACAGGTCACTAGATATTGGGCATATTCTTGGGAATGTCCATAGCCACCCATGCATAAGGGCGTTTACTTTTTCGCTAATAGCTTCCAAACCAAACAAGATACAGCCATAGTTTATGCACCATTGCAATTCTCTGATCAATACGAATCGAATGATATATGATATTGCTATGCCAGGTCAAGTTTAAGAATTTGACGTGACCCAGGTCAACGGTCTGACCCAACTTGACCTGGTATAGTCATGATGTATATTATTTGACTTCCAGTGACTATACAAACACTTTGGTGACAAAATAAAAGCTCTATCTTATTTTCTTCAAAATTTATAGAGAAAAACACCAAAAAATGCTTATTTGACCTAAGGTGACCTTTTAAAGGTCACAAGTCAAAAATTTTGGCATCAGCTCCAGAAATGGGCTAAGAGCAAGTCGCAACCGATGTTTGAAGTTGATTTCATCCATACTTACTGAGAAAAGCTCATTTCGTGATTTTCCCCATGTATTGACAATGGGGAGGTCGTGCTCTGCACATGACCTTAGGTCACCAATATCAAAAATCCCGGAACAAATGTTGTAGCTCCTGGTGGGCCCAATATGTGGTATGAGTTTCAACTTGATCGATTAACCCTTCTTTTAGTTATGCGGTCCTAAGTATTTTTTGAGGTGAGGTCACTTCACCTGGCCTGGTGACCTGACCTGATATGATCTTGAGCCAAAATTTTCAGGAAAGATGTAAAAATGATGAAGGAACAGCTAGACCAAGTTTGGCGGCGCTGCGCGCTGCCGTTTTTTGGTCACTTTGGAAAAACCCGAGGGGGGGTCTAAAAAGACCCCCACCCGGGCGAAGGATAAAGCTTATGATTTCAAAATTTAATGTCCTGCACAATCTGAAACATAGCACGCCGTAATGCATGCATGCATCGGATGTTGCAAACATATGGCGTATCAAGGGACATGCAGGGCACGTGTCCCTCCCACCCAAAATCGAGCCTCGGTGCCCCCCCAACCTGAAACATCCTTGGCTCGCCCTGAAACGTTGTGTCCCATCCCCCAGGGTGCAAGTATCGGTCCCCCGGCGATGAGATTTGGCGCCCCTTCCTCCTGATAGATTACACCGTCCAAAAGCGGCAAGCTCCATTCTTATCCGAATGGTACCCCTTGACCGAGTTCATCCAATGTAGACATCCCGAATCGCTGTTTGTGGTTTCAAAAAGAATGTCCACATTTTGTTTTGCTCTAGAACAATTTAGCTTTATCTTAGCATCAAGCACGGTGTATGATTTGACATAGCAAGCGTGCAGTTGTTCACCCGGATAACTCACAATAATCTTTAGATCCGGGCATTTCAGTTTATAATAAGCAGAGACTTCAGTTCTGCAAACAGGTTTACGAAACATTCCAGCCAGATTCCAATTCCAGAACATTGGTTCACAGCTGCACCCGTTTTCACTTTAACAGAGGAGCTTACAGAACGGCACGTTTTTGGTATGACAGCGGTCTGATGTTCTAGAGAGGCCTGTGCACAACTCCGAGGCCATTGCACGGCGTGGCATAAACTCCTGGGGCGTTATACAAGTCGGTTGTTTAAGAAAAGGCAGGCACTACCGCCGCTATCTCGAAGCAGTAGTGCAGAGGAACTCAGAAGAGCTGGGCTGGGTCCCGCTTGAAAAGTAAAACAGTTTTCACGCACAGCAGTCCGGGTTCAGCAGGAAACCGTCATCCTGCACACATTAGCCTACACATTACACCTGCTGGATCACAGCAAGTCCGGGTTCAGCAGGAAACCGCCATCCTGCACACATCAGCCTACACATTACACCTGCTGGATCACAGCAAGTCCGGGTTCAGCAGGAAACCGCCATCCTGCACACATTAGCCTACACATTACACCTGCTGGATCACAGTAAGTCCGGGTTCAGCAGGAAACCGCCATCCTGCACACATCAGCCTACACATTACACCTGCTGGATCACAGCAAGTCCGGGTTCAGCAGGAAACCGCCATCCTGCACACATTAGCCTACACATCACACCTGCTGGATCACAGCAAGTCCGGGTTCAGCAGGAAACCGCCATCCTGCACACGTTGACACATTACACCTGCTGGATCACAGCAAGTCCGGGTTCAGCAGGAAACCGCCACCCTGCACACATCAGCCTACACATTACACCTGCTGGATCACAGCAAGTCCGGGTTCAGCAGGAAACCACCATCCTGCAACTTACACATTACACCTGCTGGATCACAGCAAGTCCGGGTTCAGCAGGAAACCGCCATCCTGCACACATTAGCCTACACATCACACCTGCTGGATCACAGCAAGTCCGGGTTCAGCAGGAAACCGCCATCCTGCACACGTTAGCCTACACATTACACCTGCTGGATCACAGCAAGTCCGGGTTCAGCAGGAAACCGCCATCCTGCACACGTTAGCCTACACATTACACCTGCTGGATCACAGCAAGTCCGGGTTCAGCAGGAAACCGCCATCCTGCACACATCAGCCTACACATCACACCTGCTGGATCACAGCAAGTCCGGGTTCAGCAGGAAACCGCCATCCTGCACACATCAGCCTACACATTACACCTGCTGGATCACAGCAAGTCCGGGTTCAGCAGGAAACCGCCATCCTGCCATGTACACATTACACCTGCTGGATCACAGCAAGTCCGGGTTCAGCAGGAAACCGCCATCCTGCACACATTAGCCTACACATCACACCTGCTGGATCACAGCAAGTCCGGGTTCAGCAGGAAACCGCCATCCTGCACACGTTAGCCTACACATTACACCTGCTGGATCACAGCAAGTCCGGGTTCAGCAGGAAACCGCCATCCTGCACACGTTAGCCTACACATTACACCTGCTGGATCACAGCAAGTCCGGGTTCAGCAGGAAACCGCCATCCTGCACACATCAGCCTACACATCACACCTGCTGGATCACAGCAAGTCCGGGTTCAGCAGGAAACCGCCATCCTGCACACATTAGCCTACACATTACACCTGCTGGATCACAGCAAGTCCGGGTTCAGCAGGAAACCGCCATCCTGCACACGTTAGCCTACACATTACACCTGCTGGATCACAGCAAGTCCGGGTTCAGCAGGAAACCGCCATCCTGCACACATTAGCCTACACATTACACCTGCTGGATCACAGCAAGTCCGGGTTCAGCAGGAAACCGCCATCCTGCACACATTAGCCTACACATCACACCTGCTGGATCACAGCAAGTCCGGGTTCAGCAGGAAACCGCCATCCTGCACACATCAGCCTACACATTACACCTGCTGGATCACAGCAAGTCCGGGTTCAGCAGGAAACCGCCATCCTGCACACATTAGCCTACACATTACACCTGCTGGATCACAGCAAGTCCGGGTTCAGCAGGAAACCGCCATCCTGCACACATCAGCCTACACATTACACCTGCTGGATCACAGCAAGTCCGGGTTCAGCAGGAAACCGCCATCCTGCACACATCAGCCTACACATTACACCTGCTGGATCACAGCAAGTCCGGGTTCAGCAGGAAACCGCCATCCTGCACACATTAGCCTACACATTACACCTGCTGGATCACAGCAAGTCCGGGTTCAGCAGGAAACCGCCATCCTGCACACATCAGCCTACACATTACACCTGCTGGATCACAGCAAGTCCGGGTTCAGCAGGAAACCGCCATCCTGCACACATTAGCCTACACATTACACCTGCTGGATCACAGCAAGTCCGGGTTCAGCAGGAAACCGCCATCCTGCACACATTAGCCTACACATCACACCTGCTGGATCACAGCAAGTCCGGGTTCAGCAGGAAACCGCCATCCTGCACACATTAGCCTACACATCACACCTGCTGGATCACAGCAAGTCCGGGTTCAGCAGGAAACCGCCATCCTGCACACATTAGCCTACACATTACACCTGCTGGATCACAGTAAGTCCGGGTTCAGCAGGAAACCGCCATCCTGCACACATCAGCCTACACATCACACCTGCTGGATCACAGCAAGTCCGGGTTCAGCAGGAAACCGCCATCCTGCACACATCAGCCTACACATTACACCTGCTGGATCACAGCAAGTCCGGGTTCAGCAGGAAACCGCCATCCTGCACACATCAGCCTACACATTACACCTGCTGGATCACAGCAAGTCCGGGTTCAGCAGGAAACCGCCATCCTGCACACATTAGCCTACACATCACACCTGCTGGATCACAGCAAGTCCGGGTTCAGCAGGAAACCGCCATCCTGCACACATTAGCCTACACATTACACCTGCTGGATCACAGCAAGTCCGGGTTCAGCAGGAAACCGCCATCCTGCACACATTAGCCTACACATTACACCTGCTGGATCACAGCAAGTCCGGGTTCAGCAGGAAACCGCCATCCTGCACACATCAGCCTACACATTACACCTGCTGGATCACAGCAAGTCCGGGTTCAGCAGGAAACCGCCATCCTGCACACATTAGCCTACACATTACACCTGCTGGATCACAGCAAGTCCGGGTTCAGCAGGAAACCGCCATCCTGCACACATTAGCCTACACATTACACCTGCTGGATCACAGCAAGTCCGGGTTCAGCAGGAAACCGCCATCCTGCACACATTAGCCTACACATCACACCTGCTGGATCACAGCAAGTCCGGGTTCAGCAGGAAACCGCCATCCTGCACACATTAGCCTACACATTACACCTGCTGGATCACAGCAAGTCCGGGTTCAGCAGGAAACCGCCATCCTGCACACATTAGCCTACACATTACACCTGCTGGATCACAGCAAGTCCGGGTTCAGCAGGAAACCGCCATCCTGCACACATTAGCCTACACATTACACCTGCTGGATCACAGCAAGTCCGGGTTCAGCAGGAAACCGCCATCCTGCACACATTAGCCTACACATTACACCTGCTGGATCACAGCAAGTCCGGGTTCAGCAGGAAACCGCCATCCTGCACACATCAGCCTACACATTACACCTGCTGGATCACAGCAAGTCCGGGTTCAGCAGGAAACCGCCATCCTGCACACATCAGCCTACACATCACACCTGCTGGATCACAGCAAGTCCGGGTTCAGCAGGAAACCGCCATCCTGCACACATTAGCCTACACATCACACCTGCTGGATCACAGCAAGTCCGGGTTCAGCAGGAAACCGCCATCCTGCACACATTAGCCTACACATTACACCTGCTGGATCACAGCAAGTCCGGGTTCAGCAGGAAACCGCCATCCTGCACACATTAGCCTACACATTACACCTGCTGGATCACAGCAAGTCCGGGTTCAGCAGGAAACCGCCATCCTGCACACATTAGCCTACACATTACACCTGCTGGATCACAGCAAGTCCGGGTTCAGCAGGAAACCGCCATCCTGCACACATCAGCCTACACATTACACCTGCTGGATCACAGCAAGTCCGGGTTCAGCAGGAAACCGCCATCCTGCACACATTAGCCTACACATTACACCTGCTGGATCACAGCAAGTCCGGGTTCAGCAGGAAACCGCCATCCTGCACACATCAGCCTACACATTACACCTGCTGGATCACAGCAAGTCCGGGTTCAGCAGGAAACCGCCATCCTGCACACATTAGCCTACACATTACACCTGCTGGATCACAGCAAGTCCGGGTTCAGCAGGAAACCGCCATCCTGCACACATTAGCCTACACATTACACCTGCTGGATCACAGCAAGTCCGGGTTCAGCAGGAAACCGCCATCCTGCACACATTAGCCTACACATTACACCTGCTGGATCACAGCAAGTCCGGGTTCAGCAGGAAACCGCCATCCTGCACACATTAGCCTACACATTACACCTGCTGGATCACAGCAAGTCCGGGTTCAGCAGGAAACCGCCATCCTGCACACATTAGCCTACACATCACACCTGCTGGATCACAGCAAGTCCGGGTTCAGCAGGAAACCGCCATCCTGCACACATTAGCCTACACATTACACCTGCTGGATCACAGCAAGTCCGGGTTCAGCAGGAAACCGCCATCCTGCACACATTAGCCTACACATTACACCTGCTGGATCACAGCAAGTCCGGGTTCAGCAGGAAACCGCCATCCTGCACACATTAGCCTACACATTACACCTGCTGGATCACAGCAAGTCCGGGTTCAGCAGGAAACCGCCATCCTGCACACATTAGCCTACACATTACACCTGCTGGATCACAGCAAGTCCGGGTTCAGCAGGAAACCGCCATCCTGCACACATCAGCCTACACATTACACCTGCTGGATCACAGCAAGTCCGGGTTCAGCAGGAAACCGCCATCCTGCACACATTAGCCTACACATCACACCTGCTGGATCACAGCAAGTCCGGGTTCAGCAGGAAACCGCCATCCTGCACACATTAGCCTACACATTACACCTGCTGGATCACAGCAAGTCCGGGTTCAGCAGGAAACCGCCATCCTGCACACGTTAGCCTACACATTACACCTGCTGGATCACAGCAAGTCCGGGTTCAGCAGGAAACCGCCATCCTGCACACATTAGCCTACACATCACACCTGCTGGATCACAGCAAGTCCGGGTTCAGCAGGAAACCGCCATCCTGCACACATCAGCCTACACATTACACCTGCTGGATCACAGCAAGTCCGGGTTCAGCAGGAAACCGCCATCCTGCACACATTAGCCTACACATTACACCTGCTGGATCACAGCAAGTCCGGGTTCAGCAGGAAACCGCCATCCTGCACACATTAGCCTACACATCACACCTGCTGGATCACAGCAAGTCCGGGTTCAGCAGGAAACCGCCATCCTGCACACGTTAGCCTACACATTACACCTGCTGGATCACAGCAAGTCCGGGTTCAGCAGGAAACCGCCATCCTGCACACGTTAGCCTACACATTACACCTGCTGGATCACAGCAAGTCCGGGTTCAGCAGGAAACCGCCATCCTGCACACATCAGCCTACACATCACACCTGCTGGATCACAGCAAGTCCGGGTTCAGCAGGAAACCGCCATCCTGCACACATTAGCCTACACATTACACCTGCTGGATCACAGCAAGTCCGGGTTCAGCAGGAAACCGCCATCCTGCACACATTAGCCTACACATTACACCTGCTGGATCACAGCAAGTCCGGGTTCAGCAGGAAACCGCCATCCTGCACACGTTAGCCTACACATTACACCTGCTGGATCACAGCAAGTCCGGGTTCAGCAGGAAACCGCCATCCTGCACACATTAGCCTACACATCACACCTGCTGGATCACAGCAAGTCCGGGTTCAGCAGGAAACCGCCATCCTGCACACATCAGCCTACACATTACACCTGCTGGATCACAGCAAGTCCGGGTTCAGCAGGAAACCGCCATCCTGCACACATTAGCCTACACATTACACCTGCTGGATCACAGCAAGTCCGGGTTCAGCAGGAAACCGCCATCCTGCACACATCAGCCTACACATTACACCTGCTGGATCACAGCAAGTCCGGGTTCAGCAGGAAACCGCCATCCTGCACACATCAGCCTACACATTACACCTGCTGGATCACAGCAAGTCCGGGTTCAGCAGGAAACCGCCATCCTGCACACATTAGCCTACACATTACACCTGCTGGATCACAGCAAGTCCGGGTTCAGCAGGAAACCGCCATCCTGCACACATCAGCCTACACATTACACCTGCTGGATCACAGCAAGTCCGGGTTCAGCAGGAAACCGCCATCCTGCACACATCAGCCTACACATTACACCTGCTGGATCACAGCAAGTCCGGGTTCAGCAGGAAACCGCCATCCTGCACACATTAGCCTACACATTACACCTGCTGGATCACAGCAAGTCCGGGTTCAGCAGGAAACCGCCATCCTGCACACATTAGCCTACACATCACACCTGCTGGATCACAGCAAGTCCGGGTTCAGCAGGAAACCGCCATCCTGCACACATTAGCCTACACATTACACCTGCTGGATCACAGCAAGTCCGGGTTCAGCAGGAAACCGCCATCCTGCACACATTAGCCTACACATCACACCTGCTGGATCACAGCAAGTCCGGGTTCAGCAGGAAACCGCCATCCTGCACACATCAGCCTACACATTACACCTGCTGGATCACAGCAAGTCCGGGTTCAGCAGGAAACCGCCATCCTGCACACATCAGCCTACACATTACACCTGCTGGATCACAGCAAGTCCGGGTTCAGCAGGAAACCGCCATCCTGCACACATTAGCCTACACATCACACCTGCTGGATCACAGCAAGTCCGGGTTCAGCAGGAAACCGCCATCCTGCACACATTAGCCTACACATTACACCTGCTGGATCACAGCAAGTCCGGGTTCAGCAGGAAACCGCCATCCTGCACACATTAGCCTACACATTACACCTGCTGGATCACAGCAAGTCCGGGTTCAGCAGGAAACCGCCATCCTGCACACATTAGCCTACACATCACACCTGCTGGATCACAGCAAGTCCGGGTTCAGCAGGAAACCGCCATCCTGCACACATCAGCCTACACATTACACCTGCTGGATCACAGCAAGTCCGGGTTCAGCAGGAAACCGCCATCCTGCACACATCAGCCTACACATTACACCTGCTGGATCACAGCAAGTCCGGGTTCAGCAGGAAACCGCCATCCTGCACACATTAGCCTACACATCACACCTGCTGGATCACAGCAAGTCCGGGTTCAGCAGGAAACCGCCATCCTGCACACATTAGCCTACACATTACACCTGCTGGATCACAGCAAGTCCGGGTTCAGCAGGAAACCGCCATCCTGCACACATTAGCCTACACATCACACCTGCTGGATCACAGCAAGTCCGGGTTCAGCAGGAAACCGCCATCCTGCACACATTAGCCTACACATTACACCTGCTGGATCACAGCAAGTCCGGGTTCAGCAGGAAACCGCCATCCTGCACACATTAGCCTACACATCACACCTGCTGGATCACAGCAAGTCCGGGTTCAGCAGGAAACCGCCATCCTGCACACATTAGCCTACACATTACACCTGCTGGATCACAGCAAGTCCGGGTTCAGCAGGAAACCGCCATCCTGCACACATTAGCCTACACATCACACCTGCTGGATCACAGCAAGTCCGGGTTCAGCAGGAAACCGCCATCCTGCACACATTAGCCTACACATTACACCTGCTGGATCACAGCAAGTCCGGGTTCAGCAGGAAACCGCCATCCTGCACACATTAGCCTACACATCACACCTGCTGGATCACAGCAAGTCCGGGTTCAGCAGGAAACCGCCATCCTGCACACATTAGCCTACACATTACACCTGCTGGATCACAGCAAGTCCGGGTTCAGCAGGAAACCGCCATCCTGCACACATTAGCCTACACATTACACCTGCTGGATCACAACAAGTCCGGGTTCAGCAGGAAACCGCCATCCTGCACACACTAGCCTACACATTACACCTGCTGGATCAACACTCAGGGACTGCGTCATCATTTGAAAGGCTAGGAGCACCTCGCCACTGCGTTCCCTGGATGTGATCTTCCAGAACTTTTACTGGCCAGCTTTTTTATCTTAAATAGTTAAATCTTCCAGAGCGTTTCACAACGTATGTTGCAGCTAAATAAATCCTCCAATTGGGAAACGCATTGGATCTCCCAACATAAGTTTTGGAAAGTCATGCTGGAGGGGAGGACAAAGATAGAACTCTACGCCAGCAACAAACGGTGACCACATCGATCATGTCGTTTCAGGTAGGATGATTTCTGTGCAGATGGTTTTGAATTTGCAAGTGAAGACTTTTACCTACGTTTGCTTGTGTGTAGTGATATGTATGATTCTTGGATAAAATGTTCCTTTTCTAGAGCGAATCAAATTGTGGGCATTCTTGTTTAAACGCCCGGTTCATTTCCTGGAAGCATTATTCAGGCTTCGCCGTTACACTTTCTGCATATCCGTCGCATGCTTGATCACATCATTGGGTCGATCAAGGGCGAATCCAGGAGGGGGAGAGAATTCGGCCATTGTTGCCCCCCCCTCAAAGTGAAATAGAGGGGTCGATTTCTTTTGGACCAAACTAGTGTTTCATAATTTATCAATAAGGGACGACATCCTCGTCAGTAAAAAGTTGTCCGTTCGCAGGGAATCTCTTTGAGGACAAACAACTGATTGCAGCAATCTAATTCTGCCGGCCTTTGCCGCCCAATGTTTTTTTTCACCGACATGGGTTTGGCCTCTCAAACCAAGCGGTTGGATCCACTTCTTGGCCTATTGTCGTTTTCTTGTAACTTTATGCAGCTCGTAAAAACTGTACAATGCTCTCACTAGATGGTTTAAAGGTAACCAGCGTTCATTATATAATAATACAACGTAATCTGAGGCATTCTTCCGGTTAAATATCATGTTTCACTAATAAGCACTTCGCATCTTTTACAAAAATAGATACGGAAGTGAAAAATTATGATATTTTATGGTAATAGTTTGCTTATGCAAACAATGAACATGTGAATTGAAATTGGCCCATTAAGACTTGGCTCCAGTAAATGTGCGCCCTCAGAGTTCCACAATTCAATTAGCGCCGGAAAGAAGTTGTCACGTGACAGACGGCAATTTCACGCGTGCTACGGCACATAACCTGTGATTCTCGTCGCCAAAAACCTCGGAACCTCCCAGTCGTGACATTTCTCACAGACCGGCGGTAGACACAAGCGTGGTGGGGGTTCTTATGATGCTGAACCGTGCCTGGGAACGATAACAAACATATCCAGTCACAGACTAATGGCGGCCACTCTCCCCGACGCGACGGTGGCGGGATCGCCCACACATCGCCACGAATGCCTCCCACCCGGCTGTCCCCCTCTTCAGATGCGTGTGTTTATCTTGGGGAGTTTTTATCAACCGTCGAGAACGATGATACCACTGACACCGTGGTGGTCGTCTGGTGTGTCATAGTCGATTAGCGCTCGGGTTAGATGTGTCCTGCTTGCCCGGATCGGAAACGGAAGACGGACACAAGTGTTTACCTGCGGGGCCAGGCGCGTGATCTGGGGTCAGTGGTTCTGCGGGGCGTTTGAAATAGGTAACACAAGACAAAAAGAAACGTTATACTGAACCTGAGTTGTCTCTTATAACAAAGGTGCCCAATCCCAAATCCAAACATGCAGAATGCAGGTTATTGCATTATATGTATTAAGCACGTCATACCTTTCGTGCAGGCAGAACGGGTGTAACACATCCTGCGACTCGAAATCGCCGACTCTGCTCTTGATTTAGCTAGTCACACTTCCTCTCAGTCACGGCTGAATGCATGGGCGTCGAAAGCGAGGGGGAGTTGAGGGCGCATCTCCCAACTTGAGGACCAAGAGCGTCTCCCTGAACTTTTGACCCTCGTCCCACGTCTTTTTTGCATTTTCCCTCTTCGCTAATGCAGGCTCACGAAAATATTATATATGTATACCTCTTCAAAATTATATATATATATATATTTTTTTCCAGTATATTCTCTCGAATGCATGTGTTATTAAACGCGACAGCATACTTAGTTTTGTTATGTAGTTTCTTCTGAGTCTTCTCTATTTTTCTTATGTCACTTTTGGTATATTCTGTCAATTCATAGATTAGACTGCATCAGTAATTGGGCAATGCCTGTTGATGTTTTTTTACCAACACAGAATACAGAATTAACTCTCCAATTGTAATTTACTTTGTATATATTATTTCGTGCTACGTTTCAGCAAATGATTACTTTTGTTATCATCAGGCTTAATATATACCTATTTTCGATAAACAAAGACACACAGTGGATACGAAATTGAAGGAAACACTTTTGAGAAGGATAAGTTGTGGCTTTGAGTAGTGGTTGCGAAAAATAAGGGCGAGGATTCAAGCATGTTTAAAACATCTTTGGTCTTTCACTTTCGGAAAACTCACTAGATTAGCTGACGTGATTTTCAGTCAGCTAATCTGTGCGATGGCCAATAATTATGCTAGGAACTTTTAAGGAGGGATATGATGCCATTGTAGTCGGTCTGCACACAGATGGTTGGTCGTATTTCGTGGATGTAGACAGCCTCCAGAATTTTTAGGCGTTGTCTGTTGCATTCTCGCGCCAGGATCGTGGTGTTGTCGTCCAAGTCCTTTCTTGTTCAGTCCGTGCTCTTTTTTGGTGTGGTCAGCTGGACCGCCGTTGTTCAGGTGCATTGTCAGTCTCCTTGTGAGGTGTGACGTAGTGTGGCCTACATAGCAATGGTTTGGCAGGAGCTTGCAATCTCCGTGGGGGCATTTGTATTTTTAGACCACATTTGTCTCCTTCTTGATGTTTCGTTTCTCCTCGTTGTTTTTCATTATGAGGCTTGAACTCTTGGTCGTTTTGTAGTAGATTATGGTTTTGATTTCATGTCCTGGTTTGGGTTTTACGTTCTTCGCTATGATTTTTTCAGGATGGTCTCATCTTTTTTGTAGCTTTCACTCATTTGGTTTTTATAGAACAAATTGTGTGTTACTCTTTCTTCGGTGTTTTGCTGAAGGTTCGGCTTGGTGTTTGGATCCGATTTGTCGGTAAAATATCTTTTAAGGCATTTGTTTATCTCCAGTTCGATTTCGGTGCATGTATAACTGTTGTTGACAAGCATTTGTTTTACATGTTCCAGTTCTTTGTGGATGAGGTCCCATGGACTGCATGTCCTTAGGGCTCTTCTGATATACGTTGAGATTACCCCCTTTTTTATCTTTCTGGACAAATAGAGGACAAGACATTAACAGAAGCAACTCGGAAACCAAGCGTATACAAGAGATACGTAGACAATATATACGTACATGTGGAAAAAGAATCAGACTTCATTGATCTAAAAGAACATCTGAAGAAAAACTCAGTGCTGAACTTTACCCACGAAACCGAAAAATACAGAAACCTACAGTTCCTGGACATCGACATCGAAGAAGCCGACCACAACTACGTCACGAAAGTCCATCGAAAGCCAACAATTGCTGGAAAGTGCATGGACGCAATTTGTCCAGAAAGATACAAAAAGGGGGTAATCTCAACGTATATCAGAAGAGCCCTAAGGACATGCAGTTCTGAATAGTGCTAAAAATAACCGTCTTACATTCATACTATATATTAAAGAGAAAAGGCCAAGATAATAAACAATATTTCGAATACGATTCTTTGTCAAGTTTTGAATGTAAGACGGTTATTTTTAGCACTATTTACAATGACCACATTCAACCTTTATATCTCCAATCTTAGAAAAATAGACATGCAGTTCATGGGACCTCATCCACAAAGAACTGGAACATGTAAAAAAATGCTTGTCAACAAGTTATACATGCACCGAAATCGACCTGGAGATAAACAAATGCCCTAAAAGATATTTTACCGACAAATCGGATCCAAACACCAAGCCGAACCCTCAGCAAAACACCGAAGAAAGAGTAACACACAATTTGTTCTATAAAAACCAAATGAGTGAAAGCTACAAAAAAGATGAGACCATCCGGAAAAACATCATAGCGAAGAACGTAAAACCCAAACCTGGACATGAAATCAAAACCATCATCTACTACAAAACGACCAAGAGTTCAAGCCTCATAATGAAAAACAACGAGGAGAAACGAAACATCAAGAAGGAGACAAATGTGATCTACAATTACAAATTCCCCACGGAGATTGCAAGCTCCTGCCAAACCATTGCTATGTAGGCCACACTACGACACACCCAGTGGTGGATCCAGGGGGGGCAAAAGGCAATTGCCCCCCAAACGGAAAAGCTCGGGGCAAAACTATGTTTTTGCCCCCCCCAAAGCGATCGACCTCCTTTTTCCCCCGACTCCTTTTTAGCTTGTAAGCAAGATTTTGGTGCTTCAACTCTCAACTTCGAACAGAATTAGTGAAGTTCAGTGTAAATATTGGGGCTTGGATAGGAAAAAGTATCTTGAGTCCATATTTTTCACCCCGTGTCGTTTTTTTGCCTTTTTTTGCTTTTCGTCTCCAGTTCCTAAAATCCTACCGAAAAGGCATATTGTAACGCAATTTTTCACTGCGCGACGTTTTTTTTTTTGCTTTTCGACCTTGGTTTGCCCCTCCCAAACCACCCGGCTAGATCCGCCACTGGACATACCTCACAAGGAGACTCACAATGCACCTGAACAACGGCAGTCCAGCTGACCACACCAAAAAAGAGCACGGACTGAACATCACAAAAAAGGACTTGGACGACAACACCACGATCCTGGCGCGAGAACGCAACAGACAACGCCTAAAAATACTGGAGGCTGTCGACATCCACGAAATACGACCGACCATCTGTGTGCAGACCGACTACGATGGCATCATAACCCTCCTAAATAGTTCCTAGCATAATTATTGGCCCTCGTACAGATTAAGTGACTGAAAATCAGTCAGCTAATCTAGTGTGTTTTCCGAAAGTGAAAGACCAAAGATGTTTTAAACATGCTTGAATCCTCGCCCTTATTTTTTCTCAACCACTGCTCAAAGCCACAACTTATCCTTCTCAAAAGTTTTATTAAATTTCGTATCCACTGCGTGTCTTTGTTTATCGAACATAGGTATATATTAAGCCTGATGATAACAAAAGTAATCATTTGTTGAAACGTAGCACAAAATAATATATACAAAGTAAATGACAATTGGAGAGTTAATCTATGAATTGACAGAATATACGAAAAGTGTCATAAGAAAAATAGAGAAGACTCCGAAGAAACTAACAAAAGCTAAATATGATGTCGCGTTTAATAACAATAATAATAATAATGATAAGATATATATATATATATATATATATATATATATCTTATTAAGCTATATATATATATATATATATATATATATATATATATATATATATATATATATATATACCTCTCATTAAACTGTTTCAGAGGTCACTGCGGGAGGGGGTTGTCCCAGAAAAATGGAAAAAGGCAAACATTGTTCCCATTTACAAAAAAGGAGACAGGAAAGACCCCCAAAACTATCGCTCTGTTTCACTTTTACCGATCTTTGGGAAAATCTTGGAAGCAATAGTATTAAAAAAAATGTGTACGCTCATGTTTGTCCTGTCCTCTTCGACTCACAACACGGATTTTTACCGCGTCGATCGTATGTTTCGAACCTGGCGACATACCTCCATGATGCTTGGAGTGCTATATTGGACGGTTGCCAAACAGACACCATTTACACGGGCTTTTCGGCCGCATTTCAGAGCGTGAATCATCAATTATTGTTACATAAACTAAGACACTCGTACCATTTGAGCGGAAAAATTATCGTTTGGTTCGTTTCGTATCTATCCGGCAGGGTACAGAGAGTCATTGTGAATGGGCAAACCTCAGACTGGAGAAATGTGACGGCGGGAGTAACGGAAGGTGCGCTTTTAGCGCCCTTAATGTTCGCAATGTATGTACATTAACGATCTACCTGGAGTAGTTTCGACTCGTTGTGTCATGTTAGCTGACGACGTCAAATTCTACCGTAGAATTACATGTGTAGCTAACTGTAAAGAGCTTCAGAAGGATGTCAATTACCTGTGTACGTGGTCGAATACCTGGAGCCTGAATCTCAACCCAACGAAGTGTGTTGCATTCACCATGAGTCTCAAGACCCGACCTATTCAGCATCCATATACTGTTGATCAAACATACTTGGAGCGTGTTTCTGAACCATGTAATCTAGTCATATTATTGGACTCAAAATAGAACTTTTCTTCGCACATAAATTAGGTTGTTTGTAAAGCTAACAGAGCTCTAGGCCTAATGATTCATTCATTCCGAAAAAAACATTCCCGGACGGAGATTCAACCACATAACATTACTTGCTACTTACTTTGCAAACGTACGGTCCATAATGGAATATGGCAGCGTGGTCTAGAATGGCGCTGCCAAAACCGACATAGACCGAAATGAACAGGTTCAGCATAAATTTTGATTTGGCTTGCGTCGAAATCGGTCTCTATCACCACAGAACAATCCACCTCGTATCCAAATCTTCTTGAAAGAATATAAGCTACAATGCATGCGGGATAGGTATAACCAACACGACATCATGTTCCTAAAAAATCTGCATAATGGTCGAATTGACTCTTCGTTTTTACTGGCATGTTTTCCTCTACGAGTTCCAAATCACGCCACTCGGCAAAGGACGGTGTTTTATGAAGAGTTCGCTCGCGTTAAAACCGTGAGGTACGAAATTTTTAGAAGGGTTGTGCGCCGAGGGAATGACTTGATCACCAGGAGACCAGGTGTTAATTTTTTAAATTCACCAGCGTCATCTATTAAAGACATCTTATTGAGAAATGATTAGCATTTGCGCAGCCGAGTGGAGAGTCATGTTAGCGAACTCCATTTTCATCATTTGTATGCCATTTTGTCATGATTGTACCTACAGCTAGTCATTTTGTTTGATTTCTAATGCTTGTGTCTTCTTAGTGGTAATATTATTTATGCTCACTCATTGCAAATAACCATGTGTTTTAGCTGCTAGACTTCACCTGTCGGTGGGCACCACCTGTTGATGATATATATTAATAAATAAATAAATACTCCCAATTTGTATGTTGCTATCTTCCTATCTTGTCATTAATATGCATGTTATCTGCAGAACATGCATAGCAATAGTCAAAACGTCATCGAACATTTTCTTCCCCTCCCAACTCTCAAGACAAAGATAGCAGCCATGGGGTCACAATTTGGGCGGTGACTGCGACGAAGCGACAGGGTCACCTCCCAAAAAAAACATTGGCCGTGGTAGTATCTGAGCAGACTTAAAATATTCAACCTTATATTAATTAAAACAAACTGTGTACGGGAGGAATCTCTTGAATTTACTGATTTCTTAAGGTGGTTCATTGTCATTTATTGCACGGGAAGGTAAACAAACATGCCCGATTCTAAGTTAAAAATATTTTCAGGTCCTTCCAACACCAGCATTCAAAACGGCTCTAGCACTGGATGCCGGGAGGCTTCCTCAGCTGTCAGATGGGACTCCCCACTCTTGCCAGGAGCTCTGGCAGGCAGAAATAACTTAATCATTGTTAAGAATTAAGTTAAATTAAACACCTTGTTAACCCTTGTTAAATTAACCAAATTTACACACAAATTGGCGTCGCCTCTCCCATTCCAGTTACGAAACGTTTGACCTGCGCGTCTTGGGCGGTCAGGTGTGTCTTTGTTTTACCGTTGGTGTTTGTTGTGTCGGTGTTTGTTGGGGTCTGGCGCTTGCCGTTGTCCTCCGTCTGCTCGGTCTGGGCTTGGCCGGGCTCTCCAGAAATTGGCCCGCCGCTGTCGACTCCGCAGCGCAAACGCAGGTGGGTCAAGGTCGAACGAGGTGGCAGATCGAACAGTCAGCAAAAATCTAGGGAAATGCAAATTCACCTGGCAACTATTCTCTAAGGGGAAGGGGGGTGGTGGAATCTGCCACCGCTAATTTTCAGGTATATGTCCAAAACGGTTCGCGATAGGCCTTTGAATCCTTTTGACGATATGAAAAGTGTCAATAGCCGAGGAACGTATGTACATACACAGTGGCGGATCCAAGGGGGCGGGGCGAAAAAGGCATGTGCCCCCTAAAACGGAAAAGCTCGGACAAAACTATGTTTTGCCCCCCTCCCAGCGATTGATCTCCTTTTTTCCCGACTGCTTTTTGGTTTATAAGCAAGATTTTGGTACTTCAACTCTGAACTTCAAACAGAACCAGTTAAGTTCAGTGTCAATATTGGGGCTTGGATAGGAAAAAAGTATCTCGAGCCCACATTTCTCACCCTGTGACGTTTGTTTGCTTTTCGCCTCCAGTACCTAAATTTTTCCGACAGGTCATATTTTAGCGCAATTTTTCACTGCGTAACGTTTTTTTTTCCTTTTCGACTTTGGTTTGCCCCTCCCAAATCAACCGGCTAGATCCGCCTCTGTACATACATGCCTTTCAGACATTGGCAGTAAGCATATATCCTCACTATTTGCTTTCCTGCATCCGCCTGTGATGAATCTTATTTATGTAATGTCATTTTTTGTTTCGATGTCAGAAATGGCATGCGGTGTCTAACGTTTCTTAATATATGCAAGACAGAACTGGTAAAAATACATGCTTCGCTATCAGAGTTGTGCGTTTCAGAATTTTCTTGAGTCGACTCAACTCATGTGCTAAGAGTGGTCGACTCAACTCTGACTCAACTCACGACTCAACTCAACTCAAACTTCGACTCGGTTTCGAAATATACAAATAAATGATATATAATATAAACAGATAATAACAACAAATTAATAAATCAATAAACCAGTAAAAGACAAGCTGTACAGAAAGTCATACAGGAAACTGAAGATTAATAGATGGAAACTTATCAAATTGGCAATCAAACATTGGTATTGTTATAGCCAGAAGACATAGCTCTTTTAATCCTTTCAGACTATCACTGCCAAATAAAGCTGCCACACCATGTTGCAATAATTTACAAAATGAACCTTGCATGTTTAACCAGGTACATGGAATGGAAAGGAACTTAAAAGGGTTAAGGCTACACAACATAGGTAAATAATTGCACCTCCATGCTATCAGAAAAGGTCCAAGCCAAAAAACATGATCTAAACTGTATTTTCAGGGATGATGAAGGTATTGCTCTTTGTTTCTGTTAAAGAAGGATGCTAGATAATTTTGCTAAATGAAGCACTCTATGCCATGGGCTTAACCAAAATCTAAGCTATAATTACTTAAGTACCTACATGCATTTGCAAATTCTAAGAACTACAGCAAAACCTAGGCATTAGTAGGTATACCATATCAATATATGACAAAGGACAATAGAAATGGAAATTTCAACAGCGTTTTGCATTACATTCATATTTTTTAACCCAATACAATTTTCAGCTTGAAAACCTCTCAAATACAGCACGTACCTATCGTTCTTCAAAATGGGAGCACTGGTTCATAGAAAATTGCCAATTTAGAGATTCTCAAATAAAATACGGAGGACGATCAGAAATAAAAACAGTAGCAAGAAATGATTCGCCTGATTCGTGCAACAATGGTATTTCAATATTTTTGTCAAATCAGAGTTCAAGCTTTTCTATGCTGACTGTAACATCTGCTTCGAATAGGCAAAATTAAAGAAGCAGGAGCAGACGGCGCATTTAAGTCAAAAGGAACAACATCATATGTAATTTAGAAATATTTAAATCACTTTACGAATTACCACGTGGTTTCTACGATGTTTTGCCCTGAGGCTACTTAAGCTTGAGCCTATACTTGGCTAAATTTACTCTTCAAAGACAGCAATGGCGCACACTCACCTGTGCTTAAATAAGCAATAAAGGAATATTCTTTCATTGGAGTGGTAGCTTAGGGCCTTGAGTGGTGGCACGTTACAGTGTCTCTTCTTACCGTGAGTGGTGGTTGAAAAGAAGTAATACTAAGTATTGATGATGAGGAGTTTTTGAGGTATCTGAAATGTATTTTGCAGTCCGTTCCACCTCTTACAATGTTTAAGACAAGACCAGAGATAGGAGCCCGTTTAATTTTTTGAGAACATGTATTATTTGTGCCTAGGGATTTCTTCAGACCGGATGGGCCTTTAAAATAAGCATTGAACCATTGAACCGTAGAATCAAATTGATATATTGAAACAAATTAAGATTCTGATTGAAACAATTGAAAAACTTGAGGAAAAAGTATTTAAAGGAGGTTAAAAGAGGTTTGAAAAAGGTAGGCAAATTCAAAGACTTTTACTTTACATCATGTTTACCTGTTGAGCCAACGTTTTCGCCAACTCATTTGACTCACTGTCTTCACAACTCAACTCAACTCCACTCAACTCACCTGCCTAATTTTTTGACTCAACTCAACTCAACTCAGAGTCGAATGAGTCAGAATTTGAGTTGAACTCCGACTCTGACTCGCGAGTAGCTCAACTCTGTTCGCTATATGGTTCTGGCCGTGGAACCACCCTTGAATTTTTTTAATCCTCACATCGCAAAACATATGATAACTTTGCATCAATTATTTGTCACTGCGTACTCGTTTTATGAAAAAACGGCCAATAGCTATCGATAATCGAAAACCAATTAAAAAATGTGTTTTGCATGCCCCTGCCCACAAATTTCAACCTTTTGAAACTGCCCCCTTTTAAATGGGGTTATGTGTGAGATAAATCGATCCCACTTCAAACGTGAATCAGAAGAGTCGAATTTGATATCTCGGGTGCGTGAGGGGCAAATCGCGCTCTCCTCTGACAGAAATAGGGGTAGTCAGAAGCCTGACAGGAATAGGGTTAAGCGAATTTCAAAGGTCAGAATAAACCATTTTCTTGAAGCCCACACATCTGGTCGCACATTTCGGATGTACTGCATCCCTAAACTGGAAACCTCCGACCCGATATCTATGCACCATCGCTGGCGCAGAAATTTCATTACCAACAGGACTTCCTCTCTCACGTTTTAGGCAGCCGTACGATCATCACATTGCACGCATTGGCCCAAGAAAACTGGTTTTGCCTTGAAAGAAAACTGGGCCATTGCTTGCAGTGCAGTGGCCCAAGAAAACTTACTCATTCGTTCATTCCTGTACTCTGTTCCATTCAGATACCATTGGGTATATCAGGTATCGATTGACTTTTCGCACATCATATGCACGTACCAGAACATATACAGAAAAACCGACCCTCGGTATGGGGATGGGTGGCTGAGTTGATGTATAAAAATATCCCGAGTCACCAGTTCCCCGTTCAAGTCCCGGCGAAGCCTCTGAATGATTTGGTATGATCCCCCAGATCCCTCCCAACACAGCGACAGCTGGCGACGCCGTTTAACCTTAGTAGTTTGTGCGCCGTTAAACTCCAGCAATTGTTTACGCTCGGTATGCCCAATTTTGCCTGGTTGAAGTGAGGTAAGCCTGTTCAGTAGTGTTTGCTCTTGGTGTACTAACAAGCTTCTTAAATCTAGCCAGTGATGTGGTGTTTAAGGTGACAGGTAGAAAATAGTGATAATTGTTTGGGGTTCAACGGCGAAGCAATTTCCAGAGTTTAAAGGCGTCGCTAACCATTTTATCCTGACAACTTAGCTGGCAACGTGTGTAATGTGCCTTAATTTGGGAAAACGGTACAACGCAGCCCTTTGTGTGTTTAATTCTCAGAAGTGGCCTGAATCGTATCAGAAAGATGAGCTCAGGTGCCCACTTTGTTTTTTTGAAAGTCTATTCGTTTGGCTTCAGGTGGTGTTTATTTTGATTTTTGCTACTTTTCTTGGATATTACATATATTAAACAATCAGGAGGTGGAAGACAAATAGTTCAGTGCAAATGTCACATTTACCCGCCTCTAAAGGAGCTTGTGGGTGAATTTAGAATTGCTTAGGTGTAGTCGAATTACGTTAATCTTCGCAAATCAGTGGGGGATACTTCAATTAATGGGTCGCAACATGCTTTTAACTTAAGTTAGTGAATGGTCGCAGCAACGGCACATAGGCTTATGAAACAATGTTTGTTCTACTGTTGCAGAAATACACACTTTTGACTGAAAAAAGACCTGGATAATTGTATTTCCCAGAATGATATTGCCTTTTGTGCCTACCTCCGCTAATTAACGGGGTGAATATTTTTTATATTGATGGCTCTTTTATCCAACGTACTTCTTCGTCCATTTAATAGAATTTGAATCCCAAAGTCTGTTTGTGAGAAAGCCTGGTAGTTTCCAGGAGAGAGGAATGGTGGTTTATGAACGCTATCGGACACCAGAGTGAAAACATCGTATACGTTATCTATTGAATTTCAAACACAGGTGCAGTTCGGTTGTCATTAACTGGCCACACAAAATATTCAATTGATGCTGCATAACTATTTAACAACTTCTTTCGGCGTCTCATGTGCAAGGATTACTTGTGTATTACCTTCCATCAACCAACCAGTAGCGATCCGCAATGGTCTGTAATTGTCACAGGCCAGTGACAAAACCCTACACATTCCTCCAATGTCGATCGGCCGTGTTAAAGCAACAGAACAATCCAGGGGCGCAGCACGGGGGGCACAGGGGGCACGTGCCCCCATCGGTGCCGGGGTGCCCTTTTGATTGCCAGGTGGTGTGCCCTCTTTGGGCCGTGCCGCTCGAAATTTAGTGCCCTACGCCGTTGAGCCTAGATGAAACTAGACTGCATTTAGTGATTTAACACCCGCACTGGAGGGGGTCTGGCACTAACGCGCACTGGAGGGGGCCTGGTAGGCCCCCCTAAGATCTCGGAAACTAAGAGGGTTAGAAAAACGCTACTTGGTAGGTGGGTGGGGGCTATGGACATGATGACCAATTTTCATTGACCTAGGTCAATATCTTCAAAGTGAAGCGAGGTCGTAAAGGTCAAATATTGGCCATGCTGGGATCGATTGGTAAATGCTGTGATTATGCAGGAAAATGGCGGGAATAAGCTAAAGACGGACAAGGTTCATAGAGAAAAGGTCTCAAAGAGGCTTCCCCACAACTTTTGGGTCAAGGTCATTCAAGGTCATTGACCTTTAAGGTCACCATATGGTATACTACTTATTATTTACATTTTGACTAACACTGTAGCCACTGTTTGGCGGGAAATGAGGATTGACCTTTCCCAATGACCTTTGACCTTGACCTTTGACCTTGACCTTTGTATTGGGGTACCCTACCGATGACGTCATAGCATAATATATGTCAGACGGGGTAACGTCATTTGGCCGGACGCACAGTGATCAGTGACCTTGAAAGTGCAGATATGACCTTGACCTGTGACCTTTGACCTTGACCTTGACTTTCAAGTGAAGTGACCTTGACATATAGTCCCGCTTATATGACGTTATGACGTCACCACTCGGTCTTCAATGCAAGCTAACTGGTCCGACCGCGCGTTTACGGCGATCTCAAAATGCAGGTCTGACTTTGAAAGCCTATAAGTCAAAAAATTCACGGCCGATTTTCAAAAAGTCTTCACCAATCGACGCGCTATTAAATTCTGTTAAATGTGGCCACGTTTCGTTTTTCGGCTACAAGCGGTTCTCCGGCCACCTTGGAAAAACAGGTGGGGGCCTCCGAGGCCCCCCTCCAGTGCGCGTGTTAAACTATTATTTGACAATTAAGTGCCTTTTTGGTCAGTTAGGGCATTCTGTCGCCTTTCCAAGCACCCGGGAGGAGTATAGGCATGTAATCCGTTTCCAGATAATGCCTCATCGTCGCCAATAATCGTATGGGCAGAGCTAATCTGGTGCCCCTTGAGCTCATCTGGTGCCCCCTGAGCGCTAGTCTTGAACCCTGGAGCTGATCATGTGCCCTCTGAGCTGAACTGATGCCCTCGTAGTCAATCTGGTGCCCCCCCCGAGAAAATAATTGTGCCTTCTGAATCTATATAATGCTCTCTGAGTTAGTCTGATGCCTCCGAGCTTGCCTGGTGCCCTATTACCTGTTTTAGTGCCCCTTGAGCTGATCCGGGCCCCTGAACTTATTTAATGCCTCCCGTAGTTTATCTACTGTCCAGGGCCGCAGCCAGGGGGCACAGGGGGCACGTGCCCCCATCGGTGCCGGGTGTCCTTTTGATTGCCAGGTGGTGTACCCCCTTTGGGCCGTGCCGCTCGAAATTTAGTGCCCTACGCCGTTGAACCTAGATGGAACTAGACCGCATTTAACGATTTCAACTATTGTTTGACACTTAAGTGCCTTTTTGGTCAGCTAGAGCATTCTGTCGCATTTCCAAGCACCCGAGAAGAGTATAGGCACGTAATCCGTTTCCAGATAATGCCTCATCGTCGCCAATAATCGTACGGGCGGAGCTCATCTGGTGCCCCCTGGAGCTGATCATGTGCCCTCTGAGCTGATCTGATGCCCTCGTAGTCAATCTGGTGCCCCCCTCCCCTGAATAAATAATTGTGCCTTCTGAACCTATATAATGCTCTCTAAGTTAGTCTGATGCCTCCGAGCTTGCCTGGTGTCCTTTTAGCTGTTTTAGTGCCCCTTGAGCTGATCCGGGCCCCCTGAGCTTATTCAATGCCTCCCGAAGTTGATCTACTGTCCAGGGGTGCAGCCAGGAAGGCACAGAGGGCACGTGCCCCCATCACTGCCGGGGTGTCCTTTTGATTGCCAGGTGGTGTACCCAATTTGGGCCGTGCCGCTCGAAATTTAGTGCCCTACGCCGTTGAACCCAGATGTAACTGGACCGCATGTAGCGATTGCAACTATTGTTGGACAGCTTAATACATTTTTCGGTCAGCTAGGGCATTCTGTCGCCTTTCCAAGTACCTGGGGAGAGTATGGGCACCTAGTATGTGTCCACCTAATGCCTCATCGTCGCCAATAATCGTACGGGTGAAGCCAATCTGGTGCTCCTTGAGCTCATCTCGTGGCCTCTCAGCTGGTCTTGGCCCCTTGAGCTGATTACTTGCCCTCTAAGCTGATCTGGTGCCCCTGAGTCAATCGAGTGCTCCACTGAGCAAATAATTGTGCCTCCTGAACCCATATAATGCCCTCAGGGTTAGCCTAATGATTCCGAGCTTGTTTGGTGCCCTAATAGCTGATTTAGTGCCACTTGAGCTGATTCGGGCTCCCGAGCTGATCTCATGCCTCCCCAAGTTGATTCTGTCTCCTAAGTCAATATGGTGCCTCTTCAGCTGATTAGGTGCCCCCTCAACTGATTATTGATGTCTCCTTAGATGGCCTGGTCCCCCCCCCTGAGCTGGTTTGGTGGGCCCTGAGCCCACCTTGTGTCCCCTGAGCTGTTATGTTGCTCCCTGAGCTGATTTAGGCTCCTGCCATAGTGGGGGGGCTGGGAGCTGATCTGGACCCCGAGCGGATCGATCTGGTGCCACCTGAGCTGCACTAATGCCCCTTAGTCGATATGATGCCTCCTGAGCCCATCTGATGCCCTCTGAGCTAGTATGGTGCCCCTTGAGTAGTCTGGTGCCCTTTAAGCTGATCTGGGCCTCCTTACGTGATTTCATGAGCAGCTCTAAAGTCCTGAGCTGAACTGGGCCCACAGAGGCTGATGAGGGCCCCTGAGATGGTATGGGGCTCCTGAGCTGATTAAGTGCCTCCTGACTTGATCTGGTATTCTCGAGCTGGTCGGGGACCACTGATCTAATTGTTTGTCCCCGAAGCTGATCTGGTGCCCTATGGGCATCTGGTGTCCCCTGAGCAGCTCTGGGGCTTTTGAACTGATTGGGCCCCGAGCTGGTGAGGGATCCCTAAGCTGATTTAGTGCCCCTGACTTGAACATGCCCCCTGTGCTGATCGATCTGGTGCACCCTGAGCAGATATACTGCCTCCTGAACTTAACTAATGCCCCCTGAGTCGATATGGTGCCTGCTGAGTCATCAGTGTGTCTCCTGAGCCCATCTTATTGCCTCTGAGCTAGTCTGGTGCCCCATGGCTAATATGGTGCCCTTTAAGCTGACCCGGGCCTCCTGGGTTAATTACGTGATTTTCTGAGCAGCTCCCAGGCCCTGAGTTGAGCTGGGCCCACAGGGGTTGGTGAGGGCCCCTGGGATGGTATGGGGCTCCTGAGATGATGAAGTGCCTCCTGACTTGATCTGGTATTCCCGAGCTGATCTGGGCCGCGAGCTGGTCGGGGACCACTGATCTGATTGTTTGTTCCCTAGGCTGATCTGGTGCCCTATGGGCCGATCTGGTGTCCCCTGAGCAGCTCTGGGGCTTTTGAACTGCTTGGGCCCCGAGCTGGTAAGGGATTCCTGAGCTGAATTAGTGCCCCTGACTTGATCTTGCCCCTGACCTGACTTGAGGCCCCTGAACTGATCTGGGGCCCCAAGAAGTTGATCTGGGGCCCAAGAGCGGGTCTAGGTTCTGAGGGTACCCTGAGCTGGTCTGGGCGCTGAGCTTGTGAGAGCTCCTTAAGTTGGCTTGAGGCCCCCTGAAGTGATCTGGCGCTTTAAACTGTTCTGGGGCTTCTTGAACTGGTTTAAGGCCCTATGAGTCTATCTGTGGCCCATTGAGCGAGTCTGACGCCCTCATCTCTGGGGCCAATGAGCTAGTCTAGTCCCTGGGTGAAGCATGAGCTGCCTGGGGCCCTGATCTGCATCACGGGCCCCTGAGGTGGTCTTGAATAGACAGATAATAAGAACACAAGGCCAACTCCCATCATCTCGGGGCGGGGTCACTGAGCTAGTCTAGTCCCTGAAGGCATTACTGGGGGGATGGGGGAAGCTGCTCTGGAGGCCTCTGATCCACACTTGGGGGCTCCAGAGCTGGTCTTGACTAGATGGGGAATAACAACACGATGGAAACTCCTCTTGTAAAAACGGAACTAACGAGGAATGAGGAATCTCTAAAACAACTTGTGATGCCTAGGCACCCCTGGTTATATAAATTGCTTATTATACTAGTGGATTCTGGGAAGGGATGATAAAAAGGCATGTGCCCTGAGCTCAGAGCACAGTCCCCTAAACCAGGATTTCTACTAATTAATTTAAATAAAGAAATAGTGTTCACAATTTTCCGCCCTGTCACACCATCCCCATCCAAACCACCGGCCTGTTCACCTTCCATTTACTCTTAACTGGGACCGATTCTTGAGAATATGGAACTTAATAAACGCGTTCAAAAGGTATCTCCAAAATTTTTCCGGCAGCAAAAATGTGTTCTTCTAAAGACACTATGCCACTCCTCGTCCCACGGCGATTGCGGGAGGCAAGGAACTTAATCCGCGTTCAGCCAGGGCTCACTCGTCACGACAAAACCAGTGGGCATAAAAAAGAATTTTCGACTCCAATATGCCTTAACCTGCACATTGTAACAGATATCACATGCTCCGCTGATTTCTCTGATGTTAAGTACTTGCATGAGTTGGCTGTCCTTAAATCTATCCAAAAAGTCATGTTTTGGCTACTTCCATGACATTTTGGTGATTTTTTCCTTTTTCGGTTTTAATCGAGTTTTCCTTCTCCGTCAATGATTTATTTGCATTATTATTGAACCAAAGATGCCCCAAAAATGATATAAACAAAGATATAGTAAATTTTTTAGGTTACGTTAAAAAAGGCTCTTTTTTCCTCGGCGTGCCCCTCAAAGTTGGTGTGCCCCCCATACCAAAGCTCTGGCTGCGCCCCTGGAACAATCACAATCTCCATAGGTTTAGAACAAGGTGACAGTGAAATAAGTTATAAGAACTGGCTTCAATGACAGAGAACGACTCGACCCATGTGGTAGAGCATGGCTTTTGGTGCAGAATTCTCCAGATGTATTTACTCGTTTATTCATTAATTAGAATGTCATGGACAGCATTATGTATCCCAATAATGGCTCTAGTCCCATAAAACATCATGACTTCGTAACAGGATAGGTAGACCACAAACCCTCACATACTGGCGCGGACACTTCATGCCACCGAGAGAGCTCTCAAGCAGGTACGGTAGGGGCCTTTTTCAGCCCTACGCCAAAATAAGATTTTGGTGAGTGTACCGAATTGTATCAGCAATTGCCTGCTTGTGCTAGTTTTGTAATTTTGCCTTGTTAAAACCGGTTTGAACTGGTCGAAAGAGCCTAGAAATTATCTAATGGGAAAGCAGCTAGCGCTAACATACTGATGTGAAAACCGGTGGAGGTCTCTTGCAAAAATTCCATGGGGTTCTTATAAAATGGCTCCTTGACTTCTTCCAGTGTATATAGTCAACTTCATTCGAGAAGTTTACCCTCCCCCTCTAAAAAAGACCGGTGGGAGTTTTGTGACAGTTTTACGTGAGTTGTTGATCACTGCAGAGGTTCCCATCATCAATTCTCCATTCCATCGACAGGCCTGTGAGCCGGCGCCACAGCCTGCGGCTACTTCCGGCGTCTACCAGCCTAAACTCGGTGCTGCCGCACGCTGAGTGACACGACCACACTTCGTAGCCCCCTCCCGGAGGTTCAAGGCACCTGACCGAAGATTCCTGTGGCGTCACGCTAATAGAAGATGGAGCCGGTGGTAGAGATGCCAGTTTTACGAGTCAACCCTCCTGAGGTAGCCCTAATATTTTTGATATTTTCAATGATCTGAAATAAAAGAGGCTTAATTTTTCTTTAGGTTAGCGACCATACGGTAAAAGGAACAGTTTCATCTTTAACCAGATATTTGTCAGAAACGCTTGGTGGCGGCTGCCTGCACTCGTCAGCAAGCTGGCGCCGGCGGCCTATCACCGCGGGTTCCCACGATTACATGGTTGGGGAGGTAAGCAGGAGGTCCCCCCAGCTGAGTGTCAGCGCCGCCGGCGCCAACGCCCCCGCACTCGGCCGGTCGTCAACGGCGCGCTGCTTCCTTAAAGGGTGCTGATTACAATTTAACGACAAGCTCGGTGGGAAGAAAAAGGCCAGGTGGAGCCGGTGTGAGAGAGAGAGTAGACTGGTTTGGGAGGATTGGAAGAAATGCAGTTTGAGATGGATACAGATTGGGAGAGATGCAGATTGAGAGGGATAAAGATTGGGGGAATGCGGATTGAGAGGGATGAAAACTGTGTATGAAAATGTTGGTCACTTTTTGCATTCTTCAAGATCATCAGAGTGTCTTTAGAGCTATATTGTCGATTTGGTTGACATGACAGCAGTAATTTCTTTACCTGGAATGTTTTTATTTCCGTGCAATCATCTTTTATTAAACTCGCAAAGGAAATATGCATGGGAGGCAGCATACTTGTCCAAAATATACACGTATAAAAAGGTGAGAGCTGTTTTTAAGAACTGTAGTGTGATGAACGAATACAGAGGTTTAATTAAAAAACACAAGTGCCATTAAAAGCGAGCATCAATCTGAAATACCCGAGACCAAACATAAAGATATGAACGCGCCTCAAAGACGTGAACACCCTAATTTTTATAATTTTTACAGAATAATAATGCATACAATGCATTTAAAACCTGACAGCATGGTGCCCAGAGAATTCGAACATTTAATCTGAGGAAATAGGCTTAAAATCTATAAGACACATGTGTTAGACTGGTGCTTTTGATTATGTTGTTTGGCAAGTTCTTATCAGAATAATTTTTGGGGCTTGTCGATGCACCAACCGCCAGGATCATATACAGTCACCAACTATTTCCCTCTTGGAATGGTTTCCCGGGAGCCAGCTTGCTCCTTGTTCAGGGAAGCCAAGTTCTTATCAGAGTGCCAGCACTACACGTACACATAGAAAGGGTTGTCAGCTTTAATTTTAAAAGTTATTTACACTAAAGCGTCTTTCTCCAAGACACCCATTTTGAGTTGACTTAACAATTTGATCCAATTTGATCCTTCTCGTGTACGATGGGATTCACCAAACTGTGCAAGAGGAAAAATGATTACCAAAGATTGGATAATATATTCTCATTCTTTCTCGTGTATGTAAATTGGGGACCACAAAAACATAACTTTCCAGAAGAGCCCAAACATGGATTGATTTGTTACGTTGGGGACTGCCCGGCGGTATCTCATTGAAATGTTCTCCCGTTATCTGACAGGGGCTTTGACATTGTGTGCAGGGTTGGCATTTTTGCCAGTTGAGAGGGGTTTCTGCCGCCAGCCGGTTTTACCGGTTTAAACCGGCAAAAAGTGGCAGAAAAAGGCAAAATCTCGGAGAGGCCAAATTTGCCATTATTTATGGAAACTGAACTTTAAGCGTTTTCCAATAGTTGTTACCAACATCATGCCGATAATTACACTGTATTTCCGGTACTCTGATCATCTTATTTAGCATTATATATTTTCTAGTCTTAGTCTTTAGCCTTAGTGCAGCAAACGCAGATAGGATCTCATGCTATCCACATTTCAATCAGTTCAATTGTTAATCCTCGATAATATTATCAGCTTAATCAAACAGGGGCTAATTCTGATGTCTGGTGGTAGTCTAGATGAAATAAGACGGTCTTTCTGACTAGAAAGTCATGCCGCTCGAGCTCAGTAAGAATCCAGCCCATGCGTTGGGGTGTCCGATGCAGTTCTCCATCGGAGGCAAGGGAAGCGCCTTTTAAGTGCACGACATATTACTGCAAAGACCGTTATTATTGTACGTGTCGTATTTGGTGACAATTTTGAGTCTTCTTCAACGCCAAACAGTGGCGAACATTAGAAAGGGTACAAACTGGGGATTCCCAAGCCCCTCCGAGTGACTGGTGTACTGGATTTTTTAAGGCGAAGGACATTATTTCAGCCTGAATACTTGGAAACTGCATTATTAGCAGTACTTTTGGGCTTCTGTGAGCTATCAAGTGAAGATCAGCATTGACTGACCTGTTCTGGTTAAAACATTCACCTTTTTCAAACATGTTGTCTCCTCGAGCTACTTTGTTCGTCTCTTCTGATCATAAGCTCCCAAACCCAGTGGCTTGCACCCCCATTGTTCGATTATACCATACATTTATCTCTTGGCAGGCGCACACCCAGGATTTTCGTTTGGGGGACGGCAGGCTGATGGGGGGGGGCATGTCACGCGCAGGACTTCTTTCCCTGGTGAGGAGGCGGCAGTTTCGGAACAGGGGCGGCTTGAATCACATATTGGGCAAATGCTTCAACGCAGGGCGGCACGCTAGGGGCAGGGACGGCAAGGTGAGAGTAGAACTGGTACTAAAAGCCAGATCAGGCTCATTTCTGCCCTCCATGGGTGCCTGCGTCTGCCTCTCCCCCTAGGGTGGGCTACTGTCTCTTCGAATAGAATATATGAAATAAATTATATAAAATGAAATGAGGTTGAATGGACCAAACTGTTGTTGAATAATATGCATACGATTTCTTGCCATTAGAGAACAAATCTTTATATTGACATACCTACATTTCTGATGTGGTATTTCACTTGTGGCGTCATCTAAAATGCATGTACCGGTTCCTAACTAAAGATAGAAGCAACGACACTTCATCCATTGTAAAAAAACCCTTCATATCAGAAAGGTGAGGTCACTTGGGGATCCAGGTGGTCCGTTTGGGGGCGGTGCAAACTGATCGGCAAAAAGCCGATGAACAAAAAATGTCACACAGCCTAAATGGAAACTGACTGCTTTTAAAATTTCTTGCTACCGGCCGTGGGGGGAACACTATTTTCAACTTTATAGGGCTGCCCTCTTCCCCCTTTGGATCTGCCAATGGATTGGTTCCAGCCATAAAAGACCATTCAGTTTGAACAGATTATTGAAGTTATGTGATGACATGGAAGAAGAGAGTGCTGAAGCCTTCCAATACACAGTAACATACGTTTTCACCCCAGGAAGATGCCCTTACATTCATATCCAACGCGATTATCAGCTAATATTTAGTATTTCATAGTATTTGCCACTTTTTGCCATCGGGTTTATACCAGCCGGTTTAATCCGGTTTAAACCAGTGGTTTAAACCACTGTCTGCCGGCTGCTGCCAACCCTGATTGTGTGCCCTTGTAAAGAGGGTGGTGGGGGTGGGGGAATTTGAGGGCAAATATGAGCCCTCCAAGGCTTTGATTCGGCGATTTATTTTTCTTTTGTGGCAATATTATTATTTTTCTTTTTTGGGAATACAACACATTTATTTTTTACCCCTAATCCATTAGCTCATTAGCACCAGTCTCATTAGCTCATTAACTCATCAGATACTTCCTACCTTACCTTGGAATATCACATCCTTATGAGACACTCAACATACCTATACCTGTTTTTCCTCTTTTCATCAAAAAGGTTATGTTGCCAGTTTTTAAGATGATAAAACCACCCGTGATTATCCCTGAGAACTCCAGTAATCTCAGTCAGGCTCAGCATCCCATATGCGGAGCCAAAACCGGGGGCTTGAAGGGCGTCAAATGCACAACTGAAACAATTATCGACCTCTTAACAAACCCGGTGCAATTTCGTTAAGAGGGCTTCGGTATTGTGTGCTATGATACTTAACAATTTTGTAGATTTCGCAGGGCTGAGCCGAGGAGCATGCTTATCAATTGATAGAATGTTCATTCAATGGCCTACCTTCCGAGTCCTGGATGCAAAATGGAGCTAATACTCTATTATGTATTAGCACACAGCCCTCCATCAGAATCATAACCATTCAATAGGTAAAATCCCAGTCTTAGACACAGTGTAGCAGCATTTCGAATTCCAGGTTTTGCCTATCACATTTGAGGCATGTGATGAAGGGCTGCGCCCGAATATATAATAACATTGTATCAGCCCCATTCCGTACCCAAGATTAGAAGTAGCAAGCCATTGAACATCTTATCAACTTCATGATGTCAATTCAACATAATTCAATATAAATGTGAATAAAAGTCCTTATTAAGTGATTAAAGACGAGCACATTATTAAGAAAATACGTCTTAAGTAGCGTTAACATGACATTCCGCATCTTACCTACAGCTTGAAATTTTAGCAAGCAAGGGAAATCCTCAGACATAATAGACAATCGATGTATGCATGTATGTATGTACATACCTGCAAGCCAACTTATTGCATGCTCCATACTTAAGCAGTGTTGATAAGATACAGTAAAGCAGCATGTATGCACAAATCCTGGATCAATAACACAGTAGCGGATACTAGGGGCTAGGGGCTCAGCCCCCTCCCACCTCTGAAATGTCAGAGTATCCATAGTGAATGCGTACCCGGAGGCTGTTCCGAGGCAATGGCAGGGGAGGCTCAAGCCCCTAGCCTTCCAACTTGAATAAATTTCTGGATCCGCCACTGCCTTTACACAAGCCATATCCTCCGTTTCCGTGATGTTTCAGGAACGTTATTCCCAGTCTCTTTGTCGATTTCTTTCCCCGCCAAACGTTAGAAAAAAATTATAAAAACAGTGGGAAAAATGAACGAGAGCACAAGAATTGACACCAAACACTAAACGTAAGGTATATTTGTTTATTATTTCGCCAAATAGCCTAAAATGTGTTAGGAAGCCATGTACATATTTTTGGTGACTATGTTTTGATATTTTTGCAAAATAATTATTGGGTTATGATATATTGATGAGATTAAATGTTTGCATTTATGAAGCACTTAATACTGACAAATACAGCGCCTCAGATACAAATAAAAAGTCTGTGGTTCTGTGTTTGGCATCAAGCGGTCTGGGGGCCTGTGTTTCAAATAAGAATGCGCTTGCTCTTGCGACCACCCTGGCTTAGATCATGATGGCTCATAGAAAATATCAACCCAAATTAATTGGCAAAACTTTTAGCGAAGCACAAATGGAGAAATGCTACTTGCATATGTCAAACATCCGGAACGGTCGGCATCAGTTTACCTCATAAAAAGGAAAACTGTCTGGCGCTAACCTTTAAATGGTGAGAAACCTCACTATCATAATAATGGTAGTTGTCTGAACCATGTCCGTTGATAAATGACGTCACAGTGGGCCAAAATGAGTCAAGTTTAGACCAATTAAGAAAATTGCTTAGAACTCGGGCACCCAAGGTTTCGAATGATGTGCAGCTTGGCCTAGTAAGGTCACATTATGACCTTGACCTTAAGCGAAGGTCAAATAATGACCTTTCAATGTCATGTTGCATATCATTCGAATCCTTGGTCATGCTCATTGTTATGTTTAAGACTGTATCTTGTTTCGTTCGAAAGTTAAATACAAAAATAATTCCGAAAGTCTTGACCTTTGATGATCTTTGGTGACCTTGGTGTTCACCTGACCTCAAAATAAATGACAGCATACATTTGCTTCGTTTTAAGAGCTTTTGAATGATATTTAAAAACCTAGTTTAGCTCGTCTAGACGCCGAGTTACACCCTGGTTTTGTCATCCACATTTTAGATGGACAGAATCGCCTTATATGAGTTGAAAAAGGACGTGATAACTCGTTGACCTGACCTGACGTGAATTTTTTACCTTAAGTTGTCAAATTGACCACCCTAGTGGCAGGCTTGCAAAGCGACGTGCGTCTCATTTGAATCGGCCTCTCTAGATTTCCCCAAATTCTTTCGGCAAGATGCAACCTTTTCGGACCTCTGCAGAGGTCCATGGCAGAGCATGCCTTGCGCGCTAATAAACATTTTTTCATCTTGGCCACAAGCCTGAACTTACTGCAAGAATGAAATCATGATCGACCAATCTTACTAAGCACTTTACCAGCCGGGTGCCAGAGTAATTTCGTCTGTTGCCATCATTTGTACAAATAAGGGGGGATGTATCCCCGCAGCGTCCGCTCCCAGTGGTGTGGTCAGACTCAAGGACGCCGGACCTCGGGTCAGGGGCGATCGGAAACACCTCTGGTGGTCGCCAGAGCTGCCACAACCGCCAGAGCTTGACTCACTTCCGACAGCTATCCGTGAGAACGCCTTTCAGTCCCGCAGCGGCGCGAGCTACAACGGCCGACAACGGTGGCTTCCGAAGGGCTCATGAGTGGGTTGGTTCAGTGCTAGGTAATTTGTGGGTAATAGAGATGTCTGAGCGGCAAAACTACGGGCTCAGGAGCAGGTGCAACTGTAGCAAGGGAAGTCCAAGCTGGTCCCTGCACTTCCAGAGCTAGTATTTTGCCTTGCTATATGATACTTGTTATTTCGCTTTTTATTTCCCCCTTGTTTTCCATAATAATTTAAGTTGTTTTTAATTTTCTGTATGGTTACACTTACTCTGATCGGTGGCTCGACTTTCTGCGAAAATTCATATTTTTGCACTAATGTCATACTTTTGCCGTAAATGCCGAACGTTTTAACGCTCTCGCCATAGGTCCTCCTAGGTAAGTAGGTATGTGCTTAGGTAAAAAAGCAAGGATGCGTGGAAATGATGCACCTAAAATGATGGGCCATGCCTTACTGTGAGTTCTTAAATATCCCAATTCTTAAATGTGGAAACTTACTTTGCAGACCAGAGACAATACTCCAAGTATGTCTCGTGGACGTATTCAAGATATCAGCTACCATAGGCGGCAGAACGGGGGAGGTACCGGGGCACTGTGCCCCCTCCCCCTTGGACGGACCAGGAGGCTCCACCATTGAGGTGCCCCCCTTATCAACCAGCTAGCTTTTAGCCTATGAAATAGTGTTGAAAATGTTACTTGATTCGAAAGACATGAGTAAATATTGAATAGTATAAGCACGATGAAATTCGTCTCAGTTTGTCCATACAAGAATTTCGTTACCACAGTTTTTTATTCACGGGCGCCTTATTAAGCGATGTGAATCTGAAATCCATTGAGAAATGTTTTCTTCCATCTAAACCTATAAACATTTAAGGTTTGTTCACTTGAATTGGCCTGGTAACGTGACCTGATATGATCTAGGTCTAAGTTTTTCTTACGAGGTGCAAAAAGACCAGGTAACAGGTCTGTAAACCGCGACATTGCTGCGCATCGCTGCTTTTTTGGCTGTTCCAGAAACACCTAACGGCGGGGGGGGTACCCGCCTCCTGTGCCGGTGTGTGCCAACTAATACTCTCATGAAGCGTATAAAAGACGTTATTCCAGAAACTTCAAAACACATTCGGCTGACATTTCGCAAGTGAAGTTCCTGTAATATTTTCAAGGGGGCTATCTCACCATTTTTACCCGAAAGACTCTGCACATGCTCACTGAAGACAAGTGCTGCTCTGGGAGCCACTGGTAAATATTCAATAATAATCTCCACGAAATCATTGCTGACTTGACCCAACTGCTAAACAAATTGCCTGCGTAACACAAATTGTCAATGGCTTCTCCTGCTCCAGGATGGCACGAGCTCGGCTGGCAGGCCGAGGCTATGGTTCTTTTTATCTTTTTTTCTTCCGCTGTTTTCTTCGTTAGTAAGATACACTTCTTAACGGGAGTATGGTACCTTGGTGGAATTCTAGACTGCAGTGCTTTTCGTTTTTATTGAAAAATGAATTCTGCTTTGCATCAGCTGAAAAATGACCCAAATGGTGTTTCATGAGGCAAAACAAATCCAATATTTTGTATTATTTGAATTTCCTTTACTAGAAGTAAAGTCTTCATATCGCTATGACCTCATTATCTGGTAACGCTCTGCGCTACGGTACACCTCTTTATTTGTGTCACATGTGCATACGGGTAAAAATTAAGTGTTTTAGCTAAAATAGATTATTCTTAGAACGCAAATTTACACTTGGCATATTTTACTTTCCAACTAGTCGTTAATTGTACTTTGTCTTTTATTGGGGTCATCCCGTTGGCAATGATGCATATAAATAAATAGAATAAATAAATAAAGTTATACGCATAAATAAAGGTCGGTACCGAAGTTACGTTTAGACTTTCAAAGACAAAGACAAAAACTTTATTCAGAGTCTTCCACGGTCATCCATGGCTACTACGACCCCACGTCAGTTGGAATGGTAAGAAGGAGACACACACACGACATTAAAATCAATGTAAACAGGGTTATATAAAAACATCGTTAAAAAGACAAAGCATACCACACAAACACCACTCGCTCAGCGCACCTGATCCCGCTCTGCTATTATATACTTTTTGAGGGCACGACAAAAAAGCGGAACCGGTAAAACACTCAGCTCCTCAGGCAGTTCATTATAAAGGGAGGACCCCCTGGAGCTAAACCTACGTTGGCCCATTCCAGTACGAGAGCGTGGCACAACGATATTCGCGTCCTGTCTGGTGGTACGCTCCCGTATAGAGCCGACACGCACGAATCCCCGGGCCAGCTCCTCTGGCTCCCCGAAACACACTGTCTTGTGTACAAGTGCAAGCGTGTGGTACCTCACCAGCTCTCCCGCCGACAGCCAGTCAAGTTCCTCTAATAAACCAGAGACATGGTCAAATTTTCTGCGGCCGAAAATTACCTTTGCTGCATAATTAATTATCTTTTGGAGTCGAACATTGTTTATATGAGTTCCGTTGCCAAAAACACTGATGCAATATCGGACACGGGAAATAACGAGTGAACTGACTATCGGCGAGATGACTCTGGGAGGCAAGCAGTGCCTCAGATGTGACAAACCACTCAGAATTCCAAAGCATTGACGAGTGAGAAGAGAAATGTGAGAATCCCAGTTGAGGGCGCGGTCGAAGGTCAGTCCGAGATTTTTGACAGTCATAGATGGAACCAGATTAACATCGCGAAATTTGACAGTAAAATCACCAAATTGCCGAACGTTTGGAGCACTTCTTAGCAGTATGAGTTGGGTTTTACCAGCGTTAACTTTGAGTCCGTTGCCCCTAAACCAAATGTCTAACGAAGCCAATGTCTTTTCCATCCGTTGAATGAGTGACTGAAAGTGAGATTTTTTGCCGCTGACAAGGATCTGGGTATCATCTGCGTACTGGACGACTATCTGCGTACTTTATGTTTTAAAGAAGCCCAAGGAAGAAAATTTGTCCGCACAGCAATGTTTAAGCCTTACGTAGGGTTGCCATGGGCAGTAATATCCACCAAATACTACGTAACCTTCCGGGGATCGACAGGGGTTAATTTTTTTCTTGTATTTTTAAGCAGCGATCAAGTAATTCTCGGCACGCTCTATCACATGGCTGTCTCAGTTCAAATCCCATTATGAATGCAACATTGTGGTTCATAACCTTACAGAGCCTGATGTTCCAGGTTGCAAAGAATGTTCTGAGATAGATTGCCAGACCTTAATGGTCATCGTAAAGGAGGAGATGCGTTTGCATGCAAGGGTTGTGTCCTCATACCGGATTGGGCGGAAAATCGCGGACAAGCCACGGCTTCTTGTAGCAACGTTTGAGTCAGAAGCAGTGAAATGGGAAGTGGTAAGAAATGCCCGTGATCTCCGGTACAGTAATGAGTGGGGTAAGCTCTACATAAACCCAGACCTAACCAAGGCGGAGCCAGAGGCAGCCAAGATGCTAAGAAAAGAGCTCGAGAGGCGTCGGCTAAGTGGAGAAAAAGACCTGTTAATACGAGGCAACAATATAGTGACTGTCCCAGGGGCAGATGCTCGTTATCACGCAAGTGAGCATCCAAGGCAGCTCCAAAACCCAAGATCAGGCGGAATCAGCCGGCAGGGAGCTGCTGTGGGTCAACCAGCTGCAGAGAGGATGGGTTCAACTGTTACCAGCTCTGAACCAGGACAGGGAGCCCATCCCTCTCATGGTGGCACTATGACAGCTCCGGGAGTGGTGTCCCCCGACATTACTAGTAGGGCATCGGTGATGAATTCTTCGTCTGTGGTGGCAGAGGCTGAGTTTACAGAAGCTACGGCGGAAGTTCAACACCAGGTACCTCTGGTTCGAAGCACAAATCTGGAATCACAACCAAGCAATACCACCAGTGCTGTCCCCTCGGGCTCTGCATCTCTGACTCCGGCAAGTGAGCCTCGTCAAACACCAGAAGTTGAAGATCAGTATTGACAACAAAATTCTGGGGGACTGTTGGTAATGTACAGCAATACAGACCAGTTTGTTAACAAACGGGAGGAGCTTTGCACAGTAATTGCTGGCAGAGAACCAGATGTTATTCTGCTCACGGAAGTTTTGCCCAAAGCTCAGGTTTTGCCACTTCTCCCTACATGTCTTGTAATCCCAAACTATGAAATGTATTTGAACTTTGAACCCTCAACCCCAAATCTCGGAACTAAGAGCATCAGAGGACTGGCGATCTATGTAAGAAGAAACTTGTCTTGTCGTGAGGCTAATTTTCAGGGAGAAATTTTCTCGGAGCATATTTGGGTGCAGATAGATTTGGCAAAGGGCGAGAAGTTGTTGGTTGGCTGCCTGTACAGAAGTCCCAACAGTTCACTTCAGAACAACTTGGCACTTTGCAAACTTATAAATCAGGTGACAGCCTTACAACCTGATCATCTATTACTCGCTGGTGACTTCAACTTACCCAACATTGACTGGGAAATTGGGATGTCGTGTGATACACCATCTCACTTTTCCCATGGATTCCTGGAAACGGTCAGAGACTGTTTTCTGTACCAGCATGTTTTTCAACCAACAAGGTACAGACTGGGCAACACACCTCATGCACTGGATTTGGTGCTTTCAAATGAGGAAGCATTGGTCAGTGACATACAATATCTGCCTGGGTTAGGACGTAGTGACCATGTTTGCCTGCAGTTTCACGTCAATTGCCAGAAGAGGAAACTACTACCAGCACCACCAAAACCGGCCTTCTACCGCGGTGAATACTCAAGAATGAGGGAGCTAGCCAATGATGTTAATTGGGAAGAAGCACAGGAATTGGGATTGGAGGAGAGATACTCATACTTCATCAATAAGATACAACAATTTACAGAGGAGTGTGTGCCTCTTCAGAGCTCCCTTCGTAAAAAACGGAGCATCTACCTCACTAGAGAAGTCTTAAGACAGGTGAAAAATAAGCAAAAGTCATGGAGCAGGTACACTAGAGCTTCCACAGCTAGAGACAAGGAAACAACCTGGGAGGACTTTCAGAGAAAGCGGAATGACCTTCGAAGGTTGACAAGACGATTAAGGAAGGCTTACCAGAGGAAAGTCGCTGCCCAGGCCAAAGAAAACCCCAAAATATTTTGGTCATATGCCCATTCTCAGACTAAGTTGAGACCACGGATAGAGGATCTTCAAAAGTCGGATGGAACTGTTGCAACTAATGATGCACAAAAGGCTGAGGCATTGGCATTATTCTTTTCTGGGGTGTTTACCATTGAAGACAGCAGAAGCGATGTGCCCCATCTCCAAAAGCAAGTGGAGGAAAATATTCTAGAATATATTCACCTAACGCCAGCCATGGTAGAGTCAAAGCTGAACAACTTGAAGGCATCATCATCCCCTGGCCCCGATGGCATCCATCCACGCGTACTTCGGGAGCTTGCAACTGCCTTGAGCCATCCCCTGTGCCTCATCTTTAAGGACTCACTAGCCCACGGAATGCTCCCAAGGGACTGGAAGATAGCGGAAGTGATTCCAATTTACAAAAAAGGAGGACGCAGCCTACCAGGCAACTACAGGCCCGTAAGTCTGACATCTGTGCTATCCAAAGTCCTCGAATCTTTGATTAGAGACGAGCTCTTGGCGCACATGATCCGGTCAGGGTTCCTTCATGATGCCCAACATGGGTTTGTCCCCAAGCGGTCGTGCACTACCCAGCTGCTCTGTTCATTGGACAGTTGGAGCAAGGAACTTGAAGAGGGAGTGCCAGTCGATGTAGCCTATCTCGATTTTTCTAAGGCATTCGACTCGGTGCCTCACAAACGTCTGATACAGAAGCTAAGTGATCTTGGTGTTAGAGGTCAAGTCCTCCAATGGATTAAGTCCTTCTTATCAGGCAGATCCCAGAGAGTGCGGGTCAACACTGCTGTTTCTGAGTGGAGTTCCGTGACCAGTGGGATACCACAAGGTTCCGTCCTCGGGCCAACGCTCTTCATTCTCTTTGTGAATGACCTGCCCGAAGGACTGTCTTCTGAAGTCAAAATGTTTGCTGATGACACCAAGTTGTACAGCCCCGTAGCTAAACATGACGATCAGATTCACTTCCAGAGTGACTTGAGGAAGCTGGAATTATGGTCGCAAGAGTGGCTCCTTCCTTTCAATGTCTCCAAGTGTGGTGTGCTCCATCTAGGTACGTCAAATCCCAAGAGGCAGTATTTAATGAATAACCAAGTCCTGGCTCAGCTTGAGATTGAGAAAGACCTCGGAGTGCAGGTGGACTGTGAACTCAAATTCCGTAGACAAGCCGCTATAGCCGTCTCCAAAGCCAACCAAATCCTGGGAGCCATCAAGCGATCTTTCGTCCATCTTGATAACTCCACACTACCTCTGGTGTACAAAGCCCTAGTCAGACCCCGCATTGAATACGCAAATGCTATATGGGGCCCCTTCAACAAGGCCGATCAGTTGCTGGTCGAAAGGGTGCAACGAAGAGCCACAAAACTTGTTCCGCAACTGCGAAACCTTGACTACCCAGAAAGGCTGAGAAGACTCAAACTTCCATCACTGCTGTACAGAAGGCGAAGGGGGGACATGATCTTAATGCACAAGCTGATGCACGGAAATCTCGGAATACGTAAGGAAGAGTTATTTCAAGATCCACCAGTCGCAACCACGAGAGGACACCGCTTCAAGGTCGCCAAGCCTCGGGCTGTTTCCAGAATCCGGAGGAACCACTTCGCTGTCCGTGCTGTCACGGACTGGAACAGCCTTCCTGCTTGGGTAGTAGAGGCACCGAGCACCAATGTCTTCAAGACTTATATTGATAAGCATTGGGCGGGGTTTTTGTACGAGACCCCCGACTAGAACCCTGAATTGTTGTTAAATCGAGTTCGACGCGGCCGGGTAAGACAGGCACCTGTGAGTGCCTTCCAAAGACCCGCATGACTTTATCTTATCTTATCTATCTATGAAGGTGTCACATTCCCTTTAAGTTGTGACAATGACACATTTTACGCGTCCGTCGAGATAGTGATTTTTTTATCGTATGAATACATTTGTCTCAGCCTCTGCGCTTTCTAAATTTTATTGGTATTATATACCTATATATATATATATATATATATATATATATATATATATATATAAATAAATTATTCAAGGTTAGCCAGAAGAGGAGATTTTCCCGACAAGAGACTTATACTTGTTCAGTGCCAGTGGGCACCGCTGTTATCTGGCCAGTGGCTTTACCGTCCCGGGGTGGCAGTGACGCATTCAATTTTCATGCTTCAATCTCGCACGCAATAACAACTCCACGCCAAGGGCAGCATCGTTGTCACAAACATAGAGAAAACTCGTCTGACTGAACCCGAGAAAATACAGGTCAGGTTTTCTTGTAACGGAAGCAAGTATTAGTTCCTCGCTGTATAGCTAAAATAACCAGTAACTTAAGGGCATGTAATGATGAATTTCGGGAGGGATAACAGTATCTTAGAGTATTACAGAAGATACTGAATATGATTTTTCCTGTGGCCAAAAACCCACACTTCTATTGAAAAATAAGCGTTTTAAAACGCGCACGGAAGCTTTTGCGCGTTTAACACGCGCAAAAGCTTCCGCTAGGTTTTTTAGTTTTTGTGGTAATAAAATATTCTGGTGCATCAGCTTTCTGAAAAACAGCACGGTAAAAGTGGGTGATTTCACGCTGCACCCTGTGTCGAAAGTTGTGTTTCGCTGCGACCCTTCCTTTGGGGGCAATCGGCGAAAAACTAGATATTTTATCACATCCACTGTCCCATAGAAACTGTCTCTATAAATTTTGAAAGTACGATGTCCCGCGATTTCGTATCCACCTATACAGTGGATACGAAATCCGAGGTGCCAACATTCATGAAATCATTTCACTCCAAAATTAACGCCGCGAAGTTTGGTTGAGATATCGTGGCATCTCCTTCAATTTTGAAGCAAATTTCATATTTTTACTTTTTAGGGGGCGTGCACGAGCGTACGTGGGGCGTGGTCCGAGTGCTTATCAGTGGAATCCATTCATATTGGTAGCGCAAATACTGATATGCCAAACCTCTGTTGAATCGAGTAAGTAGTTTCTGAGGTATTGAAGAGGTTGCGCTCGCGCGCTGGTGCCGTATCATATTAAATGTAGCAAACACTATCTTGTCCTTAGATCAGGCCGAATATATGCCGTAAATTTCTGCTTGATCGAATCCTTAGTTCCTGACTTACAGCGTGAGGGGGTGAAATTTCGTCACCCCTTTGCCGTGCACCTGCGCACGAGCGCCTTCGCCTTATATTGAATCGGCCTTCGCCACGTAATACACTGCTCTGGCTTTCCGCGCACACCAGGTCACGGTGCTGCCGCTGGCTGTGAACAGATTCGTAGAATCCGCAGCAGATTCTTCCCATCAACACCGTTGGCTAACTTACTAGGTGACAGTGTAGCTGTAGACATCCGTAGTGTCCTACAGTTTTAAAAAGAAATCAAGTTCCTGATTATCTACAACCCACGCCAAACCAGCCGTACCTAAAAACCTACAGCTCTATCACTAACTAGCTGCATGTAGTCACGCTTTGCAACCCACTACATGCTTTTCGCCATAACTCAACCAATGATTAACTGGAACTGATTTAACCTCATAACGATGGGCACATATAGCCTCAGCAGCTGACGTGCCCGAAAACCCCAATCATCATCATCATCAGGTTAAGGCATGACCCATACTTTTTGGAGATATCAACTTTTCATTAGCGTTACGGTCGGGTCGAGTTGGGCCGGGTCGGGTCGGGTTGGGCCGGGTCGGGTCGGGTTGGGTCGGGTTGGGCCGGGTTGGGTCGGGTTGGGCCGGGTTGGGTCAGGTTGGGCCGGGTCGCACTGGGTTGGGTAGGGTTGGGTCGGGTTTGGGACGGGTTGGGTCGGGTTTAGTCGGGTTGGGCCGGGTTGGGTCGGGTTGGGCCGGGTCGCACCGGGTTGGGCCGGGTCGCACCGGGTTGGGTCAGGTTGGGCCGGGTCGCACCGGGTTGGGTCGGGTCGCACCGGGTTGGGCCGGGTTGGGTCGGGTTGGGCCAGGTTGTGTCTTGTCGCTCTCATGTACGCAAAGTTGTACCCATTAGAGAGAAAACTCACAGACTCTACGCGCCCGCCCAGTACATAGGGCTGTATTAAATCGAAAACGGACGAAAATAACCAATTTTGGGATACTATTAAGTCTTTTTTTCGGATTTAGTACTATCTTTCCACCAAGGAAGCCATATAAGAAGTGTATATAGACCATTGCAGACAAAAATTTCCCCTAGAGCAACTTAATTAAAGCCATCAAAGCGAACGATCTACAACTTTACTTACCACAAAGTCGACGCAAAATGGGAAGCTCATTTCCTTTCAGACACACGAAGAGCAATCTCCATCGCAGAGATCGCCCCAAGCCCTGGCGTAACTCCCACCGCGGGCAGGAGTAAAAAAGTGGCTGGCACAATCAGCATGGCTGACATTTTACGACTGCTGGAGAAAGCTTTATGTCGCGGCAGAACTCTGAAGAGCCTGATAATCGGATCTTGAGGGCGAGTCGCGTTTTCCAGCAGAACGTTTAACGTTGGAACCCGATCGTGTGGCACGTGCTCCTTTTTTGTGGTGCGCCTCAAATTCGAGTCCCGGCTGGTGTCGGAAGTCCTTGGTATTGCTGGTATTGCTCGCTGGTTGGAGGTATTGCTGTAGGCATTTGTAGCAATATGGATGGTGAGCAGTTTATGGGTTAAGGCAGTTGAATCGCCCATAGACCTGACTGAATTCATGAATAAAATATTTTCCATTTGTACCTGAAACGCGCCCATTTTTATCGCACCCGGTAATAGTTTTGTCAGGTCCCACGAGTCAAACTTGTTTCTTTCATCATCAGGGCAAATATTTAGCCTATAATGAGCGCAATATTTTGCCTTGTTTTCAATTTAAACTCGTTCAGAGTTCATAACTTCGAGTTTGTATGATGTTATTCAATATTGTAGCAAAGTATGTTACTGCTTAACCCGCGCCTCGGTGGGCCTCCTAGCCACCTTTGCGCTGGTGGGGGGGGTGTTTGAACACCTCCCTCTCGAACTCGGCCCCTATGCGGGATAGCGAAAAACGCGAACGCTGGTGGATAGCTCATAAAAATTCATGGAGAAACCATTTCTGTCATTTTTTGGCTCTGGTAAATATTGAGGTCATGACAGGTCAAAGAAAGTGGGATTTTGAGTATAGTTTTTAGAATCTAACGTCTGACAGAGTTGAGCTAGAGTCATTTTGAAGGCACCATTCGCTTCCTCTCGTCACGGCAAATCAAATGATGTATAATATGATCACACTAGGTCAAAACACAAATAGCCTGACCTCAGGTCAGGTCAAGGTCACTTTTTAGCCTAGCATAGTCAATATACATGTCAATCGACTTGCAATAGCAATCTGGGCGCATTGATATTAAAATAAAATTTGTATAATCATTTCACGCAAAGTTATTGACCTAACTATAAAAACTGCTTAAATAGCCCCAGATGACCTCTCAGAGGTCACAGGTCAAATATTGCAGCATAAACCTGGAAAGGGGGCTCAGGATACTACAATTTGGAGAATATGAAGGTATTCTCAGCTGGATCTACACAAATACAGCCCAATTTCTGTTTTCCCATGTTTTTCCAATGGAGAGGTCATGGTCCGTACTTGACCTTAGGTCATCGATATGAAAAATCCCGAAATAAATGTTGTAGCGCTCGGTGGGCCCATTATGTGGTATAAGTTTCAATCCGAGAGATTCGCCCATTTATTACCTATGCCACCTTAAACATTTTTTAGGTGAGGTCACGTGACATGCACTGCTGACCTGACCTGATATGACCCAACCTTAAGATTTTGGGCAAAGTTGTGGAATCTATCAATAATAAGGTGTGCCAAGTACGACGCCGCTGTTTTTTTTCGTGCCGCCGGAAAAACCCGAGGGGGCTGTTCAAACCCCCTCCACCGGGGCGATGGTTAATACCGACACCTACTTCATGTTACTATGCATTAGAGCAAGTCGTCAGAAAATAATTTCCGATTTCGGATTACGAGTAGTGATTTTATTATGTCATGATATGTTGCAAACATGATGCAAGCAAAACAAATCCGGTGAATCTACGTTTAATGGGCGCGGAACGGCCTTTTCTAAAGGCATGTTTTCAGTAGGACGGCGTTGAAGTCTCCATCGACTTCACAATGCATTGTTGTCAGTACCCTTGCAGCACGGTAACTTTTAGACTAGCATCAAAACGTCGGATCTATTTGCACCCGACCCGTAGCCAGGCGGATGCACTGGATACCCGGGCAACTGCTGAGAGGCCAGGGCACTCTCTGGTCCTTTCCTGGTCACCCCCTTGTATTGAAGCTAGGTGGATTTCTCGAGTTTTGAACCTTAACAAATTTGGAAATTGTTGACCTTTAAAGGGAATGTGGCACTAGGGTGTCCCAAAATACCACTTTTTCGTCTGTGCAAGCTTGCCGGTTGACACCGCATTCTCCTTTGAGTTAATAATGAGCATGCAAAATTTGGATTCGATCCTTTGAGGTTTGGTCCCCCCCCGCCCCCCAAAACTGGTGAAAATCGAAAATCGTTGAATCGGCTCGAAAATGGGTTCATTCGAAAGCTTATGACAGAGGAAAACATATTTCCTCTCATACAAATTGATGTAAAACCACTTCTTCAACGTTTTAGAGAGCTAAGAAGTTCCGAATTGTGGTATCACTGGCCAGAGGCGGATCTAATAAACTTTTTTTGGGGGGTAACATGAGCAAAATGGGAAAACAGTGTCTTGTTTTCAAGACAATAGACCTCAGTTGGCCAAAGCAAGTAGAGTTTATCACTTTTAAGGGGATGGCTGGATTGGTTTTCCTTGCATCCGCCACTGGTAAGGACATGACAAATTATATATTGTACTTCGCCTGATTTCGGGAAACAAAGCCATTTGCTGCATCACTACGGATATAAGTGCATGGTACCATTGCGACCGTTAGAATGAATATTCCATGTTTTCGTTCCTTTACAGAGTAATCGTGTCATGACTAATTTGCATTTAATGTTAAAGCAGTCTACCTGAAGCAAATTGTACGATGCCTTCAGCATACTCGAAGAAAAGATCCAATGATGAAGAAGGGAGAAGTCAGCGACGGAAAAAAACATGCGGACTGGCCTCTGAAGTAGTCCAGGCATCAATTGAAACGATGAGATGACTTTGTTGGTAAATCCCTTCAGCTGCCTGCCAATCAGCTACCGACCAAGCGTAAAATCCTCCAAAGGTACCGAGCCCTCCGCATACAAGAGCCTAGTGCAACGAAGCACTAACTAGCTGGATAGATCGCTTTAGAGGTCCAGGCGATATAAGTCACCGTTCGAGTGCCCTGCAATACTGTTTACAGCAGCTGTAAAAATGTGTCATGCATACGCTAGGCGTGTGGTTAAAGTAATACTGAAAGCTGAATCGAGAAACACTTTCATTTCAGCGCCAGCTCTATTCATTTCATCGCCAGCTCATGGCAGTCGGTTATTATTTTCTTGGTAACAGTGACAAGTTCTTAAGGAACCTGCAAATGATCATGAGGTCTAACAACAATCCTTCTTCGCAAGAGGACTTCAGTTTCTTCATGAATCAACACCAGGTGCCTAATCCTAGAATTAGATAAAATATTTTCTGCTCACGCTGTTCTTTGTTGTTGTTTTTCTGGCGATACTCTTCGACAAGCTCTCCATGGCCCCCGCCGAGCACCTTCAAGTCAAGCAGATTGCAGAGCTAATCGCCCTCTTTCATGACCAATACTTCTTGCAGGCCCTACTGACTGCGGGAACTCCACGGCTTGACCTCAGGCTATTCCAGGACATGAAGACCTATTCAGGGCAGCTACCAAGTGCTGCGAAAGCCACACAGTGCTCTATCATGCGTCAACCCTGGCATCTCACGGGGGAAAACGCCGTCCTCTGGTTGTTTGGTGAGGGTGTGTCAACAGATGAAAATGCAGAGGTAGCAGCTGCACTCCCTGACAGTCACATAGCCAGGAACATTGGCACAGGGAAAGCCGATGTTGTCAGGAGCATATAAGCTGAGGCTCTGTGACTTCGTCCGACCGCACTCCTGGCTGGCATTCAGGTGGATGAACGTCAGCAACCAGTGCTTTCCACCCAGGAATCGGCGAGTGATACAGACTTCATCTGTATGAACGCTTTCATGGAAAATCTAGCAGTCACAAACGACAGCGCGGAACGATCGGTGAAATACATCATGGACTACACCGACGTTGCCCGTGAAGGTGTCATGAGGGCTCGGAACTGACAGTAGCCTGCGCACACCGTCTCCAAGCGCCGAATCTCGAAAAAAAGCTGGATGGCGTGCACGTGTAAAAATATTAATATAGAACTAGAAGGAGCAGTCTAACAACATTTTGTCTGAGAACAAGTTTCCTTTCCCATTCATGGGCTTCCGAATAAACACATTAAAGCCATTGGCTTGATGATATGGGGTGTCGTTCTGACTGCACCAATCGGTTGCGAAAAAAATGAAACAATCATATTTGTGCAATGAACGCCCACTTTCCATGCCATTCACAGTCCCAGGGAAAAGAAATCTAGCTATGCCCTTGAAAGCGGTTAAATTGTACAGACTGTGATGATTCTGGTCCATTTTCTTGAAAAAAACAATAATTTTCCCCACATTTCCCGCGATACCCCCAAAAAAGTTTATAAGATCCGCCTCTGGCCAGTGATCTCGCAATTCGAAACTTCTTAGCTCCATGAAAGCATCAAGAAGTGGTGCTTTACATCAATTTGAATGAGGGAAATAGGTTTTTCTGTCATAAGCTTTCATATAAACCAATTTTCAAGCCAATACAACGGTTTTCCATTTTTATCAGTTAAAGGGGGGGCGGGGAGACCAAACCTCAAAGCATCGATTCAAAATTTTGCATGCTCATTATTAACTCAAAGGAGAATGCGGTGTCAACTGGCAAGCTTGCACAGACGAAAAAGTGGTATTTTGGGACACCTTAATTACTCCTGACACGACAATTCTGTAAAGGAACAAAAACATGGTATATTTCATCTAACGGTCACAACGGTGTAAAGGAGTACTTCAGAGGTCGGCCTGCATGTTTTTCCCGTTGCTGACTTGTCTCTTCTTCATCATTGTATCTTTTCCTCGAGTATGCTGAAGGCATCGTACAATTTGCTTCAGGAAGACCGCTTCAACATTAAATGCAAATTACTCATGACACGACAACTCTGTAAAGGAACGAACACATGGAATATTCATTCCAACGGTCACAATGGTACCATGCACTTATATCCGTAGTGATGCCGCAAATGGCTTTGTTTCCCGAAATCAGGCGAAGTACAATTTATAATTTGTCATGTCCATACCAGTAGCGGATGCAAGGAAAACCAATCCAGTCATCCCCTTAAAAGTAATAAAACTCTACTCGCTTTGGCCAATTGTGGTCTATTTTCTTGAAAAAAGACACTGTTTTCCCATTTGGCTCATGTTACCCCCCAAAAAAAGTTTATTAGATCCGCCTCTGGTCAGTGATACCACAATTCGGAACTTCTTAGCTCTCTAAAACGATGAAGAAGTGGTTTTACATCAATTTGTATGAGGGAAATATGTTTTCCTCTGTCATAAGCTTTCGAATGAACCCATTTTCGAGCCAATTCAACGATTTTCGATTTTCACCAGTTTTGGGGGGGCGGGGGGACCAAACCTCAAAGGATCGAATCCAAATTTTGCATGCTCATTATTAATTAAACTCAAAGGAGAATGCGGTGTCAACCGGCAAGCCTGCACAGACGAAAAAGTGGTATTTTGGGACACCCTAATGTGGCACCTTGGTCGAAAACTGGAATTTAGTGTAATTAGGGGTACTTTTAGGCGAAAATCATGGAACCGTCCATGATTTCTCCGAAAAATGTACAATAGGCTCAATATTTTAACTTTAAAAATGCGCCTTTAGGGGAAAATAAATATCTGCCTGTGGATGATGTCATGGTCTGGTAACCACTACCATATTCAATAGGCTTCAAGGACTTCGATTGACTGATACTCATCGTGACGTCAGCATGTGGCCTGCTGCTGAGGGTACATGAGGGGTACATTTCGGGTAGGTTTTAGTTTTTATCTACGGAAGCTTCGAGTTTCAAGACAAATGGGATATTGAGTACCGGGTTTTCCGGTATGCTTTACAATTTGGCTATATCAGTCAAAATCACGTTATAAAGGTGCCACATTCCCGTTAACGACGCACCAACCTCTTGGATTATACGGTGTCGCCAACTCTCATCCTGTTGGAAGGGATAGTCAGGTTGTTCTTATTCACTGTCATTGCCGGGGATTTGAGCCCAGAACCTATTGTGCAGGATACAAATGTGCTACCTACTGCAACACAGCACCCCCTCCCCTCCACCCTTAATAACTTTGGCTGGTCAGCTGGTTGAGCTTTTTCTCTAGTTGAGCACCTACTCAGATTTGGATCTGACTACGAGCGTGGTTTGTATGTGAGACCTTGGAGTAAGCCAGTGTAGCAATGTAATAATCAAATGATCAGACTGGAGGCTGTAGGTATGCTATCCTGTGCTCACTCTGAGCCTTCCTGCCGAGGAGATCAAAATGTTCCAGACTACTTCCATGGAAGTTGTCGACTTACTCATTCATGGTTAGGGCGCGGAACTGTGCGTGAGGAGGTAACGGCCGACCCCGAGACTGTGTTCGGATACGATAGGAGGGATGGCTTCATCAGGGCTAGGCCTACTCACAGGCAGATGACCGGCAAAGTGAGGCCCAAGAAGGGCCATGCAACGGTCTGCTTATAGAAAGGATGGATAACAAGTAAAACTCATGTCTAATGTACTACAAAATTGATGTGTATTGTGTAATGTGTGGAGGATATTTGAGTTGCCAGGTCATCTGCAAATATATGATGGTGATTAAGATATTCTGAGAGCATTAAGTATGCGTCAGACAAATAAATACGACAAACAAATACAATTAGTGATCAATCTGCACTGTTTCAGAACTGTGTGTCTCAAATGCCTATGACGTAGGATAGCATACCTACAGCCTCCAGTCTGATCATTTGGTTATTACATTACTACACTGTCTTACTCCAAGGTCTTACATACAAACCACGCTCGTAGTCAGACCCAAATCTGAGTAGGTGCTCAACTAGAGAAAAGGCTCAACCAGCTGACCAGCCAAAGTTATTAAGGGTGGAGGGGAGGGGGTGCTGTGTTGCAGTAGGCAGCACATTTGTATTCTGCACAATAGGTTCTGGGTTCAAATCCCCGGCAGTGACAGTGAATAAGAACAACCTGACTATCCCTCCCAACAGGATGAGAGTTGGCGACACCGTATAATCCAAGATGTTGGTGCGTCGTTAAAGGGAATGTGGCACCCTTATAACGTGATTTTGACTGAGATAGCCAAGTTGTAAAGCATGCCGGAAAACCCGGTACTCAATATCTCATTTGTCTTGAAACTCGAAGCTTCCGTAGATAAAAGCTAAAGCCTATCTGAAGTGTACCCCTCATGTACCCTCAGCAGCAGGCCACAGTTGTCAGTTGTTGTTGTGACGACATATGCTGACGTCACGGTGAGTATCAGTCAATCGAAGCCCTTGAAGCCTATTAAATATGGTAGTGGTTACCAGACCATGATATCATCCACAGGCAGATATTTATTTTCTCCCCGAGAGCCGCATTTTAAAAATTAAAATATTGAGCTTATTGCACATTTTTCGGAGAATTCATGGACGGTTCCATGATTTTCGGCTAAAAGCACCTCTAATTACACTAAATTCCAGGATTCGACCGAGATGCCACATTCCCTTTAAAGGTCAACAATTTCCAAAGTTGTTAAGGTTCAAAACTCGAGGAATCCACCTATCTTCAATACAAGGGGGTGGCAAGGAAAGGACCAGAGGGTGCCCTGGCCTCTCAGCAGCTCCTCGGGTATACAGTGCATCCGCCTGGCTACTGGTCGGGTGCAAAAAGATCCGATGTTTTGATGTTAGTCTAAAAGTTACCGTGCTGCAAGGATACTGACAACAATACATTGTGAAGTCGATGGAGACTTCAACGCCGTCCTACTGAAAACGCCTTCAGAACGGGCCGTTCCGCGCCCATTAAACGTAGATTCATCGGACTTGTCTTGCTTGCATCATGTTTGCAACATATCATGACATAATAAAATCACTACTCGTAATCCGAAATCGGAAATTATTTTCTGACGACTTGCTCTACTATGCATTCATCTATCGAAAAGTGAACTATCAGAAATGCCCGTGTCATCACCACCGATTGAGTGATTATGTTCCATTCTAAACACTGCGATGGTATGTTTTGCACAGTGTTTACATTAGATTGCCAACATCCTTTCTGTACATAACAGAAACGCATCACGTGTCCCTGTGTTTAATCAATGGAAACGGAAACCTCGAGGGCGGGATCTCACGACGTCTGAATTTGTGGCTGTTGCAAGGGCTTTGTTTAAAGTTCAAGCTGCTGCCAGGCAGTCTTTGTTCGTAATAGGTTTCAATTATTCGATCAGAGACAGCGACTGCTTTGATCGTGCGCCAAATTATATGTGGATTTTGGGATCCTGCTACCGGATTTCAGTGTCAGATCAAGACGACAAGCACCGGTTGACAGTGAATAAAAACAGGGAGATCCAAAGGACATGCACCGGTTGTCAGTATACAAACAAGGAGATCAAGAGGACATGTACTGGGTGTCAGCGAACAAACAGGGAGATCAGGGAGACTTGCCCCGGACGGCAGTACACAAACCGGGAGATCAAAAGGACATGCACCTGGTTTCAGTACACAAATAGGGAAATCATGGGGACTTGGACCGGGTGTAGTGGGGGATTAAAGGGACTTGGATCGGGTGTCAGTGTACAAAGAAGGTGATCAAGAGGACACGCGACGGGATCAGTGTACAAACATAGAGATCAAGAGGACACGCGACGGGATCAGTGTACAAACATATAGATCAAGAGGACACGCGACGGGATCAGTGTACAAACATAGAGATCAAGAGGACACGCGACGGGATCAGTGTACAATCGGGGAGGTCAAGAGGACACACAGCTGGTGTCAATGTAAAAAGAGGGAGATCAAGAGGACTTGGACTGTGTGTCAGTGCACAAGCGGGGATTATGAGGACATGCGTCAAGCGTCAGTGTGCAAACAGAGGTAATGTATCGAACCTCCCCCCCCCACCGCCGTCCCTACTGGCTTCGTTGGCGAGAGTGGCTCAGCTATGAGAGTGCATGAGTTGTGAGAGCAGCTGGGATCTGCGTTGTGAGAGCAGCTGAGATCTAGTTGTGAGAGCAGCTGAGATCTAGTAAGAGCAGCTGGGATCTGCGTTGTGAGAGCAGCTGAGATCTAGTTGTGAGAGCAGCTGAGATCTGGGTTGCGAGAGCAGCTGAGTTCTGAGTTGCGAGATCAGATGAGATCTGGGTTGCGAGAGCAGCTGAGTTCTGAGTTGTTAGAACAGCTGAGTTCTACGTTGTGAAAGCAGCTGAGTTCTGTGTTGTCAGAGCAGATGTGTTCTGCGTTGTGGCAGTGCCTCGTTCTCAGATTACCATCAATTAGCTCTGCGTGTAACAACATATGAAGCGGTCGGTGGAGGCCAGTCTGGCCCAGGCAGTGCCTCGTTCGCAGACTACCGTCAATTAGCCTTGCGGCATGTTTCCCATAAGTCCACCTGAGCGCCGTGCGTTACACAGCAGCAGGCCTCCCCGTCTCAGTGTCGTCACCAGGGGCTGCGTTGCACCCGCGGAGTTGGCCCCGCCACCCACTGATTACCCCGTCCTGACGGATAATTCATGGTGAGATATGACCCCTGTGGGCTGATTCCGGTGCACTATACGGCCTGGTTTGGAGCGCATCTGGTAATCTCGCCGCGAATGATGCTGCGTACATTTTGTTGACCAGCAATTATACGGGACTGGGCTGGTCTTGGTTTTAATGCAGGCTAAGAGAGGTCGCGCGGTTGCTGTTTATCCCTTCATATATCGCTCGAGACAAAAACAAGAGAGCGGTTGGTACCGGCAAGTGCGGGCATTTGCCTACTATGGAAACTGCAAGGTGAGGCGTAAACCTGACGTAGACGGCCTCCAACGCGCTCTTAAAGGGAGATACGCGAAAAATTATTATTGTGGTTTCTTGCTATTTGAAAATCCTGATAACGAAACTGCCAATTATTTTTGTAACTTCGGAAACGTTTTAGGAGGCCACTCACTTATTATCGAAATAGGTTAACAGTTGCGATAAAATGCTGAAACCTTCACCCATCACTTACTTTTCGAAAACTATTTAAAGTTGAAAAGTAATGTTTTTTGTAATATAAATGTCTATTTCCCTGTATTTGCATTTGAATTAATTTTACAAAGCTTTTAAAAATAAAAAGAAATGAATTAGTTTGCCCTAGAAACGAAAAAAAACATAATTACTCAAGTCTTTAGCCATTTCGTACCTCGGGTCTTGAGTCGTTTTCTGCTTCAGCCCCAGAATGACAATTTTTGCGCCAGAAAGGTCACGTGACCCCTTATGAGGTGGCTATACGTTCTGATTGGTCAATTGCGATTTCTTAAAGGCCTATATTTTTGTTTAATATTATTTTTGGCTGTAGATTTTTTAAAGTAACTTAATTAAATATTTTTAAACTTTCAAGTCACTGCTTAGGAAAAATGGACCGGTTTTTCAGAGAATGTAATAGCCTTAGCAGGGGGTACGTCATTTACATCGATAAGAGGTGTACCGGTAAAGTCGTCTAGAAATGTTGACTTGAGAGCAATTTTAAGGCATTTGCAGGCCGAATTCGCAAAAATGAGAATAGGACTTCTGAAACAACTTTTTGTGACCTTTTGATCTAGCCAATAACATCTTTTTCGCGTATCTCCCTTTAATGTAAAACGGAGTCCTTTGCTTCGCTGGCTGCTTTTCTAGGCTTTATGTTGCCTTACATCCTGTTTTGTGGCTAGAAAAAAGCACGTTGAATAAAAAGCAGAAGCCTACAAGTTTGCTGTTGAGTTGGCTCTGATTGACGAATTTAAAGGGAATGTGGCGCCTTGGTCGAATCCTGGAATTTAGTGTAATTAGGCGTACTTTTAGCCGAAAAAACCACTCATGATTTCTCTGCAAAATGTACGATAAGGTAAATATTTTGATTTTAAAAATATTCCTCTAGGAAAAGAAATAAATATCAGCTTGTGGATGATGTCATGATCTGGCAACCACTACCATACTTGAAACGCTCCAAGGGCTTCAATTGGCTGATGCTCATCGTGACGTCAGCACATGTCGTCACACCAACGGCCATGACAACTGTGGTCTGCTGCTAGGAGTACAAGATGGGTACATTGCCGGTAGATTTTAGCCTTTTGCTACGGAAATCTCAGTTTCAAGACAAATGATATGTTGAGCACCGGGTTTTCCGACTTGCTTTACAACTTGGCTATCTCAGTTAAAATCACGTTATGAAGCTGCGACCTTCCCTTTAAGGAGATGTGGGCGCCACTGTCAAATTTTGGAAACTGCTAGCGCTATTTTCGCCACCTTAGCCACCTAAAACCGCTACCGCTGCCAGCGGTGTGTTTTTTTACAGATCACGAAACCGCTACACTTTGGTCCGTCACACAAATGCGGCTATTGTTTACGATAAAGTGTAGCTAAAACACTACCCAAAAAGTAAAGTCTACTTTTTAAAGAATATTTTAAAAGCTACTGCTTATTTGTATACTACATTTAAGTTAGCAGTTGTATTGTCAAATATGCCAACAAAATCATAAAAGAACATTCATTCAGTCGGATTTTGTTTTTCTGATGGAAACATTGCTCTCGATCCCATCTACTACTTTTTGCGGCTATCACCTTAGCGCGCGATGGTACGGAATCCCCGCCACTTTCGCCGTATTGTTAGATAGCCCATCTCGCTCTCACTAGAAAATACTGTGTACAATATATTTGTTCACGCCACTTTTGAGGTCACTGGTGGCCAAAGTTTGTTCTCATAGGAACACGAAAGAAACCTACGTTTTGTGTCATGACGGCTGAGAGAGTAAATGTATAAACAATGTATAAACAATGAACAATACAATAAACACAATTGGAAGTCCTCGTCAAGCCTGATCGAATTATGCATCTTATGAAGTTATCAGGTCAATTCCTAAAATTGAACTGACTTGACCCAAGATTAGGTTATGGTCAGTACATGTCATACCGCGAATGTATCAAACTACGGTAGGAAGCCAAACAAGATGACGTCAAAATAAAACGCACTGTCGTCATTTTCTTAGAACTTATCGAACTTAAACCAATTTCCCCATGCACTTTCAATGGAGAGGTCAGGACAAGGTCATGACCACAGGTCATCAGTATCATAAGTACCGCTTTGTTGTGCTCAGTGACCTTGTTTTGTGATATAAAATCTTAAGTTGATGGATCTCCCTCATTACTTCACTCTTAAACACATTCTCATCTTGATCTGGACTGGTAACCTGGCCTGATATGACGTGGACCTAAAATGTTGTCCGAAGTTGTAAAAAAATAAAGCAAAAGGTATGCAAAGGAGGGCGATGCGCCCAGCAGCTCCATTTTTGGCTGTGTGCAAAATACCTTAGAGGAGGGGTCATCCACCCCTCCGTACGGCGGCGCGTGTTAACGCCAGCGGGCTGTCGCCAGCGGTAGCGCTGTTGGAGTTCTTGTGAGTCCGCCACCAGCTACTCCGCTACCGTTTTGAGAGTTCGCAAATTTAGTAGAAAAGTGGAAGAGCGGACTCAAGGAGCAGACCGTCCGGTTCTGGAATTTAAAATCAGAGTTTTCACAACCACACAACAACGCTGGTTTTACGTCATTTTTGCGTTTGGTTGTGATTTTTAAGGCGTGTCGCGTGAAGATCCATGACGGTCAGTATTCTCCAGGAGGGGCGTTATTAGTTCTAAACAAATATGAAATAGCATCGCCTTAAATGAGTCCTTACGAGCATAACTACTGCCTGTATTGGGACATGAATTACCCTTATGGGCAAAATAAGATAAGTTAGCCTGCGATTTTAGACCAGTTAAGGCATACATTCCAAACGTATAAAATGTGGAACGCACTGCTCATCCAAATGGCTGACATCAAGCCCAGGAATAGGTGATTTAGTATCGGCACAATCATGATCAATTCATAAAATAGTACCACAGTCATCAAAGGTAAGAACGCCGAGTCTAAAAATTTCTGACAAGAAAACTCTCCTGCCGCCAAGAACAAATCAGACAAATGTTCAAATAGGAGCTTGCCGTCTTGGGTTTTCTTCCCAGATCTTGTCTCGGCTTTTTTGGCGACTGGCTCTCTTCCTAAGTGCTTATCCAAAGCTGAGACGAGCTGTCTGTGTTTTACGCTGGGGAGACAGCGGAGTGGCTCCCTAACAAAGCGTTGTTCTCGCTGTGAAGTGGTGCCGCGTGCGTCCGCTGACCGCGCCCGGATTACCCGCGTCGTTGCCGATGCACAGCAGCCACTGCGGCGCGCCTGAGACGGATGGCGCACTAGGGCGCATTGCAGCGGGTCGCTGCTGCTCCGGAGATGTCGACGTCGAACGGAACAAGCCGCGGCGCGTCGTCTTCGCAACAAACACGCCTCTGTCTGGCGACGGTAGTGGCTTTGGGAGTGATGGCCGACTGCCTCGGCCTGCGGTGACCTTTAGTGGTGTGACTGACGTCTAGACGGGTCGTCGGCGCCGACGGAAGGCTGAAAACAGGACGGAGAGGGCTTAGAGATGCGCACGGTGACGTCAGCTACTAATTAAAACGCTGCAACCGAATAATATGGCATTTCTCTACCAAGCACCAGTACAGTCGCTCTGTAAATTCCGAATGAGAGTCATGACTTAACATAAAACATCCGATGCAATTCGACGGGTAGACACTTAACCAGCTTTTCACCTCCACTGCCAAGAGGCTTGAGGGGTTTTGTGAACCAATGCAACTTCTGCCGCTAGCTCGCGGATCATCGGCAGACGTAGTGGGGCGACAGCGTGCCCTTGCAACCACGTCCGGCCCGTCAGCAAGAAGTCGTCGCTGGAGAAAACTTCTACCAAGTTTTGAGCCACACAGAAAAACAGAACACCACGAGGCATATAACAAAGAACTGATCGTGTTGCCCCTGACCATCCTATGATATTTTGTTTCCAGCTAGGCTACAACTTTCAGAGCTGAAATTCATTTTACATGTGTCCAAGCAACGGACATTTTTTCCTGACAGATTTTGCCTGAATCAATAGAATTGTACCTCAAATAGAGTCTATTTGCATTGGAATGGTTCAATTGTATTAAGTATCGTTTGTTATATGGACTTTGCAAATTTACTTAAAAACGATCGTGCATGGCTTTGCATTTTTAGCTAAGCGAGAGCAATATAGGATCGGATCTTAATAACCAGGGATGCGGAGCCGGAGCCGGATCCGGAGCAGGAGCCGGTCGGAGCCGACCATTCTGCCCGGAGCCGGAGCCGGAGCCGCCGAAACACTTTTGATCGGAGCCGGAGCCGGAGCCGTCAGAAAGGGTCCGGCTCCGGCTCCCAAAGAGCTCTAAAATTACCAAAAATCAAAAGTGAAATGGTCACATTTTACCTCGTGAGATGCCGCATGGAAACACCTTTATTCACCTGAAATATTACATTTTCTCAATATGTTATGTATATCGAGATTAATGCAATATTGCAACTAGGGTGTTCCGTAGACGGTCTCACTCTCGGGCAGGTAATGCGCCCCGGCCATTTAGCATGGGCAGAAATTGGCAACAAATGAAAGCATTAGCAGACACTGGCGGATCCATGAGGGGGAGCAAAAAAGGCAGTTGCCCCCAAACTGCCCAATTTTTGGCGATTTAAACCATATGTTTTTCACGATTTACCCGATACCGTCGGCCTGCATCCGCCCCTGTTGACAGACGCAGGGGGATGCCATTCCGGTCATGCCCCCAAAGCCCTGGAAGGGGGGCAGACTATCTTTTGGCCCCCCAAAGGCCGAAGAAATTGTTTGAAAAAGGTGTTTACTGTCTGTCGAGCAATAAAATATTTTGTCCCACCTCCCCCCCCCAGGAGAGCTATCATGTACTCGGAGAAGTAGTTTATACTAGGTCTGTCGAGAACCCAGGGCAAAAGGCGCAGAAACAGCATCCCCGTCACTCGATGCGGCACTAGCCGACTTCAAAAACTTGGGTCGCCTAAAGAGGGCGACCGTATGCGACATCTTAGATAGATATCCAGCCATCATCCAGCCGGCTAGCCTGGTAATGGCCGCGCTACCAGTTACTCAGGTGTCCGTGGAGAGGTTGTTCTCCGCGATGAAGCTACTGCTTACTGATCTCAGGTCCAGACTAAGAGCAGACATATTGGAGACAATGTTGCTGCTCCGCTCCAACTGCGATTGGGTGGTGTAGTGAGCGAACCAGCTGCTGGGCCCTGGGCAGTAGGGTTGTTGGTTCCGATTTTTCTCGAAAAGGAATTATGCCATCAGCCTATCTGATGTGTTTTTTGATGTTGAACACTGTTGGCTTAGGGTCATTCAAAAAAAACTTTTTATTCTTTTCAGACTCGAACCCACTTTTTCCCATTATATATTCAATTCTGATTTCAATGAGCCACATTCCAAGCGTCTACGACAGCGGGAAAGATCGCCTCAAAACGGTTAAAGATTTCATGTTTCGGGCGCGGTTGGTCGCCCGGCGTTGCAGTCTCCCCTTGTTAAATTGGGATATAGGGGTGCATAACCTACCAGTAAAGACAGCGTGGCATGTGCGTGCGTATAAGAGCGGTAGATGGGATTTAACATGCAGGTATTTACCTGTCAGATGTATTTGTAGCGCAATACAAATACATGTTATTCCACAAAAGACCTGAAATTAAATGATTCAGCACCCTTGTACTCTAAATCCCGACAGAACAGGAATGCCTTCCGGAGGCAAACCTTTCTCTAGTAACTATCGCTGGAGAACGTCGTGAGGCAGGTGCTTCTCCCTATTTTCCTGCGAACTATTTAAGAGCTCTGGTACTGAGAAAAGAAGATCCTGTTTCATATTTTTACCTTTTAGGTGGCTCACGAAATATTCCACCAGCTTCACTCCACGTTCTGTGGGACCGTTCACGACAGTAAGTTCTGGAATACCTTGAAACAGGGGAAGCTATACCAGTCACCAGCTTCTCAACGGAGCCATTTCATGTCAGAATCTTTCAGATTCAGGTGCTCGAATACCATCCAGCTTTCAGGAATGAGAAATTGGGAGAGGCTTGGTATCGAGCCGAGCTCATCATAGCCTCTGTCGGAAACTTTAGCCTGCCCTAGTCAAATGTGAATCGTTTGCTGTTTTGGCCAATTGTTGTGCGACTGGCTCCTACCTCCACCATGGTGGTTCTCACCAGCGCGACAGAATATAACTTTCTGTGCACAGATACCACAGCTGATGACAAATTGACTTCAGCACATTCAGGGCGATTTCTATATTAACTTAATGAAAGCACTGCATTGCATTTTATGGATAGCTTTGAGGATCATAGAAGGCTCTAAAGCTGACTATCCGGGACGGAGGACCCAAATGCATAGTTTAGAACCACTTATAAGGAAAGCCGCTGGGGCATTCCAGGACAGATCGACCAAGGCTTGACACCACCATGTCTAGAAAAAATCTGAAACTTTGTCTCCGGGGTAGTTTTGGGCCAGAAACACGCCTGTGAGAATCTCAGCCCCCTCCGACCAACGGTGACCGAGTTATAGCCCGAGGCACTTTCGGGAGGTCACGTTGTAGACTCATCTTTGATGCTTCATAAATCAACAACGCATCACCTGATTAACAAGTTTTGTATATCATTGAACTTGTCTTGAATTATAGTTTATTTTGAAAAAGAAAATGTTAAAATTTGAAAATTTTGGACTTTTAATTTGTTTGACCTTTTCCTTTTGACCTAGCTTGACCTTTTCCCAGTTGAAATTGCCCTTTTAGACACCTCAAAAATGTTTCTTCATAAAATATCTTTCGATAGCAAAAATAAAAAAAATGCGTTCTTGCTATAAGTTCCGAATATTTAGCACCTAAGGTAGGTATGTACACGGTTTTTGACCATTGCGGTAGTACAGCCTTATGTTTAACGCCGCAAATATAGCGATTGCTTTTGTAATCGGTCGCTGGAAATCATACTCCATTGTCTTTACGAAATTTTAATCGTACAAGTATCCGAATTTATGACAATTAACACGCGACCACCCGAGGGGGTGGGCAACCGGCCTCCTCAGGTTTCCTCAGGTAGTAAAAAAAACACCTTCGCGCAGCGCCACCGTACTTCATGTACCTCTAACTCGAAATTTTTGCAGCTTCTGGCAAAATTTTAGGTCTGGGTCATACCAGGTCAGACCGCCAACCCAGGTCAAGAGACCTAACCTCAAACTTTGGGAGGTGCATAAATCATATCAAATTTAGCCTATCGTGGTTAGAATCGCATTACATAGTAAGATCGCCTAGCAAGATAATTTTTCGTAGCAGGATTTCTATATCGATAACCGGGAGCAGGGCAAAGGTCATGATCTTTCCATTAGAAATGCATGGGGCGATTGGTAAATTTTGATAACTTGCGAGAATTGAGAATTGTCGAGAACTGCGATGGAGGTTGTATTTTTACATTATCGTGTCTGACTTGCCACTGCAGTTTGATTAATATTCTTTTTACCATACAGACCTAAACCTGGCCCTAGGTCAAAGCAGGTTAATTTTGACATTTGACTAGGCAATATTATAAGATATATAATCCGTTTGGGCTCAACAAGTGTTCCAATGGTGCTGAACTTTTCTTTCTACTGCTCTTCTCTGTCACCTATTATGCCACAAAATTTAGGTTTCCACTTAGTTCCCGTAAGAAATACTGTGACCTTGAGCAACCTCAAAGGCGACACGACCAAACGATTGTGTGTAACATATTCGGTAATGATTAAAACTGGCTATTTAGCGGCATCACTCCCAGTGCACTGTGTCATTATTTATCTGGGATTCTCGGATCCGTGTCAGCTATGAAATGATCACCTTGTAAAAATATCATGAGGCAACCTGTTCAAGCGACCAAGTCGAATGCGTTACAATTTCAGGACATTTTGTCGAATATATGAGCAGATTCAAATTACTTTTTGGGAATGAAAGCCTTTCAGACACGTTTGTTTACATTGCATGAATCCTCTCAAACATATGCTGTGCTGCACTGGATCAGCTTGCATCGATACTATTTTCCATCTCCGGGAACGATGTAATTGTGTGAGTTAGTGGTGCTCATAGGATAAGTTATACCTGTTTCAATTATTGATAAAGTCGCGACATCTTTGTAAAATTTCGTTTACGGCTGAAAGGTTCATTATTAATAAGTTCATTTGCCCTCGTCTCCCTCGAAACAAGGAATCCCTTTTTATCACTTTTAATGGCTGCAGTTTTTCTGTTTATAAATATCGCCGCCCAAGTTGTTGCCAGTTCAGTTTTTTTATACATTTTGTACAAGTTGTTCTCGGTTCGATTGTTGGAGTCGGGGTCTCACTAAAGTCATCAATGGACTTGTCACGGAGACCCCGACCCCACCATCCGAACGAGCAACTCCCACAATGAAGGGTTGATTTTAGAAGCCAACGTTTAACGTCCCACACAGCACAGGGACGGCCGCCCCGCTCAGGTCACCCTCTCACCAGTCAGTTGCCAGCCGACCTGTACGTCGGGTAAGCTATTGAGCGCCGGAGCGTCTCAGCGGAACCGATCCCAAGCCTGGACATGCACTGCCACTGCATGCTTCTGAGCCGCGGGCCGGAGCCCAACACTCTACCAACTGAGCTACCGGGGCGGCAAGGAGGCAGTTTTAGGAGTAGGTGTCTCACTAGAGTCATCAAGGGACTTTTTACGGAGACCCTGACCCCACCACCCAAACGAGCAACTCCCACGATAAAGTGTTAATCAAGGAAACAAAGTTGAAAGTCCCACAAGGCATAACGACGACCGTCTACCTCAGGTCACCCCCTCACCACTGAGTTGCCTGCTGGCCTTCAGCATTTACGGTACCTACCACCTCCCAGTTGACCTAAATTATTTTTCCAGAAGTCGAAAATGTTGTGTTAGAGGTAGATGGAGTACGGTGGCGCTGCGCGAAGGTATTTTTTTACTACCTGTAGAGACCTGAGGAGGCCGGTTGCCCACCCCCTCGGGTGGGCGCGTGTTAATTGTCATAAATTCGGATACTTGTACGATTAAAATTTCGTAAAGGCAATGGAGTATGATTTCCAGCGACCGATTACAAAAGCAATCGCTATATTTGCGGCGTTAAACATAAGGCTGTACTACCGCAATGGTCAAAAACCGTGTACATACCTACCTTAGGTGCTAAATATTCGGAACTTATAGCAAGAACGCATTTTTTTATTTTTGCTATCGAAAGATATTTTATGAAGAAATATTTTTGAGGTGTCTAAAAGGGCGATTTCAACTGGGAAAAGGTCAAGCTAGGTCAAAAAGGAAAAGGTCAAACAAATTAAAAGTCCAAAATTTTCAAATTTTAACATTTTCTTTTTTCAAAATAAACTACAATTCAAGACGAGTTCAATGATATACAAAACTTGTTAATCAAGTGATGCGTTGTTGAGTTATGAAGCATCAAAGATGAGTCTACAACGTGACCTCCCGAAAATGCCTCGGGCTATAACTCGGTCACCGTTGGTCGGAGGGGGCTAAGATTCTCACAGGCGTGTTTCTGGCCCAAAACTACCCCGGAGACAAAGTTTCAGATTTTTTCTAGACATGGTGGTGTCAAATTGAAATATTTTTTGTCGTTTTGTCCTGGAATGCCCCCGCTAACTATTTCGGAGTCTGAGTGGCTCAACCGGTTAGCGCTTGCGCTTGGCTTGGCCAATGACATTCATTATGTGCTGGGTGTCGTGGGTTCGAGCCCACCCAGAGGCAGAATCTGGCGCCCTGCTCTAGCCCGAGCTAATTCTTTCCCTCTCTCCTCTGATGCCATATGACCTGAGCAGTTGATGCGTTTTTAAACTCCAAAAATTATAATATTCTGTCTTTACGTATCTTCTGGAATGATGAACGGAATCTGACACAGTAGTAGCACGCACTTCATGCCATAAATGTCCTATATTCCATCATATGGCTCGCTGGTGAGCTCCGGGTCTTCTAAACAGACAGTTGTTGGAGACAACCTCTCCTGACAGCCACATGTAAACCAGCTTGCGCAATTCGAGATAATACTCCGGTATTGTGTAGAGGCGCTGAAGTCAATGTGCAAACGCAACTGTTATTTGTGACCAGAAAGTTATAATCTGCTTCGCAAATAAGAATCACAATGCTGAAGGTAAAAAGGCAGTGATAAAGTACTTTGGCCTAAGCAGCAAAACCATCCACCTTTCAGTTAGGTAGGCTAAAGTTTCCGACAGAGGCTATGAAGAGCTCGGCTCGATACCAAGCCTCTCCCAATTTCTCATTCCTGAAAGCTGGATGGTATTTGAGCGCCTAAATCTGAAAGATTCTGACATGAAATGGCTCCATTGAGAAGCTGGTGACTGGTATAGCTTCCCCTGTTTCAAGGTATTCCAGAACTTACTGTCGTGAATGGTCCCACAGAACGTGGTGTGAAGCTGGTGGAAGATTTCGTGAGCCACCTAAAGGGTAAAAATATGAAACAGGATTTTCTTTTATCAGTATCAGAGCTCTTAAATAGTTCGCAGGAGAATAGGGAGAAGCATTTGCCTCACGATGTTCTCCAGCGATAGTTACTAGAGAAAGGTTCGCCTCCGGAAGGCATTCCTGTTCTGTCGGGATTTAGAGTACTAGGGTGCTGAATCATTTAATTTCAGGTCTTTTGTGGAATAACATGTATTTGTATTGCGCTACAAATACATCTGACAAGTAGATGCCTGCATGTTAAATCCTACCTACCGCTCTTATACGCACGCACATGCCAGGCTGTCTTTACTGGTAGGTTATGCACCCTTTTCATCCCAATTTAACAAGTGGAGACTGCAACGCCGGGTGGCCAATTGCGCCCGAAACATGAAATATTTAACCGTTTTGAGGCGATCTTTCCCGCTGTTGTAGACGCTTGGAATGTGGCTCATTGAAATCAGAATTGAATATATAATGGGAAAAAAGTGGGTTCGAATCTGAAAAGTAAAAAAAATTTTTTGAACGACCCTGCTGTAAGCTCATCGAAGTTTTTCTTTGCGGGCTGTCCAAGCTTTACTTGATCGTTGTATCTTTAATTTTTTATGTGGGTTTGCGGGCATGTCTCACCCATATTTCTGTTTTCCATAACAGTGCAGTGCAGTTTGCCATAGGTTGGTGTGTAGGTTGGTCCAGTTTTGAGGTTCACTGGCCTTTGGCATCTGCGCAAGAGCGTTCGTTCATCCAGTCGCCATATTTCATTCGTACAAATACATAGTCACTTTGTATCTAATGGACTTTCACGCCCTTGAGAACGTTTCGATCACATTTTGGATATAGGTACATTGCCGGAGCCGGAGCCGGAGCCGGTCGGAGCCGACTATTTTGCCCGGAGCCGGAGCCGGAGCCGGAGCCGTTAGGACACTTGAACCCGGAGCCGGAGCCGGAGTCGAAATCATAACCTCGGACCGGAGCCGGAGCCGGAGCCGTCCAAAATTGTATCGGCTCCGCATCCCTGTTAATAACCCCGCCCGGACAAAATACAAATCATTTATTGATGCCCATTTTCTTAGCCTCAATTCACTTTCTAGGACTCAACACCTAGCGTAAAACATGACGGCCCGAGCTGCTGGCGCGAGCCTCCCAAACATCCGCAGCCGTGCCTATTTTCGTGTTTGCTCGAACTGCAGCTCTGACGCCGAGCGCGTCGACGAGGCTTTTATATGCCACCCCTGAACCGACGATCACGAGACGGGTCGAGAAACCGTGACCCGCCCGGTCTCATCTCACCGGCATTGATTGACACTGGTCCGGCTAATCCAGCAGCTGTTGTAATGCGGATGGAAATGCAGATATTTCCACTTTTAAATTAGCTTAAGCACCTAATTTAAGCGTTTCCTGAAGTCTGTCATTTTCCCTAGTCCACACTCGCAGGGGAAGTAAGCAATGCCCATCTAAGTAAAAATGAAGATTGCAAGCCGAAAAAAACACAAGGGCAGTGTTTGTAGAAAACAGGATTGTGTACCGATAAGTGGCTGTGTGCGTCGATAAGTGTGAACCGGTACCGGCGCCGTGATTTGAAGGAGACGACGGCCCGCCGCAGGAAATCGGCTGATTAATTAGCTGTTGCCGAGTGGATTCAGCGTCGCCGGGGCCATCTATCATGCTAATGGTCAGGCCATCCACAGCTGGCTGCGCGGCGTGTTTTTCCAGGCGGCCGATGCAGACTCATGTTGCAACGCACCGAGTTCCGACTGGCGGGGTGCCTCGCGGGGCGACGGCGACGCTCTGTTGCCGGGGTTACCAGGTCCGGCGGGATTACGTCGTCTGGGGCGTGGCATGTAGAACACTAAGTAAAACGGCAATGGTTTATTTAACCCGTATCAAAGGGATGACCTTGGTCAGCTGATTCTGTGAACATAAAGATAAATGGCAAGTTAATGTTTGTCCAGAAAACTGATAAATTTGATAAATGATGGAATTTGACGTTGAACCTTAATGTTACCTTTATTTGACCTCAATACAGGGAATTTTTTCATAAAATTAATTTTTGACTGCAAAGCGGCCACAGTGCTTAGTGTAGGTATAAACCAATGCAATATAAGCTTGCAATCAAACCGTGCCTGCAGCAGTCTGCGGCTTAGTGGCTCATAGACTGCCAGCCCGAGCTGTACTTGAAATCCAGAAAAGAATCAAATAAAATATGAGAAAGCTATTAGATATGGATGTTTTCAGCTGGAATCGATGCTGGCTGTCTTCGCGCGTGCGCATTTTATTGCCTGCATCGGCAGCAATCGAGAGAGAGAGAGAGAGAGAGAGAGAGAGAGAGAGAGAGAGAGAGAGAGAGAGAGAGAGAGAGAGAGAGAGAGAGAGAGAGAGAGAGAGAGAGAGAGAGAGAGAGAGAGAGAGAGAGAGAGAGAGAGAGAGAGAGAGAGAGAGAGAGAGAGAGAGAGAGAGAGAGAGAGAGAGAGAGAGAGAGAGAGAGAGAGAGAGAGAGAGAGAGAGAGAGAGAGAGAGAGAGAGAGAGAGAGAGAGAGAGAGAGAGAGAGAGAGAGAGAGAGAGAGAGAGAGAGAGAGAGAGAGAGAGAGAGAGAGAGAGAGAGAGAGAGAGAGAGAGAGAGAGAGAGAGAGAGAGAGAGAGAGAGAGAGAGAGAGAGAGAGAGAGAGAGAGAGAGAGAGAGAGAGAGAGAGAGAGAGAGAGAGAGAGAGAGAGAGAGAGAGAGAGAGAGAGAGAGAGAGAGAGAGAGAGAGAGAGAGAGAGAGAGAGAGAGAGAGAGAGAGAGAGAGAGAGAGAGAGAGAGAGAGAGAGAGAGAGAGAGAGAGAGAGAGAGAGAGAGAGAGAGAGAGAGAGAGAGAGAGAGAGAGAGAGAGAGAGAGAGAGAGAGAGAGAGAGAGAGAGAGAGAGAGAGAGAGAGAGAGAGAGAGAGAGAGAGAGACAGAGAGAGAGAGAGAGAGAGAGAGAGAGAGAGAGAGAGAGAGAGAGAGAGAGAGAGAGAGAGAGAGAGAGACAGAGAGAGAGAGAGAGAGAGAGACAGAGAGAGAGAGAGAGAGAGAGAGAGACAGAGAGAGAGAGAGAGAGAGAGAGAGAGAGAGAGAGAGAGAGAGAGAGAGAGAGAGAGAGAGAGAGAGAGAGAGAGAGAGAGAGAGAGAGAGAGAGAGAGAGAGAGAGAGAGAGAGAGAGAGAGAGAGAGAGAGAGAGAGAGAGAGAGAGAGAGAGAGAGAGAGAGAGAGAGAGAGAGAGAGAGAGAGAGAGAGAGAGAGAGAGAGACAGAGAGAGACAGAGAGAGAGACAGAGAGAGAGAGAGAGAGACAGAGAGAGAGAGAGAGAGAGAGAGAGAGAGACAGAGAGAGAGAGACAGAGAGAGAGACAGAGAGAGAGAGACAGAGAGAGAGAGAGAGAGAGAGACAGAGAGAGAGAGAGAGAGAGAGAGAGAGAGAGAGAGAGAGAGAGAGAGAGAGAGACAGAGAGAGAGACAGAGAGAGAGAGAGAGAGAGAGAGAGAGAGAGAGAGAGAGAGAGAGAGAGAGAGAGAGAGAGAGAGAGAGAGAGAGAGAGAGAGAGAGAGAGAGAGAGAGAGAGAGAGAGAGAGAGAGAGAGAGAGAGAGAGAGAGAGAGAGAGAGAGACAGAGAGAGAGAGACAGAGACAGAGAGAGAGAGAGAGAGAGAGAGAGAGAGAGACAGAGAGAGAGACAGAGAGAGAGAACTTAGACTCCCTCATGCCAATAGGTTTTCGTCCATATTCAATTTTCCTGCGACTTATTGCAAATCTATTCCCCACAGCCTTACTCAGATCTAAGCCTAGGTCTAAGGCACGTAAACTAAGCCTATGACAGGAGACTTTCAAACCTGGGTGATACGGGAGCACGTATCACCCAGTATCACCCAGTTCTCCGGGTAAATCTTAGCTCTTCAGCAATCTGCTGAGGGACTTATCTGCTCGGACCCATGTGTTGGGACTGTTCCAGCACCCTTTAAAAAGTCGATGGGGTAAGTAAAAATGCCTCCATGAAATTACTTTAGATTCCCTCTGAACACATCATGTTTATCTGGAAATTATTATTTCTAGGGTGAACAAAACTTGGAACAAGGGGTTATACGGTATCATCTATCTCTTGGCGATCTAAGTTCAAATTCCGTTATGAAGGTGTCACATTCCCTTAAAGAGGCAACGGAGATGCGAGGCTGGTTGATGCTGAGGAATCCGGTAGTGGAGAGGAGGAACCAAACAGAGGGCCCGACTTCTTCCACGTGTTGGTAAACCTTTTACTCTATAAGACCATCTGCGCACGGCGCATTGTCAGTCCACACGAAGAGTGCCTAAAGACTTCGACGCATCCTACTCCGGCGGATTGTCCAGTGTCCATGGACAGAACATCTCCCATAGTGGGGAGGGGGGTGATTGTGGGCTTTAGAAGTGCTACAACATGGCCATCCCAAGTTCAGCCACGGTGACAGGGGCGCTCTCAATTGGCGGATTAAAGCCTTGAAATCTAAGAGGAGCACCATCATACCTAGTCGGGTCCGGGGGACACGTCCCCTCCCCATCGACTCCAGCACCTCCCCCTAAAATGGCCACGGCGTCCCCTGAAATGTCGATACCCCCCCCGCCCTGAAATGTCACTTCCCACCCATCCCCCAGATACGAGTATCGGCGCCCCAACGACGGGAGTTGGCGCTCACCGGATAGGGTTTGTCGTCCAAAAATGTCGCCCCTGGTCCGAATAGCGCCCCCAGCCATGTGCCCATCACCTCGATCGGTAATCCTGGATCCGCCTATACCATCACATCCATGAACTTCGAGATATTTGTTTTGCGGAAGGGCAATTAGCAACTGCTCTACCAGAGATTGCAGAGGGCAAAGGAGGAATTCTTGTTTAGGTTCTATCGTCCGCATCACGGTGGCCACCGAGATGGATTCATGGATGACTGTGGAGACGTCGGGGTTCGGGAAAAGAGCCTCTTCACCACAAGATACCTTTACTTTAAGGTACGTTCAAGAGGGATTTCTCCACGCCCGAGTGCCGTAACATGGGCGTGGAGGAATTCCTTCACCATTGAGCTATGTGTTAAACTGCTGCTAATGGCACTTCCCGCTTACGAGTTTGTGAGAGTACAGGGTATCAAGTTTTGTCTCAAATGCAATAAATAAGCATTTTTTATTTTGGGCCTCTTTTTGCAAAAATTTTGATATTTAATCATTTAATTTTCCCATGTTATATGCTACGAAGTGTGACGTCACATCCGGTGGTCTGCGCTTGCTGTTGGAGGGGGGCTGTCTTCACCACACTAGATGGATGTTTGTCTGTTTTGCGTCTAGGTAATAAGTTGTTTGGTTAGTTTCCATGACTGCAGTCACATGAAATGTTTTCCATTTTGCATAAACTGCGAAGTAATACTTCATTGTACAAAAGGGTCTTTAAGATGAGTTAGAAGCAAATTTAACGTAGTTAATTATTGTTTCGTGTTCCATATACAAATATCAATGACATATAATACGGTTATTGTTATCGTCTTATTGGTGGTACCGATTTCGTTATATCGAAACCTCTGGCGTCAACAAAGCTTATCGAGCTATCGTTATTGCAATAAATTCACGTGAAATATGTCCTAAAAAGAAAAGTCCAGGCTTCGGCCTCCAAGCCACGTTCTTCGTCCAGCCTAGATATCGCCAGGCTGGAGCCCCTCCCCCTCTCCCCGCAGTAAATCCGCAGTAGCGGCGCCGGTTGAGGATAACAATCCAGAAACGCTGAGGAAGTGAAAACGTTTCGTCACATATCACAGAATCGTGACGTCGTGCTGGTCGTCACCTTGGCCGTGAACTCAGGTTCTGCATGCTGCAAACGACGCTGACCCTTTGCAGTTTCCCGTCCTTGGGGCAGAACGCCGTCAGTGAGCTTATATCCAAGAGCCAGTTTAAGATCAGCAAAAACTCCGCACATAATAACGGTGGCTGTTTGCGAAAGTTTGAACTTTGCTAATACATTGAAAACAAATCGGGTTACGAAGCAATCACTCCTGTCGCGTGGCAGTGAAAGTTCAGACCGGTTTGATAAATGTAATGAAAAAAGAAAGGAAAAATAAAAACAGAATATAAAATGATAACAAGGTTGTGGATGATTGTTATCATATCCCTGGTGGATTACTGAGTGGGCGTGAAGCGCCGGTGAGGTGTTACCCTACATGTCAATAACATTTCACATATGAGCGAGTCGACCCGGCCCGGCCCGACATGGTCGTCGTCGTCGTCATCATCACCATCATCATCATCATCATCATCATCATCATCATCATCATCATCATCATCATCATCAGCATCATCATCATCATCATCATCATCATCATCGTCGTGTTCAGAGTTTTAGGCCACACCGACAACGTAGGTTATGCAACGTAATGAAAAATATCCGAATGCGGAGTTCAAGAATTGGCAACGCTGGAAAAATGTATTCGCAACCAAAATTAAGGTGCGGTATTCTAGCATTACCGGTAACGGTGCATAAGGGACCATTAAACTGAAGAATGTGTTTATTACCGAGTGGATGGAAGGCACTGCGAGTTCTGCTTCTAACTTAGTAGAGTAATTCCCTGAACCCGCGCCCTGCTGGGCCTCCTGAGCCACCTTCGCCCTGCTGGGGGGTGTTTTAACACCCCTCCTCGAACTCGGCCCCTATGTGGGATAGCGAAAAACGCGAACGCTGGTGGATAACTCATATAAATTTATGAAGAAGCTATAGTAAACACTTTTGGCTCAGGTCAATATTGAGGTTATGACAGGTCGAAGAAGTTGGCATTTATAACAAAGTTTTTGGGCTCTCGCATCTGACAGAATTGAGTTACAATCATTTTGTGGACACCATTCGCTTCCACTTGTCACAGCAAATCGAATGATGTATAATATGACCAAACTGGGTCAAAACACAGAAATGACCTGATCTCAGGTCAGGTAAAGGTCACTTATTGACCTAGCATAGTCAATATCCATATCAATCGACTCGCAATAGCAATCCAAACGCAATGTTATAAAATAAAAGTTGTATCGTCATTTCATGCAAAAGTTATTGACCAAGTCTGAAAACTGCTTAAGTAGCTCCAGATGATCTCTCAGAGGTCACAAGTCAAAAATTGCAACATGAAACTAGAAAGGGACCCAGGATACTTAGATTTAGAGAGTATGGATGTATTATCAGCATGATCTACACAAATACAGCCCAATGTCTGTTTTTCCCATGTATTTCCAATGGAGAAGTCATGGTCCGTACTTGACCTTAGGCCATCGAAATGAAAAATCCGAAACATATTTTGTACAACTCGGTGGGACAATGTTATAAGTTTCAATCTGATAGATTTACCAATTTCTTACTTATTCCACCTTAATTTTTTTACGTGAGGTCACTTGACCTGCAATGGTGACCTGACCTGAGATTACCCAACCTTAAAATTTTGGAAAAAGTTTCAGAATTGATCAAGACTAAGGTGTGCCAAGTACGGCGGCGCTTCGTGCGGCCATTTTTTCGTGCCGCCGGAAAAACCCGAAGGGGTGTTCAAACACCCCCACCGGGGCGAGGGTTAAGACCCGACCCCGCTGCACTGACGCCTCTGGCGAGCCTATTACTATGCGAGTAACGACAGTTGCAGGAAACACAACTGGCACCATGAGGTGTTTGATTTGCATTAATTCAATACAGTGATTTATATTACCGAGCAACACCGTTACCCTACTTGCCAGGGTCTGTGTTACCCCGAGGCCTTGGAGCACAACACCTTGAAAAACGAAATATTTAACACCGGAATAGGCGTGGCGATAGACAGAATTCAGTTGAGATCCTCAGCAAGCAACTCTGTACCGTTGAACCCGTACCTCTGTGAGTGTGAGCTTCGTAGCCTTATTTTTTTGAAATTCATGGACAATTTCCCAAAGCATGGACAAGGACATGCAATGCCCATTGCCCGCTGAGCATGCCTTTGTAAGCACAGGGGCATGGTCAGACGCATTCCTCCCGTCCACGTTCTTACCTGACCTGAGAAATAGGCGGATCAAGTAGGCAAAGGGGGGCGTGTCCCCCTCCCCGATCGACACTCAGCGCCCCCTGAAATGGTCGTGGTGCATCCTGAAAGGATGATGGCACCCCACGTGAACTGTCGCTTCACACCTCCTTTCCTCCAGGATGCGGGTATTGGCACCTACACGATAAGATTTGGCGCCTACCTAAAATGTTTTGCTCTCCAGAACTGGCGCCTCCCCCTGGTCTGAATGGTGTGCCCCCAAAGTAGTGCCCCTCCCCCGATCGGCAACCCTGCATTCGCCTATGACCTGAGAAAGTACACTGAGGAAAAAGTTTACTCCACCCGGGGTCTGAAGACTAATGCGCCGGAAAGTAGCATACCAAAAGACAAAATGTGTAGTCATGGAACGCAGGTTATCGGGGAGATGAGTGCAAAAGAGTCCGCGCACTCTCTACATTTCAGTCAATTTCAATGGGACTCCAATTAAGAGGACTGTCTTAAATTGTGTCGTCCACGTACGCCTCAAATGGGGACTCCCTGATCTGAGGGGCCGGGGCGAGAAGGCAGAGTAATCAATGCTGGATTTTTGGAGTACTTAATATCGTCAGGGAGTAGCAGAACTCTTCAGATCTGCCAACACAATAGCCATTTTGCGAAAAGCCGGAAACGCGCCACAGACCACAAGTCGGCGGCGGCGCATGGACGGTGGTGGGTATAGTTTGAACCTATATTTTTTGTTATTATCATCTCGAACCTATAGAAGTGGGCTTCCTTATTTGTTGAATTTATCAAGAAGATATCCTGCTGCTCGTTTCTGATATTCTGATGTGATTTTGACGTATCGAAGGGCTTATGTGGGATTCAACAAACATACCTGTACTTATAAAGGTAAGAGGCCGGGCAAGGTACCTATCACGGCTGGATTTCCCATATCAATATTCTTAGTCTCACCAGATTATAACCTGATTCACTCACCTGATGGAGTATAGTCTGATAGTGTAGGTACCTGGTAGGTACCTCAGTCAGATAGGTTTTGATTAGATTGCACGCACATTGGTTTATCCTTGTCCTGAGGGAATACTTAGGGCAACTTCTTTGGGGTCAGAATAATCAACAATTAGAAATTCTTTCCAGTGCCGGTTGTAGAGGCTCAGACCCTGAACCAGTTAAAAAATATGCTTGAAACACACTGGGCTTTGCCCGTGTTCCACGTCTCGGAACTTGAATGATCCATCCAACCTGTCCTGGCTCAAGAAGGTCAATTCTTGGCCACTCTCAGGTTCCTTTTCCTGAGGAAGAGCATGTTGAAATGCACTTATCTCCTGAGCTCGTTGGAGAATCTGAGCCAGTGGGCCATAGTGACTATTAGTCTGAAATTGTTTGGTAAGGTAAGGCGCTGGTTTTGGGTAGCATTTGCCTGTCTTGGCCCAGGGGCTTGCATGGAGACCACTGTTGAGCTTGACCTGACATTGACCTTGTGGTTTCGGGAACATTCAGGCTTCTGGCGAAGCCTCTGTTGTCCCTACCTTGATGAGCTCGGGTACTTAGGAGATGGAATATGCTTAGTAAAGAGTTTCATACAAAAACTGATTCCAGTATTTATGAAGGCTGGTTTTGAACAAGTTTGTACCTTCTGACTTGATGACCCAGCTTTTTAGCGAGTTGCAGCTGTTAATGCTTCTGATGCTGAAATGGTTTCTCCGTTCTCTTGGACCGGCTTCTGGTGTGAAGACCTAAAGCTCATGCCCTCTAGTTGCATTGTCAGGAGCCATCTGGAGGAACTTGTCTCTACTCAGTCCAGTATGCCCAGTTCTAAGGTTATACATCCATATCAGGTCACATCTCCTTTGTTTGCACAGAAGGGAAGGCAACAGTGACAGGTGTCTCGACCTTTCTTTGTAAGGTATCTTTCTTTCTTTCTTTGTAAGGTATCTTTCTTTGTAAGGTAGTATATTCTGTATCAGGCAAGTTGCTTGGCACTGCACTTGCTCCAGCATGATCTGCTCTGTCTTATAGAATGGGCCGCAAATGGGGTTTCCATACTCAAGTAGGAGTCTGACCAGGCTCTTGTATAATAAGGGCAATGTCTCTTGGTCTATGTTGTCAAAGGCTTTCCTAATCACCTTGAGAATCTGGTTCACCTTGCTGTTCGCCTTGGCTGCCAAATTTCAATTCTTTCTGTATAAGGATCCCCAGATCCTTTTCTGGTTGAAGAAATATGGGGGGGGGGTGGAGCATGACCTCTTTGAATGGTTGCCCCTCCCTTATATTTAGGTGCTCTGTCTCCATGGAAGGAAACTATAATTTTGGGAAAATTCTGACATCTCAGGCCAGTTTGGAAAGCTTGCACATAGGCATAGGACAAAATTGGCTACTTCCATACATGTGTTCAGGTGCAGCACATTGCATGTAGAGTAGAGGTGGGACTTTTTTAGGCGCAGGGCAAAAGCTCGGCCCAGGCCCACGGGCTTGGACCAGGCCTGAAGGCCTGATTTAGGCCAATGCCGGGCTGATAACGGGCTTCACCCAGGCTCATTCTGGGCTTTAACTGAACTGGGACTTCAAAATCAATTTTCTGTAAGATAAATAAGCCTTTTTCAGTACAAAGCTAGTTTTTTCCACTGAAACATTATCTTATTCATTCACCAGCAGCTTTTGAAAATGCATTTATAATTAATTTTGAGACATGTGCTTTTAGACATACATCAGGAATTTAAAAGCATGAAGCTCTAGCTTTCCATCTGTTACTCATGCCAGGATCAAAAGCAAGTTACTCAAACCTGTATCAATATTTATAATCAAATATTGAATAATTCCTACAGTTGCACATGTCTATGCTGTACTGGCATCTTATGAATATCGCGATGAATTCAAAATCTTAGTCATATATGGGTGAACAAAATATAAATTGTGATAGCCTATTTGTTACTTCGTATTGTCAGTATACCATTTCAAAGGAAGTCATTTAACCAATTTCCTGCTAACATATTGATACTAACACCTAGCTCTAGCTAGAAAATTATTTTCAGAAGCTTTCTGCATCAGGTAAAAGAAAATGTTATCTATGGAGCCATTCCCATGTCCTCTACGAAAAATGGTGAAGTGAATATGTCAGGTACAAACTATCTAGTGGGAGCCCATAATTTTCAAATTGGCCTGCCAGCTCTAGATGCAAGAGCAAATGTTGACGAGTTTGACCCTCCCACAGCTTCATCTTGCTCTTGCATTGCCCAAGAGATGCAGAATCCACTCAGAAAGGGCTAGTATAAGCAAGGAAATAGGCACAAAGAAAACATGTTTTTGATCGAAGTACTTCAAAACATAAATTGGTCAGTTGTGGAAAGATACTGGGGAGAGCAGTGAGCCTTAGAAGAAAAGGAGTTTCTACTGTAAAGCAGAAATAACATGAAGGATAAACCGTTGAGGTTCAATGTTTCTTTCACCAATAAAATGACAAGTTTATTAATTGTGTTTGATCTCTGCCTCAGTGGATGACTTGTGAGTCTAAACTCATTTTTCTGCTGTGAAATGCTTGACCCTTCGTAGTATTTGCGTTATGCATAGTGCTATATAGGGCGCACCAGCGTTTGTGCATTTAATTGTCAATTGATGGACGCTATATAACATGAAAACCTGCCATCAAATAGGTAGTTATTAACACGCGCATTGACAGGGGTCTGAGCCACCTTCGCATTGACGGGGGGCGGGTACCCGCCCCCCTAAGATCTCGAGAACCACGGTAGGTAGCAAAAAACGGTAAACGGCGTTGGGCTGCCCATCTACTTCTCCATCGAAAACATTTGAACCATTTTTTGTCAGGTCATATTCAAGGTCACGAGAGGTCAAAACATGCCGTCATAGGGATAACATGTAAATTCAGTTTTTGGCCATTTCATCTGAACAAGTAAATATAGAGCAAAACGACTTAAACCATATGAATCCTCTCAGCAAGCCGAATCGAATGATATATAATTTGACCTTGCTAGGTCAAATTAAGGATTTGACCTGACCTGAGGTCAGGTCAGGGTCAAATTATATAACATGCAAATCATTAGAACCGCAAAGCCCAGGCGAGTCTAATGCAGCTAAAATAAATGCTCTATCACCATCCGTTACTGAGTTATTCTGTAAAAAACATTTTTTCCCATGTATTTCCAATGGAGATGTCATACCTCGTACCTGACCTTAGGTCATCGATATCAAAACTACCGGACACATTTTAGAGAACTTGGTGGGGCCATTATGTGATATGAGTTTCAATCGGATAAGTTCACCCTGCTCCGACTTATGCTATCTTAAATTTTTTTGAGGTCGGGTCACTTGACCTGTACTGGTGACCTGACCTGAGATGACCTAACCTTAAAATTTTCAGAGAAGTTGTAAAAATGATGAGGGAAAAGGTATGCCAAGTACGGCGGCGCTACGCGCCGCCGTTTTTCTGCGATCTCCGAAAAACCCGAGGGGGACGGGTACCCGCCCCCCGTCAATGCGCGTGTTAAGTCTAGTGCACAGTGTGTTGCTTAGGGTCGTCGAAAATAGATATGCCTCCCGAAAGGCTGTATGATACGATCAAATTTTTGGTGTGTGAAAAAGTCGCGAAGAACAATGGAGGGTGTAAAAAGGGTGCTTGAATTACTCCTGATTCAGGGGTAATGGCTCGGTTACTCCGGGGGTAGTAATCAGTCCAATGAAAACTGGAGTCAATTTGGCACTACTCTGTGGGAGTAACGTTACTCCACTAATTTGCTACCCTTAATTCTGGCATACCGGTACTCTTTTATATGGGTAATAGAACACCCCGTGTAGTGGTGCTTCGAAAAAAATGCTCAGGTTACCCCGAAAATTAAACTATTGGAAACTAAAAAAAGAGTAATTAACTCTCGAAAAAAGGGGTTTTTGGTCGCCCTTAGATGGAGTCATTTTGAACCCAAATGGAACACTGTTTTTCGGAGTAAACTTTTTCTCAGTGTAGTGTTTCTATGAGTTCTGAACAGGCCATGACTGCGGTGTTTCTTGGTATTATTACTAGTGATTGGAAGAATACATGTTGAGCAAGATATTATTCTAAGGGACTTGACTGGCTAATAGCATAATTCCACAGAGGTTAGGTAAGCTCATCTACAATGTTCTCGATCTACGCTCGATCTGTCATCTCAAGAAATCTGACTGGGCAGTACGCTGGGCTTTGTTCCTGGACGATGTTGGCCTTAGAGTAACGCAGCTCTGAATTTGCGTAATCTGATAGCATTATACTTACTAGTATCTATATCCCAAGCTAAACATTGTCAAGTTTCACGGCTATTGCGGAGCGCGACGGATCAATTATTCCCGCCTGAAGGGCACATGTGTGCATCTGCATGCTGTTTTCAAGGAAAAAGTTTGTTTGACCAATTTGATACGATCAGAATAAATAAGAATATTTATATATAACTATCTAATAATATGATATATCCATATATGACACATAATATATACTACACTATTAATTTTTCTTTAATGCAATGGCAGTTAAAAGTTTTTGCAGTTTCACATTTTGAGAGTTTCTTTTGAAGTTCTTCGAAGTTTTTCGAAAATCTCAAAATGTGAAATGGCAATAATTTTTAACCTTCATTGCATTAAAGAAAATATATTTCCGAAATACTCAAGTACATATCTATAGTTTATATATATATATATATATATATATATATATAATTATGTAATATATAATACAATCATGATGAATAAAGTGATAATGATCAATGACATCTTTAAAAAATAGCATTAACATGGTAAAAGCTCTTGTTAACACTTACAGCTGAGCATCATATTTTTCTTCCGCCTGCAAACCATTTCAAACGAACTCAGTCTCCGCGCTTCCGCACCCATTCCGTGCAGCCAGACACTGGCAGCCCAGCACCGGGGCGCGCGTGTTCCACAGCGCTGCCAAACCACGCCGCGGCCGCCGTCCGTCGGTTTCGACGCGCCGAAAGTCAACCGCCGGGCGTCGGAGTGACCTTGAGGCCGGTGCCGTTGCTCTGTTTGGATGGTTTTTCTGAGGCGGCGCGGAGGTGCCACAGGGCGGGGCCTGGGGGGGGTGACGTGGCAGAGCAGACAGCGGTGAAGTTCAACGCCTGAAAACAAGGCCACTGCCGGGTGGGTAACACAAACAGGCTGCTGAGATCGATGCCGCCGCCCCCGGCGCCCTTGTCGACTCCGATGACGTTGCCGCCGCGGACGCCGCCGTCGCCGGCTGACGCGCGTCGGCAGCGACGCTTCCTGTTTGACGTTCAACGGGCCGTGATCCGTCAATGGAGGCCAGAAGTTGGTCTCGTCTGTGTCGGGGCCGGGCGTCCGCCGAATCCTCGCGGACTGGCCACAAGAGGCTGGAAATTGGCCGCGTCTGAACGCGTCGGGACCGACGGAGTCAACTGAGCAGCGACGCGGCGCCGCCCGTCCATACAAAGCCCTGTATTTTGCCGCGTGGCGGAGGAATAAGTCGGTCGGTCGCTCGGCAACTGAGCCCGGATTCCCCTTTGTTTGCTGCACCGATGCTTGCAATATTGCTCAACCAAACAGAACATGCTATATTCGGGGTCGGAGGCTGGATGGTTTTTCTTTGACGTGGAGAGTGCGGTGAAGGTCTGAGGGCTTTCTTGACACAATGACCTATACAAATTTTATTCTTGGGGTGCGGTGAAGGGAGCCAACATTCCAGATACGGATCGCCCCTGCGACAGAGGTACTCGTGGGTGGGTGGTGCTCGTGGTACTCGTGTGTACCGGGTGGTTAGATACTCGTCAGTACCTACCTAGCCGGCTTGGCCATTAACTGCGTGCAGCGATGGAAACAACACAGTGCTTAATGTCGCTCTAAGGCATCAACTGATATGCCACTTCAGGCAGTTTTATCTGTAGCCCTATTCTTGTCAGGCTGCTGGCTATCCCCATTCCTGTCAGGAGGGGGATTCGGCCCCCTAACATCTCAAAATATGCCCGCCCGATTAAAAAACTCAACTTGGGATCGATTCGTCATCTTTTTCTGCATGCCCTCTAATATATATCCAATCAAATATAAATTGTTTTGAAAATTGTTGTTAGAGGCGTGCGAAGTAGGTATATACCTTTATTTTTTAAGATTATCCATAACTCTTAGCTCTGTGTTTGATTTACAACAAACTAGCACGCAATGACAAATAATTGCTGCAACATTTTATCTTTCAATTAAGTGAAAATGGAAATTCAGTGGTGGTTCCAGGGCTAGAACAATATGGCAAACTGTACATTCTTACCAGCCTTTTTATTGCCTAGATTAGCAGGGAAGGCAGCGGATTAGCAGATTAGCAGGGCATTAGAGGGTGTGAATGAAAACGTTTCCTTCAGGCTCCCAGGAAAGGGTGCGCTTCGCTGACTACAGCCTCCCTCTCTGACTCACTCAGCGCTGGAGGGACGGCCACTCACTGAGTGTGAGGGGATACCCGCGTCGACGCTAGAGCGATATTGTTGTGGCCTGTGGTTTACCAAAGATACAGGTACCGGCGGCACAGTCATCATACCAACAAACGCGCCTCGGTGCCAAAATTGGCGGCACGTTATACCCAGGCTTCCCTGATGACGTCATCATGCATCTCACTAGCACCAGACGTCATCAGGCATTTCACTCAGCACCAGACGTCATCCTGCATCTCACTGAGTACCAGACATCATCATAAATCTCACTCAGTACCAAAATCCCAAAGATCTCGGTCACAAATAAACAGAGAACACAGGGTTGCACTCGGGGCTACACAGCACCCTATCGACATCACCAGACAGGGATGCCTGAAAGAGACCAGCAACTCTAGACTAGAGACGATGACAGGCCTCAACGCTGAAGCGGGGTGAGAAGAGGTGGCACTGAGGACAGGAGACACTCTTAAACCTACGCACAGTGTGTGGAGTTCTCATAAATGCCAATGTGGGGGCGCACTCCAAGATCTCTAAGATAATAATTTATGGCAAAGTGCATACACGGAGCTTCTACGAGGCATTGGACTATGACCATGCACCTCCAGACTCAGGAGGCACCTCATCAAGGCTGGAAAACAAACTTGATCGAGTGTCTCTCACTCGCGAGCACGCACACGGCCAGATTTAAGTCCAGGCAGAACCCAAAACACAGACGGGAGACAAAACGGGTACCATTGACAACGAACAGAAGTACCCATTTTTGGGGGCTCGTCAGGTCCCGTGAGCACGTTTGCTAAATGAAAGGGGATGCATGGCGTGCTAAATAAAATTTAGGAGGTTCCCTAAGTGAAATACAAACTTACACGGTTACTCTCTTACCTTAAGCCCTTCACTTCATAGCAATAAAGCGGCACCCCTGACGATTTTGCAGTGTTCCATAAATGCCTTTTTGGAATTTAGCCGTTCACCGCGGGGATGGGTGGGGGGGGTCCGATCAAATCCCCTTGGCGTTTCTCAAATAATTCCCAGCCGATTAAATGAGACCCACGTCACTTTGTATGTCTGTATTGTGATAAATTTGACAACTTACGAGGAAAGATTGACATCAGCTCGGGTCAGGTTAACGAGTTATGGCGCCATTTCTAAACCCGTGTAAAGCGGTCCTTTCTTCTAATAGGAGTCTGAAAAAACCAGGGTATAAATCGGCCTCTAGAAGAGCTAGATCAAGTTTCTAAACATCATTATAAAGCTCTTGAAACGGAAAATATGTACGCTGTCATCCATTTTGAGGTCAGTTCCAAACCAAGGTCACTAGAGGTCACCAAAGTTACAGTTTTCCATATTGTTTGTATATTATTTTAACGAAATAAAAATTGATACAGTCTTAAATTTGGTGCTATAGTAACGAGAATTACCCAATGATTGGAATGATATACAATATGAACTTAAAATATAATTATCAATGTGAACCTTAGGAGTTCATGTCTATCATTTGAATTCTTGAGAGCATCGATGCCTTTGGCTTTGTTCTACATGCAATGTTTTCGAGCTATAAGAGATTTCCTAAATCGAATTAATTTTTACCCATTTTGGCCAATTGTGAAGTCATGAGTCAACGGATATGGTTTCAACCCGGCTTCAAAGTAGAAGTTAGTAAGACGCTTCCAGTGCCGTTTCGATTTTGTTCGTATCACCTCCAGTTCTCGAGATCGTAGGGGCTGTCTGGCTATCTGAGATCGTAACGGCTGTCTGTTCGGACCCCCAGGCGGTGGTGTGGACGAGAAGAGCACAGGTGGCGCCGGGTCAAAGAGTGCTCTGCAGAGGCCCCTCGGAATATTCAACATCGTGAAGGCTGCACCTCGAACGGAACCGAATGCAAACCAGGGCAATCTTTTCTGATAAGTTGTTACTTGGCTTGTCTGCTCGAATTTTGATACAACATTTAGCAAATTCAGTGTTATAATATATTCAGGCACTGCGCTTCGTCATAACCTTCATGTTTGTAATAGATCATCAGATAACTCTCAGTCATCGTGTGAGCAGCGACTTTGAGTTGGATTCCTTAAAACACCTTTGCTATAGATTCTTAAAGATTTGAGCATCGTGACAATTGGGGCGCCGTAACCATTCAGGGCGCGCAGATGGTCGATCGGAGTGGTACATGCCCCTTTGCCCCCCCTCCCCTGATCCGGGTGTGATATGAATGATTATCTGCTTGACTGCGCCAGGAAATTGGTAACGATTAAATAATTTCAATCAAATATTTAATTGTTATTCATAAAATACGTATAAAATGACGATCGCAGATCACATAGGTTTCTCCGGCCAAAAGTGGCGCCCCTGGTCCGGATGCCCCCTTCCCCGGAAGGTCCCCTTCCGACTGGCAATCCTGGATCCGCCTATGTCTCTATCACTAATACGTTAGTAGTGGTGGATACCCAATGTGATAGGTTCGATTTGTTAACACGTAAGTTTGATGCATGGAACCTGTTTAGTTAGATAATATGGTAAAACCCAATTCGTCTCATGATTAGCTGATTTGATAAATCATTGATAACCGTATTTCCAGCCTGCACCTCGGTCACGGCGCCAACCACCCAATGAATATACGTGCTGGTTGCAGAAACGTATTCTCAATAATTCCTTATCCACCCCAAAACACCGGCCCTACGCACACATCCACGCGCTATCCCTTTCCTCGCCTCTTTCATATCGGCTGCCAAAAATCATGTTAAGCCCGCATAATATGCCAGGGCATTCGCCTTGTGTTGAGATTGGGATAGGGATCCTGTATGATTATGGCCATCGCTGTCTTCCCTTCCGGGTGGTTACAAGCCCCACGAATGACTGAGGGCCCTCATAGAGCCTGAATGCCATGTGCTGCGGCTTTCTGAGGGATATGACCTCCTAGTGGTGGATGGATTTTTTGCGTTACGCAGATGTTCGTTAAATCGTAATCGGACGGGTCTTATTGATCCTGCATGATAAGTTTTGTTTTGATATCGCTGACATAGTCTACATTTTCTTATGTCCTGAGTGCGGTCGCCTTTGGTACATGGCTTGCATAAATGACACCTCCGACGAAGGGTGTGTATTTTTATTTCTTTGGGGGTGTCCGGGCACCCCGAATGAAGCGTTAAGTTAGTGTTGACTTTCCTTTAAATTCAATTTTTATCATTTTCAGGATTTTAAAGTGGTCCTATTTACTTCAGCAGTATTAGCTGCACACACTTCCACACAGTTAGTGGCTTTTCAAGTGCCGTCGCAATGAACATGAAACAATGGAAACTATGGCAGGAGACGGGAAGGATAAAGATGGATGAGGGCAAGGACGGTGGAATACTACCTGGAGGGGTCGCTGCTGCCCGAGGCGCATGCGCTCGCTACCTCCAGGTAGTTTAAGGATAAAGAGGAGAATAGGATAAGGATTTCCGGCTGCTACACACACATACACATAGGCACACAAATAAACTTAAAAACTGAAGAAGATGAATGTGAAATAGGCGATGCTCGGCTTCGGGTTTGTTTCATTCTCGTACGGATGGCCCAGAATAAGTGACTTCGTTGTTCTTGTATGCATTTTGTCTTCGAGTTTTGATTTGAATCTTGTCTCCTTAGCGTTGCTTTGAAATGATATATCTTAGTCAAGGCTGTCATCACAAACAAAGTTTGAAGGTGGCTGATAGTCTTAAAAGCTGTGATTCAGATACTTCTTGTCCCAAGCGGCCTCCAAAATCACGTGAGTCACAGCAAAAAATCAAGCAGGGACATAAGCTGCGAAAATGCGATGGCGGACGAAAACACATGAAATATTTCATATTTCATCTTGTTTTATCTTGTCCCACAGATCACTGAAGAAAATGTGAATCAGTCCATGACGTAGCCGATGAAAATAGCAATATGTCACTGCAATATTAGCCCTGGATTAAAAAAAGAACGGGATGAATTACGTCCATTTCTTGAGCACCAAAAACATGTCCACCTTTTGTGATCGACGGACTCGAATCGACGGAAGGCCTGTGTGGGGGCCAAAACAAAAATAATATAATTTTATATGTTTTTGCGTTATGACTATTGATTTTCAAATTTGGGCACCCCCAATGGTTTTCGAATATCCACGCCCCTGCCTCCGACCCTCTGGTCATTTTGGCCCTGAAATGGCCAGCCTAACCGATGGCGGGTTAAGTTTCTTACTGTTTTTTATGCCTTATGTATTTTCACGTTTGATCTCCTTAACTTTTAAATTTGCAGACAGGCTACCCGCCATACGTAAGGTAAGTTTAAGAACCCGTGATAAGACTCTGAGCCTCCTTTTTCTTGCTCCTCCCAATACCTGCCGCGAATTAGAACTGAAGCAGGCCGGAGAAGACTCAACTACCGAGGAGTTCAGATGTGTAACGAGCTGAACATCAATGGGACTCTGCCGTTTCGTGCCGCAGTGAGAGCTATTTTATTGTCACGGTGATAGCGATTCTTCTTAACACATGTCATTTCATGGTTAGGTTTTTAAGTGTCTCGCTACGTCTAGGGCTTATATTTTATTTTCCAGGTATTTGTTTTAGGAAAATTTACTGTTTTTATGTCTCTGAGCTTGTTGATAGATTTCCTTACGAATGCGTGAATGACGGTGTGATGAGTCTTGTACCAACTTTTAGATTTCGTTTTAAACAACTTGACGTGTCGAGTGAAAAACCATGTTGAATGGATCTCAGACAAAATAAACTACTTTACTTTACTTTACTTACCTGTATTTACTTGTCTAACTTCACTTAGCATATACCAAAAGCCCTGATTGTTCTTGGATGTATTTGAAATTAATTAGTTAGCCACCTAACTCGTGAACTTAGAGTTCCTGGTGAGGCAGATCAGGCATTGTCTCTCATGGACAGAGCATATTGGCAGAGTTTAGGATTGTTGGGGTTTCTCTCACGACGCACCAACTGGCGAGGTTGTACGGCGGCACGAGACCCACACTGTTAGGAGGATTTCTGGGGATCCGGTCGGACCTATTCAGAGAACCCAGCGGGCCCTGAACCCGGGACCTGTGGCTCAGGAGACAGGTGGTCTTCCACTGAGGCACGCAGCCCCACTGAAAGGTCTCCTCAGATACATGAACAGCATAGATAATTACCTAAAATTCGCCATGGAGCACATGGGTATACCCCTTCAGTATAGTGGAGACGGGAAACCCTATTTGTATAAGTTAACCACAGTAGAAATATCTGTCGAAAACATTACGATAGACAAAGAGCTTTAAATAAAGCCGACATACTCTGGGGTTATCCTACATGTAGGATGTATAACACATCTGCCGTAGCTATGTATAGCACATCTGCCCATTCAACCTCAACCAGCACAGCATTATCTGGAACATGTTTTATAGGACAATTGATGCCTTGTCAAGACTTAAAAGGGAGAGGAACACCTCGAAAAGGAACCAAATTGATTGGAATCTGCTTCTAAAAAATGGACATCGTTCCAGGCTTCTTATGCGTATGTTGAGACCAGCTAGGCAAATAAAGGCAGGTAACGGGAGGTGCAAAACAAAGAAAGGAAGTCAGAGTCTTATGACGGGCTAGTAGATGCCTAACCACGCGCGGACGAGCAGCCGCTCCGCAAAATCGGAATTCTACTAAATATACTAAATGTGAAAACTCACATAACATTGATGGAAAGCAAGAAACTCGAATCATCGATGTTTAGCTCGGTCATTTCAAAGCCAAAATTCCCGTGGGGGGGGGTCAGAAGTGTTACTTATGCAAGTTTGGTGTCAAAGACAACTGCACGCAGAACAGCGAGGAGTATCAAATAAACGTAGACTATGTCACCGACCGGTATCAAAACAAAACTCAATGTGCAGAAGAGTCGATGATAGCTGTTCGATTGCGATTTAAGGAACAGCTACGGGACGCGAAGAATAAAACTAAGAACACACCGCTAGCTGATTATTTCCATAAAAAACAGCACAAGACACTGCCACTTGAGCTCAAAGTCATCCATAGGGCTCGCAATTGCCCGGATAAAAAGATATAATCATTCAAGATCGCCATCCCAGCCTCAACGTGTAAGGAACATGGGCGGACGCAAAGAGCTACATTTGAGGGAAGGGGTTTTGAGGGAATTTGCCGGTTTTGAGGGAATTTCGTGGTTTTGAGGGAATTTCGTCATTTTGGGGGGACACGGTCCTTTGCCCCTTCCCCCTCTGCGTCCGCCAGTGATAAGGAGCATCATAGACATGTCCTGGGGACATCTGCTATATTTGCATATATAAGCATATTCTATAATCAGTGGCGGCTACAATTCAGGGGTGTCTAGGGGCTCAAGCCCCTAAAATTTCAGATTAAATTTAGTAACTGCATAGCCGGAGGCTATGACGGTGGGGTAGGCTCGAGCCCTCAGCCCCCCCCCCAACAAAGTGCTGCAACCACCACTGGTGTACCGCCAATGGTGTAGTGTTTTACAATTGGGGAAATTTTTATCCATATTGGACGTGTTTAAGGAAGAGTCGATAAGCAGAATCCACCATAAATGTGTGCAGTTGATTTTTTGACGGCTCCCACATTACCCTCAGAAAAAGACTGCGACTGGGTTCAATATTTTCCAACGTCAATCGGTGTCATAGGCCTGCAGATATAAACAAAGAGGGAGCCATCGAAAAGGTGGCCAATAATCCACCTAATGCCCTTTGTATCCTCGAGTAAAAGGCGCCTGCGTTAAATGGCCTCGGACTGGGACCGGCCAAAAACCCAATCATGGAGAGGATGATGAGGCGCCCAAGCACGAAAACAAGGCTCATGACAATATGTTCGTATTTGAAAGCATATCTGTGGCTTGGCTGCCGGAAAGCTCACCTTTTAAGTTTTCAGGGACTAGTCATAATTGCGCAAATTATGATGCGAGAAGTAAGGAGGCTGGGGGAGGGGGCGCACTTTACAACCTCCTCCCCTGATGGCACGGCCGTGATTAGGGGTGCCGGGAGACGCTCAAAGATGCCAAAATGTGAGCCCCATCAAGATAAGTATGGGAATAGTAAACCCCGTAGGTGGATCCAGAACTTCTGTTGGGCCATGGCCGGGGAGGGGCTGCTACTTTTGGGCAGAAAAACCTATCAGATGGTCGCCAAATCTCATTGCAGCAGGGTATATTTTAAGCTACAAAGTGGTGGATATTTTGACCACCAGTCCCCCATGCTATGTCCACCAGTGAACGGCCCTGAACGGCCCAGTGTCCATTAGTCACCAACAGGGGCGCAAGTTGCACGCACATTTTCCGACTCATATCGCTGTAATCCAAGAAACACATTCAAGTCAACGCGATGTTAGCCGTTGGCAAGCGGAATGGGGATCCAAAATTATTTGTTCTCATGGCATTACTACCAATGAGTGTGGAGTTGCTGTCTTGTTGCCACGGTCTTAGCAGGGTCTCTGTGTGACCAATGTTTCCTATTGTTCCGATAATGGAAGGTTGATTATCGCTGATTTAGTCTACAACAAAATTACGATAAAATTGTTTGCCGCATACGCACCAACTCAGAGTCAAAGGGAAGAGCAGATTGAGTTTATGCGCCTAATACGCGGAAAAATCAGTGCTATGACAGTCCAAGAGAGGACATTTATGATACTCTGTGGAGATTTGAACATGCATTTGTCATATCAAGATTCTACAAAAACCAATTCTAGTGTTTCAGCTCCCGCTCGAGTATTACTAAGTGCGATGAAAGAACATAAATTAGTTGATATCTGGCGTGAAATGCATCCCAACCTAAGGAGGTATACCTGGCGTCGGTTGACACCGACGTTGCAACAATCGAGGTTAGATTATATTTAGCTGGCAGAACATTTCATGACTCATCATGTTGTAAACAAAGTTAATATCAAACCTGGTGTACTAAGTGACCATAGTATTGTTGCAGCAGAAATCAAGTTATTTTCTTCGAACAAGGGACCAGGTTTATTTGGCTTTCGTAATGAGCTGCTTCAGGATGCTTCTGGATGCTTCGAAATTAGGACAGGATATGTATAATGACGCCATTCAGTGGGGAATCAGACTAGAGTTATTATCAAGTCAGATAAGGGTGGCAAGTATACGAAGATGGAAGGAAAGAGAGAGGCTTAGACGTCAGAGAAATGAAAATGACTTGTTAGCGTTAGAGAGGCTTGAAACAGAAATTGGTAGTAACGGAGATAGCAATCTAATAAGAAAATACAAAGAGTTAAGATCCCGCGTTGATGCATTCCAGGAGGAAAATGGCAAAAGGGCCATGATTTACTCTGGTGCTAGATGGCTAGAAGAAGGAGAAAGACCAACTCGTTACTTCTTAAATCTGCAGAAACAAAGAAATCTTGAAAAGCAAATTGACGTCTTACAATCTGAAAGTGGTGAATTCGTAACAGGGAACAAGGATATTTTGATAATGTGTCGGGATTTCTTCCAAAAAGTATATACTACTCCAGAAGGTCAAGATAGAGCTAGCGAATTAGGCTGTGAGAGATTTCTTGGACAACTTGATTGTCCCTCATTATGCCTTGACGATAGAGAATTTTGTGATGCTCCGGTCACAGGTCCTGAATGTAAATTTGCCATCGATGGTATGATGAACAACAAAGCGCCTTCAGTGTCCGGCTTCTCTAAAGAGTTTTCCAATTCTTCTGGGCAGACTTGGAGCAAATAATAGTAAATTATATAGCAGAAGTGAAAGAAAATGGGATATTTTTTGTGACTCAAAGAAGGGGTATTATCACCATGATTCCCAAGCGCGGAGATAAAAAAATTGAAAAATAAGCGAGCAATATGTCTTCTAGATATAGTATATAAAATTGTTGCCAAGGTGATGGCAAACAGACTAATGAAAGTAGTGGGGAAGTTGATTTCACTAGATCAGACGGGAGGCATTCGTGGTAGGAATATTGGGATGAATTTACGACAAATTTCAGACATATTAGAGTATTGTGATTCTGATAAAGTAGGTGGCATTTTAACGGCATTGGATTTTCAAAACGCTTTCAATACAGTTGAACATACATTTTTGCATGAGGTTTTGAGAAAGTTTGGTTTCGGAGATAATTTTATCAAATGGATTCAAATACTGCATAAAGATACTGAGCTAACGGTTATAAATAATGGGTACACTTCCCCATGGTTCAAGCCTACACGCGGAATACAACAAGGCTGCCCTTCTTCTAGTCTTCTTTTTGCTTAGTCGTTGAAATTATGGCGATAAAGATTCGGGCAACGTCGACGGTGCAGGGTATTGTCGTTTCTCATGAGGAAAGTAAGATTTCACAGTATATAGATGATATGACGCTGTTTGTTAACGATAGTAACTCGGCAAGCAATGCATTAAGCATTGTTCGAGAATTTGGGGTATATTCAGGACTGCTTTTAAACATAGATAAATGTCAATTTATGTGGTTAGGGTCGCAAAAACATTTACAACATGATATTTGTGGTCAGGCGCCTAGCGAGCAAGTAAAAATTTTGGGAATCACATTTAGCTCCATGCATGATTGCAGTGCAATCAACATTGAGCCTGCAATGAACAAGATACAGAATATTCTGAACCAGTGGTCACAGCGAGACTTAACTCTTAAAGGAAAGATTTCTATAGCAAAATCTCTTATTGTTTCTCAACTTATTTATATGACATCCGCAGTTAAAATTGAGAAAAAATATTTAGACGCTGTCCAAAGCAAAATCATGCGGTTTATATGGAGAGGACGTCCACCAAAAGTTGCAAGGAATACACTCTGCCAAGGAATTTTGAACGGAGGATTAAATGCTCCTGATATAGAAAATATTTACAAAGGCTTACGCTGCTCATGGCTCGGTAGGATGGTATGTAATAATGATGCGACTTTCGTTAAAATTTTCCAGGCGAGGGTTCGTGTTAAGTTGTCTCATTTACTGCATATAAACTACAATATGGCCTGGATCAAAGACCTGAAGGTTGCAACATTTTACAAAGAGCTTCTAAGCTGGTTTAGAGAAGCAGTACCCATTCATGAACCTTCTAATGGCAGAGAGGCGCGAATGCAAATAATTTGGAATAATGAGGCCATTCGAATGGGAGGAAAACCATTCTTACATTTCTCATTGTATGATAATCACGTCATGTTTCTAGATGATTTTTTTGATAACCAGGGACGAATTCTAAACTATATACAGTTTAAGGAAAAGCATCATGTATTAAGACTTGATTTTCTTACCTATATGGGATGGTGTCGGGCCATTCCATCTCAGTGGAAACTGTTGATAGCTGGCAGCGGAGCGTTGTCCGCTCAGGATCGAGAACTAAGTCCTGATTTGAGAATCAAAGAAAAATCAGTACCCATTCAACAAATAAAAGTTAAATTCTTTTCGTCCACATGGCTAAAGGACGCAACTCCTAGTGCTCAGACACAATGGATAAGTGAAGGAGTTGATTTTGCGGGAAATCGGGAGAAAATGTATGCATTACCATTCAACATCACAAAATCAATCAAACTTCAGAATCTGCAATATAGAATTATTCATCGATTTGTCCCAACCCGAAAATTTTTGTGCATTAGGAATGTGATATGTGACCCCTTTTGTAACGACTGTGGCAGCATAGATACAATTCAGCACTTTTTCTCTGAATGTTGGGAGATGCAAACGTTTTGGGGCGATCTGACTCGAAAAATTTATGTTAAGCTGCCCATGTCAAAGCAATTTGTTGCTAATAATATAAACATTATTTTTGGTTCACTAGAAACAACGGCTATCGTTAATCTTATAGTTTTGAGTGCTAAACAGTTTATAGTGAATCGGAAGTTCCAGGAAGAGGTTATGAATGTTGATATTTTTTGCGTTTCTCGACAAAACATTTGAAATGGAAAAAACTATTGGCGCAAAGAGATAACAAAATAGATAAGTTTAAGGAAAGATGGTCTCCTTTTATTAATGATTATTGTAATCTTCAAATATAAAATCTTAATCGAGGTCTCTCTCGGCGGGCCTTGCTGGGCAACCGGTGTGGCGGGACACATGCTTGGTAATTAATAATAATTCAATATCAGCTTCTGAGAAGATAGGGTAGGGGGATGGGAGGTGGGGGGTGTATCAGCGTGTAGGTATGTTTACTTTTGTTTTCCCACGGTGTAAGCAACGAGTATCAGTCGTCTGATGTGTTTGGGAACCTGATGCTTCTTGTTGAGATCTTGTTTTGCAAAGGTGCATTGCTTGCTGCAGATAATAAATTCTAATGGAAAAAAATACAAAAAAAAAACAGGGGCGCAAGTTTCCATATAGTTGGGGGAGCTTAAGCCCCCCAATGCTCGGAGAAGCCCCCCCCAATGACCCGACGAGCCCCCAATCCCAATTTGCGGGCCCCTGTGGACACAGCCGGGCCCCTGTGGTCTACTTGGGCTAGCTTTGGCTGAGGCCAGGCTCCCTGGTATGCTTGCGGGTCCCTTGTGGGCCACCCTTAACTTCGGTGTCCGCAACCGGGCCCCTAACGATATTTTCAGGCCTACTTTGACTGCAGCCGGGTCCCTAATTCCGCCAGTCTCGGGCCTCCTGTCATTTAACCGGGCCCTCTGTGATCCACCTGGGCCCCCTGTGGACTGCAACCGGGCCCCCTGTAATCCACCCGGGCCCCCTGTGACTGCAGTCGGGTCCCCTGTGATCTGTCCGGCCCCCTGTGACTGCAACCGGGCCCCTGTTATCCAGCCGGGCCCCCTGTAACCCGCCCGGGCCCCCTGTGACTGCAACCGGGCCCCCTGTAATCCACCCGGGCTCCCTGTGATTCCAACCGGGCCCCTATCATCCATCCGGGCCCCTATGATACACCCGGCCCCCCTGTGACTGGGACCAGGCCATCTGTGATCCACCGGGGCCCCTGTGACTGCAACCAGGCCCTCTGTGATCCACCCGGGCCCCCTGTAATGGCGATCGGGCCCCCTATGATCCACCCGGGCCCCCTGTGACTGAAACCGTGCCATCTATGATCCACCCGGGCCCCCTGTGACTGAAACCAGGCCCCCTGTCATCCACCCGGGTCCCTGTGACTGTAACTGGGCCATCTGTGATCCACCGGGGCCCCTTTGACTGCGACCGGCCTCCTGTCATCCACCCGGGCTCCCTGTGACTGCAACCGGCCCCCTGTGATCCACCCGGGCCCCCTGTGATTACAACCAGGCCAGTTATGATCCACCCGGGCCATCTGTGATCCACCCGGGTCCCATGTGACTGCAACCGGGCCCTCTGTGAGCCACCCGGCCCCCTGTGACTGCAAACAGGCCCCCTGTGATACACCAGGGCCCCCTGTGACTGCAACCGGGCTCCCTTTGATCCACCTGGGCCCCCTTTGACTGCAATCGGGCCCCATGTAATCCACCTCGGGCCCCCTGTGATCCACCCAGGGCCCCATGTGATCCATCCTGGGCCCCCTGTGATCCACAGGGGCCCTCTTTGGTTGCAACTGGGCCCCCTGAGATCCACCCGGTCCCCCTGTGACTGCAAACGGATTCCCTGTGGTCCAACCGGGCTACCTGTGACTGCAACCGGGCCCCTGGAATCCACCCGGGTCCCTGGAATCCACCCGGGCCCCCTGTCACTGCAACTGGGCCCTCTTTGATCCGCCCGAGCCCCTGTCACCGCAACCGGGCGCCTGTGATCCACCCGGCCCCCTGTGACTGCAACCGGGACCTGTGACTGCAACCGGGCTCCCTGTGGTCCAGGAGGCGCGGGTCCTCTAATTCCACGGACGGGCCATTGCCATGAGTGCGGGGCCCCTTGGTCTATCTGGGCTTGCTGTGGCTGTGGCCGAGCTCCCTGGCATGCTTGCTTGGGTGTGGTCCCCTTTAGGGCCACCCATAATCTCTGTGTCCGCAAACTAACGATATTCTCAGGCCCTTTTTGACTGCATCCGGGCCCCTATTTCTGGCCGTCTCGGGACCTTTAGGCTCAGCCGGGCCCTCTGTGACTGCAAAAGGGCAAACGGGGCAATCCCCCAATCCCCTGATTTTGGCGATTTTTACAGATTTTCTTCAAACAAAAACCATATGTTTTTTTACGATTTGGGGCCCCGTTGCCCTCTCCCCCCCACCATCGGCCTGAATCTGCCCCTGACTCCACTCCTCCCACTTCGCTGTATCCGGGAACCCGTGCTATAATTTCAGGCTCCCTCTGGGCTACCCAGGCCTCCTCTGGCTCTAGCCGGGCTCCTTGCCTTGCTTACGACCCCCGTAGTTCACCACCCCCCCCCCACCGTGCGCAGCCGGGCCCCTTCCGATAAGTACTGGTTTAATGAATTGGCATGTTTGTTATTTTGGCATCCCTCCGTCGGTACTACTTTTCTTTATTGATATATTTCTAGGCATTCTTGTCAGAAATGTGCATGCATTCATTTCTGAATTCATTTCTGGAAAACTTAAGATTTCCATTTTTGTTAGTTCTAGTGGAATTTTAAATACAGATAAATTTAAGACTCTTAAATTTGCCTGTCAAAAAGTGTATCATATCTTGTCGTCAAATCTGGGTCATGTTGTACGCATCTCTCGAAGCTCGGTACATCATTCCTCAGATCCTTTCGGTGGTCGGTGTAACTTCAGAGTATTTGACAAACACCATCGGTCGAAAAACGTTTTTTTCGGTCACATTTTTATTTTAAAAATACGGGCCCCCATCATGTACGGGCCCCCTTTCGAGCTGGGTGCCCCCTCAATCGAAAACATAAAATTGCGCCCCTGGTCACCAATCATTTGATGCTGTAGGAGTGCCCTTTTGGTGAGAATTCGTTCCCATTTCAGTCAAATGCCCACCAGTCCGAATTCCTGAAAATATATATGAAAATATATACGTCGTTCCGGGAAGCAGAATTTCAAGGAGGCACAATCGAACTTTCAGAGGTTACCGTGACCATTTCAGGGGGCGTTAATGACCAATCGAAGAGGCAAGTGCCCCCTGCGATCCACCCGTGGTGGACCATTGTACCATCTTCAAATGTACAGCCTACTCCATCTATCAAAAGGTTTAGAAGTCTTGCTTTCCTCCGATGCCTACATAAGAGGTATCAGTCCGATAATCCTGGTTATAAGAGTCGGTAAGTCTGCTTCTTGCGTTCAGTGCGTAAATAAAGCGTGCCAAAACTGTGCACATTTATTCAGGATAATTTAACAGGAAATATCTGGTTCCAATAGATGGCGCTAAAACCGGGACTTACTTCTGCTCAAGAACCCACCATTGCACTCTGGCGGGAAGAGATAAAACTAGAGGTTTACACCTAAAGGCTAGAGAGCAGGAGTATGGTGAAACGTGATGCTTTTGTGGAGTAGATATTACGCCGGGAGGGCTCAGTGCTTGATTGTTGGTTAGGAAGTATCTGGGATCCACTGGTTTCACGTATGAGTCCTGTGTGATTTTGCACAAGAAGTGACAGAAAACCAAAATTTTAGGACGTTGAGAAATGACAATAAGGAGCTCGGAAGTCATTCCGGTGCATAGGCAAAAACGTTATTGCCAAATCAGTGTTCTTAGAGTTGGGAAATGAGGTAACATGGGCAGATAAGGGAGGGGAGAACGGCTGCAGAGGGTGACCATACCCCTCTCGATGTCAGTAGAAAAGCAGGGCTTCACATTGCCGAGCGTGCAATAGTAGGAAGATGAATATGTCTAGCCCAAAGCACAGGTCAAATTTAAGGAACGGTGCTCATTTAGAGATTAAATCGACACAAATTTTCCGCGATCACGATAGAATGAATCCATGAAGCGTGACGAAGGTCGTTTTAGGGGCAGAAATCACGCCCAAAAATAAGCAAAAATGATCTCTGAAAACAAATTAACGTCCCATTTTAATGATGCCTTTTTTACTCTAGAAAGGGTGCCCACAGACGGTAGCCATGGAGCGCCCATTCGACTACGGAAAGAGCGCCCCCAGATGGTAGCCATGGAGCCCCTATTTGAATCCAGAGAAGTTACCCCCAGATGGCAGCCGTGAAGTGCCTATACAACTTCAGAGAGGGCGCCGCCAGATGACAGCTGGCGTAGGCGAAGGAATGGAAAAAAACATTGGGGTATATTGGGATGCAGTTGGTTAAAAAATATAGATGATTAGCTACTCTGTCAGGTGCAGGTCACATTTTGTCCATGAATTCTAAATGATCTTTGGCCCCTGAAGATCAAAGTCTAGCAGGGGCGCAGCCAGAGCTTTGGTATGGGGCACACCAACTTTGAAGGACACCCCGGGGAAAAAGGGCACTTTTTAACGTAACCTAAAAATCTTACTATATCTTTGTTTATATTATTTTTTGGGCATCTTTGGTTTAATAAAATGCAAATAAATTATTGACGGAGAAGGAAAACTCGATTAAAACCGAAAAAAATCACCAAAATGTCATGAAAGTAGCAAAACACGACCGTTTTGAATAGATTTAAGGGCAAATCAGCCAACTCATGCAAGTACTTAACATCAGCGAAATCAGCGGAGAATGTGATATCTGTTACCATGTGCAAGTTAAGGCATATTGGAGTCGAAAATTCATTTGTTATGCCAACTGGTTTTGTCGTGACGAGTGAGCCCTGGCTGAACGCGGATAAAGTCCCTTGCCTCCCACAATCGCCGTGGGACGAGGAGTGGCATAGTGCCTTTGGAAGAACACAATTTTTGCTGCCGGAATAACTTGGTAGATACCTTTTGAACGCGTTTATTAAGTTCCACATTCTCAGGGATCGGTCCCAGTTCAGAGTAAAGAAAAGGTGAACAGCCGGTGGTTTGGATGGGGATGGTGGGACAGGGCTGAAAATTGTAAAAACTAGTTCTTCCTTTAAATTAATTATTAGAAATCCTGGTTTAGGGGACTTAGCTCTGAGCTAAGGGCACATGTCTTTATCATCCCTTCCCAGAATCCACCAGTATAATAAGCAATTTATATAATCAGGGGTGCATAGGCATCACAAGCCGTTTTAGGGATTCCTCATTCCTCGTTAGCTCCGTTTTACAAGGGGAGTTTCCATCGTGTTCTTATTCCCCATCTAGTCAAGACCAGCTCTGGGGCCCCCAAGTGTGGGTCAGAGGCCTCCAGAGCAGCTTCCCCCATCCCCCCAGTAATGCCTTCAGGGTCTAGACTAGCTCAGTGACCCCGCCCCGAGATGATGGGAGTTGGCCTTGTGTTCTTTTTCTTCTTTTTTTTAATATTTTTGCGTTCTCTTCCTGGGAACATTTTTGTGTTAGTAGCTTAGTCTCATTCATACAGCGCACTCACACTATGTACAGAGCGGAAGTTTCAATTTGCCGGCACCCTAACGGGACAGCGGCACCGCACTCGGCGGGCCATAGGCTGCTCCGGTCTCCCCAAGCCGCAGCGCCCGGCACAGGCCGAGCCCTCACATGGGGGCCGCAGGCGGGAGACCAGACCGGTGGAACAGTTTAAAGGCCGATCAGGCCCGTGCGCCCACAAACAGGGACGCCGGCTGGCACGGCGTTGATTCCACTGCTGCGGCGCGCACTCCCTAGTGTACCGCTATTTCCTGGGTAGGAGGCGGCCGCGGGCCTTGTGTTCTTATTATCTGTCTATTCAAGACCACCTCAGGGGCCCCTGATGTAGATCAGGACCCCAGAGCAGCTCATGCTTCACCCAGGGACTAGACTAGCTCATTGGCCCCAGAGATGAGGTCATCAGACTAGCTCAATGGGCCACAGATAGGATCATAGGGCCTTAAACCAGTTCAAGAAGCCCCAGAACAGTTTAGGCGCCAGATCACCTCAGGGGGCCTCAAGCCAACATTAGGGGCTCTCACAAGCTCAGCGCCCAGACCAGCACAGGGTGCCCTCAGAACCCAGATCCGCTCTTGGGCCCCAGATCAGCTCTTAGGGCCCCAGATCAGTTCAGGGGCCTCAGGTCAGGGGCAAGATCAAGTCAAGGGCACTAAATCAGCTCAGTGATCCCTAACCAACTCGGGGCTCAATCAGCTCAGGAGCCCCAGAGCTGCTCAGGGACACCAGATCGGTACATAGGGCACCAAGTCAGCTTCGGGGACAAGGAATCAGATCAATGGTCCCCGACTAGCTCGGGGCTCAGATCAGCTCGGGGTTACCAGGTCAAGTTAGGAGCACCATACCAGTTCAGGGGCCCTCATCAGCCTCTGTGGGCCAAGCTCAGCTCAGGGCCCCAGAGCTGCTCGGGAACTCACGTAATCAATTCAGGAGGCCCAGATCAGCTTAAAGGGCATCATATTGGCTCATGGGGCACCAAACTAGCTCAGGGGCACCAGGCTAGCTCAGAGGGCATGAAATGGGCTCCGGAGGCACAATGATGGCTTAGGAGGCACCAGAACGACTCAGAGGGCATTAGTTTAGCTCAGTGGGTAACATATCTGCTCAGGGGGCACCAGATGGATCAGCCCGGAGGCCAGATCAAGTCAGGAGGCAATTAATCAGCTCAGGAGCCCCATACCATCTCAGGGGCCCTCATCAGCCTCTGTGGGCCCAGCTCAGCTCAGGGCTTTAGAGCTGCTCATGAAATCACGGAAGGATGCCCAGGTCAGCTTAAAGGGCACCAGATTAGCTCAGGGGGTACCAGACTAGCTCAGAGGGCATCAGATGGACTTAGGAGGCACCAGATCGACTCAGGGGCATTAGTGCAGCTCAGGTGGCACCAGATCGATCCGCTCGGGGGCCCAGATCAGCTTCCAGCCCCCCAGGCTATAGCAGAGGCCTAAATCAGCTCAGGGAGCAACATAACAGCTCAGGGGACACAAGATGGGCTCAGGGCCCACCAAACCAGCTCAGAGGGCACCAGACCATCTAAGGAGACATTAATAATCAGCTGAGGGGCATCTAATCAGCTGAAGAGGCACCATATTGACTTAGGAGACAGTAGATCAACTTGGGGAGGGATGAGATCAGCTCGGGGCCCGAATCAGCCCCAGGGGCACTAAATCAGCTATTAAGGCACCAAACAAGCTCGGAGGCATTAGGCTAACTCAGAGGGCATTATATAGGTTCAGGAGGCACAATTATTTGCTCAGTGGGGCACTCAATTGACTCAGGGGCACCAGATCAGCTTAGAGGGCAAGCAATCAGCTCAAGGGGCCAAGACCAGCTGAGAGGCCACGAGATGAGCTCAAGGGGCACCAGATTAGCTTCACCTGTACGATTATTGGCGACGATGAAGCATTAGGTGGACACATACTAGGTGCCCATACTCTTCCCGGGTGCTTGGAAAGGCGACAGAATGCCTTAGCTGACCGAAAAAGGTATTAAATTGTCCAACAGCAGTTTCAATCCCTACATGCGGTCCAGTTACATCTAGGTTCAACGGCGTAGGGCACTAAATTTCGAGCGGCACGGCTCAAATTGGGTACACCACCTGGAAATCAAAAGGGCACCCCGGCATTGATGGGGGACACATTCCTCCTGTGCCCCCCCTGGCTGCACCCCTGGACAGTAGATCAACTCCGGGAGGCATTGAATAAGCTCAGGGGCCCGGATCAGCTCAAGGGACACTAAAACAGCTAATAGGACACCAAGCAAACTCGGAGGCATCGGAACAACTCAGAGAGCATTATATAGGTTCAGAAGGCACAATTATTTTCTCAGGGCGGGGGGGCACCAGATTGACTACGAGGGCATCGGATCAGCTCAGGGGGCACAAGATCAGCTCCAGGGGCCAAGACCAGCGCTCAGGGGGCACCAGATGAGCTCAAGGGGCACCAGATTAGCTCCGCCCGTACGATTATTGGCGACGATGAGGCATTATCTGGAAACGGATTACGTGCCTATACTCTTTCCGGGTGCTTGGAAAGGCGACAGAATGCCCTAACTGACCAAAAAAGGCACTTAATTGTCAAACAATAGCTTAAATCGCTAAATACAGTCTAGTTCCATCTAGGCTCAACGGCGTAGGGCACTAAATTTCGAGCGGCACGGCCCAAAGAGGGTACAACACCTGGCAATCAAAAGGGCACCCCGGCACCGATGGGGGGCACGTGCCCCTGTGCTCCCCCCTGGCTGCACCCCTGAAGTCAAGAAATGACATCTTGTCCAGTTTTAGTGGAACAATGATTGCTTCAAAATGAGAATAAGCAAACGACCATAAATAGTTATTTGGACACAAAAATCATGGTGCGCACTTAATAATTTAATTGTTAGATAATATATCTATTGTCTTACGTCGTAGCTGTCGGAATTGACCCTAAGGCTGTACACGTACATTTGCTCGCTGTGTGCCCTGCATTCGTCAGATTTGTATAATATTTGGTGCGTGGTACTTTGGATACTTTCCTACCTAATAGTCGGCAGGTTTGAACTTCTCTGCAAGACAAAAGTCATCACTATATTCTAACGCTTATGATAAGCGTTAGACCTCATGTTTATCTGACCTCATGTTTATCTGACCTCATGTTTATCATTTTAGAATTTTATACGCGTGTGGCTTTTTGCGCATTTTGCTTCAGTTGTACAGTGTGTATGCTCTCATCTTGTGTATATAATGTCGATTGTCTTCTATACCGATATACCATTGTTTTATCTCCTCTACTTTGTCTTTGGGTGCGTCATGGCCAAGTCGTTGAAGCGTCCTTACAACCTAACACACACTTTACTTTGCCTTTTATTGAGGTCATCTCGTGGGCGATGAATTATTTAAATAAAAAATAAGTCATGTTCCGAAATTATATATGCTGACTGCCGCTGGCTTATGAAGTGCAGACAGAGGTTGTTCCGAATGTCACAGGAATACCAACTACGAGGGTAGGAGGTAATTTTAAACTTCACTGGTTAAAGGTCAAGGCAAAGTTCATCCAGCTCGAAATAAGTATTAATTTGTTTAGAAGCCTAAATAAGCCAGATTTCGCTGAAAGTTTGCAAATGTACCTATGCACGCATGGGATAGTGACCTGTTTCAAACTTTATGACTACCTTAAAGCAATGCCTTCTAATTCAGATTCAGATTGAGATGTATTTCGTCAAGATGCCACGCCGCGTTGTAAAGCATGAAAAGTATGTACAAAATGGACTAGGATAAGAACACAGAAAGAGCTATATATATTCTACCAAAACACAGCAGCCGTCGCCATAAAAGCAAACATAGGTACATCACACATACATACGCATCTTAGACTTTCACAGGTACAAACTCATCGTCACTGCCTAGTAATCAACATGTCCTTCAACGCAGCTCTAAATGGTTTTGCCCAGTCAAAATCAAGCTCGTTATAAAGCTTCACTAGCAAGTAATTCGGTAGATTTTGTGGCATTGCCATGACCGGCAAAATGACACCATGCATCACGCTGGATGTCCAACGAGATCTCTTTATACGTTAGCCGGGTGCCTAGCCGAGCCAAATCCCAGACCAAAAAGCTCTTAGCCTAGAAACTACAGCAAGTGCCCGAGAATTGTACAGAGGTAACGTGATTAGCGGCATTATACCAAGCCAAAAAGGTTTTTCTGGTGAAAAACGGAAACGAGCAAAATGGAGTTGATGCAAAATCGTTTAGTGTTGTGTAATTTAAAATAATGTTATAGGTTAATTACATAAAATCACCTATCCTGATCGAATTATTGGATTTTTCGAAGTTTTCAAAACAGCTCCCGACTGAGCGCGTGCTGAAGTGAAGAATCGGAATGCATCCGACTGCGTTCGCACGGGGTAGGGAAGTGCAAAATAGACGGTCGATGACGGTAGAATGAAGTATATTGTCATTGAGGGCAGGGGCGTGGATTTCCGAAGGCATTGGGGTTGCCCAAATTCGAAAGAATTCCGATAACCATCACACAAAAACAGATAATATTATATTATCTTTGTTTTGGCCCTCAAACTGCTGAAGCAAATAAATCCAGTTTAAAGTTCTGAAAATGATAAATAATAATTGAATTTAAAGGAATTTTTGTCACTAGTTCAACGTTCATTGGGGCTGCCCGGGCACCACAAAGAGATATAAGTTCACACCCCTGATTGAGGGCGAACAGGCACTCGTATGAGCATTGCCTGGCATGAGTGAGATGTAACCGGCCGTCACTGAAGTGAATTTGAAAGGAATGCAGCGAACGTTCGGCAGGTGCGGGGCTTGTCAAACTGGTCATGGCTTCAACGAACCAGGGATGGACAGAGTTCAGTTTATGAAGTGGAGGAGTAGTGTTTGGAGGTCCACGCTCGAAACTAAGTGCCAAGCTATCGACCAATTCGTGAACACATTTGGCGAGCTTTTGGAGAACGTTTTATAACATTTTTTGGCCAAATCCCACGGTAGCTTTCACAAGGAATTTAAAGGGAATTTGGCACCTTGGTGGAATCCTGGAATTTAGTCTAATTAGGCGTACTTTTAGCCGAAAATAATGAAACCAATCATGATTTCTCTGAAAAATGTACAATAAGCTCAATATTTTGATTTTTAAAATAATCCTCTAGGGAAAGAAATCAATATCTGCATGTGGATGATGTCATGATCTGGCAACCACTCCCATACTTGAAACGCTTCAAGGGCTTAAATTGGCTGATGCTCATTGTGACGTCAGCACATGTCGTCACACCAATAGCCATGACAACTGTGGCCCGCTGCTACGGGTACATGAGGGGTACATTGCAGGTAGGTTTTAGCTTTTTTGTACGGAAATCTCGAGTTCCAAGAGAAATTATATTTTGAGTGCCGGGTTTTCCGACCTGCTTTACAATTTGGCTCTCTCAGCTGAAATCACGTTATGAAGGTGCCACCTTCCCTTTAAATAGATACTTGGTGATGGTCAAGTTGTCGTTGTTGACTTGGAAGAAAATCATGCCAGTGGTGAAGTGACGTTGTAGAGGTTAGCACGCTTACTTTCCACGCGGCCGACCCGGGTTCAAGGCCCGGCTGGTTTCCCTGAACAAGGAGCAATTTAGAATTTTCCCCTGGTCACCTGAGAAACCCTTCCAACGAGAAAAAGAACTGACCACGCCATTTAACACTGACAGTTGGTGGGTCGAAAAACTTTGGCTGCACTTCATGATGCGGCAGCAGCCAGCACGCAACAGTTCTGAACATATCTATTCATACGCTTGAAAATAAAGTGATGACCTTTGAAATTACGGTAAAGTCATGCCCACTGGCTATGAGAAGACCACATATCAAATATACCACACGCCGCATTTCATCCGAATCCGACTGCAGGCCACACAGTGGAAAATGTCCGTCTATAGCCCCAGGACGTGTTCTGACAACGACTTTATCGCTTAATTGTGTTGCAATATGATCAAATTAACCAAGAAAGTTAGTCCGAAATTTAGGTGACCGATATTATGGGAGATGTGGTTTCGGCATCCGCAATTTTTTTAAGAAATCTGAAAAAAGTGTGAGCATAATTTCCCAACCATAAATACATACATGTATTCACATTACACGTCATACCACAGACCATTGAAATAGCGAATTACTAGTGCCCTGACTCGCTTTGCTGAGCCCGCTACCCCTGTTGCAAATCTGCACTTGCTTTCCACGCGGCCGACGCCAGTTTAAGGCCCGGCAGGTTCCCTGAGCAGGAAACAATCTGGCCCTTGAGAAACCCTTTCAACAGGAAAAAGAGCTGACGATGTCATTTTTTAAGTTAGGAGTTCCTCCAAAGTTTTGGACCTCAATTAATTGTTTTGCTTGTTCTCCCTGCTACCTGCGCGAATCTACATAAATGACTTTGTGAAGTGTATTGTCGTTAGTGTTCCATACCTATGCAGCCAAAATTCTTTGAATTTGCCCGCCACCGGCCGGCCATCACCAGTCCGGGGTCCATCCTTCCCTGGCCACGCCCCTGGTTGCACCGTCGTACATTTCAGCAGCGGGACTGAGTTGGTACCGGGGGCCTATGCTTTAAGTGAGAGGGCACTCGAATGATACAAATATGGGCTTTCTAGAACCCATTTCAGATTCTCGACACTGTTCGCAAGGGTTTCCCTCCAATTTTACTTTTTTCTGAATCAGGAACCCTTGAGGTATTTTCAGGGGATGAGGTGGCTTAGTGGATAGCACCCTTGTCTTCTAAGCCACTGGTCCCGGGTTCAAGTCCCGGTGGAGCCTCTGAAATGGTTGGCCTCATCCCCAAAAATATATTCCAACAAGTTGAGAAATGGCGATGCCGTATGACTCTGGCAGTTGATGGATCGTTAGACCCTAACAATTATTATTGAATCATTTTCAGTGGCATATCCAGGGGTGAGGGAGGGGGACAAAAAAGGCACTTCCCCCAACCGAAAAAGCTCGCGGCAAAACCATGTTTTGCTCCCCTCAAGCTGTGGACTTGTTGCCCCAGCTTCTTTTCAGTTTGCAAGTAAGGTTTTGGTGCTTCAACTGAACTAGTCGCCTTCAAACGGAACCAATCGAAATCCTTGTAAACATCGAGCCTTGTTCCTCTTGATACTTAACATAGTTTTTGATCGTTAAAATACTTGAATCTCTTGCCTGAATACTCTGCATCTCTAGCCCACATCTTTCAGCCCCTGCCGGTTTTTACTTGCTTTTTTCGACTTGGGTTTGTCCCCCAAACCTACCGGCTAGTTAAACTGTGAGCAAAAATTGTACTGCGTGACGTGTTTTCTGCTTTCGACTTTGGCTTCACCTCTCCTCTCAAACCTACCGGCTAGATCCGCCACTAAGTCTTTGAGAACCGGACAGATCCTTTCATCTGTTCTTTCAGGGTCTTATTAGAGAACTTGGTGAGAATCACACGTATTCTTAGTCGAGCTCCGTCAGTTCATGTTCTCATCTAAAAACGTGCGACTCCCAGACGAGAATGAAAGATGGCCTCCTAGCCAGCCAAAGGTTATTAAAGGTTTATCTGCGGAGTTTTGTTTCAGAAAACTGGCAAAACCATCGCGGGCCCTGAGGGATAACTCAACAATTGAAAGAGTTATACAGCTGGCTACTATAAACCAACAAACTAGAATGCTTGCAGAATCCGTGTTTTTTCGAAGCTGAACAGCGTTTGAGACTGCTGTAAGATGTTCGCTGCAGGAAACAGACACCAATAGCACAAGAGACGAAAACGCCGTGCGTACTGCACCACACACGCGCCGCCTTCGTCCAACTTTCTCATTTCTGGCGCGACCAACTTTCTGCGGGCCTGCCATCAGCCGAGCAAAGTTTGCCGGTTCAAAGTTTCGCCGGCACAACAAACAGAGGCCTGTGCGCCACTGCTGCGAACTGAGAGAAGCACCGACGTGGGAGGTGAGAGCCGGAAAGGCAGAGAGATGGGAGCCGGCGGTAGCGCAGTACGCAACCGACGGCTTGAAATAAAACAATAGTTATATTTTGTTGTAGAAACACATTTTGCAATAACAGACGATTCTTGAACTGCACCAACCACCTCAGTGACCTGAACCGTTAGAATATCCCATTGTTTGCCTCCACTGGGGCAAATGTGAAAGGTGGTCACAGCACAAGAATGAAGCAGCGGATCGATGTGGACAGACAACGGAGATGGTGGTGTCTGAAAAATATATACATTCACAGGATAGCGGAATTGCTACATATACAGAAAGGTTGTATCTGAGGAGAAAAGGCGTACCTGACGTCAATCAAAAGTAAAAACGGACAACTGTCACCTTTGATAGATATTAAGGTATATTCTACTCAATGCACGATGCAAGAAGTGGTGCATCAATATAAAAAACTGGAGAATCGTGCTTCCGAACTACCTACGTCTCGCAGTGGACATCATTCGCTCGTGCATCGCGGTGCCTTCATGGTAAGGGCCGTCCAAAAATACAGAATAGGGACGGTGACGATCAGCGGTAAACTGAGGCCCCACGGGTCGCGCCCAGTACCCTTAAACTTCCAGCTCAGCGCCTGAAAGAATGAAGTTACATGGATGGGCGAGGCTGTGCCATCCGTTCCACTCAACGTCCCAGGGAGATCTCCACTATCCTGGGAGTTTTTATGTTAACTTGTCGTACGGATGCGAAACTCCATAGTTTCGATATTCCAGGTACGTCGTTATCCCTGATTGGTGAGTTGACAGGTTTTCTATCCTTGGTTTCAAAGAATCGTGAATTGTGCACGGAAAACGTTCGAACTCACTGAACTAGGAATGCATTTATATCATAAATCCTTGGAAATTACACTTAGCAATACAGCATCCATGAGAAAAATGATGAACAAATACTGCCTTGCATTTGTTATCGTCACAATGCCACTGGTACGGTATTGACGGTTCAGTTTTCAATGGACTTAGTGTTCCTAGAGCTTAGAAACTGGATATCTGCAGAGGCGCACACTCGTGTCCGTCGTCACTCAGAAGTGTCGTCAGCCATCAACGTGTGCATCCATGTGTGTGCGTCCACAAAGTTCTCAATGCGCCGTGGCCAAGTCTAGGTCATACGGTATCATGCTTCTCCCTGTTGGCAGTTATAGTGAGGATCATGTATGTATGTACCTAGGTCGTTTTTTTGTTAAGATCCTTTGCAGGTCAGCAGCATCAAAAGAAAATACACCACTAGACAATCCATTATCACTTTCACCACAGAGCACCAGTCCTCCGACGCACCACACAGCACCCGTCATCGGATAAAAGTGCATGGAACCACAGTGTCGTTTCAAACACGGTGTCATGACACCGAGGAAGATTTACTGAAGTAGGTCTGCGCCATCCGGAGAGGGTACTCGCACTCTGGAAACACCTGGATGGATCCATTCACCCTGTTTGGAGGGTTTTCGCGGATCAGGCTTGTGGCTTTACAGTCGGCACTAACAATCAGCATCCACAGTTGCCAGATTGATTGACGCACCCATGGCGCGGATGTATAACCAAATGAAGGAGACGGCAAATGAGCGGTGTAAATTAATCTTTGAGCTCAATTGTTTGGTATAATGATGTAGTGTGATTGTACGATTGTCCGTTGTAAAGTGGTAGAATGCTGATTATGCGCCGTGTGACAGGATAAATTTGTCATTGAAGGTCTTCCGTCAGTTGCAGAGGCAGCCCTCCCGCGGAGGGAACTCCGGGCTTTCATAGCCCTGTGGTCTAGGGCTTCGCCTCGCCACCACGTGGGTCATGGGTGCCGTGACCTCTATGGCTACAGGTCCGCGGGGGTCTGGCTGCATGAAATGTTAGGTCCTCCGCTGACCTCAGGAAGTCCCCTTTGATGCTGGAATCGTTTTGTAGCTCAGGAGCCTAATTAACTATACATGTTTTATCCTCAGGCACATAAGACTACCTGTTTGGCAGTGGAACTCCCTTGGTCGACATGAGAAGTCTCATGACTGGCGAAAGGAGCCCCCGAAGCAGGTCAAGGAGGCCCCACCCGGCGACGTGATTGATGAGCAGTAGAGGTGTTCCATCGCCATTGACACGTGCTCTTCGCATATTTCAGGCTCCTTCCATGCGTGGGCGCCCCCTGACTGAAAAAGAATGTCCCATGAATGGTAGAGAATGTTCTTAATCCAGCGACAGCGGGTGACATCTTTAATATTTCGTGGCCAGACTAATGAACGGGTAAAGAAGGCGCCGTCCAGAGGAGTCAGTGGCAGGCGTGGACCTCACTTAGAGCAGAAAAAGCCCTTCTCCAGCATCATCGATACGTGCCTCAGTTATATTTAAGGTAACTGTCAAGCATAGGAGGCCCTTTTACTTATAAGCGAAGCCCCTTAAATGGTGGAATATACTCTGAGGTCAGCAACACGAGATGAGCTGTTCAATATTTCACGGGAGAACGTCTGAAATATGCAAAGGAAACCCAGCGAAGTATTTGACAGACGGAAGCTCTAATGTTGGCAGCGCAGGTCTTCAGCGTCACTAATAATTTGTCATTGTTATAATCAAGGTTCTTGGCATGCATGATAGGCCCCTTAACAGATAGAGGAGGCCCCATTTCCAAAACACATAGAAGAGGATGCTCTTTTCAGCAACAACTCTAGCAACAGCAACACTTTCTATATTTCAAGGTCGGCCTTTGGAAAGGTCAAGGAATTCGCTTCTGACAAATTCAATGGCACGTGGAGGCCTCCAGCGTCATGGTTGCGTTTACTATTTGCATTTGAGGCCCCTGAAATATATTGGCGGCCCCTCGTCTAATACCAGGGGACATTAAACAACACAAAACATATCGACTAGAATGATATATGAAAATGATTATCTCGCCAAACCTAGGATGGAAGCCCCAAAACTTGAAGGCCCTCTCCGGATCAGAAATAGGAGGCCCCTGGAACCTGGCCCCATAGAAAGGAGTTCAGGGTGAGGCCCTTTTCTAGGGCATTACGCGCCTGGAAACTTTTCTGCTGTTTCTAGGTGCGGAACTCCCCTTTCGATTGTTTGTACTAGGGTCGTGCCGGCCAAAGTTCGTTTGTAGTTTCGGAATGATATTTCGGTTCTCCGTTTGATGAGTCGCGACGAAGGCTTCGGTCCATTTGCTTCGGTAAGACTTCGCTGCATCGTGACACAGTCATGGATCAGGCCATCAGTGCTGAGCCATCCCAGAGCTTGTCGAATCTTGGAGATGTGCTCACGTCGTTTTTGGCGGTGACAACGCGGACTGCAACGTTTAGCGCCCTGTCGGTTCTATTCCGCCGATGAGCTGCGTGAAGCTCCCAAACTAACAGTTATGTTTGGACTGTCTTGACGGGCGACTGAAGTACAACTAGGTGTTTTGTATCATTTTATTCGCGGTTTTAAGCCCTTGGGCGTTCGTAAACGCATGGAGCTGGCTCTAAACAGGGCGCAGCGCAACTGTCACCAGTGGCACTAAACAGGACGTAGCACAACTGCCACCAGTGGCAATAAAGAGAACGCAGTACAACTGCCACCAGTGGCACTAAAGAGGCGCAGCACAACTACCATCAGTTGCACTAAAGAGGCGCAGCACAACTGTCACCAGTGGCACTAAACAGGACGCAGCACAACTGCCACCAGTGGCACTAAGTAGGACGCAGTTCAACTGCCACCAGTGGCACTAAAGAGGACGCAGCACAACTGCCACCAGTGGCACTAAGTAGGACGCAGTTCAACTGCCACCAGTGGCACTAAACAGGACGCAGCGCAACTGTCACTAGTGGCACTAAAGAGGATGCAGCGCACCTGTCACTAGTGACACTAAAGAAGACGCAGCACAACTTCCACCAGTGGCACTAAAGAGGACGCAGCGCAACTGTCACCAGTGGCACTAAAGAGGACGCAGCACAACTGTCACCAGTGGCACTAAAGAGGACGCAGCGCAACTGTCACCAGTGGTACTAAGTAGGACGCAGTTCAACTGCCACCAGTGGCACTAAAGAGGATGCAGCGCAACTGTCACTAGTGGCACTAAAGAGGACGCAGCGCAACTGTCACTAGTGGCACTAAAGAGGATGCAGCGCACCTGTCACTAGTGACACTAAAGAAGACGCAGCACAACTTCCACCAGTGGCACTAAAGAGGACGCAGCGCAACTGTCACCAGTGGCACTAAAGAGGACGCAGCACAACTGTCACCAGTGGCACTAAAGAGGACGCAGCGCAACTGTCACCAGTGGTACTAAGTAGGACGCAGTTCAACTGCCACCAGTGGCACTAAAGAGGACGCAGCGCAACTGTCACCAGTGGCACTAAAGAGGACGCAGCACAACTGTCACCAGTGGCACTAAAGAGGACGCAGCGCAACTGTCACCAGTGGTACTAAGTAGGACGCAGTTCAACTGCCACCAGTGGCACTAAAGAGGATGCAGCGCAACTGTCACTAGTGGCACTAAAGAGGACGCAGCACAACTGTCACCAGTGGCACTAAAGAGGACGCAGCGCAACTGTCACCAGTGGTACTAAGTAGGACGCAGTTCAACTGCCACCAGTGGCACTAAAGAGGATGCAGCGCAACTGTCACTAGTGGCACGAAAGAGGACGCAGTGCAACTGTCACCAGTGGCACTAAACAGAGTGCAGCACAACTGCAACCAGTAGCACTAAAGAGGACGCAGCGAAACTGTCACTACTGGCACTAAAGAGGACGCAGCACAACTTCCACCAGTGGCACTAAAGAGGATGCAGCGCAACTGTCACCAGTGGCACTTAAGAGGACGCAGCACAACTGTCACCAGTGGCAATAAACAGGACTTAACATAACTTCCACCAGTGGCACGAAAGAGGACGCAGTGCAACTGTCACCAGTGGCACTAAACAGAGTGCAGCACAACTGTCACCAGTGGCACTAAAGAGGACGCAGCGAAACTGTCACTACTGCCACTAAAGAGGACGCAGCACAACTTCCACCAGTGGCACTAAAGAGGACGCAGCGCAACTGTCACCAATGGCACTAAAGAGGACGCAGCGCAACTGTCACCAGTGGCACTAAACAGGACTTAACACAACTTCCACCAGTGGCACTAAAGAGGACGCACCGCAACTGTCACCAATGGCACGAAAGAGCACGCAGCGCAACTGTCACCAGTGGCACTAAACAGAGTGCAGCACAACTGTCACCAGTGGCACTAAAGAGGACGCAGCACAACTTCCACCAGTGGTACTAAAGAGGACGCAGCGCAACTGTCACCAGTGGCACTTAACAGCATGCAGCGCAACTGTCACCAGTGGCACTAAAGATGACGCAGCACAACTGTCACCAGTGGCACTAAACAGGGCGCAGCGCAACTGTCACCAGTGGCGCTAAGTAGGATGCAGCACAACTGCCACCAGTGGCACTAAGTAGGACGCAACACAACTGCCACCAGTGGCACTAAGTAGGACGTAGCACAACTGCCACCAGTGGCACTAAGTAGGACGCAGCACAACTGCCACCAAAAAGAGCAAAAGGTGGTCAACTCCGTCACTAGGGTAGGTGACACATTTGCATTATGCAAGGTGAATGGCTGGACAAAATATATAATTTGGCTGCATGGTTCAAACTCATAATGCATGTTTCCGAAATACAAAATTAGGCGTGAAACTAGTTGTTCAATTTATTAACTCTTGTCTTCAATTACACAGCGTACCATTAGTTATTTAATATATGTATCAAAACCTTTGTGAGAACGTTCCTCCCTAATTCGAAAATTCGGGGAATGATACCCGTTCCCCCGCTTTCGATGGCCACGCGTCCATGACCCTAACTAATTTTCACCTTGTTATACATATTGCTGATATGTGGGATAGTAGGTTAGCTGGAGGAAACTGTGTTCAGAGTTTCTAATAATAGCTACGCTCCCAATAATAGCTACATTCCCAATAATAGATATTTTCCTAATAGCTACGTTCATGATTATGGAAAGATGCCCTATAATTCTAAACGCTCCCCTTCCAAAAATGGAGACTCCTTCGAAAGAATGGAAATGCATGTCAGTGGGGGAACTGCGGCCAGAGCTTCCAATAATGATTACGTTCCCAATACTGGAAACAATGACCCATTATTGGAAACGCTCTTTCCAAAAATGGAAAGAACTTCCAAAAATGGAAAAGCATGCGGTAGAACTTACATGCTGTGGTGCTGTGGTATTTGAACCACGTCTGCCACGAAAAAAGGAAGAGACAGGTAAAATACACTCGGCATATTTTTCAGGAGGGCAATCATCACACCACAAAATCAGGAGTTAAAGTTGGTCGTCCCGGTAGACTTATATAAACTTTGTGTCCAAATGCATCCACCATTGCTCTTCTGGGAGAGCTGAAATATAAGCTTCTCGGACTTATTGTAAACAGGTAATTTTTGACAATTTTTGGAAGGTGTTCGGGGGATATAGTTTTGCTTGAGATTTTTGGTGTGGGGGTCAAATGCCTTTTTTACTCCCCTTAGATCAACCACTTCCCATGACTGTAATATTTTGTTTGGAAATAGCATACCAGCACACTATTACACCTTGAAGTTCGTGTGGCAGAGCAGGCATAGGACGTCACATTAAGTTTGTGACAGCCTGCTGACTGTAATGATTTTTGGGGCTTATCGACGCACCAACTGCCAAGGTCATATAGCGTCGCCAACTCTCTCCCTGTTGGAGGGGTTTCTCGGGAGCCATTTTGCTCCTTGTTCAGGGAAGCTACCGTGCCTTGAACCCGGGCCGGCTGCGTGGGAGGCAGCTACGCTGACCACTCCACTATCGCCCCCCCTGCTGACTGTCTTTTCTTCTTGTTGGTTACTGGCCGTCTTTACTGGTTACTTTTGCACCTCTGCTAGTGCTGCCACCAGTGGGTTCTGACACTGTTTATATGACATGACTGCATTATGAAAATGCAAAATAACTTAAACATTCCATTCTGTAGCATGATTGTAAATACCATCGTTTGACAGTTTAAAAAAAGTTGTGTTGACCACTGAGCTAGAGAGCATTTAAGAACACCTGACAACTATGCTAGACATGTATGGGCGAAATACCCGACCCAGTGCAATGGTGGTTGCGCCAGCGATTCACACAGAATCCGGTAGACGGAGGTTTTCTTACTCGGCTGTACACATGCACAACGAGCTTCCCCAGGCCATCTGCCAACACGGCCAAGGAAGATTCAAGTACGAACTGAAAAGGCACCTGATTGAGACACAACGTCAGAATCATGGCACCAGCTGGCGTTTGGGTTTTGCTTCTAGTGACCACTTTTCATTGTCTTATCGGCATTTTACATTATTGTTTTATATATTTTGCCATCATTTTTCTATCAAGCATTTCGACATGCGTGTATGTGTTAATCTTTGACATGCGTGATTACGTTACATCACTCGTCCATTTTGTTTTACCTTTTACGACTCGAAGCGTAGAATAGCCATGCAGTGTATGAAAACATCTTACTATGTCCAATAAATAAATTCATTCCAGAAAACCGAATGATTGAGGAACCGGAAGGCATTTATATGAAGTGAAAGGTCATTCACGAAGGGAAGAGGGTACGCACGTGTCGTCAGCCGGCCGCGTCCCAGTCCCAACAGTCAACTGAGTCTGACAGCTGAGTCGCCAACTTGTTCACCGTTCTACATCATCAGCCAAGCAGCATGATTCGGTGCGACCGGCCGCCGTCGCGGCTCCGCTTCCTTTGTCTAACTGCGTGGCCGCCGTCGCGTCGGCGGCGACGGTTCCGTCTCGTACGCGCCACCCGCGCCGTCTGGACGGCGGTCAGCGCTGCAGACAGCTCGCGCGCAAACTGTCGTCGTCGACGATGACGCGTTTCCCGTCTATCGGCATCGTCGATACTTGCACTCTCCATCACAGAAACGCGCTCCGAATAAAATATTACCGCCGGGACCGCCGGCGCGGCTGTGCGGCTATCAAACATGCATGTGCTCAAGACCTTTTCCCGCTAAAAACGCGGCAGAAATTGGCGCGCCGGGTCCCGCGGGAGGTCCGCGCGACGACAGCCGGCCGGCGCTGGCGAGCTAGTTTAACGGCCCGCAGAGGGGCGGCCGCCTGGGCGCGGCAAGTTAGCCCGATTCAATTTGCGGTAATTCCATTTGAAGAGGACAAAGGTGATCACGAAGGTGGACGGCTGCGTCGTCGGCACGAGCTCGCGCCGCGGTGGCAAGCGTGGCGCGACCGCGCCATCGATTGTCGCGCTGAGGGGGCTGGCCTGATGGCCGTATCTCGCGATCGTGCTGATTGGAGCGGCAGCCGATTGAAAGTGGACTCCGCCATTTGGTTGGCTCACCAGGTGCTGGCTGGCTGGCTCTCACTTCAGGTAATGCGCTCATGGGTGTGAGGTAGGAAGCCTACTGACTTACATAAGCTGCCTTTGGAGTCTTTGCCTTAGAACCGATGGGACATTTTAGTGATAATGTTCCCACCCGCAGATCTTAAGATGACCTATCATCTTAACGCCTCATCGTCACAAGGCACGCGAGTGAGAGCTGACAGGGTCTAATCCCAATTTTATAATGATAGCAATAATTATTATGATTGTAATATTTTTTGCTAACGTATATCGCCACGTGTCCATTTGTATTAGGAAATATGCATCTATCAAAGAGCCAGTCAGTGCATCTTTCTGTTTGAAAAAGAATCAAACAATACTCAAATATATTCATACGTATATTTTGTACTGAATATTTTCCATTCGTCAGTAGAGGGGCTGATATTACGATGGAAAGCTGCATGTATAACCAGGCCGCTCGGCCACCGTCATCGTCTGGTGATACCAGGTAGCGCCTGCCGTAAGGGACGCTGGGAGACTGCAGCGCCGGGGGCTGCTGTCGCGGGCACGTTCCGGCGCCGAGAGACATCTGATGGGGCTCTAGGATTGGGATGTATTTTACAATTTCGATATGATAGCTATATACGTCTTTTTCCATTATTGCAAAGGAAAAAATGTCCGATGACGCGCCATAATGCACAGCTGCTCGCCATTGAATCTGTTCATGCTAAGCTCAGTGTTCGGCTCAGTGGTAGTGAACCAGTACTCACGCAGTTGTGATCAACCCAGATTTCTGTGTGGTGATATTTTTTTATCAAATATTTTTGCGCTCCCTTTCCCGGGAGCATTTTTTATTAGTAGCTAGCATCATTCATACAACGCACTCACACTATGTACAGAGCGGAAGTTTCCATTTGCCGGCACCCTTACGGGACGGCGGCACCGCACTCAGCGGGCCATAGGCTGCTCCGGTCTCCCCAAGCGGCAGCGCCCGGCATAGGTCGAGCCCTCACATGAGGGCCGCGGGCGAGAGACCGGACCGGTGGATCACTTTAAAGGCCGATCAGGCCCGTGCACCCACAAACAGGGACGCCGGCTGGCACGGCGTTGATTCCACTGCTGCGGCGGGCACTCTGGGGTGTACCGCTATCTCCTGGGTAGGAGGCAGCCGCGGAAAAGGCTGCCTTAGGTCAGCCTTGATCCAGGGGCCTTCCATCTGTGTGGTGAGATTAGCTTTAGGTTGTTTACCAGAAAACATTTGGTAGGTTCGTATCCCAAACATTATTTGCAGCGACAGGTTTTGCAGCTATCCTATGACAGTGACGTTTTTGCGGACCTTTTTCACTAAATGATACTGCAAAGTGGTTGAGGAAAATCCGTTTGGAAACTCAAGTTAAACACGCATGTAGGTTGAACCACAACGAGGTAAACAATAATTTCCTGGTAAAAGGCTGAAACCAGCTTAGAAAAACTCTAACCTTGGCAACATAGTTGGAAAAATCTTGGGGCATCGAATAATTAAATAGGAAGTATGAAAGCAGATCTGGTTCCTAACCTACTCGTTTTGAGGGTTGGAAGTAATCATCTTCTCTTCCGAGACTCTAGAAGCCATTTTTGATCGAGGAAAACTTACTTATCTCGGGGAAAAAGTGGTTTTGCTCGGGAAAGTACATTGTTGTAGCCTCTGCCGTTTTCCACCGGGTCTAGTGTGCACCGATTGATCTGCAGGGCGCTCCATTTCTCAAACTCATTCGATACTTTTAAGAGCTTAAAAGTATTCACCAACAGCTCTGTTGGTGAATTTTCGTATAAACTGTCCGAATAAGCCTAATTCTTAAAGCCACGCTCCACCACAAATTCTGTGCAGCCTATTTCCCAATAGCAGAATACCTACACCTTGTATTGTATTGTATTGTATTGTACAGTGTAGGTCCATCCACGATAGAAGACCGGGGTTAACGTGGCTATTCTTGGACCCGAGTCATTTGAAAGCAGAGAGTAAGGCAGGTAAAAACTATTAAACATTCGCACTTGCACCAGCATTCATAAAAAATGACTAGTATAATATGACTAACAAGCCTAATAATGCCCAGCACGCACCAGGTGTTGCTTCACGGCAAGCTTAAAGCGGGACACAGTCAGTTCAAGAAACTCAGGCGGCAGAGCATTGTAAATGGTCACACCTCGGTACAAGAATCGACGCTTGCCAGCAGCTGTGCCGCGGCCAGCCGGCAAACTCAGGAGTTCGTCCTGTCTGGTACTATGGGAGCGGCCCGGGCGCTCGCGATTGCGGTAAAGCTGACAGGACAACGACTCGGGAACACCACTGCAACGTATCCTATGAAATAGCAATGCAGTCTGGTAGGTAAGCAAATCCGGTGTATCCAGCCAACCCAGTCGTCGCCGTTCTGCCGAAATGTGGTCAATTTTTTTGCCAGAAAAAACTCTTGCAGCAAAATTTAGAATTTTCTGAAGAATGACCAGATTTTTGTTAGATCCATTCCCATAAACTGTGAGACAGTATCTGACATGTGAACATACTAGGGCCGAAACAAGGGATGATAGGATATTAGGCGGGAGGTAGTGCCGCAAATAGGACAAGCCGACGAGACTCCCGGTGCACTTGCGCGCCACTGCGTTGACGTGAGTATCCCATGTCAGGTGGCGGTCAAAAGTTACACCAAGATTCCTAGCTTCAGTGCAAGGTGTGATAGTGGTTTTGCGGAACTTAACGAAAAATTTTGGAAGTCCGCGCAGATTCTGTTGAGATCCAATGGCAAGAATTTCGAATTTTGACTCGTTGACATTTAAACCGTTGAAGTGAAAGTAAGCATCAAGCAAAGAAAGCGTGGTTTCGAGCTCCGACACCAAGTCCGAAAGAACTGATTTTTTGCTTGAAACTAGAACTTGGGTGTCGTCGGCGTATTGGACAATGAAAGAGCCGTTTCCGTACAGACCGAGATCGTTACAGAAGATGGTGTAGAGCAAGGGGCCTAAACTGCTGCCTTGGAAAATTCCTTGGTTGATTGGTCGCCCCGCCGAAATTCGTGAACTTGAATTTTGACTCACTGCTGAGCTACTGGGAAGACGAGCACTTTGGGTGTGACCGGACAGATAGTTTGGAACCATTTGATGTCAATGTCATAGAGCTGCAATTTTGTGAGCAATTTAGAATGATTGATGACGTCAAAAAATTTACTGAGATATATCAGACAAAACAGGGAGATTTCAGATTGGTCCATGGCCGAGAGAATTTTGTCAGACATAGTCAGCAGCGCCGTTTCGGTAGAGTGTTGAGGGCGAAAACCATGTTGGGTGGAAGCCAGGAGATGATTTGATGCGAGGTAGTGGTGGAGCTGTCTTTGGACAATTTTTTTCGATTAGTTTTGAGATTACGGGAAGAATTGAGATGGGCCGAAAGCTTGACGGGTCGGCTGGATCACCAGACTTAACCCTCGCCCCACCGGGGGCCATCGATGGCCCCCCTAAGGTTTTTCCGGGATAGCAGAAAAACGACGAGGCGCAGCACCGCGGTTGAGGGCTCTACCTCTCACTGCATCATTTTCCCATCATCCCTGAAATTTTTTACCCCGGGTCACCCAAGGTCAGGTCACCAGACGAGGTCAACCAGGGTCACCTCACTTCACCTTTAGAGCTCTGTAAGAGCTACATTTCAAAGTCGATCGATTTGAAACTTCCTACACTTCATGACCCCTTCAGGGTCTACAAGGTGTATATCCGGGATTTTTCGATTTCGTGCCCTGAGGTCAGGTCACGAGGCGACCTCTCCCATTGGAAAAGCATGGGGAAAAGCTATTTCATGATATAAAAGCCACAAAAATGATTGCAAATACTCAGACTGCTCAGAACAACGTTTTTTGACACTCTTTCACGGATCCCAGGGGTCATATTTGCCCTTTGACTTTTCCAAGGTCATCCAAGGTCACCAGAGGTCAAAAACAGTATTTTGACAATAACTTTTGACCTAATTGAGCTAGAGCGGTGAAACAAACACCATCGTGTTTGTCTTGTCACTGGCTTTCATGAGATATACGGCAAGGTCACTTTTGGCCTTTCGTGACCTCAGGTCATAATAGGTCACGAGGTGACCTCTGGCGGTCAAACCACTGGCGGGAGGTCTTTACGTTCAACATAGCGGAAAAAGTACTGGCAATTTGCTATCAAATGTACTTTACCAGGCCTCAATAGCTCTAATGACCTAAGAGTTATGCCCAGTTTGCTTAATCATTGCATATTTGAGTGAAAATAGCCGATCTTGACCTAATTTGACCTCTGGAGGTCAAACCATTGACCTGAGCACTAAAACATGCGAAGTAATTTCTTACTGAATTCACGCGAGCTTTCTATTGCACTTTGCAGATTTGCGCTAACGCCCATATTTTCGGAGTTAGAGGGGGGCCATCGATGGCCCCTCGGTGGGGCGAAGGTGGCGCCGGACCCCCCGGTGGGGCGCGGGTTAAAAATCGGTTGGACTAGAGCATGCTTCCATGATGACGGTATGTTGCGGGTAATGAGGCATTCGTTTACGATATGAAGAAGAACGTGTGCAACGCAGGGAAATGACATTTTAAAGATCCTAATACACAAGCCATCATCACCACAAGCAGCTGAGTTACGCATGCTGAGGATAGTGCGGTGGAGGCACTGCAGTGAGACTGGTCTGACCGTAAAACCGCACGCCCCAACACGGGGCAGGCGCACCGGCAGATAACGGGCGGCACCACGGGCGGCTAGCTCGGCGGTCACTCTGGGTCCAACATTAACGAAAAAGTCGTTCACAGTGTCAGGATCGGTGGTCGGCGTAACAGCGCAACTATCACGTTTTCCGCCGACAATATTACGGATATTGCGGAAAACAGAGTGCGGGCCCTGCTGCTGGATCCGCTCTGCTATGTCCAGTTTGGTATCGGAGCGAATGGCCGACCGCACATGTCTATAAGATCAGTATACTCAGTGGACCTGTTGCCGTGCACCTTGCGTTGCACCAGTTACCCCTTCCGCCGTCTTTAACGGAGCCAATCCTATGACACAGGGGAGGAGCGCCCACATTCCTGAACTTCGTTTCCAAACACTTGCTTCCGCTCGATACACTCCGGGCCACAGTGGTCTCTACCGCCTGCCTGTACGGCGACGTATTCTACTTCCTCGCCTGAGCAGCATCTGTGGCCACCCCCGCAGCCCTCAGTTTGCTCCGAGGCCCGCGGTGATGAAGGGTGAGTGGCTGCAGAGCCCCAAACAGACGTCGGCCGCGTCGGCGACGATGAAGAATTGGTAATTGGTCGGCGCGTCGGCCGATCGCGCGCGTCCGGCGGGGGAGACCGCGACCAACTGACCATGTGATATTTATATCGTCGCCGCGACAGATTGCGCCCCGTCGGCGACGCGGGTAAGGGGGAGGTTCGACTGCCGACGGGAGAGAGGAAAGTTCTAAACGCTGAACATGCTGTATAATCAAGTACAGCTGTGAAACGTGTGTTTTCTGTCCTCCAATGTGACAAGCGTGATAATGTGTAATCTTTTTACTCAATGAATCTGCTGGCATTTCGAAGAGTTACATTTGTTACATTGGTATTCTTCTATTCGAAATTGATCAATAAATTCAATCAATTTCGAAGAGAAGAAGACCAATGTAGCATTTAAAAAATGTGTATTTTTCATTCTGCTGGGTTCAAGAGGGAGATGTCTTATATCGCAGTGTTAGTTATCATCGTGTGGCTTACGGAATGGTCTGGCCTCTGACCAGTGTGCAGACCTGTGAGTTGATGCTTTGTATTCTCGCGACTTTTAACCTAAAAGGTGCATATTTGGCGGAATTAAATAGTTTTTCCTACACATTAGTTGACCAACCTAGCAAAGTATGTCCTTTTGCTCTTTCTGCCGTTTACGCTTCACAGTCAAGCTCCATAGATAAGTTTTACATCCCACTGCACCAATAAATTTTTGGTTATGGTACAATGCACCATGCTGGGACCTAAAGGTTTGTCAACTATCTTTGGAACTGGATCATGCCAATTTTTTCTTCCTTTGATCAGATGGGAAAATGTGAAACATATTCCACCACCGCTTGTGGGTCATTTCTGGCCCACTTCCTTCCCATGTGTTTTTCGTGAACGATTCCGAGTAGATTTGATGCTTTGCATACCTGTCAGGAGATCAAGTTGACAACTTTTGGCCAAACATGCAAAGAAGCGTTTGGTATGCATAGGCTTAAGTTTGGTACCGTGACCATGCGGGCCTGCCCCCATGAAATTTTAGAAGGCCCTGTGCTGCACTCAGGAGGCCCCCTTCGGCACGGGGTGCCTTTGATACTTCAGGAGTATGATGAACTATAAATGCGTTACCAACATGCACATAAAACTAGCTATTTGGTACTGGAACCCTTTTGACCAGTATGGGAAGGCTCCAGGCAGGCACAAGAAGGTCCAGGAAGACCTGGAAAGAAAGAAAGAAGGTCCTGGAAAGAAGACCCAATCCGACCACCATAGCGAGGGCTCTCACCAGTGACGGCGGAACGTTCGAATTTAAGGAGGGCGCCATGGGCTTATCAACCCACTTCTTTCCAGTCAACGCCATAGCTTTAGTGTTAAAATTTCGGATTTAAGTGGGGCACCTTGCCCCGGTGCCCCCCCCACCTAGTTCCACCACCCGTGGCTCTCACTAACGGCAAAGGCAGCCCCAAGGCCATCGATATGTACTTTGCGGATATTTCATGTCCTTGACACGCGCGGACAACACTTCGATAAAGACTGCCACCTAAAAGGTACATAGTGTTTTTGAACCAATCACAAAACTTGATTTGTGTAATTTCAGGGCTAGGCCCTTGAACAGGTCGTGCTCAACGAGCATTTTACCTCGGGCACAAACCAGGCACAGCTTGGGCTAGCCCGGGCATACAGGTCGAGCACTAGCAGGGCTATTCTCGAGTTTGACTCAGAAGCTGAAAAACTTTGCAGGCTTGGCCGGAGCTGGGTCAGAGTTACCGCTGCTGGACCTCGCCCAAGCTGTTTCCGACCACGGAGCCTACCCGAGTTGACTGCTGACTGGGAGGAGGTCCCATCCAATAGTCAGTGCCACGCTGAGGCCCCACTAAGAGCAGAGCAGACCCGGAGTGTCATCGATACGCATGTGTTACGGCCCGTATGGAAAATCGGCCCGTTTGCATACGGGCCGGCCCATTTGTAAACGGGCCAAATAGCCGGCCCGTATGCAAACGGGCCAGCAAATTGGCCCGTTTGCAAATGGGCTGATCCGTATGCAAACGGGCCAGCGATGTGGCCCGTTTGCAAAAAGTCTGGCCCGTTTGGGTTTTCTAGTATCCTGGCCCGTTTGCAAACCGGCCGGCCCGTTTACAAACTGGCCAGCCCGTTTGCAAACCGGCCGGTCCGTTTACAAATCAGCCGGCTCGTTTAAAACGGATTTGAGTAAAATGAATTCGCACGCAGCAGCGTTCTTGGAATGGGTCTACTGATCAAATTTCATGAAAATTAGCTCCAAATCGCATCATGCCTAATTTTTCCACTTCTGGACCGAAGCGCATTGGATAAATCCCGCCCACTCCACCTCCTGAGCATAATAGTGACCCGACCTGCCGCCGGAAGACCAAGCGTTGTACGCCTTCTTTTATCTGTGAAGTGCAGGGGTGATTGGACCGCCTCGTCGCCTTGAGACTTGCTGAATCTCTGGTAAATGTTATGCATGGTTGTGTACCTACGTTTAAGAATATTGCGTCATCCCTGGATTGAACCCTAAATATAGCATTAGAAATTTACTATCTTCGATTTCAGGTTATGCTCTATTTCTGGTTTGGGGAGAGGTCCATATTAAAATATTCATTTTTGAGTCATGGATTTAAGAATTTGATAAATATCCTGTGCCACCCCATCTGCATTTACAATCATACCTGGCCAGGATAATTAGATTAGAGGCAATGCCAGCGCCTCTCATCATAGAAGGTTTAGCTAAGGCTGCCATCTTTTCTAGGTAAAGGAAATTAAGTAGCTGAAACAAAGTTCCAAATTAATTTTCCATTTTATGCTGCAGTCTATCTTCCTCTGCTTTACTGAATCCAAATTGGCTGCTTCGGGGCCTTTCTAGGCAAATTATCCCAGGTAACATTACCTCCACCTTTTGCTGAGTGCCGGAACAGCTTAGCTTCGAAACTGGATGAGCATTTGAATCCAGGTCATTATCGAATTAGTTGTATTCAATACATATTTATTGGATTTTGGATTCGGATGATAGTCACTGGCCTAGTCTCTATGGCCAAAATGTGATCCGGATCGCATGCAGATGGAGTACGCGCGTTTTTTCACATCACTATGGCAGAGTCTGTGCTAAAGTGTTGGGAAAATAGCGCTTCATGAACTCGACGACTCCAAGATGTATCTGGATCTGCGGTTTGATCAGATTGCATTTGGACCATGAAAACTAAGTTGTATGGAAACTGATTGGGTCTGGTCTATTAGAGAAAGTCCGTATTTTTTAGTTTAATGCATCTAATTTTTCCATTTTCATGAATCTTTTTATTTCCCATGAATTTGTAAACTGGGCGATTAAATTAAGTTAATATTAATATCTGAACATGGCAAGCATTGTGACTGCACTGCATTCCATTTACATGCGTGCAGAAATGCTTGCAATGCTTGAATAGATTGCTGCTTGTAGAGCTTTAGCATTTAAGGATGACTGGTACCTACGTATTCAGTTATCAAAGTAAATATGTATCCGGAAATAACTTAGTGCTCCTTGTTTGCCAAAAAACAGTTTTAACGATGCTAAGAATCTGGCTTAGTCACAGGCAAAGACCACCTCTGGTGAACACCGGCATTATCTAGCCTCTGATCAGATTGGTTTTCGATTGTTGAATACTGTGGAAAATATGCCCTGAAAAGTGAATGCGGTCATATCATTTCCAATGTGCGTGTTGTCCTAAACCTCGTCTTGTGCCCACTCTCTTGCTTCATTAAGTTACCAATAATGATTATAATCAGGAACTATGTCGCAAGAGGAGTTCTTTGCTTATTTTTGTTGCTGCGAAAGATGAGAAAGCAACGAACACGCAGTCGGTGCCGAAGGTCACTTATGATGAGATTGTCAAAGACTTAGCGGACATTAAGGCTCATGGAAAGCTGTACTTAGCGAGACACTACCCGCGCTTCAAAAAGTATGATTTAATTACAATTGCAGGAGTGCAAAAGTTGATCAACAAAAACACATGACGAGAAATCATCCACAATGAGGAAGTCTTTGATGTTATTCATGAGCTGCACCTTTCACTGGGGCATCCTGGCAGTAGCAAGACGTTTAAAGGGAATGTGGCACCCTGGTCGAATCTTGGAATTTAGTGCAATTAGGGGTACTTTTAGCCAAAGTTCATGAAAGCGTCCATGATTTCCCTGAAAACATGTACAATAAGCTCGATATTTTTATTTTTAAAATGCTCCTCTATAGAAAGTAATAAGTCTCTGCCTGTGGATGATGTCATGATCTGACAACTACTACCATATTCAATAGGTTTCAAGGGCTTCGATTGGCTGATACTCACCATGACGTCAGCATATGTCGTCACACCAACAGCTGACAGTTGTGGCCTGCTACATGGGGTACATGTGGGGTTTATTTCAGGTAGGTTGTTAGCTTTTCTCTACGGAAGCTTTGAGTTTCAAGACAAACGATATATTGAGTGCCGGGTTTTCCAGCATGCTTTACAACTTGGCTATCTCAGTTAAAACTACGTTATTTGTACTTTACTGCGTTAAAGGGAAAGTGGTGTCACTTTCCCTTTAACGCAGTAAAGTACAAATACGCCAACATTAGCCGTGCAACTGTCGGGCTGTACCTAGAAACCTGCAAAAACTGCGAGACGAAGAAGACACGGCTACAGAATACAATAGTGTCTCTCTCAACCATTACTGATGACATGGCCAGACATGCTCAAGTCGACCTCAGCGACTGGCACAGTGAGAGGAAGGATGGATATTCCTATATACTAAATTGTCAGAATCACCTCACCAAATTCGTAGTGTTGCGTCCACTCCGACCAAAGTCAGAAGAACAGGTGGCGTACAACCTAGTTGACATTTTCTGTATCTTTGGAGCCAACCCCCAACATTCTGCAAGTAAGTTTTATCAGAAATGGTGTTGCAATCTGCGGGGAGCTGGTTCAAAATTTGTATTAAATGCACTGTTGCTTAAATCCACTGTTCTGCTGATCTCGTTGCCCTGATGTGGGCTGCAATATGAGAAACTGTATGCCAAAGCCGTGAACAAAGACAAAAACGCCTATGTTTTTATAAATTATCTTGAATTTGACTGCAAACATATTTAACAAGTATCTAGAATGACTAGTAACTTAATCAAAGTACATACTTACCTAGTATGAAAATTAATATTTCACTAAAACAGGGATCGCTAATGATCGCTTATGCCCAGGCTTATGCTTATGCTTAGGTGGTTTCAGAAGGATATATATCTATCAGTAAATATTTAACGGTATCATGACAGCTATTGATAGATATAGGGCAGTTTCATGACAAAAACTATTACCCAAAAACTTTCAGATCATTGATGGCGTGTTTCTCTTATTCAAATTATTATTGACATGGTTGACATGTCACTCACTTACACCTCGCGATTGACAATTTTTCTCCTAACCGACATACCATCAACTAAGTTGACTTGTCATTACCTGCTACCCACATCTTTATCAGCTTTGGCCCGTTTGCAAAAAGTCCGGCCGGTTTGCAAACGGGCCGGACGTTATGCAAACGGACCGGCCCATTTGCAAACGGGCCAATTTGCTGGCCCGTTTGCATACGGGCCAGCTATTTGGCCCGTTTACAAATGGGCCGGCCCGTTTGCAAACGGGCCGGTTTTCCATACGGGCCGTAACACATGCACCGCAGCTATATTTAGGTCACCAAACATGCATAGCAGGCCCCTGACTTATAAAGAGGGTCCTTTAAATGGTAAGGAATGCTCTAAGGTCAGCCGCACGAGCTCACTTGTTCAATATTTCAGGGATGGGTCACTGAAGCAAGTAAAGGAAAGCTAATCCGACAAGATAGCTGACGCATGGAGGTCCCAATTTAGGGAAAGGGGGTATAAAACGTCACTAATAGCTCGCCGTATGCATAGTTAAGGCCATTGGCATGCATGCGAGGTCCCCTAACTGATGAACGAGGAGCCTCCTCTAAATGGAAGACAACGGTCTTGCCATGTCGGTAACATTTACTTGCATTCCCCATATTTCAACGTCGGATCATTGGGCAGGTCATCGAAGCCCGTCTGGGGAAGTAAGCGGCTCGCGGAGGCCCCTTATGACAAAGGGACCTCCATAGTAAACGAAAAAATCATGATTAAGGTCCCTGTAATACATTGGGCACCTCCGACTAATAAAGGGGAAATTGAACTTTAAAAAATATTGGCAACAATTGTATGCATAGCATAACCGAATACCTTCCCCACCCCAGTGCGGAGGTCCCTAAATGCCAAAGGCCCACAAGGGACCAATGATAGGAATCTTCAGGGGTCGAAAAACCTGCCATTTTGCCACTCTAACTGGTGACAGCCAAAGGTGGGCAAGGTGACAAAGAGTAGCTGACATGCTCCTTGCAGACAAATGTGTGAACAAAATTGCCGAAATCGGCTCCTGTAGTTTGAGCTCACAATGTTTTTTCAACAACTAGGTGGCTCCGGGATGTCCATTGGTATCCTGCTAACGCAAAACGTGCCACATTTCACAGCCTAGGCTGGTGACAAATTTATGGTTTGAAATTTCCAATGGTGACACACTGAACACTTTTTTGACCCCTGAGAATCTTGGAATCTGGCCCCCATGAAAAATTCGTGGCGGCCCATGCTCGGTACATTGGTAAAAGACGATAGGGCGGTTTCAGCGCCGTTCAAATTGTATCCACATGACCATTGGTTTCTGAGATCGTGGGGGAAAGGATCAGAAATTGCCTCAAGGCAGTCATGGGCGCTGAAACCACCACAGCGTGACAATAAATGAGACATACATTGCTAAAAGTTTATTTATATATGTATTTATTTATTTATGCATCGCATATGAGTGACAGGGGCTTGCCCCCAGTAAAAGCTCAAGTCAGGGATAACATCCAGATTCCCTAAAATTACATACAAGACACATGTTAAAAACAAGTCAAGACAAAACGTAAATACAAGGTAAAAATAAAAAGATAAAAATATACAAAATAAAACTCTAAAAACATTAAAAAATACATATGTAAAGGACAACAATAAAATACAATGAAATAAAATAAATGGTGCGTTCCTACTGCCTAACATATTTCCGAGCTTGAGATTTGAACTGACCTGATGATAATCTAAATGGGTCAGCAAATGGACAGGCGAGCATAAAATCATTAAAAGCTTTGGGCAGCCGACAGTACACACCCCGCCTCACAGCCTCCTTTGTGTACAGTGGTACGCTCAGCAAAGTGCCTGCCATTGCACGTGTTCTTCTTGCCGGCACGTGAAGCGGGAGGCTACCAAGCAGAAAGGCGGAATCACACAAAATGTTGTGTGAAGCTCAATTCGAGGTCTGGCTACACTATGACTGAGAATTTTTTTATATTTTCTACACGATTCTGATGAAGGGCTGTGCCCGAATATATAATCTTCAGTGTTTTTACATTTCCGGATTCGAGGGGACAGGCCACCTTATCAATTTATCATCACCTTATCAACTTATCATCATGCTCCTCGCTGCAGTACTTCAAAACTTATCAACGTTAGATTTACGGAGGGTTGAGTAGAAACGGATGCTAGCCAGATAAGAAATTTATGTTGAATTTTTTCCAGTCTTTCCAGATGCGTTTTGGCAGACCCACCCCAAATAATACATCCAAACTCAAGAATTGAACGAACATTGGAAAAATATGTCGTCAAAATTGGCTTGGATTTCAATTTCGAGCTCGCTCTCACTCCTCCCACCGGATGGCCAGTCTGGAGCGACCGAATCATCACACCTTACATCCTGTTGGCTCGACTTACAATTTTATCTATATGTTCTGCGAATGTTAATTTGGAATCCAGCCAAACGCCAAGGTGCCGAATGAAATACTTTTTTAGGGCGTCGTTTTGAATTTTGTAGATGTTCAGCATCGGTTACTTCTTCAGAGAAATTGTACATGATGTGCATTTGCACGGATTAAGCTGCAGCTTCCAAAGATGAGACCAATCAGCCAAACGTGTCAAGTCAGCTTGAAGTAGCTCTGAGTCCTCAGGTGTCACAATTTTATGATACAATTTTACGTCGTCGGCGAAAAAAAGACAGTTCGTTTTAATTTTGTCCGAAAGATCATTGATGAAGACAGCAAACAGGATCGGTGAGATAATTCCACCCTCCGGCGTTCCATAGCGCACAGGTGTCCACTCAGAAAATTTTCTATTAACTACTACGCGTTGCTTTCGATTTGTGAGGTAAGAAGAGAGCCAATTGAGGGCGGCACCTGAGATTTGATAGGAGTTTTGTAACTTATGAAGCAGTAATTTGTGGTTGACACTCTGAAACGCCGAGAAGTATTCGGTGTATATGACGTCAGTTTGATTACTAGATAAGATCGCCTCCCACGCCGTTTTTAGAATACAAGCTAAATTTGAATCACAAGAGCGGCGTGGGACAAAGCAATGTTGGTTTGGGGCCAGGACCGGTTGAACATGAGAGATAAGTGCGTCACATACACAGCGCTCCAGAATCTTGCCGAACAGTTGGGTGAGTGAGATAGAGCGGTAATTTGAAGCGAGTTTTTTAGAACCCTTTTTTGCACAGGAACGATGTTCGCTTCCGCCCACCTGCCCGGAAAAGCTCCCCGCTGAACACAAATGTTGAACAAGATGACCAAGGGAGTTACCAATTGTTCACTACATTCTTTAATAACACGCGCACTAATGTTATCCGGCCCACAGGCTTTGCGGGCCTGTAACGATGTGAGTGCGCGGCGAACATCTCATTCAGTCACCAAAAAACGATTCAGAAGTGGCAGATCAAATACCGGAGGAGAAGGATACACTTGTACATGAGGCTCAGTGAATTTCCTAGCGAACGCTTGGTTCAGGAGATTTGCCCGCTCTACATCGCCATGAACCTCAGTGTTGCCGTCCAGCATCACAGAAAGAGAGCCTTTAGTTCCACGTATACATTTGAGGTAACTCCAAAAACGTTTGAGATTGGTTTCAAAGTCACCAATCATATCCTTTAGATATTTTAAGTATTTGGAACATGTCATGTTCTTGAATTTTCTACACACACACACATATATATATATATATATATATATATATATATATATATATATATATATATATATATATATTTCTGTCAGATCTTACTCTGAGATAAGTGCAAAATTTCCCCTCGTACATAAGCGGTGCATGTTCTGATGCCCTTGAACTATCAATTATTAATAAAATACGAGTGTTTCCCTCCAGGCGAGCGAGGACGTGCAAGAGGACACTACCTAGCCTCGTGATCTGTTGCACTTATCTCAGAGTAAGATCTGACAGAAATATATACCTATTCCAAATATCTTCATTTTGTTTGATATTTCCTGCCCGTGGTCTAATTTACTAAGAGACCACTGCAGTTGGTTCCAAAGATTACGAAATAGTTGGCGCACCAAATGAACATATTAAAATGCTCTGTGGGCGGTTGAATAAAAAAAGACCAGTCGGTATACACTTCCCTATTGTTAATCTAGAACTTTGGTGACACTAACCATACATCAAGTCACCGTGCATGAGTCCGTTTTTTATTGAAACGCCCCGCCCGGCAAAAAAATTCACCTTCTTTCTTGCTCAGGCGTTGAAACACAGCTCTGAAAATAGCAGCTGGAATCTGTCGTCTCCTTACAGCTACGTCACCTCTTTTTACGACTCGACGCAACTTCGTGCGCTCGCTCGCCAAGGTAAATAAAAACGTCCTAATCCACTTTTAATTATTGCCAGACGCGCTTCCTTTTAATTTTTTCTCGGCTCCTTAATTAAAAACGCGCGCCTGGCACCGTGTGAGTTATGTTTGCCGACGCCAGCGGCGGAGGAGAGGGGACAGAGAACGTCGCAGCCAGGTTCTGACGACACTGTCACTGCCGCTGTTGCAGACTCCGACAGCCGGCTCAGAACGCGACATGCGAAAATATACAACAGACGGTTGCGTGGAGGACAAGCAGTAGTCTGAAAACGACACTGAAATGCTTCATTTTACGTGTATGTCTATGTAATCTGAATCGGGCATATCATGTTGGTTTCCTTGCAAAATATGTTACTTTCATATAAAGTATGCTGTCATGGCTTCTTCCATCGGACAAGTTGGGCTGTGACGTCATCTCCAAACTAAAAGGGCGTGACGTGTGCTCTAAAAAAATGTTAGAGGAAATACATCCATCATTGATACACCATGTATGTATTAGGGGCCCTTTTGGAAAATGTTCAGTGATTTATTGGAACCAGTCGATTTCTAATGTTCTCGGACCCGCTTATTTCTAATCTAGCATCGAAAAGTGGTTTTTCGAATTTTCTTTGACCGCACCTATGGTTTGAGGTTTTCGGAAAAAAACAGAAAAATGCTACTTTTATAGGCCCTGTGGAGTAGTCATCAACGTTACCACTAAACAAAGTTACTGGCTCGATAAAAGAGCTTCTCAACTGCAATCCTGTCAAAACTGCATGTTCGTAACATTTTCTGTTCTCGAGTTATTGCATTTCAAACGGATTCTGAGGCCAGCGGCGACATACTGTGCCGCATGGCTTGTCACTACTTTTGTGGGCGGAATATCCCATCAAGTGTGCTGATCCGGTATATTTAAATCTGGAGCTCTTCCATTATTTTTAATGTACATTCTGCCAGTATGCATAATATTTCATGATTTTTTTCAGCATTCGAGACGGCAGGGGCGGATTTAAGTCAACCGTTGAGGGAGAACTAAAATCGACTAAACTCATGAATACAACTTCAGTGTTTTCTTTTTACGGAAGGAGTCCAAATCGGCTTTTTTGGATGACCACGGCCACATTAAGCGAGGGTGGGCGAATTGGGGCCAGTGTCGGATCCAGGAATTCATTTGGGGGGGGCTAAGGGCTCGAGCCTTCCCTCGGCCTGTGGCTATACATCTACTATTGGCACTCTGACATTGGGGGGACTTGAACCCCGTTGCATCCACCACTGGTTGGAGCCAGGGGCGTGGCCACCGGTGGGGGGCGGAGCCGGGGGCCGGGCCCCCACTTCTGGCCGGAAATACCACTGCAGATGCCGAATTTAAGTAGGCATGGGGCTTTCAAGGGTTTTTCCACTGCCCCCTCCCCCACTTTAGCTACGTATCCAGGGCTACACTTATCTCACGACACATACTGACTGAGACCCCTCCCCTATGAGGCATCTGTGTGAATCCAGATCAAATATTTCTGCTTTATCTCAGCAGTGTGAATTTCGTAACAGAAATACACTTCTACAAATGGTACACTTCTCACATTCGTCTTGTCGATTCGGACCAAAATGCTCAAGCGAGCGATCGTTGGGGTAGGTCGGTTTGGAACATTTGTCTAATTACTTTGTCCTCACGCCGCCGGCGAAGATTTATCGAAGGCCGCGAAGGCGTGACTGGAATGTAGTCTTCCAGTCGCGTCTTCGGCGTGGGCACCTGGTGACTGGTGCCATAACCAGACCGCCAGGCGAGTGCTGCTGTCAAGACGATGTTGTCCAGGCTGGAAAACCCAGATGGACTAAGATAATGAAGTCATAATTAAAGCCATGAAGGCATAATGATGTCACAATTATTTCATATGGGACGCTACACAAATGTCTAATTACGCCACTTTCATTTCTTCTCAAATGACGACACCGACATAATCGCTAGATATTTCACACTATTAAGCTGATGGAAAAATACAACGCATAATCCCTAAATGCCAATTCAAATTTGACATTCTGTTTTTTCTTCAAAAGCGTAAATGAACCGGAATATGTAACATGTAGTAAAACAGAAACGCATATGATGTTGTCGATTAACACAGATAAATCGGAAAAAATGATTTTTTTATGTGAAAGCGCCGAAGCAATAAGTTCACCGTTACTTATTGCATTAAGTTACTTATTTCCAAAAACGGCCTTATGCAGTCATTTCTACGTTAACGCACCGAACAATATTGCAAGACTTCCAGGCTGTCACAAATGAATTGTACGCAACATAACTTTGCATCACTGCTCATAGAAACTCTCTCACCAAAAGGCGGAACACTTAATTCCTTGTCAGATCACTGGTCATATCGGAGGCGGAAGTGACTATTTGTCACCGCTTCAGGTTCTGCGTTTAGTGACCTTAGATGCTTTCGCCGCATCCGCGTCACAATTCCGCTCCCACGGACATGCTAGGTATCTGTGTACATACATACATACATCCTGCATAGCATGTTACACAAACTCAGAGGCGATCATCCATTGCCAGATATGTATGCATGAGGGTACATTTTTAGGCATTGGGCTGGTGGCAACTCGGCTGAAAGGGGCACATTTCTCCATCAAAAGGACACTTTCAGATCATCGAAAGGGCATCCAAAAATGAGTCAGTTGCCTATTTTATGCACAAAGACGCCTTTATGGCTTGGTGCGAGGCATGCTCTGGCCTGGAAGACTCTGTGGGACATTCAACGGTGGAAAACAGCTTGCCGTCGCCAAACTATGTTGCAATAAATTCCTGTTGCACAATGTCGGTCTTTGGCAGCTTTATTGGAGAAAAAAGTATCAACATGAATCTGCATTTTTAGCGTACACTGACATTCTTCGTCTTTCTGCTTTGATTCATCTGAGCTTTTCTGCTTTGATTCTGCTTGTGGGAGTTCAGATGAACTGAAGGGGGGATGGTCGAGTAGGGAGGGCAGGGCTCAGGTGGGCATTAGGCATTAGGTGGAGTGAAAAAAATTCAAACTAAATGGATCGTTCCTTAACATTGTGTTTATATTGCGCTAGGCTTTATGAAACTCAGAAGTGAAAGATTTTTGGAAATCGGACCACGGGAACATGAGCAATATCAAGCATTTATGCATGGATGGTTCAGTAACTTTTGGCGTTGCAGTCTCCATCGGAAATCTTTGGTGCTAGTGTACGGTGGTTTAAGCGCTAGCTGTTAGAGCAGATCACGTGCGTTTTGAACCGTGGGGATCACCCCAAACACATGTTGGGGGTGGAATATAGATCCCAACTAGTGGATTGGTATATTTTGGTTGCAGTGGCGGATGTAAGAGGGAGGGGGCAGGGGCTCAAACCCCTTCCCCGAAATGTCTGAGTGCCCATAGTAAATGCATGGCTGGAGGCTTTCCGAGGTAGTGACGGATTGACGGGGAATCCAGTACGATTACAAGACACAGCAATCACTCCACCGATTTTTGTTTCATGGATAGGTTCATGTCATGCTTCGTATAAGATGTTGGCAAAAGTTCTTGAAACTTGATCCCCGCCTTACTGTACCCGTCGCGCCTCTCAAGCCCTAGCACGGAACGTGACGCCTCGGTCACTAGTTTGAAAAGAATGTGGCAGCTTGGTTCCACGAATTTGGTTTATATAGGGGCATTTTTAGCCGAAAATCATAAAAACGTCCTTGATTTCTCTGCAAAATGTACAATGAGCTCAATACTTTGATTTTAAAAGGCTCCTCTAGGGTGAAAAATAAACCTCTGCCTGCGGATGACGTCATGATAAGGCAACAACTACCATATCTAATAGGCTTCAAGGGCTTCAATTGGCTGATTTATCACCCTGACGTCAGCGCTATCGTCACACCAACAGCTGACAACTGTGTCCGCCTGGCTGGGGTAGATTTGAGGTACATTTCAGGTAGGTTTTTAGCTTTTATCCACGGAAACTTTGAGTTTCAAGACAAATTATATATTGAATACCGGGTTTTCCGGCACCCTTTACAAATTAGCCTATCTCAGTTAAAATCACGTTATCAAGGTACCACATTCCCTTTAATTGCAGTGCCGATACATATCAGGAGTAGTTTTTCTCGCAAATCTCACATGCTATTTTTCTCGCTCCAATCGGCTGATCTCTCTTTCACCAGTCGACCTTTCCGCAAGACATCCCTCAATGTTGGAAGCTCTGAAACGGGAAGCTCGGCCGATGGGCCAATCAGATCTCTGTCCTATGCTTCTCGCCTGAGTCGTCTACTCCTATTCCTCGGCATTTTCGGTTTTAAATAAAGATCCTTAGGAAGTCGAAGAAATGCTTCTGTTCTCGCTTTTTTACAGCGACGGCACACAAGTAGCACCTTCCGTGTAGATACAGAAAAGAAACACACAGATGTCGATTTGCATTTCCGACGACCTGGTACGTTTTACAAACTGCCTCGATGCAAGATCACTAAATATTGCTTCCCCTGTCTTTTCCCAGTTTTTGGGTGTGTCACAATCCAAACCAGCGAAAATTTTGTAGTGACTAATGTGTTGCCAGCGGTAACTTGTCTCGGCACCAAACTTTACCTTTCTCATCCCTCCAATTTGCGGATATCCCACTAAGGTGTGCACTGAACATGAAAGCTGTGAGCACCTGGTGGCAACTTAAGCTGCCATATCTTCTGGGATAGTGGTCGTTGCTCCGGTGGTATGCCGTTCCAACTCAGGAAACTACAGTACAGTTGCCAGGCAACTACAGTTGCCATTGTCACTCGCCTTAAAAGAGATTCGTCAATGAGTCTTGCACATACCTAATACACAACAGAAAAGTGGCAGATCCAGGACCATATTTGGGGGGGGCTAGGGGCTCGGGCCACCCCCGTCACTACCTCGAACAGCCTCAGCTATGCATCTACTTTGGGCACTCAGATATTTCGGGGAGGGGTTTTGAGCCCCCTGCCCCCTCTTGCATCCGCCACTGCAGCTGAAATATACCTATCCACTAGCTGGGATCTATTTTCACCTCTTGCATCTGTTTTGGGTGATACCCACGCTTCAAAACGCACGTAATCTGCTCTAACAACAACCAACGTACGCCAGCACCAAATATTTCCAACGGAAACTGCAACGTCAAAAGTTTCTCAAACATCCATGTATAAATGCTCGATATTGCTCATGTTCCCGTGGTCCGATGTTCAAAATTCTTTCACTTCTGACTTTCATAAGGCCTAGCGCAATAGAAAAATAATGTTAAGGAGCGATCCAAATAATTTTGATTTTTTTCACTCTACCCAAGTGGGCATTTAGATGAGACCGAGAAAAGAAAAAGGGTGGAAGGCAGGGTAGGCATGGTGGACCGTCAGATGGGCCCGGAAAAGATAGAGAAGAAGGGGCGGATAGATGGTACTCGGAAATACGGAGAAGAGAGAAAGGCAGGGCGGTCACTCTAAAAGAGCCAAACAGAAGGAACAAGAAGCACAAACACTACACTACAGGTGGGTAGTCAAATAGGGCCTACGGGCCAGAGAAGAGAGGGGGGGGTACTGGTGAAGAAATACACGGAGCCGGGAAAGATGGACAGGAGGGGGCGGCAGAAATATGATGGAAATTCAAATAGAGCCGGACAGGGTGGATAAGAACGGCGGGCAGGGCAGTGGTGGGCAGTTTCGCTCCCACACAAGGCAGCGAAACAGAGAACAGGGCACTGACGGACAGTGAAACAGAGGCGAGTAGCTACCCAGTCACAGACCCGTCAAATATCAGTAAATGTCCGAACATTGACGAGGGTAGAGTAGTACAAGAGTAGAGATAGCGAATGCAGTTAAGATTGCGGTAACTCATATTTACAATTATGGGCACATACTTCTAGTGGACACTAGGCCGCTCACTGGTGGGCGCAGCATACGGCACGGAATCGGGATGGGAGCTTCTGTGAGGCACACGATAAACCCTTCACTGACACCAGTCTAACTCGTACCTGCCGTCAATTTCACAGTGCGATACGTCTCCGACCTCTGCCCCCCCTTAAACAGCTGACCAGGTCCAACCAATGCGAATATCGGCGCAGCGTTGCTGCCGCGAGAATAAGCTTGTCACCAGTATGAGCCAAAGGCAACAATGAGAACAAAACAGCTGATTTTTAAGAGTGGAAAGAATCCAAGGAACCGGAGGCTGGATATTTGACGGTTCTCTTATCTTTGAAGTAGTAGTGTAAGGCGGATGAACGGCATGCTAAGAAACCGGTTTACCAATTCCAACACAATACATTTGCGTTTTGAATTTAATTATGAAGTAAGGATCTGAGTTTGTGTGACCATCCGCGTTATGATTGCATTTAATTTGTTGTCTGTTGCAACGGTGTGGCCACCTCTAGGGAACCCTACAGCCAGAGAGGAACGGTACGTCAGTTCAATTGTGTACAAGTGCTTAGCAGAACCAAGCAGTTTCGCTCCCAATTCCATAAGGTGGTGCAGGACGTTGACTAAGCGTTCAACCGTCCGCTATCGCCAGCTATCATCAGCTTAAATATTAGCATGGGAACCAGCATATGCTTAGCAGGCAGGATGTCTCTCACGGCACGTCTATAAACAGTAATGGAAAGGGTGAAAATTACCCACTCCTGATACCAGCCTTGTTCGCTGCTTCGCTTCGCTGCTACTCTTTAGCTGCCAGCCATGTTAAGGTTTACGTTGGCGCTTTCGGCCCTAACTGTTGCCGCAGGTGAGATAAAACCCTACATCCGAAGCCGTATAAATTCATCACTCCAGCATCGTTGAACCCCAAGTAAAAAACAGAAGCTAGATAAAGAACGTAATGTTGATAAATATGTGACACTGAACTCTGACAGGATTGCGATCTTTAACACGCGCAGAGAAGAGGGTCCTTAAGTGCCCCCCACCTATTTTTCCGAGGTGGCAGGAGAACGGTTTGCCAACAGAAAACGCCACTTCGCTACATTGGAGAGCATTTATGAGTGTCGATTGGTGAAAAAGGAAAGTTGATCTATAATATATTTTACTTATAAGGTTTAAAAGTCAGAACTATATTTTGACACCGTTGCAATCGCGTGGTCGCACCAGTTCGCCTGCACTGTAGACCAAGCGGTGACTTAATAACGTCATATAATTGGATATATGGGCAATTCCAGCACCAATCGACCAAGGCCTACACGGTACCTCTCCGATTTTCTTTAAAATTGGCATATAGGGTTCTCATGGACCCCGAAGCTGAATCTGAGAGTTTCAGCTCAATCGGAATAAAACTTTAGAAGTTATTGCCTCAGGCATTTTTTGAAAATCTGCTTACAGTGCATTTTTTAGATGACCATACAACCGACAGAGACTGATGAACTATGTATTAAATATACCTTTTCCTGTCTGAAATGAACCGAAAAACTCGAATCTGAAGTCCGTTTGACCCTAGGTCACTTGTGAAAATAATTATGATTTGACCTTGACCTAAGGTCATGTCCCAAATTTGCTGGTACACCTTGTTTTCAAAATGGAATATCTCAAATTTAAGATTGAACTTTTTCCGTCCAATAAAATAGGTTAGAACATCCGTTTTTTATATCTACTAGTGTTTTTAACACGCACAGTGGAGGATGGTCTGGTGTCAACACGTAATGAAGGGGGTCCCGAAATGCCTCCCCTGAAATCTTGCCAATTAAGAGGGTTAGGAAAACGCATGTTCCGGGATTTGTGAGGCCTGTAAACTGTTTTATTTGAGCTCAATTGTATGGACTTATATCTATATCTTTAAGGTCAAATCAGGTCATATATGTTAAATGTTTGTACGTCATACCGGACACCTTTAGTGAAGTGCCGTGATTATACGGAAAAAGTTGCGAAACGTTTGAAATATATAACAGTGATATATTGAAACAGTGATATTGAAAAATATAACAGTACGGTGACAGTGGACACCCTCACGTCAAAGGAGCCCAAGATAGGAGGAGGTTAGGGAGTATTTATACTCTTTTGACTCCGTGCAAATGGCTTCTGAAGATATTACGTTCAAAGAATGGTCAAAATCAGAGAGAGAATCGACGCGTTCGGATTGCGTGGATAATATAGAGCGATTTGTTGATCCCCTGAGTGAGAATGTATGTAACCTAACCCATCACCACTACATATATATGGCTCAAGGGCATTATATAGCAAACTGGAAGGAAAAGGCACCAAAGGGGGAAAGCCGTAGTCATCGATGACTTATCAGAAAATAATACATGTGCTGCGCAAAATGCTGCTCAGTCGTATCACTGGTCTGCAAAGCAGGTGACTGTACACCTTTTTGTTCCATACTGGATTGAGGATGGAGTCCGGTGCAGTAGAAGTTTTTTTTAAGTGACGACTTAAAGCACTCTCACGTCATGGCTCATATCTTGCAGCACAAACTCGTACCTTGGCTACGCACCCACATGCCAAGTTTGAAGAAAACACATTACGTATCAGACGGGTGCGGTGGCCAATACAAAAACAATTTTCACTTTATCAATGCTTGTTATCATCCAGACAGACTTTCAAATACCATGTGAATAACGCTTTTTGCTACCAGCCACGGGAAGAACGCCTGTGACGGAGTTGGCGGTAAAGTTAGAAGAAGAACAGCCAAGGTAAGCAAGGTAAAGGAGAGAAGAAAAGGATCAGATCTTGGATCTTCTATTGATGTTCTCTTTTCTGACGCAATACTTCGACACCACAATCCATTTCGCGTTTGTCAGTAGAGAGGAGGTCTTTGAAATGTCAAAACGACTGATACAGTGGTACAGCTCGGCGTTGAAGATCAAGGGCACCCAACGGTTTCATCGTTTCACACCCGTAAACCTGAACACCATGCAGGTGCGAGAGCTCTCTGAAGACATCGACGGAACCAGTGGCAGATCTAGCCGGTCGGTTTGGGAGGAGCAAACCAAAGTCAAAAAGGAAAAAAGAGAAAAAACGTCACGCAGTGAAAAATTGTGCTACAATAATATGATTTGACAGTAGGATTTGGGATATTTGAGCCAAAAGGCAAAAAAACGTCACGGGGTGAAAAAGTATGGGCACAAAATACTTTTTTCTATCCAAGACCCAATATTTACACTGAACTTAGCTGGTTCTGTTTGAAGTTGAGAGTTGAAGCACCGAAATTTTGCTTATAAATTAAAAATGAATCGGGGCATAAAGCAGGCCGACCGCTTGGGGAGGGGGGGCAAAACATAGTTTTGCCCCTAGCTTTCCATTTGGGGGACATGCCGTTTTTGCTTCCCCCTGGATCCGCCACTGGACGGAACAGAGCTGTCTACTGTGACAGCGTAAGGTCAGCTCAGCACAAAGACAGCTCATGGAGGCGCCGGCTCCCGTATTTCGGTGCATTGTTGCAAACCGGTGTCCGGTGTACATACATACATATTTTTCCACGTGTTGACAAATGCTTGCTTCCTTTAACTTCAAGGAGAGTAAAATCGCGCAAAGATATCGTCAAGGAGAGAGTATTGCTCTAGTACTAACTCGCGAGTGGAAAATGCTTGCTTCGGTCCGATGCAGAAAAAACTTATTTGAATCGACGCGATAGGCGAGTTCTATATATGAACACGGGAAACCACGATTGCCTTATTTGGCTTTCTTCAGACTTCTAGCACTGTTCCTATTGTATCACCATTTTGTCCCACTACCTTTCCAATATGCTGTCGAAGCCCCAGCGACGAGTTATCATCATCCTTTAAAGCACTGTAATGAGCATTAACACGCAGTCGGACAGGGCTTAAGCATAATTACCCGAGGTGGCCGGAAACCCTTCATGGCAGAAAAACAACATCGATGAGCGAGTTAATTTTGGAAAGAACTTTGAAAATCTGTCCTCTATGTTTACGCACTGACTGACCTACAGGCTTACAAAATCAGATGTATATTTCTAAATAGCCATAATCTGCGGTCACATAAGCACCGCCACCGGAAAAAAGTGGGGCCAGTCAAACTTAAACCTGATGCTGACAAAAACCTTTCCATGATATGACCAAAAACTGTTCAAATTTGGGCTCCTCGATGCCCTCCACAGTTACCGTTTATGCAAATTTCAGGTTTTCTCCCATTTTGACTGAGATAAGGAAATTTTGGGCCAAAAAGTGGGGGCCAGGCCCCCTGGCCTTCTTTTCCGACGCCTATGTGCGGTCACACCAGTTCAAATGCATTGCAGACCTAGCGATGCGACGAAAACGTAGCATCGTCAGAGTTGTATGTTAAGATCATTTCACTAGATCATAGGTTACAGACCAAGGTCATATAAACATTATCGCAATTGTTGATCGCACAGCTTTCGGTCACATGACGTTCCCTGGCAATACGTGTATGATGTTTTTATGTTACAGCTGAGGTTACAGAATGATAAGTTCCAGGTCACAGGCCAAAGACCGTGGGTCAAGGTCAAACTCATTGATTGCTTAATGGTTGCTTCTATGCAAGCTTCAACGTATGTGCATCCATTATGGAAATATCTCACGTTGTGGTGTCATTGTCAATTACCTTGACCGACCTCGACCTAAATATTCCAGAGAACAATTTATATCTTCTCTTTATGAAATTTGCCCGCTCAAAGTGTATTCGCGACTTTGTTTCGCACAGTAACGGCATTTCGCTAAGTGTCAGGTACGGCCTACATTTGACCTCTATGACCTCATTTGACCTTGAGGATACTGGTCTAGGTCCATGAAATCTAGCCTAAAAAACACATTCTACAGCCCTCACAAAACCCGCAACACGCGTTTTGCTAACCCTCTTAATTGGTGAAATCTCAGGGGAGGCATTTCGGGACCCCTTCATTACGTGTTGATGCCAGGCTACCCTCCACTAAGCGTGTTAAAAACACTAGTAGATATAAAAAACGGATGTTCTAACCTATTTTAATGGAAGGAAAAAAGTTCAATCTTTAATTTGGAATATGCCATTTTGAACAAAAGGTGTACCAGCAAATTTTTAATGTGACCCTAGGTCAAGGTCAAATCACAACTTTTTTCACAAGTAACCTAGGGTCAAACAGACTTCAGATTCGAGTTCTTCGGCGCATTTCAGACAGGAAAATATATACTTTAAGCATATTTCATCAGTCTCTGTGGGTTTTATGATCACCTAAAAAATGCACTGTAAGCAGATTTTCAAAAAATGCCTGAGGCAATAACTTCTAAAGTTTTACTCCAATCGAGCTAAAACTTTCAGATTCGTCTTTACGGCCCATGAGAACCCTATAAAATTATTTTGAAGAAAATCGAAGAGGTACCGTGTAGATTTGCCATTTGGCTGGTCGATTGGTGCTGGAATTGACCATATGTCAAGGTCACATGAAGGTCAAGATCACTGACCCCAGTATTCCGATTAAATGGCATTATTCAGTGCGACATGTGCTATCCCATGACTTAGTTAAGACCACTCAATGTCAAGGTCACATATCAAGGTCCAAGGTTTTTTCAAGGTCAAACTCTCATCTCCAGTCCAAAGGCTGCTATAGTGCAAGCTACATTGTACATTATTTGTAATATGTCATATTGTTACGTTATCGGTCAGTTACCTTGAATGGCATGACCTCAAGCTTTCAGAGAACATTGCATGGGGCCTTCCCTCTATGACTCCAGTCCGTTGTTGGTGTATTCCCGGTTTTTTACGCATAATTACGGCTTTTCCTAATAGGTTTCCAGCAAAACCCAGATTTTACGTTTATGAGCTCGTTTGTTTGATCTTGGAAATATCGACCTAGGAGAATAAAGCTTAAGCATAGTTTAGATCACCATCGCCCTCATACACCCCCAAATGAATGTTTTTCTAACCCTTTTGGTTTTTTATATCTCAGGGGGGAATTTTTGGACCCCCTCCACTGCACGTTGACGCCAGAACCCTCTCTACTACGCGTGTTAAGTACAGGAGCATAGCCATAGTTGTACTCATAGCCATACAGGACACACAAATGTCCAATTTTATGTCTATAAAAATTATGGCATGCTGCAGAGCTTAAAGGGAAATAACAACAACGAAAAGACGGAATCACTCCGTTCAAATGCTTCTGGTTCTGTTCTTTCAAAGGCTACTGGTGTTGCCCGGACTGATGCCCCTAGGTGTGTCGAGTTAAGTAGAGTGGTGAAATGCAGGCGCGGGGGAATAACCTTCCAATGCTAACCAGTCTGTTCTTTTGACAGGTGATTCTCCCAGATGTCCACTCGGCTTCATACCGCTTTATGAGGACGCCCTGACGGCATCCTGCTATCTGAGGTCCCACTTTACCGCGAACTGGGAGGCGGCCTCGCGCTTCTGTAAGAAAGCCGACGCTAACAGCACGATGCACCAGCCGCAGCTGGCCAGCGTCCACTCGCTGTGGGAGAACTCGTTCGTGTTCGACAACGTCTCGCACTCGGAGACAGTGTGGCTTGGTCTTCGCCAGCAGCCGTATATCCCTGAGGGGAAGTGGTTCTGGGAGGACGACAGCACGTTCAACTGGGAGCTGTGACAGGACGGACACCCGGCACCTACCGACTCCGGCATGTGCGCCCGCATGCTGAGAGGAAAAGACTCTCGCCTCGGGGAGTGGGTCGATGATGACTGCGGAAGCAGCTACCACTTCGTCTGCAAGGTAGCTGCTACGTAGGGTAAATGCGACGAGGGTGACAGCGGAATATCAATTTGGCCTGAAGCTGGTGAAAAACATGAACTTTAAGTTATGAGAGGCCTACTTGGACATTGCATACTACCAGAAAATAGTGTAAAATGTTTGTCTGTTTCGGAATATCTAGCATGATAAGCTGGGAACTTAGTGTTCAAAATGCGCTGGTCGTTCAATAAAATAACCTTTGATAGGACACATCCTAAATTCCCTGCCCTATGTACGCCCCTCCCAAACCTATGCATCATATGAGAAAGATAAAGCCAAATTCAATACTTTTGACCCAGAAAAGTTTTAATATGTTTCATGTCACAGACATCACTTAATATCCCTGTGCCCGATGGCCCGCTTTCAGAAGATTGCTGGGATCCGATTTTGCAGGGGTTTCGAAATGTTACCGATGAAAGCAGACGTTTAGGACTAAATAAGGAACGAATGACATAAATATGGGTAGGTATAAATGTCCCAGGTATGCCCACTGAAGTGCCAGTTCACGAAAGTCAAACTAATGTGGAAGCAAAACCCCTTATACCAAACTCATTTGGACAACTGATTAATACACGCACGGGGGGGCTGGGAGCAGGCGCGCACCCAGGATTTTCGTAAGGGGTGGGCCCGGCTGACGAGGGGGGCGCCAAGCCGGCGGAGGGGGCGCCACTTTACCTTAGGGGGCGCCACTTTTATACTCAAAGGGCGGCCAATCGTCGCATCCTGGGGGGGAGTGGGAGCTGAACATTTCTTGCCTCGCAGACCTAGTTTAAGCTGGTTTTTTAGGGGCGCCACTTTCCTTAAGGGGAAGGAAGCCGGGTCCGCTGCCCCCCCCACTTAGGTGCGCTACTGGCGGTACTGGCGATTAATAATGTGCTACCAAATATACAGTCTTTCTGGGAGCCGGATGCGACAGCGGCCCAGCTCAGGACTGGTTTTCATATTCTTAGAAAGCACTGCGTGCTAAACGAGATGAAGGCAGTAGTTCATCGGTTGAATCACTGTAATCGAAGGTATGACATTGTTTAAGCGTGCTGGAGGCAACCGTGCTAAATTATTTCTTTTGTTACCTTCATTTTTATTCTCCGATAATTCCATGCCGTATTCAACAAATGGCCTTAAACGCAAAAACGATGAAGCACCCGTAATAAAAAACAGATGAACATGGTATTTCGAAATATTTCCGATGTATATTCCCAGGAAACCACCAAAATTTAGTTCACTTTTGCAAGAAATTTCAATCACACACTGCACTATCACAGCACACACACAATGAGCAATGGCGAAAAATCACTAAAAGCCAGGGATCTAATAGTTATAAGACGATACAAGCCGAGACATAAGCAATGATTTAATATCAGGGGCTACCTTTTCCTCAAATGCTTCAGGTCAAGGCCCGTCCTCGCCGCCAAGCGGTCATTTTGTTTGCATTTTTGTGACGTCACGGCGGGCAGATCTGGACCTGTTTGAACGTTACATGCTTGGAAGTGCTCCCTATTCGCGAAAACAAAACCACAGAACTTGCTTCAATGACTGGTGCGGAAGTTGAAATAAACTTTAATCAATAAACAAAAGTGGCAGAATTCGATCCCAGTCATTTTTGCGCGTATTAGTAGCCTAACTTAGTTCAAAATTTGTCATTTATATTCGTCTTCAAATGTGGCGCAGGCAACCAGTTAAGTACGACAGAAGAGTTCCTACAAATATGGAGGCTATTAATATCTGGCAACGAAACATCAAATATTGCAAAAACTCACCTTTTGAGCCATTTTTCAGCCATTGGGGTTTTTGGGCACGTCAGCAGCTAAGGCTGTGTGCCATTTTGCAGCCAAAATATGGCCCAATTCATCATTTTCAGCACAAAATACCCCGGAAACCACCCCTATCTCGAATTGCATCAGGGTGCCACATTCCCTTTAAAACAGTTCAAAGGGGAGCCTCCGTGCGTGTGAGGGTGTCAACGAATAAGCGACCAAGAGGATGACTGTGTGTTTGGAATGGGTTTGTGTTTTTATCAGAATAGATTCGGAAATCTTACGGTCAGGCCCATCTCTAGCGTGTTTCACTGACCCCTGCGCCCACCTTCTAGGTTTTTGTGACCCTGCCCGGTCCGGATGGTGCCCCTCCTTTACGACAAGCCCCTCCCCCCGATTGGCAATTCTGGATCCCCTATGCTTTCCCGATTTGAAAATAATTATTGCGCTTACGATTTTAAGGTTGACATAATACCTTGACGCACTCAGATATGGATGAGTTGAGGACAGCATTTACATGTGAAAGACTTTTCCCATGTTGGCTACATACCTGCAGAAATCCAGGATAGACCGTGAATGACACGCGGCGGACTCCAAAGCCATTTGCTTTTTCTTTGCCCTATTTTGCGCACCCGACATTTTGCGACGTTTCTTTGGCAAAGGCTCCATGTTTCTGAGAAATTGGCACCTAGCCTGCTATCTCCCCTTATTTTCTAGTATGCAACAGCTGGGCAACGGCGGCAATTGCGCCAATTGCGCCAGCTGCGCGAATACAATTCGTCAAGCACAACAAACATCAATTCCATCAAAACAATTCGTGCAGCAGTGCACAACAAACATCTGAAGCCAATTTCATAAACGCTCTATGAGTAAGTACTACGTAGCTAGCGAGTATTTACTACCTAACAATTTCATAAAAGGTTGTTAGTAGATACTTTGATAGTCTGACAAGGTATTTAGTCATATAGGTATAACTAGGGAACTCTCCCGATCCCCCCTCTGATTGGTCGGTGAGTTTCACAAAAGTTTATGAAATTGTTTATTTATGAAATTGGCTTCTGGTAGATAATTCCAGGGGCGGATTCAGGAGCAGCAATCCGCCCATGACCCCCTAATGTCACCACGCCACCCCTCTTTTGGCAGTGCCTTTGGAAAACACTTTTGGGGGATTTTTGGCCGTCCGGTGCCCTCCCTAAACGATTCTTTTGGATTCACCCCTGGGGATTTCCCTGATTGAACGCTGGCGCTGCGTGCGCATCCACGTGATCGTTTCCTGGCTGCGACGGTTATTATCACATGATCGTGGGTTTCAGAATTCAGAAGATTTAATTGCTCGACAGACCTAGTGTAAACCGTTTTTTTTAAAAACTTCCCGGCCTTTGGGGGCAAAATATAGTTTGGCCCCCCTTCCAGCGCTTTGGGGGAGACCATGGCCGTAATACCCCCCTGCGTCCGCCAATGGCGGCTTTTGATGTCCACAGAGTGTTTTTGCTTTCGAGGGGGCGCCTTTGCTCTTGAGAAGCGCCTTTTTTGTTCAGGGGGCACCTTATGCCTCCCAGGGGCGCTTATAATTTCCAAGGGGGCGCTTAAGCCTCCCAGGGACACATTTGTTATCCAAGGCTGCCTTTCTATCCGGGGAGCGCCTTTGTTTTCCAGTGGCACCTTTGCTCTTGATGGGCGCCTTTTGCTGTCCAGGGGGCGCATGTGCTCTCCAGGGGGCGCCTGCGCTATCCAGGGGGCACCTATGCTTTCCAGGGGGCGCCGATGTCCCCCAGGGGCGCATTCGCTGTCCAGGGCTGCCTTTCTATTCAAGGTGCGCCTTTGCTATTCACGGGCGCCTTCAATCTTGAGGAGCACCGTTTGCTGTCTAGGGGGCGCCTGTGCTCTCCAGGGGGCGCCTATGCCTCCCACGGGCGCATTTTCTATCCAGGGTTGCCTTTCTATTTAAGTTGCGCCTTTGCTCTTGATGGGCGCTTTTTGCTGTCCAGGGGGTGCCTGTGCTATCCAGGGCGCTTACGCTTGCCAGGGGGCGCCTATGCCTCTCGCGCGCATTTGCTCTCTAGGGTTACCTTTCTATTCAAGGTGCACATTTGCTATCAATGGGCGTCTTTGCTCTTGAGGTGCGCCTTTTGCTGTCCAAGGGCGCCTGTGCTCTCCAGGAGGCGCCCGTGCTGTCCAAGGGGCGCTTATGCTTCCCAGTGGGCGGCTATGCCTCCCAGGGGCGCATTTGCTAACCAGGGTTGCCTTTCTATTCAAGGTGCGCCTTGGCTCTTGAGGGGCGCCTTTTGCTGTCCAGGGGGCGCCTGTGTTATCCAGGAGGCGCTTATGCTTCCCAGGGGGGCGCCTATGCCTCCCAGGGGCGCATTTGCTATCAATGGTTGTCTTTCTACCCAAGGTGCGCCTTTACTATCCAAGGGTGACTTTGCTCGTGAAGGGTGCCTTTTGCTGTCCAGGGGGCGCATGTGCTCTCCAGGGGGCGCCTGCGCTATCCAGGGGGCACCTATGCTTTCCAGGGGGCGCCGATATCCCCCAGGGGCGCATTTGCTATCCAGGGTTGCCTTTCTATCCAAGGTGCGCCTATGCTATCCACGGGCGCCTTTGCTCTTGGGGGGCGCCTTTTTCTGTCCAGGGGCGCCTGTGCTATCCAGGGGGCGCCTATGCTTTCCAGGGGGCGCCTTTGCCCATTAAAAGGGCGCCTTTATGCTATCCAGGGTCACCTTGGCTCTAGGGGCGCGTCTTTTTCTATCCAGGGGCTGGCCAAGTATTGTTAAAATCCATGTCGGGCGCCTTCGGCGCCCGACACGGGCGGGGGGCGCCACTTTAGAGCCGAAGCGTAAGGGGGCCCGGGCCCGCTGGCCCCCCCTTGGGTGCGCCACTGGCTGGGAGCCCCCTCCCGCACCTATTTTTCCTCAGTGCCGTAGAAGCGTTTGCAACTGGAAAACACTACTTGGTTAAATTTGAGGGAATTTAATGGCGCTTCGATTGGTGAAAAATAAAAATTGGTTCAGAAATGTTTGACCTTTTGCGTTCTCAAAACCATGCAAATCTTTTGAGATCGCCACAGTAGCGCGGTCGCACTTGTTCACCTCAACTGGAGACCGAGCGGTGACGTCATAACACTATTTAAACGAGATATGTCGGGGTCACCTCATGCAAAGGTCACAGTTCCGGGTCATATGGGTATTCAAAAGGTCATTGACACCAGTGCTTTTGGTTAAATGACGTTACCCAGTATGACGTATAGTGTGCTATAAAGTCATAGCTAACGTAACTCAATGTAACAATTAAGGCCAAAGATCAAGGTCAAGGGCATGATTCAAGGTAAATTCTCATTTTCCTTCCAGCGGTCGCTATAGTACTAGTTACAATGTATATTATAGGAAATATATCATATTGTGACGCGGCAGATCCATGACCTTGAATGACATGGATCCCAAAAATTTTGACAAAATTTTTGGGACCTTCCCTTTATGGCATTGGTTCGTTTTCAGCATATTCCCGGCTCTTTTCACTTAATTGCGGGAATTTCCCGATAGGTCCCCAGCACGGCCCATATTCGACTTCCATTAACTCGTTTGGCCTTAAATATATCAACCTAGTTCAATGAAACTTTGCTTCCATATAGATTACTATCTGGTTGTCACTCACCCAGAAACTTCTAAGCCTCTTCTAACTTCTAAGCTTTCTTCTAAGCCTCTCAGTTTTTAGATCTCAGGGCTTTCCAGGCTTTCCCCTCTGCAGTGCCGGTGTAAAAACTGCGTCGAAATAGACGGCAACACATGAAATATGACTTTTTCATTTTTAGAGAGGAGAATGTTTCAAGCTGGAACAACCTCAGCATATAGATTTGGTTAGAACTATCCAATGACCATCCTCGAGAACAGAATGTGCATAATTTTGACTTGTTTGTTTTGCGTTTGTGAGAGCGCTGTATGCTTACTAGTCGCAGAGAAGCACCCATTTTCCAAATTTTTACACAGTACTTTTTCGCACACAGTAATGTGTTATCATCTCAATATCTTTGAAAAATAACTTCTTTAATAGATAGGTAAGAGGTTCATTTCGCTCGTCAAATGATGTTATTGTGGTGTCTAGTTTATCACAGTGTACCTTTTCACAATAACAATTTTGCGACAATTTGTGTACCACAATCCAACCGCTCATCAGTCATATATTAAAATTAACATTGACTTGTTAATATCAACCGCAATTTTGAATATTAGCGGATCCAGGAGCAGCTTTTGGAGGAGGCCAAAATTGAGAAAAAATTGCTAATATATTTTTTTAAAGAAAAAATGTCTAAAAGTTGGTCCTGTTGGGGGCCAAAGATACTATTTTAGGTTTTGGAGGGGGCACGGGTTCTTTGGGCCCCTTGGAACCACCAGTGATGAGAAATATTGAAACCACTATCACATTATCACCAATGGTTCAGAACTATTCGTTTAAATACACTTTCGGTGAAAGCGCTTTACCGTCAACGCACATTGCCAATATATTTTGCACATTTCTTCGTAATGCCCCATCACGCGCCAGAAGACACAGCACGGACCAGGAGCACCTTCCAGGTACTAATTAGCAGAGCAGCGCTGGTCTCGCAGCCATTTTCTGCCCCTATGAATATATGAAGCGGAGGCCGCCCGCGTCCGGCGCAGCGTCGGCATTTTTGGTCAAACTTGGGCGGGATCCGGCGGCCAATCTATCTAATTACAAGTCTTCCGCGGCGGCGCGGAGCGGGCGAGTAATGAGAAACACCCGGCTGGCGGCGCAGACAGCCGCCCCCCCCTGCCATGGAGTCACTGTCTGCAGCAGGCCCGACTGGTGTCAGACTACGGCTGATTATTGCTGCAGAGCTATACATGAGTATCGTGTAATGTGGCATAGCTTTTGCGCTGGCATTTCAAATCAAAGGGATGTGCGTGGTTAAGATAGTTCAAGACTAGGTTTAACAGGCCAAATCAAAATCAGCAAACTTTTATGAGGGACACTTTTTATAGTATTATTACAAATTGGATAATAAGGTAAATGAAATGACTGATTTGAACATTGGACCGCCGAATTTACCGGACTTTTGAGAAAATACGACACACAGTGTCCCTACACTAATCATCCAGTGCAGTCCAAAACTGTAATGTTTAGTGGTAGGGACCAAGAAATAACATCTGTTTAGTAATAATGCTGGACAATGTGTGTTTTGGGTTTTAAAGTCGAAGCAGTCGCAAATGGCTGTGTGGTGTCCTCAGATTGGAAAACATTTGTAACACGTTAATGCAATTGTTCGGACGTGACTAGCGTCAGGTGAGTGGTGACCCCCAACCCTTCCCTTCAGGTGAGTGGTGACCCTTCCCTTCAGGTGAGTGGTGACCCTTCCCTTCAGGTGAGTGGTGACCCTTCCCCTCAGGTGAGTGGTGACCCCCACCCCTTCCCTTCAGGTGAGTGGTGACCCTTCCCCTCAGGTGAGTGGTGACCCCCACCCCTTCCCTTCAGGTGAGTGGTGACCCTTCCCTTCAGGTGAGTGGTGACCCTTCCCTTCAGGTGAGTGGTGACCCCCACCCCTTCAGGTGACTGGAGACCCCCACCCCTTCCCTTCAGGTGAGTGGTGACCCTTCCCTTCAGATGAGTGGTGACCCTTCCCTTCAGGTGAGTGGTGACCCCCACCCCTTCAGGTGACTGGAGACCCCCACCCCTTCCCTTCAGGTGAGTGGTGACCTTTCCCTTCAGGTGAGTGGTGACCCTTCCCTTCAGGTGAGTGGTGACCCTTCCCTTCAGGTGAGTGGTGACCCCCACCCCTTCAGGTGACTGGAGACCCCCACCCCTTCCCTTCAGGTGAGTGGTGACCCCCACCCCTTCAGGTGACTGGAGACCCCCATCCCTTCCCTTTAGGTCAGTGTTGACCCTTCCCTTCAGGTGCGTGGTGACCCTTCCCTTCAGGTGAGTGGTGACCCTTCCCTTCAGGTGAGTGGCGACCCTTCCCTTCAGGTGAGTGGTGACCCTTCCCTTCAGGTGAGTGGTGACCCTTCCCTTCAGGTGAGTGGTGACCCTTCCCTTCAGGTGAGTGGTGACCCTTCTCTCCAGGTGAGTGGTGACCCTTCCCTCCAGGTGAGTGGTGACCCTTCCCTCCAGGTGAGGGGTGACCCCCACCCCTTTAGGTGACTGGAGACCCCCACCCCTTCCCTTCAGGTGAGTGGTGACCCTTCCCTTTAGGTGAGTGGTGACCCCCACCCCTTCAGGTGACTGGAGACCCCCACCCCTTCCCTTCAGGTGAGTGGTGACCCTTCCCTTCAGATGAGTGGTGACCCTTCCCTTTAGGTGAGTGGTGACCCCCACCCCTTCAGGTGACTGGAGACCCCCACCCCTTCCCTTCAGGTGACTGGTAACCCCCACCCCTTCAGGTGAGTGGAGACTCCTACCCCTTCCCTTCAGGTGAGTGGTAGCCCCCACCCCTTCAGGTGAGTGGTGACCCTTCCCTTCAGGTGAGTGGAGACTCCCACCCCTTCCCTTCAGGCGAGTGGTGGACCCTCCGCTCCTTCCCTTCAGGCGAGTGGTGGACCCTCCGCTCCTGGAGATAGGATTGAGAGAGGGGAAGTGGGTAAGGTCATGATGATTATATAGGGTGCTATGTTTATGATTTTGTTTGGTAAATGCTTTATTCCGAGACTTTTCAGTATCATTAATTTAAGGTCCGAGGTTCCGTTTTTATACGGCATGATTTTTGAACCTACTTTCCTTTACTCGCAGCCCTAGGTATATCCGCCCAGGGCTGGGATTTTTGGCCGAGCGATCCATGAAAAACTGGCTAGAGGCGTAGAATATCCACAATTCCACAAGTCTACTAAAATACTCTTCATTTCCGGCTGCGTTTACAGCCAAAGGAGGTAGCAGGTTCAGAAAAAGACAGTTCAGCCCGGGGTCACACAAACATAGCACGGAGTACAGTTTATGTGTTGGTTCTCCGGCCGGTATATTTTTTCCGAATTACTTATGTTTGTCTTTTTCACAATAATGATAAAATCGTTCCATTTACTCCATCGATTTAGGTTTTCAAAATATCATAAAACTCGCCAATGCCTAGTGGGTACAGTTGATTTCTGCCTTACAGTTTTGAAGTAATCTAAGCGTCAAATAATTCCAAGTAAAGAACCCCCAATAGCTTCCATTTAGTTCCGTAAGATTCCATGCTCTAAGTTCCTTTTATTCTTGTCAAAATCCTGTTTGGGCGCAAAAGGCGCCGGTCTCATGTGAAGCTGGTTGCACAGCTGAGGTCTCTGTGAAGCTGGTTGCACAGCTGAGGTCGCTGGCGTTCAGACAGGTGCGCGGCGGTGGCGGGGCTCAGCTGGGAAACCGGCGCGGGAGCCGTAACATATGTCGCTGACACCCGCGTGTGACGCAACACTCAGAAGGCTGCAGGCCCGTGTGCGCCCCTTCCTCACAGGGCCGCAGTATCTGAAGTCACATGGCCAATGATAGTGGTTAATTCGGAGAAAACATACATATTACAAACTAGAGGTCGGTACGCTGTTTCGGGTACTTCCAGAAATTGTAAGCTGATATTCGCCAGGCTGTATTTTGCAGTAACCAAAATGAAAATTAAAGCATTTGGTCGAAAAAGACGACAAAGGCCATAACTAGCACAGATGCATAGGGCAGCATTCCATTCCTCGAGGCTGTTCAAAACCTAATTGCATTATATCATTCCCAGAAAAAAACGTCAAAGACATGGTTTAATCGGATTGAATACAGCTGAAGGTCACTAAAAAATTAATATTCTGCATAGTTTGCTTCCACGAAAGGATAGCTTCTTCTGCAAGACGTAAAGCCAGGTTTCCTTGCCAGGCAACGCCAAACAATGTTCGGTGGCGTGTGAGCGTCCATCAGGAGCCTCCACCCACCGCTGGCTCGTGGTGACTGCTCGGACGCGGGGCGGGAGGGCAACGCTGACACTGCTGCTGACGGCCACACTCCTGAACAAAAGCTTCACAAGCCAAATGGCGAGGCTCAGAAATATAAATATTCGAGAATATTTCCAGAATCATTATTATGAGTTTAGATATCTTTAGGTATCTGATGAGGGAAGTATATATTATCAGATATCCTACTTCCTTGGCATGGTCTCATTTTGAACGCTTGATGATGGAGTTAAAAAAGGCTACTTTCTGACCCAGCAATTGAAGAACAGCCCTGGTCACTTAGATTGAGGTGGGTTTATTTATAATTTTCTTCTGAAATGATAGACATCGTCGTTCAGCTATAACCTTTCCAAATAAACGTTCACCTTCGAGCACTTTGATAATTTGGTGCGCTTGGTTGGGCGTTGAACACACGTATAAAACAACCCCATTAAGTAGAACTCCATGCTGTATAACAAGAGCAATTAGTGTAGTAAAAAGCATGCTGATTGCGCCAAACACGTCCTTGGATCAAACACACATCGCATTTTTATTAGCACTAAGTCGCGGATGAATAGCGGCTCGGCCAGCTTAAGTGTTTTCGTTTGAAACACACGCCAAACTGGCATAATTAGACGTTTTCCCTTCATCGTAGTAGTCATACAAATTCGTAAGCGTAGTAGTCAACAAATCTTTGAAATTAAAGTATAAACAGGCAGATACCTCGGAAATATTAACTACTACAAAGCGTCAATGTTATCAAAATATTTTTACAAACTACTTAAAAATGTGGGTTATTTGCAGAGGCTGCTGTTTAAAACCCGCACTGGAGAGGGGTCTGGCACTAACGCGCACTGGAGGGGGGCCTGGCAGTCCCCCCTAAGATCTCGGAAACTAAGAGGAGGGGGAGCTATGGTGAACTACATCATGACCAGCTTTTATTAACCTAGGTCAATATCTTCAGGTCAAGCGAGGTCATAAAGGTCCAATCTTGGTCATGCTGGGGACCGAGCGGAAAATGCCGTTAGTATGCGGTAAAAAGGCGGGAACAATCTAAAAGCGGCCAAGGGTCATAGAGGGAAGGTCGCAAAATACCTTCCCTACAGTTTATGGGTCAAGGCCAGTCAAGGTCATGGACCTATAAGGTCACAATATGGTTTATTACTTATAATGTACAATATTACTAGCACTATAGCAACTGTTTGGCGGGAAATGAGGATTGACTTTTCCCAATGACCTCTGATCTTGATCTTTGACCTTGAACTTTGCATTGAGATCCCTTAACTATGACGTCATAACCTAATATACGTCAGACCGGGTAACGCATTTGACCGGAAGCACTGAGGTCAGTGACCTTGACCTGTGATCTTTGACCTTGATCCTGGCCTTTATGGAAGGTGACATTGACACATCATTCCGGTCATATGGCGTTATGACATCACCACTCGGTCTCAAATGCAAGTGAACTGGTCCGACCGCGCGATTACGGTGATCTCAAAATGCAAGTCTGACTTTGAAGCCTGTAAGTAAAAAATTGTTCTACCGATTTTCCTAATTATTTCACTGCACAACGCGCTATTCAATTCTGTTAAATGTGGCCGAGTATCGTGTTTCGGCTGTGAACGGCTCTCCATGGAAAAACAGCTGGGGGCATCCCAGCCCCCTCTCCAGAGCGCGTGTTAACACTAACAGAGGGGGTACTGATAGATCCCCCTGAGATCTAAAAAAACTAAGAGGCTTAGAAAAAGGTTCATTTTGGGGTGGGTGATGCTATGGTGGTCTACATTATAGAAATTTGCATTGACCTAGGTCAATATTTTCACGGTTAAACGAGATATTGAGGGTCGAATCTTGGTCGTGCTGGGGACCTATCGAGAAATACTGTGATTGAGTGGAAAAAGGCGGGAATGTACTAAAAACGGACAAATGTCATAGAGGGAAGCTCCCAAAAAGTTCATGAAAATTTTGGTACAGGTCATTCAAGGTCATTGAGCTATGACGTCATAATATGATATGTTCCCTATAATGTACCTTATGACTAGCACTACAGCAGTCGTTGGGCAGGAAGCAGGGATTAATTGCAGCCCATAACCTTTGAAATTGGCCGGTGACCTTGACCTTTACATTGAGCTATCATGACGTCATAGCATAATATACGACATACTGGGTAAGCCCATCTAACCGAAAGTTCTGGCGTCAATGACCTTGAAAATAATTTGACCTTGAACTGTGACCTTTGACCTTGACCTTTATGTGAGGAGACCTTGGCATATAATCTCGACTATACGGTGTATTATGCCACCACACTGAAAACCGGTGGAGAACCCGTAGAGTTCTTGCACTTAACTTGCATCATATCAATAATCTGACAGCAAATTTTAAGACCTGTCAGGGTTCTCAACGAGACTGATAGGGGTTCTCATATCGAGACGTGATGCGCTTCTTTATGTTCTTCGGTGAAACGTATTTCATTTCTTTCAGGAGAATTCAAACATTTCTCAGCTGTCTTAAGAATATTCTGTGCGTACCCTTTCCGGTTTTTAGAGTTTTCTAGAAGAAACCGTATCCATCTTTCAAGAAGTAATAGATTCTCGAAATTTTCACGCTGCGTCTACTCTGAGAACGACTACCTTTCTTCTTGAAGACGTGCTAATATTCTTTCATGCGGTGCTTAAAGGAGGAATACCGCTAGCTTCACGTAAATTATCCGCTTATTCGTAGCACTTAGCAATTAGGTCTAAGGCCGGATGTCAAGTCACATTTTTGATAAGCTCCACTGTTGTGGTGGAGCTAATCAGAAACATGACCTCGTGTTTTAGTCTCGGCCAAATTGTTAAGCACATAGAAAAAAGCGGATGATTCACACAAAACTGAAGCTGAAAATGGGCATACGTAACCGTGACTTCTCCAAAAGAATGGGATGCCAAAGAAGTGAAACTGTTGTAGTGAGGCATGGCAAATCACGCCAAAGTTAATACAATGCCCTGATGTTCAATCAAATATTTATAGACTCATAAAGATTCACTTGGCGACAAAACAGCACAATGCGTTTTCTTTATATTGTAACACAAACGGATCAAAATTGTTATGATGTGGCCTGCAAACAGTGAAGGCACATGACGTCAGTAGGGAGGTCGAACGCCCCTATAAAGGGAGCATAACTAATGATCAGCCCCTTATGTCTGCAGATAAAATAAGACATCTGTTCACAAACGCACAGGGCTTTGCGTGAGGCCCACTCACGTCCAGAATCTCCTCTAAAAGCTGCTGATCTCCGAGGACTAGGCTGACCACGTCGATTTTCAGCTTTGACGAACCACCAACCCAGCAGTCCCGAGCAGGCTTTTGATGGCCGCCACTTGTTCTGCCTCTGAAAAAGGAAATGAGTCGGCTCAAAACACGCGAAAATGGACCAAAAACACCCAAACGTTTGGGTTAATGCAGCAGATCCAAGACTTCATTTGAGAGGGGGGTGTGGGGGCTTAGAGCCTGCCCCACCAGCACCTCGGACAGCATCCAGCTATGCATTTACTATTGGGGCTCGGACATTTCTAAGGGGCAGGCCTCTTGGATCCGCCATTGGTCTGTTCTATTTGAGCATTAAGATGCCGGTTTATAAGCTATATTTTACCAGCTTTATTTTAAAGATATATCAGAGAAATATGAGGGATGCAGAGACCGATCTATGGGACAAAGAGACTTTTTAAAGACTTTTGCCACCACTTTGCCCAACCGACTATCGATGCCCCCTGAGAGACACTTTCTGAAAGGTCAAGGGGCCCCATAAATGTCGCTTCCTTCCCGGGAAGCAAGAATAAGCGCTATCGCGATCGGATTTGGCGCCCAACGGATATATTTGTGTCGCCCCTGGCATTGGCGTCCCCCAGGTCTGGATGACGCCCTGAACATGTGTCTCTCCCTGATCGGCAATTCAAGATCTGCCCATGGACGGATGGACAAAACCAACCCTCCCCCTTCCCAAACCCCGCCCTTCACAGGAAGACGGAAAAGTCAACCTAACTGCACACCGCCAGTGGATCCCGTGACCCTTCTTCAAAACGCAAAGCGTTTTGTTTTTTGTTCTTCAGAAATACTACGTTTTTTAATTTTTTTCTAGGGCTGGCCCCATCCAAACGTTTTGCCAGGTCTGCCACAAAGGGTCGGTGGTACCACAGTTTTGTACAAAGATGCAAATTTTCCATAGGCCAGGAGCCACATTTAGTTACCATACACGACAGTTGTTACCAATTAACAAAGTGCCGTCACACTTACCTTAACAAAACAGGCGCCAGATGCTCCACTTCTCAACTCCCGAAGCTTCCCACTGCAAATGAATCATCCACTGTCGCGTCGTTGTGTTGCCATGGCGACGCAGCCCAGCAGCGTCACGCACGCGCACAATCAGCTGAAACCATTCCCGAGAAGTAGTTCGAGAACGCTATCCCTTCTTTGCATTCTTTACGAAGAAACTAAAATCGATTTATTTGAGTGCCGGTGCTCGCGTGTTCTCTTCCATGAGAACGGTCCCCATGGGTTCTCATCCGAAAGAAACGTGGGGCTTCTTACACTTTCCCGCCAAAATGCAAAGAACTCAATGAGGTATTGGGATAGAACAGGGAGACACCACTGGCTTCTAATGGGAGAAGTTTGTGGCAAAGTTCTCCTGAGCGGTTTTGAGTGCACTCGCTCTCCAATGGAGGCGAACTGGTGCGACCGCGTGATTGTGGCAACCTCAAAATGTAGCTCTGTTACGTAGGTCTCTAGGTCTGGCACTAATAAAATTATATCTAGCTTTTGAAGATACAGGATAATTTATGAGCTGATGGTTAATTTCTAGTACGTACATGGTATAAAAACTCAAATTTAATTCGTTCTAATGTATTTTGTGATGGTGTTCACATGTTTTGAGCTTGTGCTTAAATTATCCACTGAAACCCAAACACCACAGTTAGCACTTTGCACCGTTGCTGAGTGACTTGCATCACTCACGGCGACATTCCTCTCATGCGGTATCTGCTATGAAATAAACTGATTTATACTTTTCCAATTGCGCCTCCCCAATATCAGCTGTAAGAAGGGCGCCCCTCTTCTGTTGTAGGACCTTTTGCTGAGGCAAAAAATTGAATTATTAAAGGCTGGAAAGGTTGAGGACAGCTAATGCCCTTCAAATATGCTAGATTAGTTATAGTAAATGCCTAACCCCAGCATGAGAGTACAGTTCCTGTGCTCTTCTTCTGTCTACAGCTATATATTCGGCCATTATCTTTGAAAACCTTACCGGACTCTGTTGGAAAGTGTTCGTAATTTTGGGGCAATATAAATACAGGTGGCTGTCTAGGACAATTACAAAATATATTCATCAGTAAAAATAAGACAACTTGTTAGCTTCCACAGCAAACATAGACTTTGTACGGACAAAACAAAGCAATGGGGGAGTCAGTTTGATTCCATCTCAACTTTATCCCACATTTCTTCGGAAATTCTTAGTGATACAACAGTAGAGAAAAAAAGGCAACCACTTTGGATTTCCCACACACATCTTGTTGAGAATATTTCAGGCGCGATATATGTTTTTTCTTGTAATCAAATAAGGCATTTGCATGCGAAAATTGCGTGCGCGGGGAACTTCCAGTTAAGAAATAGGGCACCAGATTAGGATTTCGAAGATCACATTTTTAAAATATACATGTGAAGCTGGATCAAAATCATGAAAAACCCAGTTCCGTGGTATCCTGAATTAATTTATTACATACTGCTTCTAGCAGTGTGTTTCGGGGACATAGATTGTGTTGAATAATATTACTGTGAACGCCCCTAAGCTTTAAGTTAAAATTGGCAACGCCTCGTAGAAAAGCAACTATTGATATTCGTGGGTGGGTCTATGCCTCTGTATACCTACAGAGCAAAACGTGTATATGCTGGTCTAATTGCATTTTAATATCATTTTAAGTGTGCTGCCGGCAAACAATGCTATATATACCTACAAAATTCAGTAGTTGTCAATAACTGTTCGAAATTGATAAGTGGCAAACCATGTATCAAAAATGATTCATTTAGAAAGCATGCATTCATATGAGGGTCAGACCATTCTAACACACTTTCCATGCAGCGGACTAGCAAAAGCGCGGGCCTGGAGCAAAGCATTAGCAAAGCTCTCCTTCGCGTCTTAAGAAACCTCCGCCTGCCGCGGCCAATCCCGAGCGTCAAGACCGAGTGTCGTCGCTTTCCCGCGCCCCATGCATATTCAACAGGCGACAGCAAGTGATTCTGATCGTAATTTGAAAGTCATTCTTAGATGCTACAGATACTTAGGATTTCATTAAACATCAAGTTGATGTGTAGGCGATAGAAGCGTGGAAATTCATCCCGTACGCTATAAACAAATAGGAGGTGAAGATGCGGAGTCGCCTTAAGCTAACAAGATTGTTAATCGCGAGGAGCGTGTGGAAATAAGGACGCACGCAGGAAGCACGCAGGAGAGCTCTCCAGATGATCTAAACACGCCAACGCTCGCCACATAAAATTACCGGTTGAAGATGGTACCGGAAAGCGCTTGCCACAATGACATGGTGACAGAACTGACACAGGGTGTGGATCACAGCGAAATCACAGAAAAAGAAAGCTAAAGAATAGTGGAGTGCACGACTGAGCCGTCCCGGTGGCCAATTGTTGTAATCAATTTACCCGAGACTCTCCGATACCTAAAATTTACCCAACGTAGGTCAGCTAGCAACTGGCTGGTGAGAGCGGGGCGGTCGTCCCTGTGCTTTGTGCGACGTTAAACTTTAAGTTCAAAATTAACCAGTCATTAAGGGAGCTGCTCGTTTGGGTGATGGGTTCGGGGTGGGTGATGGGTCCGTGACAAGGTCATCGACAACTTTAGTGGGGCTTCGAGTCTAAAACCCGAACTTACAATAACTAGAATAAAACTCATAACAAAACGAGAGAGACAGAGAAAGAGGGAGAGAGAGAGAGAGAGAGAGAGAGAGAGAGAGAGAGAGCGAGCGAGCGAAAGAGCAAGGAAGAAAGAGAAAAATTGTATATACATTGTTACAAGGGATAATGAACAGATATCACAACGCGTTAAATACAGAAAACATGAACAACTAATATCCGAGAACGGTGAAGGAGACATCACGCAGCCAGTTCGATCCTATTTCGCTGCTTTTCCAATCGGAGTTGGAGGCGACCGGAGCGCACAATGGGCGTCGTAAAACTCGGCTGTGTACAGGAGCCGGGAGAATAGGCCATCGGCGCTGGCCGCGGAGACCGCGAGACAGAATTATCTGGTGCTAAAAACAAGCGATACCTCTGGGCTTTGACTGTGCGCAAAAAGCAGCTCAGGCCGCTGCCGACGCTGGACAACTGTTTACACGGGCCGAAATACCGAGCCGTGCTGCCATTTCCGCTCCGCTGTAGTTCCTTGTTTATTTGATATGCTTTTTGGGTCTAAAATGAAGTATTAAGGAGTACACATTGTCTTTCAACTTTTCTTTTATTTTCGAGTCTATGGTTTACACTGTTGCATTTGTCGAAGCTTCTGAACCACGCAGGATCGTGTTGAAATTCATGTAAATAAAACGAGCGTTACACCGTGTTGACTGGAAAAATTTAGCGGTGTGAAATTGTTTCACTTAGATCTGTAGACCAGTGTCATTATAGAAACTCCATGAGAGGGCGTCGGGGATAACGCAGTGCGGAGCAGAGGTGGATCTAGGAATGTCACCAAGATTTATCTGCCAGTCAAGGTCACGGAGATGCGAAACTAATGGTGTCTTCCTTACTGGCTATATGCCAACAAGGTGACCTCCAAATTGGGGTTTATAATTTTAGGAATTAGACACAGTTTTACAATTTCCATCCAAAGATGCACAACCTATTGACTTCAATAAAACCGTCATCAAAAGCGACAGCGGTTTTACTTCATATCACATGTATTTGAAGATAAAAAACCTACAACCTATTCACTTCAATAAAACCGTCATCAAAAGCGACAGCGGTTTTACTTCATATCACATGTATTTGAAGATAAAAAACCTAAGGAATGAGGGGTGTCTCGGTATATATTGTGCGTAAGGATTAATACAGTGTATGAATCACTATAGTGCATACACATTCGTCCTGCTATGCCACCATCTCACAAGTATAATGTAGAAAACAACCCCAATCTATAACGCTGAGACTATTGGCAAATTCGTCCGCACCTAAGATGAGACCCTCGTGAACCGACGTGTTGGGCAAAAAGATGCCAGACGTGCAGCAGAGCAAGAAGAGCGAGGCCGAAATCGCCACAGATGGCTAATAACACGGCAAGGTGGAGCAGAGCGGCCGTCCACAAAACCAACACAAGCCCCAGAAAAACGCGTCCAAGGGTTAATCTTGATTGATTTTCGACGCCACCGGAATCGAGAAAACAATGCAGCCAAGTTCGTGCGGCACGCGACCCGCGCCGCCCTAATGAACCGATTTGCGGCAACGCGCGCTCCGGTTTCGGCGAGCCGGCACGATGCTAGAAATGGGCCGATGCTTTTTCCAGCGTGCTTTATTGGCCGTGGGCGCCTCAGAGAATCAGCAATGGCACGCGATTTGAAGCTCGCGTGAAATGATCGATTTTAAGAATTTTTGGTATGTACGAATCGAACTTTGTGTTTATCATATATCAATGATTTCATTTGGATTCAGAATATATTTTTGAGCGTAGATAAATTAATTCATAGACCAATCCCTGTTTCCAATGCAGCAAAGCTATTTCAATCACCTCGACTGCGATAATGTCAGAAGTATTTTCAGGTTTAATATGTACATGGTATTTTGGACAATGTCGATGCAATGTTACAGACCTTTACATTGGCCATCAAGGCCACCATCACGGCTCTTTTCATTATCAAGTTTCCGCACAATTCTGTAATGCTAATATTATAAAAAAAACACGGTAACTAAAGTGCCTGTGTATTTTCATGGTGGTAGTCGACTCGTCAGGTATTAGCAAATAGGCCAGGATAAGTTTTAGTCAAGCAATTAAGACGAAAAATGCGGTTTCAAAAGTTCGTTGAACTTTATTGTTCTTTTCCTGGTACCATTTTTTTGAAGGTGATCGAAAACCAGTATGCTTGAAATTAATATTTTGAATGTGGCTGCACTATAATGATGACTGATGAATGATGAATCATTATAATAATTATTCATATAAAATAAGAATGCAAAAATTTCATTGTTTCATTTTAAAAGCAACGCCTGGCTAGCAATATGGCTCGACTGAAACTGATTGACCTTAGAAAATGGCACATTGTCTCAAAGCTAACTTCCATCACTCGTTCAACGCAATAGCACAAGGAGCACCATGCGGCAGACAAAACACGTTTGGAGCGTTGGTGGATAGAAGAGGGATTCTCCAATCTCATGTAAATATAAATACATTCAAACGATTAGGAAGTTGTCTCTTATGCATTATGAGATGGTTCAGCACGTTAACCCTCGCTATAAGGTTTCTCCAAATAGCAGAAAAACGCCGAGGTGCAGCACTGCAGTTGAGGGCTCTTCATTTCACCTCAAAATTTTCCCATCATCTCTGAAATTGTTTGCTCCGGGTGACAGTAGGTAAGGTCACCAGAGGAGGTTAAATAAGGTCATCCCACTTAATACTTTGAGCTCTGGCATAGCTACATTTCTAAGCAGATTGATTTAAAACTTTCTGCACTTGATGCCCAGTCCACGGCCTACAAAATGTATATCCGAAATGTTTCAGCTTGGTGACCTGAGGTCAGGTCATAAAGTGACCTTTCCCATACAAAAAATATGGGACACTGTCTTATGATCTAAAATAAGAATAAAAATGTTCAAAGTACTCATAATTATCCGAAAAGTATTCTTGGCAACCTTTTTTGGATTCCACGGGTGACATGTGCCTTTTGACTTATCTGAGGTCATCACAGGTACCAGGGGTCAAAAAAGGTATTTTGACGATACCTTTTGACAATACCTAATGGAGCTAAAGCGCTAAACCAAACGTCATCGTGTATGTCTCGTCAATACCTTTCGTTTGAATAGGACAAAACTCCTTTATGACCTTCCGTGACCACATGTCATATTAGGTCATGAGGTGCTCTCTGGAGGTCAAACCATTGGCGGGAAATCATTGTGTTTCACCTAGCGGAGAAAGCACTGGCACTGCCCTATCAAATTTGTTTCAGACCTCAATAACTCTAATGGCATGAGAGCTATGCCCATGTTTCTTAGGCATTGTATGTTTTAGTAGAAATAGCCTATCGTGACCCACCTTGGCCCGTGGAGGTCCAACCATTGACCTGAGTGTTAAAACATATAGATTAAACCTACGCTCAATTCACATGAGCTTTCCAACGCATTTTGAAGATTTGCGCTAGCCCCCATATTTTCGTAGTTAGAGGGCGGCATCGATGGTCCCCGATGGGGTGAAGGTGGCGCCGGACACCCAGTGAGGCGCGGGTTAAGACATTTAGGTGCATAGACGGATCCAGGATTGCTAATCGGGGGAAGGCAGCTTCCAGGGGGGAGGGTTCCACCCGGACCAGGGGGTGTCATTTTTGGCTGAAAAAAACCTATCAGGTATGCGCCAAATCCTATCGGTGGGAGCTGATTTTGGCATCCTGGAGGAGAGGGGGGGTTGGGAAGCGACATTTCAGGGGGACGCCATTGACCTTTTCAGGGGGCGCCGTGACCATTTCTGGGGGTGCCCAGGGTCGATCGGGAGGTGGGGCACCTGCCCCTCGCTTCTCTCGGGATCTGCGTGTGTGTGATTAGATGTTGATGATGCTTAACAAGCGGATGTGAAGCGTCCACGAGGTCTACAAATCTCTCCACTGGCTGTAACTAACTTCGAAAAATGCCCGTACGACCCGACCTGACCCAGGAGTGTTGACGCTTTTGGAAAGCATCGCTGTGAGCATCTGTCGCCAGGAAATGAAATTGGCACCATTAGGGCAGTTCCATATCATATTCCAGAATGTAAATTAAGTTATCAAAACAAGCCATAACCCAAGTGAAAAGTATTGTGTATTTCTCGAAAACCTTGTAAAGACCTTCGAAAAAAGGTTTTGGGAAGTTTCAACGCTGGAAAAACGAACTATTCGAAAGCAAAATGGGCATGAGCTTTGAAAAAATACATGTAATTCCGAAGAGTTGATCGAATGGCAATTAGGAAGAATTAGTTTATTGAGGAAGTCTTAAAATATCAGATCAGTTTTATTGAACTGTTTTCATATCAATTTGTTTCAACCATGTTACATGTGAATTGGTTGTGAGTAGGGTATTTACTTGTCGCTTCGAGACTTAATGCCCCAATTCGACACGCTTATCTCAAAGAATAGCAATGCACCATCCAACATTCACTCACTCACCTGAGACAAAAGCTTCTGCTCAGTTATCGCCAATAAAAGTATCAACTGGCTGTAACTAAAGTACATAATTCATGATAAATACTAAAATTTAAAGACTAACGAATAAAAAGGAAAGCCCCTAATATGTATAAAATGCAGCCTGCAGAGCTGCTCACTGCAGCACAAAGAGATCATATGCCAGTCTAAAATGGAAAAGTAATGCAATACAAAACCAGTTTGATACAAGTGGCAATTGAGTTCACCACCACCGAAGATCTATCGTACAATACACCTTTCTCGATGACAGAACTTGACTCTGCTATCGGTGGACTTGGACGCGTGGCAGTAGGCTCAGACTGTTTCCACGGCACAATGTTCCAGATTTTTACTATGTGCGCACTGCATGCATTGCTGAACACCTCCCAAGCACTCGGAGTCTGGGCAGTTCCCTAGCGCAATGCACGAAGAAGTTTCACTTCAATTCTCGCCTTCAACCCTAGGCCTGGTGGCGGTGCAGTAAATGTGCAATCGCCGCACACAAACCTGAATAACTATTTAATAAGGCAATTATAACTATATTTTATTCGATATCAGGTGCTAGCTCAGTTTTCACCCCAACCACCTTCCTCCAACCCCACAGAGGTTTTGCTGATTTAAATTGATTAGATTACTGCTATTTTGACATTGAAGGGTGGGCATTTCTTTACTTAAGCGCAACAGAAACATAACGGATAAGAAGTAAGGCAAAAAATATAAAAGGGAATCTTAAAAATGTAAGAGGTATGCAATTACATTATGGCATAATGCCAATGCATTATGAGAAAATATTTGACTATTTTTGCTCCTTATTTACTATTTACTATTTTGTTGTATCGTTTTATTTTTGTCTAGACCAAGGGGGCGCGGTAGTGGAGTGGTCAGCGAGGCTGGCTGCCACGCAGCCGACCCGGGTTCTAGGCCCGGCGGCTTCCCTGAACAAGGAGCAAGCTGGCTCCCGAGAAACCCTTCCAACAGGGAAAGAGTTGGCGACGCCATATGACCCTGGCAGTTGGTGCGTCGATAAGCCCCAAAAAATTAATTAATAATGTCTAGACCAACTAAGCTATCGCCATTTAATACGCGGCAGTGACAGATGTAATTTAGAACTAAGCACAACATGCATTCCATAAAATAATAACAAACTTAAATATTGGGCCCTCTTGCTTGCCTCAAAAGGTATTTTTGATGCCACTTCCCCTCCAAACTATTACCGAAAAATCGTAAACAGAGCAACCGGAGAGATACGGTGAACGAGGCAAAGGCTGTATGGGGGATAATTTTAAGACACTGGGTCTGGAATTTTACGTATTGTGAGTTAACATCTCTAAAAAGTATAAATAAGTTGATAATGATCGACTATGTTGGATTCTGGTGCAGCGTAATATACACCGGCGTAACTTTACAAGTAGTCATATTTACGAAAAATTTTATGAAAGAAGGTTGCAGTCTATTATTCATTTCCTACGGTGCTATGCTTCTTCTAGGCTGCCAGTGTGAGTTACACCATTTAACCCTATTTCCAACAGGGGGCAGATTCTGCCGACCCATCAGGTTTTTCCATAGTATCTCCAAAATGGTTTAAGATAGGCTCTTGAAATTTTGTCACTTTTTCCAGAATTAAATAGAGCATGTTCCCTACAAATTTTGAAAAAAAAAATATATATATATATATATATATATATATATATATATATATATATATGTGCGAGAGGCGGAGCTATGGCTCGCTAATTTGGGGGTTTGTCCAGAAGCCGAGCATTGCCGCCGGCGTTACGTTTGTCCTACAATAAAGCTGTCTGTTACGAATCGGCGGCAGTTGCAGTGTTTGAATGCTATTACTGAGATTTAGGATGACAGTTTATGTATATTTTGATATAATTTTGGCCATAGGCGGTTCCAGAAGCTCAAAATGGGGGGTTTACAATATTATCCATCCAAATTCTTCCAAAATAAATAGATTGCGTACAGAATGTTCAGAAAGGGTAAACATAACCATGCATTGATCCCATATATGTATTATATGGTTATAATAAGCCATAGGCGTGCTCAGGAACCGTAATTAGGGGTTCACAAACACTCAAGTTCATTTTAGTGTTGTGTGTGCATTGAATGGGACGAAACATTGTAACTATGCATTCAGTTTTAACATCAAAGGAGATTTTGATGACATTTGATGTGTATGTCGATATATTTTTGACCATAGGCGGTTCCAGTAGGTCAAAATGGGGGTCTACAATGTTATCTATTCGAACTCTTCCAAAGTGAATAAACGGCCTACAGAATGGACGGGATGGGTAAAAATAAGGATGCATTGATCCTATCCGTGCATCATATGATATGATATCATAGCCGTGCTCAGGTACTGTAATTAGGGGGTTCACTAACTTTAAAACGTATTTTAGTGTTGTGTCACACTCAGATTGTGCAGTCTTCAACTCAGATTGTACGGAAACCCACCTATGGGAATAGCATCATTGGCCTCATTTTCATCGATCTTTCTGCACACTACTCCGAACCGTTTGTCATTTCACCTGTTGGCCGTAGCACCCACAATGTTGTTGTATGTTATCCGAAGCTATATAAACCACCTCCTGCTACCAAAAGTGTGGTGTCCAAGCGACCAATCAAGGATTCTGCGCGTAGGGAATTTGGATGCTGGATTCAAGCTGAAACATTTCACACGGTGTATACTGCTGTTGGGGTCTGTGCAAAATTAGATGCTTTCATGTCAACACTCTGGGATGTTGTCGCGCTTTTTGCCGGAGAAACGTGCTTTTCTTCGTCTTTCAGACAAACCTTGGATTACAGAACGAGTGAAGTGTCTCATTCGTGACAGGGATGCAGCATGGTCCCGTGGCTTAACCGCAAGTTATAGCCGTCTAAGAAACCATGTTCAACGTGCTATTCCCTTAGCTAAAACTACTTTGTATAGGAATCGGGTGTCTCCTCTCTGTAACAGTGATTCCGCAAAATGGTACGATATCATTAAGTCTGTACGTGGTCTGAAGACCGGGTCAACCTCACTCATGCAGTTGTCTGTGAAACGACAAGTAAGCTCAACAAACACTTCACTAACATATTGTGTAGTTACCCTGCTGTTGATGCGTCATGTCTTCAGACCTATCTTCCAGCATAACACCCCCTCCAACCATTGAACCTTACGAATTGTATCGCGAGCTGTCTAATATTCATATAAGGAAAAGTTGTCAACCAACGGACCTCCCTCCCCGTTTCATAGAGGAGTTGCTGCTGAAATTGCAACCCCTTTATGCCATATCTTCAACCAATCCCTCGTAGAGGGTCGTGTTCCAGACCAGTGGAAAACAGCCTATTTATCTCCAATTCCAAAAGAGAAGAACATTTCGTCGATTACAAAACTACGACCGATTTCGATCACACCTATTTTTAGTAGAATATTAGAGTCCTTTGTAGTACGCTGGGGCAGGTCAGAAATTCGGCCAAAAATTGACCCAAATCGGTTTGGTAACCTGAAAGGTCTATCAATATCAAACTACTTGACCCGTCTGTTTGATTACATTCCTAAAAACTTGGACAACTCCCGTAAATGTAACACGATCTACATATTGCTGGTGGATTTTCAAACGGCTTTCGACAAAATTGACCACACAGCCTTGGTGAACAAAATGATAGATATAGGTACTCCCAGAAGCCTTGTTCCATGGTTTGTTTCACTCATTCCGAACCGACAGCAATGTCCAAAAATGTCTTCGAAGCCTGGCGAAGCTCATATTTTCTCAGACTGGTCAACTATTTTATCTGGAGTACCCCAGGGTACCAAAACTGGGCCGTTTGCCTTCCAAATCATGATACATGACCTCTTTGAACAATTTAGAAACTCAACCAAACACCAGGTTTTGAAATATGTGGATGATATGTCTCTAGTGATGGTTCCGCCCACTAACTCCGAACCAACAGCGTTCATTCATTCTTCAACAGACGAGCTGATGCTATGAGCTGCATGCTCCAACAAAATGGGTATTAACACCACAAAAACAAAGATGATGAAAATATGTACGTCAAGAGTTAGATCACCACTGCCCCGTTTTGTATGTAATCACGAACCTTTGCAATATTATTCGCGTGTCAAAATTTTAGGTCTCACCCTGACAGAAGACATGAAATTTACCGTGAATACTACAGATATGTTCGCAAAAGCTGCCAAACGACTATTCATCCTATCAAATTTGAGAAAGTTCAACGCGTCGATTCTAGAAATGGTTAGGATTTATGCCTCCTTCATCAGACCAATTTTGGAATATGCATCCCCAGTTTGGAATCATGCAACAACTTCTTCAGAGTCAAAACCTATTTAACCGTGTCGAAAAACGAGCCTTACGTATCATACTTGGCTGGAATTACGCAACTTACCGGAACGCTCTCAGCGTTACTAACTTGAAACTCTCACAAACCGTCAAACTAAATTGTTCGACGCCTTCACTGTAAAATGTCATCGGAATTATTTAGCCAGACACTTGCATTTTCCACCTGCCTCCCACCCTTCAGGAGGCCCCTCATTGAGACAGAGAGCCCCTTATCCCGTTTTAGCAAAAACAGAACGTTATAGGAAGTCAGCCGCATTCCAGATGCTAGAGCTCTTCAACAAAGGAATATGTACATTCACGCCGCCGCCATCCTGAATGGCAGACCCATACCCTTTGGTTCTTAATGTCTTTTTACTTAAGTTTCCGTGAAATGCATGTGCGTTGGTGTTCCCTTGCAGTCTTTTTATGTATGATTTGTAACATTCCTTCTTCTAGCCGTTGGCTACCACGCAACGATTGAAGTGTGATGGATTATGTATTAATATACTTATATATATATATATATATATATATATATATATATATATATATGTATGTATATATCACAAATGTCGTCATTTCGTTGATTTATCTGTGACTAATGCATTTATTCCTCAAAATCAAAATGATCTAAGGGTGACAAAATCCTTAAATTGTCACATTTGGTATGGTTTGCCAGTCACCTCTCTGGAGGAGTATATGTGCCTGGATAATTCTAGAGGCACCATTCCGGATTTACCACACGCTATTAAGCCATGTCACCTTTAACCCTCGCCCCACCGGGGGCCATCGATGGCCCCCTCCCCAAGGTTTTTTCGAGATAGCAGAACAACGACGAAAGGCAGCACCGCGGTTGAGGGCTCTATCTCTTACCTCATCATTTTCCCACCATCCCTGAAAATTTTTACCCAGGGTTACTCAAGGTCAGGTAACCAGGCGAGGTCAACCAAGGTCACCTCACTTCAATTTTGAAGCTCTATTAGAGCTACACTTCATCGTCGATCGATTTGAAACTTTTTTTACCAATTCCGTTTCGAATCAATCCGTACGCCACATATTAGCGTTGCTGTGATTTATGACAGTTCGGGACGGCAAAACACACACAATTTAACCCTCCCCCTCATACCACTCAACGCAAGACGCGCCTCGCAAGCAGTCACAGCGTATAAGATACATGCACGCAAGAACAACACATGCTTCTCATTTACATTACATTTCATTGCGTTACACCTCCCTTGCAACCATTCCGAACCCGCTCTATAAGTATGTACTGGTACTCCATGAAATGGCAACAATACCGAGCACATCTACCGGGCAGAGGTGTGTCCCTCAGCTGCACTCTGCTCCGCATATTCATAGGCATGCATCAGTCGTTTCTAAATAACCCCTCTAATTCCTTCCACTTCGCTTCATGCGTGTCTCTCCTTAGATTCAAGACTGCTGCGAATTGTTCGATCTCTTTTTCATACAGGAGAGCAGCCGTGAAGTTTCGGGCAGACGGCAAAGTATTTGAAATTCTTGCTTTATATAATACATCCTTTGCAATTATTATGACCAGCGCGTCAATTAAGCTACATTCTTCTAGGAAAAACCATTTTCTTACACTGAAATTGCAGTTGTAACTATTGGCCTGTAATCTACTTTTAATGCTATCTATATAATTTTGTGTTTTTTGGCAAAACCACAACAAATGCGGGATGGTCTCAGTTCTTCTTTCACAGAAAGTGCATATAGCGTTGTTCCGTATTCCAATTGTGTTCAAGAACCGATTGGTGACAATTATTCTCTTTATTATCTTGAAGTGAAAAGACCTTAGTCTGATAGACCTTGTAGCCTCCACCACTCTATTCATTGATCCCTCTGCAAAATACCCAACATCTCTCTCCCATTTGTTGGCAATGCTATCATTTACATCCATCTCTTGCGCTAACGCCAAATTGTACGCAAGCCTTCCTATTTTCTCTGTACGACAAATCAAATCAATTTTGGCGGGCAGTAAGGGTTTTACAATTTCAAGTGGCTGTTGGAGGTTTTCTAACGATCTCGGAATTGACCTTCTCAGAGCTTCATATTGAAGGAAGTCTATTTGGATAGAAAACTGGTTTTGTAATTCTATCATTGTCAAATACCTTTTAGCGTTTGTGTTCCAAAGATCCGCAATGAAGCGCATTCCTTTTGCGTTCCATTCCGGAACTATGCTGGTCTTGTACCGCGTGTAGTCCGAAAACCATATACACTCTCCGATTATCTCGGAAGGAAGAGGTATGAATGTCCGTACAAATATCTCCCATGCCTTAATTGCGTCTTTCCAGAACGGATTATTCACAGCATTTGCAATAATTCTCAGCTTCTCATGGCCAAACAACAATAACTCTCCTATTTGATAACCAATGATTTTTGACGCTACTTTAGACCATGTTGCATGGCTGTACCATAAACGTTTCAGCTAGGGTATTTTGAGACTGTGTACAAAATGTTTCACGCTAATCATGTTTAACCCATCTTTTCCGTACGACTGCAGAAGAGCTTTACGTTTCACCCTGTCTGGTTTTCCATTCCATAGAAATTTCCAAAATAGTTTTTGAATCCGGCCTATCGTTTCTGGTGTCGGTGACGGAAGTGAAGACAGTATATGGACCAATCGTGACATGAAAATAGATTTTATCACCATGATTTTTCCGCAAATGGTCAGGTTCATTCGGCGCCATTTCTGCATTAGTTGTTCGATTTCCTGAATCTTTGTAGCTATATTTCTGTCAGTAGTATTCTCTATGTGATTGCTGAAAGTTACTCCTAAAATTTTCAGTTCCGTCACCCATGAGTACTGATCTTTAGGATCGACTTCATCTTTTTTCGTTTCTCCAATTGCTAAGCATTTCGTCTTTGCCTGGTTTAAATTCAGACCAGAGGCTAAGGAAAAACGCTGTAATTCTTGAGAGACCTGACATTGAATTCGTCGTTCCGTCAATGTACAAAGTGGCATCATCTGCAAATTGGGAAATACGAGGCTCCAGGCCGGGCATCATCTGAATTCCCCATAAGTTTGGTGATTGCAGGATAAGTCTCGCTAGCACGTCCATCGCAACGTTAAATAGATATCCACTCGCTGGATCACCTTGTCTCACCCCACGATACAACCAAATTTTTTCTCCTAGTTTACCATTCAGGATAATGCGCGCAAAATTTTCACAATTCATGTAAAACAATTCCAAGATACTTATAAATCTCGGACCGAAGTTCATGTTTCCTAACGCTGCTAGAATGAAGTTCCAATCTAGGGTTTCAAAGGCGGCCTCAAAGTCAGCTGCCACGATCACACCTTTCTTTTTATTCTCCTTACATTGCTGGATTATATCATATGAGAGTCTAGTGTTTTGTCCGATGAATCTTCTTTTGAAATATGCTGTTTGTTCATCACTCATTAGCCTTTCCATCACAGATTTAAGTCGGTTTGCAATGGCGGTTGAAACAATTTTAAAATCTACATTGAGTAGGGATATGGCGCGCCATCCCTTCAAGTAGTAAGCATGATCCGGGTTTTTTGGAATTAGAGTAATTATTCCCTCACGAAAAATGTCTGACATTTTGCCAATTTCCTGACCGTATGTTATGGATCGCATAAGAAAATATTTGATGTCTAACCAGAAGAATTTGAAAAATTATATCGTATAACCATTTGAACCAGGGGATTTACCTCCTTTCATTTCCCTCACGCATTTGTCTAATTCCTCAATAGAAATTGGCTTTTCTAGCGTTTCACGCTCCTCCGCGGAAAGTTTCCCTGGCTGGCAAGGCTGAAACATGGTAGGATCATGTGCTATTTGCGTATTAGGCGCATATCTGTTCCTCAGGTGACGTGTAAATCGTTCAAGGACCTGCGCAGTGCCGACGTACACCTTGTTGTCTTCATTTAGCCTGGTAATTGTTTTTTTAGCGTTATGCTCTCTTTCTAGACCTAAAAAGTATTTTGATGGGTGTTCTGCCTCCTCGTGCCAATAAGTTTTGGACCGCAGCAGTAAGCCATCAATTTTAGGTTTGCGAAGACGTTCCAACTCTACCTGTAAATCAACAATTTTACGGTTAGTTTCATTTGCATTACCTTCAGATACCCTGGATTCCAGATCTTTAATTTCTTGGATAATTTTGTTTTCGTTTTCTCTTTCTGTTCTTGCTTTTTGCTTCGAGAATTGTATCGTTGCTCCCCTTATCATCATAAGCAAATTATCGAAGAACAGGGAATCATTGATGGTAAATTGAACCATTTGGTACAAATTTGACTCTTGGAGAAATTCACTGCTGTAGACGGGAAGGGCATACTTGCGAACCTCTTCTGCAATTTGTGATCTAACCACACTTACATACTGTTCATCTTTTAGTAGAGCAGCATTAAATTTTCAGAGTCCTGGACCTCGACTGGGTCCACTTCTCTCTATGGTCAGAACAACACGGTCATGATCACTTCTATATCCTGGTAATATGCTACATTCTTGAACTATATTAATATCGCACGCGTATACCAAAATCATGTCTAATCGCGCCCGCTTTGTTATCTCTTGTCGGTTACTCCACGTGAACATTCTTGCGTCCGGATTTTGTATCCTCCAAATATCTTTTAGGTCGTGTTTAACCATCAATCTAACTAGCTCGTCTCTAGAACGACGATTGTTCTCGGCACGGTAATTTAAGGTGTCCAAATTTTGATTCAGCACTACGTTAAAGTCTCCACATATGATTGCATGATCTACTTCAATTTCACTTAAGAACTCATCAATGCTCGTGAAAACCCTGGGTTCATCATTTGAAGGACCATACAAACTGATCACACAGTATACTTTGTTTCCACTTTGAAATGTTACTGCAACAAAGTTACCACGCTGGTCATAATGTTCCGAACAAATTTCAACTTGCAGCGACCTTTTAAATAAAATACCCACACCCCTAGAATTTCCTGTGTAGGAAGAGAAGAACGTTTTACCCCTCCAAAGCATAGAAAAATAACGTTGCGATTTTACAGTGCAATGAAGATCCTGGAGGCATACTATATCATACTTTTCCTGTTTGAATAGATCGAACACATCGCGCCTTTTGTGTCGGTTAGCTAATCCACGGCAATTCATGGACACAATTTTGAGTACGGTGAGCTCTGTCATGATTCTATCCGATAGGGTGTGCAATACATTTCTCTTTTAGACATTTAGAACAGTTATTCATTCAACAGAACATTTTCATAAACAAGAAGACATGGTGGGACACAAAACATTGATCCTGGCACTTTGAGAGTGTAATATAGTGATTTAGCATCTAGTGACCCTGAGATGCACCACTGGGTTTGCATGGGCTCAGATGACAACAAACTATTGTCCAGCCGTTTCATACCATCATAAACAACTACAGTAGCCAAGCAAGCCAAAAACACACGCAAAATTTTCCTGTACATAGAAGCAGTCCTGTACTCACACAGAAAATGCATTAGTCGTTCTTCCTGCGGACGTTGACTGCAGTGCAGAAGCTCCTTATGTCGCCCGCTGTGCGCCGGCGAAGGCCATCACTCCTACCGGCAGACCTTGGAAGCTGACTTTGCGATGCTTCGCCAGGAGTTGGCCATCGGGTCTCACTCTGTACGGCAGGCCTTCCTACCGTCTCTCTGGGTTCTGCTTGCTCTTCTCTCCTGTCTTCTTCTCTTCTGGAGCTACCCGCTGCCACAGAGTTGACAGAGCTGAGCTGAGCTGAGCCCCAGAGCTGAGTGTCTCTTCCTTCTACTCTCCGCCCATTTGTCTCGTTTATCGGTACATTGTACACTGGCGGAGGCGGGGAACAGTATGACTGTAACAGTCTTCTCTCTCCTCTTCTTTCTATTTCAGATGCTTGTGCTCTCGGTTCTGTCATCGTTGGTGTCGATCGGCTGTTCTGGTCTAGAGGACCTGTAGCTCTCTCACGTTCGTTTTCTTCGGTGTTGGTGCTTCCATTTTGTCCTGAGGTGGTTAATCGGTTGATTAACCGCTGAAGGGCCTCGCCGCTGTGAACCGGCACAAGTTGTGCACCGTCTGACTCCACGTAGAACACAGTGCCAGAACGTGTGTTTACTACCTTGAGCAGTCCCCTACGCTTAAGCTTCAGGAGCTCGCCATGCCAGTCTTGCCTCCTGTCAGTTAGTCTTTCCCGGACAAAAAGGCCTGTTCCACGGAGCCTGGTCTTGCCACGAAAAATCTGGTCCCTGTTAGAACCAGGGAAACAGTGCGTGAAACGCACCCAGATTTCGCCTCTGTTGCAGTCAACCTCCCTTATTTGATTTGGGTCGAGGCGGAATCCCATGAGAGCCAGCAGCATTTCGTGTAGAAGGCGAGGGGCGTCTTCAGGCTTATCGCCTCTGGTAAGTTTGGGAATTGCTGGTCCAGAGAAGATTAGCCAGTCTAGTAGCTTCTCCTGTTCAGACGAGTCCAGCTGTCCTTCCACAGCTCTGAGGCGTAACTGGCACTGTTCCAACTCTGCTTTAGCCACTGATACCATTCTTTCGGCTTCAGATAGTCTCTGACACACTACCTCGTTAGTTGTTAGGGCAAAATTCATGGACTCTTCCACTGCACTGATTCTGTTTTCGATTTCCTTCTTTATTTGGTCGGTTATTTCTCTTCTGTTTCGCACTAGTTCCTGTGCTATAAATTTCTTCAGCTCATCTATTTTAGTGTCGTCAATAGTTGATTCGTGATCCTCCATTGAATCTTCTTCTCGGAGTCGCTCACCGCGCGGGTTTTTTCATTTCCTTTTTCTAGTGGGCTGGGGTTCTTTCGCTTGCCCATGTTTGTATTTCCAGTCAAAACCTCCTACTGAGATACTTGAGACCGGCAAAAACGGCTCCCAGTAAGACAGCGGCGAAACTGGTCCGCCCTTCCAGTCTCGAACCGGTGACCTCTCGCTCCGATCAGCCTCATATGATGCGCAAACGCGCCCTTCATACCACTCGGCTACGCGCCCCGATGGAAACATCGCATTCTTTGTCCGAGTGTTTTTTCACTCATGGTGCACTGCAGCGCAAGGAGCACTAGTATGGCGACAGACGGGTTCACCCTCATCCGCGACTGACTCTAATGACCTAAGGTCAGCCGCGTACAGTGTCTCTACTGAGTGAAAGGTGTTCTACAAACAATCTAGGACATTTCTTTCGGGTTTCACACATATCACTCTGCCGTTAAAAAGGTTTAAACGGCCATAGTCCAGAAATTTCACCGGAGCCCACACCGCCCAACCAAGCGGGGCATCAGTGGTTCCCAAACTCGATCGATTTGAAACTTGCTACACTTCATGACCCTTGCAGGGTCTACAACGTGAACATCCGGGATTTTTTCGATTTCGTGACCTAAGGTCAGGTCACGGGGCGATCTCTCCCCTTGGAAAAGCATGGGGAAAAGCTGTCTTATGATCTAAAAGCCACAAAAATGATTACAATTACTCAGGCTGGAGGGATCCAGTTGCGCGTAGCTTCCGCCCGCGCTCTGCCTACGCCCGCGCTGATTTGGGCGCAAGTTTGCGCGTAAGCGATTTGGAGGGATATTCGGGAGAGAGCGATCACGCGGAGCTCCGCGGCGGCGTAAGTTAGCGCGGTGCATCGGGGGCAATCCGAGGCGGCGGTGAATAGTGCTGGCGACCGTCTTAAATGGACGCTAAGGGTGAAATTACCATATAATACAGTGCTTTTCTGGCCTTAGTAAACTCACGTCATAGGTTACAGCCTGATGACTGCTGTACGGTGTCGGATTTCCTGGCCGACTGTGGGGGGAGGGGATGAGAGGAAGACACGGCCCGGCGCTGAGAGGTGCGGTGATGATAAAAGTGCTCGGTTCGGATAAAGGGAAAAGCCTTCACCGTAAACGACAATTTATAAGTGGGATTTCCAAATAAATGAAGCATACATGAAAAAATTATATGATTTGGCTTACTCCGAATGCGTTTTTATTTTAAGCCTACCTCAAGTCAATTTATCTGGGCAGGACACGGGCTTCACGCAACACACTTTTGCCTCCTTGTACTATGATGCCATTGGATTAGTCGGAGCACTGGGGGAGAGATGAGCCGGGCAGGCCCCAAGAAGCCTGGTTCGGCGAGTGCATTTAGTGCATTTTCTGCATTCTGCCTATGAATTTGACCCCATTTTCCTTATCTTTCTGCCTTTGAAACAGCACCATATATTAAAAAATCCTCACGCCCACAGTTCTCAGGGTGAACTGGGTTATCGCTGGCGTTATATGTCAGCCACGACGAGACCGTTCGGGGACAGTGAGTGGTACGAAACGTGAGATACGTCCTGGGGCGAACAACAATGTTTATTGGAGGGCAGTTAGCATTACGGCTGGTGATCCACTGTCACAGCTGCAGTGATCTACGTTTCTCTTCGCCTGTGTCTCTTCTGATGATTTCCCAATGAGATGTTGGGAGTTTGTGGGCCTCGAGTTTTATCAAAAATACATGTTTTGTCGAACGCAAATCATATAACTTGGCTTCACTGACATTTCCAATATCTTTTTATTACTTTAAAAAAATCATACAGGCTTCCGCGCTGTCTTCCGCGCTGTTGAGAAGACGCGGAAAGTTAGCGCGTAAGACGGCGAGTTGCGACACTACTTCCGCCACAACTTAGCTGCGCGCCGATGGATCCCTCGAAAAGCCGCTGCGCGCTAACTTACGCCCCCGCGCAGCTGCGCGCTGTCTACCGCGCGTCCGGATCCCCCAGCCTTAGACTGCTCAGAACAGCGTTTTTGGACACCCTTTCGCGGATTCCAGGGGCCATATTTTCCCTTTGACCTCTGCAAGGTCATCCAAGGCACCAGGGGTCAAAAACAGTATTTTTGCAATAACTTTTGACCTTGTTAAGCTAGAGTGCTGAATCAAACGTCATCGTGTATGTCTTGTCCCTGGCTTTCATTTTATACACAGCAAGGTCACTTTCTGACCTTTCGTGACCTCAGGTCACATTAGGTCACGAGGTGACCTCTGGAGTTCAAACCACGGGCGGGAGGTCATTGCGTTTAACATAGCGAAAAAAGGTCTGGCATTTTCTTATCAAGTGTACTTTACCAGATCTCAATAGCTCTAATGGCATAGGAGTTATGCCCAGTTTTCTTAAGCATTGCATATTTGAGTGAAAATAGCCTATCGTGACCTTTCTTGACCTCTGGAGGTCAAACCATTGACCTGAGCGCTTAAACATTTAAAGTAATTTCTTACTGAATTCACGCGAGCTTTCTGATGCACTTCGCAGATTTTTGCTAACGCCCATATTTTCGGAGTTAAAGGGGGGCCATCGATGGCCCCAGTGGGCGAAAGTGGTGTTGGACCCCCGGTGGGGCGCGGGTTAACACCCGCACTGGACGGGGGTCTGGTAATAACGCGCATTGGAGGGGGCCTGGTAGGCCCCTCTAAGATCTCGGAAACTAAGAGGTGTAGAAAAACGATGTTTGGGAGGTGGGTGGGGGCTATGGTGAACTACATCATGACAAAAATATAAAGGGGGACATCGATCATAGAGGGAAGGTCGTAAAGAATCTTCCTTACAGTTTTGGGGTCAACGTCATTCAAGGTCATTGACCTTAAATGTCACAATATGGTACACTACTTACAATGCACAATATGACTAGCACTATAGCAACTGTTGGGCGGGAAATGAGGATTGACCTTTCCCAATGACATTATGAGCTCAGTGGTGTTGAAATTGACCATTATCTGCCAAATTATTATTTTTATTTTAGATCTAAATTCACACTAAAAGAATAGATACAGTAATAATCGGAGCTTTCGACTTCAAGTCATCTTCAGCATTGCAGATAATGGTCAATTTCAACACCACTGTGCTCATAATAACAATGCTGCTGCCAACTGTTCTCCGCATACTTAGTTTCCCAATGACCTTTGACTTTGACCTTTGACCTTGACCTTTGAATGGAGGTACCTTAACTATGACGGCATAGCATAATATACGTCAGGCCGGGTAACGCCATTTGACTGGAAGAACTGAGGTCAGTGACATTAAAAGTGCTGATATGACCTTAACCTGTGACCTTTGACCTTGAACTTGACCTTTATGTGAGGTAACCATGACATATAAACCCGATTACATGGCATTATGACGTCACCACTCGGTCTTCAATGCAAGTGAACTGGTCCAACCACGCGATTACAGCGATCCCGAAATGCAGGTCTGACTTTGAAAGCCTTTAACCCGCGCCCCACCGGGGGTCCGGCGCCACCTTCGCCCCACGGGGGGCCATCGATGGCCCCCTCTAACTCCGAAAATATGGGCGTTAGCGCAAATCTGCAAAGTCCAATAGAAAGCTCGCGTGAATTCAGTAAGAAATTACTTCGCATGTTTTAGTGCTCAGGTCAATGGTTTGACCTCCAGAGGTCAAATTAGGTCAAGATCGGCTATTTTCACTCAAATATGCAATGATTAAGCAAACTGGGCATAACTCTTATGTCATTAGAGCTATTGAGGCCTGGTAAAGTACATTTGATAGCAAATTGCCTGTACTTTTTCCGCTATGTGGAACGTAAAGACCTCCCGCCAGTGGTTTGACCGCCAGAGGTCACCTCGTGACCTAATATGACCTGAGGTCACGAAAGGTCAAAAAGTGACCTTGCCGTATATCAAATGAAAGCCAATGACAAGACAAACACGATGGTGTTTGTTTCATTGCTCTAGCTCAATTAGGTCAAAAGTTATTGTCAAAATACTGTTTTGACCTCCGGTGACCTTGGATGACCTTGGAAAAGTCAAAGGGCAAATATGACCCCTGGGATCCGTGAAAGGGTGTCCAAAAACGTTGTTCTGAGCAGTCTGAGTATTTGCAATCATTTTTGTGGCTTTTATATCATGAAATAGCTTTTCCCCATGCTTTTCCAATGGGAGAGGTCGCCTCGTGACCTGACCTCAGGGCACGAAATCGAAAAATCCCGGATATACACCTTGTATACCCTGGAGGGGTCATGAAGTGTAGGAAGTTTCAAATCGATCGACTTTGAAATGTAGCTCTTACAGAGCTCTAAAGTGAAGCGAGGTAACCTTGGTTGACCTCGTCTGGTGACCTGACCTTGGGTGACCCGGGGTAAAAAATTTCAGGGATGATGGGAAAATGATGCAGTGAGAGGTAGAGCCCTCAACTGCGGTGCTGCGCCTCGTCGTTTTTCTGCTATCCCGGAAAAACCTTAGGGGGGCCATCGATGGCCCCCCGGTGGGGCGAGGGATAAATGAATAAAAATTGGACCGATTTTCAAAATTATTTCACCAATCAACGCGCTGTTAAATTCTGTTAAATGTGGCTAAGTCTCGTTTTTTGGCTACGAGCGGTTCTCTGGCCACCAAGGAAAAACAGGCGGGAGGCCTCAAAGCCTCTCCCCCCTCCAGTGCTCGTGTTAAGGTGATGTCCTGTGTACCGGGGCCGCTATTTCACAGTTTCTTCAACGAAACTTGTGGTGGGCATGTGGAATGAATTGTTTGCCGACACTGACAATTCCTCCGTATGCGCGCAGTGTCCCAAAACTGGTTTCCCGCTAGGGTGTTGAGTGTAAAATTAATGTTAGAAAATATACTCGATAAGTGGAAAATTCACGGTATGACATAGTGAGAGTCGATTGAAATCCTTATTTACACTTAATAATTATTATAATTACCTTTTCCATCAGAATTTTTTGCTACCATAGTTAAGAGTTCATATACACCAGGGTTTTTAATTGTGCTAAAATGCTCCACTTGAGGTGTGAGTGGAACATTTAGAGAAAATAAGACAGAATTGAGTGGAATATTCAGCTTGCCTGGGTGCCGCCTTTCACCCAGCACCCTAAAATTTGGGCGCATAATGGGTGCGTCCTCTGGGTTGCGGTTCTAAATGGGCAGAAATAGCAGGCTTTTGCAATACTCTTCGCAAGACTAATCCCGAGGCTGTATAATATTAGGGGTTTAAACATAAATTAATTGGCAGAAATGTTTCTCAGGTGGCAGCTATGAGGAGAGTTCATTATATACATACATACGTTTGGTGGTTTTCAACGTATCAACAAAGCTTTGTTTTGGCTACTTCAAGGACTCGTGAAAATTCTGACACTAATATTTATTTCAAATCGGCGAATGCCAATTTCCTTTATTTTGGAAAGTGTAATAGTATTTTCAATGAAATTAGAAATTACGCCCATCAGCTAATCCCGGCACAAGGGACAGAGCCTTGGACTGGTACCAAGAATAGGTTATGCTTTCCGTTCATTTCACAGAAATCAGGCGCGTCTTTTCCAGCTAACAAAGTTTCAAAGCCCGCGCTTCTCCGAAACAGCAAATTCTTACCACAATACACACGGCATTGAGTCCCGTTAAACAGGAGTTACACGTCCTCACAAAGACGGAGCTTTTATCACATTCCCCGTTTGAGCATGGCTTAAGGTGAAACTTGGCCTTTTACATTCCCTCCATTCCCTTTATTATCCGTTTTCCGTATATTTTATCCATCGTGTTTTGTTTCGCTTAAGGTTTGACTTTGCAATCCCCCCGTTTGCTGTTTTTTTGGCAAGAGTCCTACTTAGCAGCGTTGTGCAGTGGAATAATTGAGGGAAGTGAATTTTTGGAACTATTTTATTTTGTGAATTTTATATCAGGAAATTTAACTATGGGGAACAAATCTTTTGAAAACTTAAATTTTCATATGATTGACCAGCGTCCAGACACGTATTATTTTATTTAGGATTATGATGATAAGCAACAACCTTTCGTTAATTTCTATTTATTTGCAAATCATAAACGGATAAATCGCTAACCTGCAGCTGAAGAGAGCCAAGTACAGGCATGGTGCAGGTGCAGCTATGGCAGACCACATAGGTCTAGTAAATGACATAAAATTACAACATTATAAATGAGTGATATATAGTTATTAAATTTATCAGGACCATCTTCAACAGGCATACATGAACCAATTACAGGGAGTATTGACGTGGGTGTTGACGAAGCCAGATGGGTTACGGAAGATGGGCTACCACCGCAGGGATTGAGCCCACACTAATATATGCTATCCCAATTTGAATGGAGTCAATGAAGCCACTTGACCACACGGCCACCTGTTTTTCAAGTATCTCCCACTTTTCAAGTAAACTTGCATTCAAATGCAATCAGTGGTCGCAGAAAAATAAATATTTGTTTGGCCCTGATGCTTGTGTGAGGTCAGGGGTCTAAAAACTTGCCGATCTACCTACGCCGTCGGCGACCGTATCATCTTTTGGTTGGCGGCCCAGCAACCGTCTCAAACTCTGATTCCATCTGTTTTCCCATGATTTTAGCTTCCACCATCCGCTCCTGCTTCTAAATATGCTTACCCTCTCCACTGTCTCCACCCGTCACCGCAATACAGACACTGCCCATCAAAATCTATTGGATGAAGTCTGCCAGTTCCTTTGGCCAAGAATGTGCAGAATCTACTTCGACAAAGAGCCAAGTTAGCTTTTGTTTCCCGGTTTGTTTGGTGCTTCTGAAAGACAGCTTGGCTACAACGGGGCATCTTTAGCCGATTGCATCTGGCATCATCACCGTCCTTAGTTGCTGCTAGTCTATGCTAGTTATGTTTCTTCTTATTACAAGTTAGTTAGTTAGTTAAGGGCTTTTTATAAGGCGTTCTGTGCAAAGCACCTTTGCCCGCCTCTAAAGTGTGGGGGAGAATTTTCCGGGAGGGGTGTTTACTTTAATGTCGCAGAACAAAGGGACGAATCTTATTTCAAGGAATTGGTCGCGAAGTGTAGCAACACTTGCGAGGGAAGGGGATTGCTACGGCAGAGATGCCGAGCCTGGGGCACATTTAGGATTTAAAAGGGTACGTGAAGAGGCTTGCCAGCGTAAAGATTAGTTTTTTGAATTTTGTTCCTTGTTATCGAATAACCGTTTGCTTACGTTACTCGAGTTCCTCCATTGAAAAATAATAATTTTGGGTTATTAGAAATACCCGCAAGCACCATGACGTGATGCCGCGGGTCTTTATCCTGCAACCAGGAGGTGAGGTTACAGCACCCTCTCTGGCTGGGTAGCCGCCGCATAGAGGAAGAGAGAAGGGTAATAGAACAGATAGAGTGTTAGGGAAGGGTGTGAGTTGGTTAGTTGTTAGTCTTAGATGTGATTAGTATAGTTAATAGTCCTTAAGTTAGGGTTAGTTGGTTAGCAAATATGAACGGATGGTTAGGTAGGGTTAGTTGGTTAGTTGAACTTTTTTTTGGTTTTGTTTTGTTTTGTTTTTTGTTTGTTTTTTGTTTTTTTTCCTATGGTGGGAGTTATTCTGAGTCTACCATACCTTAGGACCAGACAGTTAAAACCTAGTTTGAAGCACCTATTGTTTAAATTTGTCAGAGGGACGTTTATAGTGTAATTGTTATTTCTAATATGAGGGGTGCTATTCGGGTGCAGGTATTTTCCATACCTGCCACCATAGACGTTCAGATAAAGCTTCGAGCCTAGAAGCCTTCAGGAATGTAAAGAGCTTGTCCAGCAGCTCAGGGTGATCATTGCCGAGAAGATTGGAAAGGTTTACTGGGATGTTTCTGATGCGGCAATAATCTAGCATGGGCTGCCTATGGGCGTCGTGCTGGGGACAGTCGATGAGGATATGGTAGGGATTTTCCATGGCAGAGCAGGTACCACAGGTACCTACACGCCCATAGGCATTTAATTTGGTGTGTCCGCTTTTGAGTCTGGTCAGGATGACCTCACGCCGACGACTGTTTTGGTTGGAGCTGGGCCAGTAGCCGATGTTAGGCTTGATATGGAATAAATGGGCGCTGTGGTTAGTGGTCCAGTCATTTTGGATGTACTTCCGGATATGGTTCTGGAGGAGAGCTTTGCTATCGTCTCCGGACCATTTGAGAGGTGCGACCTCTCTGAGTTCTAGAGACTTTTTGGCCTGTTCGTCGGCTTTTTCATTTCCGAGAATTTTGCAGTGGCCTGGGATCCAAAGAAAGGAGATATCTGGGATATCGTCGATACCCTTCTGGATGTCTGCTATTACGTGATGGCTGGGGTTGACTACGTTATTGATAGCTTGCAAGACAGATTTAGTCTGAACAGATGACGGCTGAATTAATATTTAGGGTTCTAATCTGGACTAGTGTATCTAGAATGGCGACAGCCTCGGCAGTAAAGATTGAGCAGTTGTCCGGAAGTCGTTTTTGGAGGCAAATATTTTGCCCCCAGATGCCGAGGCCTACTTTTTCGCCTATTTTAGAGCCGTCGGTGAAAATGAAGGTTTTGCCAGTGTTGTTAGACTGGAACTCTTAAGAATTTCTGGGAGATCTCCTCTGTGGTGAGGTTGTCTGCGTGTGGTGAAGAGAAACTCGACTTTGGGCTGTTTGCGAGTCCAAAAGAGGGAGAGTGGGGGTTTGCCTATGGCTTCTGGAATCGCAAGGTTCAGGGTTACCAGGGTCTTAGCTACTCTATTCTTAAATGGAGGCCAGGTTGTCCGACTAGTTTTTGATACACGTCCAGGGTGGGCGAAACATTGTTTCGCCGGGTGATTTTCGGTAGATTGGACCTTGATATAGTAAGAGATTAGCTGGGAGTGGCGTCTTGTTTGGAGAGGGCACAGCCCACTGTCCACTAACAAGCTGGTGATGGGGGATTCTCTGAGCGCGCCTGTGGCTGCCCGGATACTTGCGTTTTGGATGCGCTCTAGCTTTAGCTTATTAGTGTTGTTCGTTGAGTCAAAGACGAACGAATTATATTCGAGTATGGGCCGGATCAAGGACTTGTAGAGCATGAGCAGGGTCTTTCGATCCCCGCCGTACTCTGTTCCGCCGAGCATGCGGAGGATATTGACTCGTTTTTGACAGCTAGAGACGACTTTGGTAATATGCTCGTTAAAACTAAGGCGGGTATCAAGGATGACGCCTAAAAATTTGAAGCTTTTCGCGCATTCAATGGGTTTGCCTGAGGTTTGGAGCTGAGGAACAGCGTGTCTCACACCTGGCCTGGCAAAGACTACGACTGATGACTTTTCGGCCGAGAGTGATAGACCCATTGAATTGCACCAAGCATGGATGTCGTCGAGACTACCCTGCAATTTGGTAGTCGCGGTTTTGAATTCTGGTTGACTGCGCCGCCTGGTGTCGACCGGAGTGGATTTCCAAATAGCGACATCATCTGCAAATAGGGAGTACTTAACTCCAGGCGGTAGCTTTTTGGAAAAAATGTCATTGATCATGACTAGGAAGAGGGTCGGAGATAAAACGCTACCCTGGGGTGTGCCCTGGTCTTGAGATGTCAGATAGGAAAAGGTGGTGCCGCAGCGCACTTTGAATTTTCTGTCCCTAAGAAAGTTGTCAATGAATCTAGCAAGGTGGCCATGGACTCCCAGTTTACAAAGTTTATACAAAAGGACGTCTTTTTGTACACGAACAAAGGCCGACTTGATATCTAAGAATGCAGCAATTGTGACTTGCTTCTTGTAAAAGCCATTTTGGACGTCACTGACCAGTTTGATCAGATTGTCAGTGGTGGCTCGCCCGCGCCGGAAACCCGATTGCATAGCATCGAGTTTCTTTTCGAGAATTTCGTGAAGTCTTACGTTGACCATGCGCTCTACAAGCTTGCTAGCACAGCTAGTAAGCGAAATGGGGCGATAACGTTTAGGGTCCGTTTTTTCTTTGCCAGGTTTTGGAATGGGAATGATGACACTCTCCCGCCACATAGTGGGGAACGAGTCGCTAAGAAACATGTTGTTAATGGCCGAGAGAAGATATTTTAGTGCTGTCTGGCTGATGTGCCTGAAGAAAGAGTAGTGAATTTCATCCGGGCCCACTGCAGTGTTTCCACACTTGCTAATGGAGTAATTTAGTTCGGTCATTGTAAAAGGTACCTTATAGTACTCCTGATTACTAGAATTGAAGAATGTGCGGCGTTTGCACCATTCGGCCTGGTCTTTTGAGCGCTGGTTGTAGGAACTGTTGGCTGCAACGCCATTGTAATGATCAGCAAAGGCGTCCATGACTTCCTTGGGTGCCGTGATGTTTTGGCCGGAGATTGTCAGTTGAGGGAAGGGTCCACGGGGCGGTCGTTTCGCAGAGAAAGCTCCAATGGCTTTCCAGATTTAAGAAATGGGTGTGAAGCGGTTGAATTTAGAAACGAAGGCGTTGAAACTATCTTTTTGGACCCGCTTGCACGTGTTTTGGAAGTGGGCTTTGGCTGCCCGGAGGGCATTGCGAGTAGGGCTGTGTGCCCTCCTCTCGTAGGCTTTCCTGGCTCTAATCATTTGAGCTTTGGCGTGTGCCGTCTCTGCATTCCACCATGGGGCTCCTTTTTTCTGTCGGGGGCCTTGACTTTTTGGTATTGTTAAATGTGCTGCTGAGCTGATGGCTCTTAGTACCGAGTCAATGTCTGCCGAGTGGGGTCACCTCCGGTGACAAGTGTGAGGTCGACCTCTGCCTCAAACTTGTTCCAGTCGGCACGTTTTAGATTCCATGAGGGTGTAAAAAGAGTAACATGGTCGATTGAGCCTGTGGGAATACCAATTTTTATTGGGAGGTGATCGCTCATTCCTGGGTTGTCTTCGACTTCCCAGGTGAACAGTGACGCAATTCTAGGAGAGCAGCACGAGATATCAATGGCAGTGTCAGAATGGCCACCGCGCATTGCTTGGTGGGTCGGAGCGCCGTTATTTAAGATAACTAGATTTTGAGAGTCTATTGCGTCATAGATGATTTCGCCTCTGCGAGTGGTGGTGGCGCTGCCCCATGAGGGATGATGACCGTTCAAGTCCCCAAGTAGTAGCAAAGGGCCGGGAATTTGTGCCAAAAGTTGGGCGAGGTCCCGAGCCGACGGGTCAGGATCGCTTGGAGAGATGTACAGTGAAATCACCGTCAATTTGACGTGCTGAATTTCTACATTAATAGCGACACAGTCGAGTGGCGTAACCAAAGGCACTGGCTGTGAGAGATGCTATTTTCAATAAGGATGGCAGTGCCTCCTTTACGGACAGTAGCGTTTACATTATGGCGGTACCAAGAGTAACCCGAGATTTTGAATTTGTTATTATCATTATCATTAAAGAGGGTTTCTTGGAGTGCTGCTACTGCCGGCTTTTTCTCAGTAAAGATTGATTTAAATAAGGGGAATTTCCCAATTAAACTGTTTGTGTTCCATTGGAGAATTGAACCCATGGTGGTTTAATGTCTTAGATGCTGGGGTTTTTGGGGGGGCGGGGGCGGAGGTGATAGGAATGTGTGCTACTCGTGTCGCTGGTAGTGGAAACGGGGGACGAGTGCCGGGTGTACCGGAGTTTCCTCGGCACCGGGGGGCTGCCGGGCCTGAGGGATTTGGATGAGACTGAACTGGTGGGGGAGATAACTATTTTCTACAGAGTCTGTGACCGAGATGCTGTCAGCATTTGGGTAAGACTCGGTCCCGGGCAGCCCACTATCAGGTTCGCTGTTGCTACCTGACGTGTCGGAATCACTGGCAAATTGGAATTGCATGTAATGACATGCCAGGTCTGTTTGAGAGCCACAATGGCGGGTCGTCGGTGCTTGAGAGGCAGGAGCTTTGCTGCTGTCCGTGAGAGAGGTTTCGGTTTGGGTGGCTACACTGACTTTTTTCTGTTTGAGTGGCAGCTGTCTTACTGGAAGGGGGAGCTGCCACTCTGGTGTTGCCGTCCCGGCGCCCGCCGTAGGCGGCGCCTGGGAGGGGGGTGCACCGGTGACTTTTGGGTGGGAGGGGGCTGGGAGCGGGGGAAACTCGGTACAGCTAGGCACCTGCTGAGGGCTGCTTTGCCGCCCTTCGGTTGGGGTCCAGGTCTTCCTGGTGCCATGTGAGGGACGGGGGGCGGCGGTACTTTTGGGCGGAAGACCCGGAATGGAACAGGCTGGGTTGGCTGGGGATCCGTCCAGCCCGTGTTGGGAGTCCACTTGCGCCAAAAGGTGTTTGTGCTGTGGTGCGTGTTTTGCATGACATGGGGATGGCCAGCCGAAGTGGTACCATGACTAGCGGCTCCATCAGGGGGCGAAGGGGACGCTTTTGGGAGGCGGTGAGCTGAGGAGTGGCCTGGCCAGCTGTGCTGGGGGCCGCCGCGGTGGCCTTGCCACTACGTGCCTGGGTTAGGGAGTGGCGTTTTTTGCTCTCACGCACTTTTTTGCGGGCCAGGTCGAAGGGGAGCTTTTCGTCTTCAGCCACCATATTTACATGTTTTTCACGGAGCCAGGCTGGGCACTAATGGCTGGCTATATTAACTTACGTTATACTGTGCGGAACCGCTCGAGTTTAGTTTTCAGTTTTATGGCTGCGCGCGCTTTCTGCGTAGCGTGAGAAAGTTCTGGAGGCTGTGGCGTCAGAGCGTGTGTGTGACGTCAGAGCGTGTGCGTGACGTCAGAGCGTCGGGCGGTTTTCCCCACGCGGCCCGGCTAGCTTAAATGACGGCGGAACCAGAGAATGAGGCAGGGAGGGTGAGTGCTTGGGCAGTAGAGAATTTTGAGGAGACGCTAACTGACTGGCTCTTGTGTAAGGCTGGTGAATTGGAAGGTTAGGCAAGAGAGCTATAACTAATGGGAAGTTAACCTATATACAGCGTGGTGTGGGATTTTATCCTATCTGGAGTATCGGCTGAAATTTCTTAATTACAGTGGGCTGTTACAGCCACTAGAAGGTTACTGAGCGGAGGGGAGGCAGGGGGCCTCTTCAGGACCTATCACTAATCGGAGGGGAGGCAGGGGGCCTCTTCAGGACCTATCAGGGACCTAGGTGGCTATTAGCCTCGAAAGGGTCCTAACTGGGACCTACGTTATTTTAAGGTAGTGTTTTATGGGCAGGTGCCGTGACACCTTTGCATAGACGCAGCCCGTGGAGGGTATATGTGGGACCTCACTGCTAATTAGCGAGGGTGAAAGACAGTCTACTGGCCGTACGTTTAGGGATTTTGGCAATGAAGGACCGATAGGTCCAGTCAAAGCCCCTCACCCAAGAACCAGCGGTTCAACAAGTGAGGTCACCCAGGCTAACCACCGCTCGGGTTTCAGGCCGAAGAGAGAAATGATAGTTGAGAAAGATGCGGGGCGGGACTGAGGAAAAGGGGTACTAGGTGGCCGGAATCCTAGAAACCAACACCACCTAGTCCGATAGAGATAATATTTACAGGTCAGCTGTGGAAACAGCGATAGGCAGGGCTGGTACCAGCAACAGCGCTCGGAGCAGGTGGTCACAGTAACTCCAGCAGCCGCCAACAGCAGTCGCAATAGGCAGCCGGGCGTCGGACGCCAGACAACCAGACCTGTCGGCAGAGCTCAGAACGTAGTGTTAGCGTCTCCGTGTAGGTGGCAGCACTGCCTGTTCTTATTACAAGTTAGTTAAGGGCTTTTTATAAGGCGTTTCTTATTACAATTTTTGGGTCCCATTTTATAAAAACGACTGAAATTACCTGGTACTTTAGATGATGTCATGTCCCTGTTCCGTATTTATGTACTATTTCTAAGTTTAAACTAGAATGTACTAGAATCTGTCACGAGTCGGTACCAAGTCGGTGATATTTATTTTTTCGATAGGATTATTTTATCAATGGGCGACCAAGTCGGCTGAAACCAGCGACTTGCGTGGTCGCCTGGTCGCCGGTGCGGTGGTCGCCCTGGTATGTTTTCGGTGTCTGCGGCCTTCAGAATAAGCACGGCGCAGGCTTCCACTAATATTTTTGCATTCTTGTTGAAAGCAGTGGGCGCCGTTTTTGACAACTGGTGTTAAATTTGTTAAATCCAAGTTAAATCCAATCAAAATGTGCGTTTATCATAGACGGTCAGTGCAATCTATGTTTGTTTTAGAGTCTACGTGCAATGATGTTTCCTGGTTTTGCTGTCACCGTACAGTAAATTGTTGTATGGTGAAAAGTCTCACGAAAAGTATTTCACGACGTATGTACATAAAGAACGTTTTTTTCTAGTTAAATGAAACATCGACACTGTTTCTGAGGCTCATTTTTAAGGTGCTGCAAACCCTTTTACTTGTCTGTAAGATCAGGCCAAACAATTTTCCCATGGATGGATACAAAATAAAACCATTATTGATGAGAGGACAACAATGGTTCATCAATCATGGTTGTATCTTTACTTGGTCTGGAAGTGATGGGCGAAAATGTTAATGCCCAGGGGCGCCGCCACGGAATTTTTACAGGGGAACGGACCCGGGCTGGTGCTGACCGGGGCAGGCGAATTTTGAGTATATTTGGTACCTGACAGCATTAATGACGATGCACCGAAAGTCTTGGCGAGACGTCCCCCTGGTTGGCCAACATGGGAGATGCGTAGGTACCCCGTCCCCCCCGCTTTCGCGCCCATTTACATAAATGCCCTTGTGTACGGGCAGCGTATCATCTTTGACCTCGATTGACCTCCAACCAGACATAGCCTAAGCTAAATGGGCACTACCGATACGTATTTATGACTGCGTAGTGCGTATAAATGGCTGATCACTATCCAAAATTGCCTTTTAGGTCCGACATATCACGCCCAAAGCGAGCGTTCTTGCTATTATAACTTGAAGCTACGTTATAACATCCCCAATATTCAGTGTACTGTTGCGCCCTAGCCTTTGACCCGACATGAAAATGGATGTTGCCCTAGTGAAAGAGCTGGTCGGGCTCTGTCGTATAGCGGGAGAAAGTGGTTCCGGCTATTCTGCTTACGGAGATAAGCAAGGTTTTGTAGAGCACTGCATTTGATACATTTTGACGGAAATGAATTTTTTTCCTCCGGTGACGAGAGTATTGACCTTACGCAAAAATGCCAGGAGTAACGCCGATTGCATTTCCGACGAGCCTTCGATCACTTTTTCCGCTTCTATCTTTCTTTGTTTCCGAGATCGAGGGTGTCATTTTAACCACCTCCAACCAGGGGGGGGTTCATAGGTGATTCATGCTGGTCACCGGGGCTAGGGTTAAGGGCCAGAATGTATAATTTTGTTGCTTTCAGGTCATAACTTTGACTATAATACTGAATTTTTATACTGGATTATAATCTCATGACCTCATGTAGGTAATGACTTGAATTTGGCTAAGGTCATCGATATCGAGAAACCCGATCTATATTTGAGAGGTTTTATATATTTTTTTATACCACTTTAAAGACAGATTTTGTAATACATGTAGCATTAGGTTCGGCGACCATCGAAGAAGCTTGGATTTTAGTCGGCGACCACAAGCTCACTTTTTAGACCCCTGTGAGAGGTCAGTTTTTAGGTCTGTTTCCTTTGTCCATTGAATGAACTACTTAAAAAAGAACCGTTCTTGATATATCATCTACCACTGATTTCGTTTTATCAGAATATAAGCAGGTCAATTAATTGAACCATGCTGATGCTGCTTCAAAGAGAGTGAGCCCAAACATGGTCCAACTTAGTGGGTCTCTTTTAAAAGCTCTTGACGACAAAAACATGGGCCATCCATTTCAAGATCAGGCCCATAATAAAACCCAAAAGATCAATGAAGGTCATACAGCGCTAGTGCGTTTGGCACCAGGAGAGCCCGGGCGGTGCAGGTTCGGCTGGCGGCGCACCCATGCCCGGCTATGGTGGGATGGACCAGTGTCAACCCCACACCTGATGACGTCACCCACAGCACATTAGACAAACCTCTCTCTTGTCTACCCCCGCGGCGCAGCTCCCGTGTCTGGCCGCTTTATTGGAGACTGTATTATCTTTTGTTTAGACTTGAGAAAATCTTCTGGAAGAAATTAAAACGCGCCTGCGAGCAAAGCTGATTAAAACGGGGCGGCGCCGGGACAATAATTAGGTGGTGTACTTTAAGGCAAGCTGTTGTCACTAGGGACGAGAGCCCGCTCGTTTCAGAGACGTTTTGAATTTTATACATCGTTAGGCCATGCCAAGCTGAAGCGTTCAGGAGACGTGAGCGCAGACAATTGCGTTTCCCAGGGTGCATTAATTGATTTCAACGATTTTGAGGATGCACCACATGTGTTCTACCGAGTCGTTGTGGTCTATCAATGTCTTTGTGTTAGAAAATCAATACATGGTGTATGTCTTGTTATTAATAGGATCAGTGGCATCAGCCATCTTCGTATTAGAAGATAAATGATGCAGGTGATAACGATTTTTGCTTTTTAATCAGCCAGCGTCGAATGATGGATGAAAAGGCAGCTGAACAGATGCAGAAGTCGTCTTAGATTACTTTTTGATCAACGCCAGGAGCGATTAAAAGTTCGCCGTTCAGCTCAAAATTAACGCAGCGTTGACTATCACTGACGAAGAGAGGCTGCCTGAGCCTGTACTAAATTCCGGACCCGGAGGTGGTGAGGGCTTAGTGCCGGGCTGTGGGTTTGGAATCACTGAGCAAGGAAAAGAGGACAAACCATAGTTTTTAGTATACTAAAAGGGTATTATTTACTTCTGTGCAACAGTAGGCAGGCAGACAGAGAGAGACAGACTGGCGATCAGACGAAAAACGGACAGGAAGACAGACAGACAGACGGAGGGACGGACCGGATATCAGACACAGACAGACAGAAAGAAAGGCAGGCAGGCAGAAAGAGAGAGGGACAGGCTATCGGACACGGGCAGACAGATAAACAGACAGGCAGGCAGACAGTGCGGTGGACGGACTACCAGACTCAGACGGACAGACATGCAGTAAGACATACAGTCACTTCATGACATAAGAAATTTCAAGACATAAGTCATTCAATGACTTCCGATTATCAAAATGAATATAAATCCAAAATTGCTCAAGCACTGAAGGGCCTAGCTGGCAAAACTCGACAGTTTGCGGGTAATCGGGCTTTCAGGAATCCATTTATGAGTGAGCTAATTTCAGCCTGGAAGTTTAGGGATTTCACTCAGGCTAGTCTTCAGAACAAACTTACTTCAATGTTGGAGCTTAACATATAGAAGGTTATTGAATTCAATTATTTGTTTAACGGGCAAGTAAGTCTCTACGGCTGTGTTTTACAGGATCTTTGAAAATAAATGTAATTTTGTATTTATCGATGATAGTACGGAAAACACATATACTTATGCTGAGACCGTTTCTTTGGGTTGGTTAACACTTGAAGCTTGAGCTTGAATTTGATTTTATTGGGATTAATGGATTACATACTGCACTGCATGCATCAGGGTGTTCATATATTTGCGATTTTTACTGGATTTTAACCCAATGTTCTAGTATTTTTGCTCACTACAGTTTTTCTCCTCAAAATTCAATTCAGCTCATCTTTGGGATAGTAAAATCCCAAAAATTGTACTCATGCTACCTAGTCCATCAGCATCATATGGCCCAGTTTTAGAACTTCCAACAAGCAGTCTTTCTTCACTAGACCATCGAAGCTTTGGCGCTGGTTTTTGGCTGAAAGATGTTCTGTCACAGTTCAGAATAAAAGATTCACATGGCTGGAAACGGCAAAGAAAATTGTTTTTCTATCAGCTTGTTTGAGTACCCAGTGGCTTTTCCTGTAGACTTTTATTGAGGGGACGTTTCATATAGGACAAAATCTCTCAGAAGCTGACAGGCAAACCACAACTACATTTACTGTTAAATATACATCACGCGCTAACAGGAGATTACTTGTATTGCAAAAAAAAAAGAAAAAAAGAAAACAAATTAAAAACAACAGTAAATGCATAATGATTATTGATGATCCGGTGTGCTACAAGTCTGCCCATGACACCTGATGGTCTTGGCCAATACCTGGATACCAATGTCTTAACCCTCGCACCACGGGGCCATCGATGGCTCCCTCTAGGGTTTTTTTCCGGGATAGCAGAAAAAGACGAGGCACAGCACCGCGGGTGAGCGATCTACCTCTCACTGCATCATTTTCCCACCATCCCTGAAATTTGTTACCCCGGGTTACCCAAGGTCAGGTCACCAGGCGAGGTCAACCAAGGCCACCTCACTTCAACTTTAGAGCTCTGTAAGAGCTACATTTCGAAGTCGATCGATTTGAAACTTCCTACACTTCATGATCCCTTCAGGGTCTACAAGGTATATATCCGGGATTTTTAGATTTCGTGACCTCAGGTCAGGTCATGAGGTGTCCTCTCCCATTGAAAAAGCATGGGGAAAAGCTGTCTTATGATCTAAAAGTCACAAAAACGATTGAAAATGCTCGGCTTGGTCAGAAAAGCGCTTTTGGACACCATTTCACAGATTCCAGGGGCCATATTTACCCTTTGACCTCTCCGAGGTCATCCAAGGTCACCAGGGGTCAAAAACAGTATTTTGACAATAGCTTTTGACCTATATAAGCTAGAGCACTGAAACAAAAACCATCGTGTATGTCTCGTCACTGGCTTTTTTATATGCGGCAAGGTCACCCTCTGACCTTTCGCGACCTTAGGTCATATTAGGTCACGAGGTGACCTCTAGAGGTCAAACCACTGGCGGAAGGTCATTATGTTCTACATAGCGGAAAAAGGTCTGGCATTTTCTATCCAATGTACTTTACCACATCTCAATAGCTCTAATGGTATAAAATTTATACCCAGTTTACTTAAGCATTGCATATTTGAGTGAAAATAGCCGATCTTGACCTCATTTGACCTCTGGAGGTCAAACCATTGACCTGAGCGCTAAAACATGCGAAGTGATTTCTTACTGAATTTACGCGAGCTTTCTAATGCATTTTGCAGATTTTCGCTAACGCCCATTTTTTCGGAGTTAAAGGGGGCCCATCGATGGCCCCCGGTGGGGCGAAGGTGGCGCCGGACCCCGGTGGGGCGCGGGTTAATGCAGAGTTTGGACAATAGGCTCCTGCACAAGTCGTATTCCGCATTGAGTATCATCATTAATAATTGCAACTCAGTGAAGGTTCTTGCAAGGTTGTAGTAAACAGGAACTGTCCATTTCCAGACAGCGAGTCGAAGTTATACTGTGTCCATTTCGCGAAGCAGAATAAGCAAGGCCACAACCTTTTTATTGTGATATTTACTAGTTTTATATTGTGCGCCTGTGGAATCGGCTCACTGTTCCGACAAGAAGAAGAACTGAAGTTTAACACGCGGACTGGAGGGCCGGGGTTCTTCGGAGCCCCCCTAACCCACCTATTTTTCCAAGGTGGCCGGAGAACTGCCCGTGGCCAAAAACGATTACTTGGTCACATTCGAGAGAATTCAACGGCGCGTCGACTGGTAAAATAATTTTGGAAATCTATTGATTTATTTACTCAGGAACCAAAAATAAAAACGGCGGGTATTGGCTTCTAAGCGGGAAAAATCAACCGCCTGTGCAGCGGCAGACACAAGGGTTAATAGCCAATATTTAATGCATAGCAGGACGCTGTTCCGAGGCAATTGCAGGGGAGGCTCGAGACCCCTAGCCCACCGAAATATTGTCCTGGATCCACTGGGCATATATCATGGGTAAACACCGTTGGCGCGCGCAGCGCGTGGTACGCTCTCGCCTGCTCTGTCGGATGCCCCCTGAACTTGACCTGAAGACGATAATCGATGGAACAAGTGGGTGTTTAGCAACAAAATAAACATATTTTATCAATCTGAATGGACTTTTCACGTTTGGTTTGATTATTACAGATAAGTTCTGGTTTAAAACGTTAGACGTCGCATGGTGACATAAAGCGGCGATTGAAACGCCTCCCCGTCCGCTTGCAGATCGATAAAATGATTTTTCTTTGCAATTACGTCCTATGCATGTTATGCAAAAAGTACGGTACGCATTATAGACACCAAGACTATAGTGACCATTAAACGAAAAATGACACAATGATAGTATCATCCCTCACAAATTGATGTAGGTGAGTGTTTCCCTTCTCATGACGAATCAAAAACTATAATGTTTTTAATTCTGCATATTGTTTACGTTTCTGTGATTATCTTATCGTTTTACCCTTCTGAAACTGTGCTTGTGTCTAGAATCTGGTTACAGCCCTCTTCTTTAGGATCAATCAATCATGTGAGATTTATGTCCGGCTTTGATTGCGAAAAACGTTAAGGCTTCTCCGCTGAGCTATCCTCCCTAGTTCGTGGACGGGCTAGATTCACACTAGGTGCGATTTTTTACTGCGCTCTCAACATTGTGTTATGAACAGGGGCGTCGCCATGGGGCTGGGATCGGGGGGGCCTCCTGTCCCTGATCCTAAGGGGGCCTCCTAGCTTTTGTGAGCCTCCGTTTTGTTATTTAGTTGCTTTCTTTATAAGTGGCCCCCTTTGTGGGCCGTTTAGGGATTTCCTTTATAAGTAAAGGCGCCTCCACGAAGGTAATTTGGTGAGACTCCTTCATAAGTAAGGGGCCTCATGGATAGGCTGCTTCGGGGATTTGCTTTGTAAGTAAAGGGGTCGCCTATTTGGGCCGTTTAGGGAGCCTCCTTTTAGGGTAAAGGGGTCTTTTAGGTAGGCTGTTATGGGGCATCGTGCATAGGCTAATTATAAGGCCTCCTTTATAAGCAAGGAGGCTAGATTCGTTGATACTCAAGGGGCTATTCCAGAATCTAAGCATCAAAGGGGCTTCCTGAGTCAGATGGAAGACCTCCAAAAATTTCATGGGGGCCATGGCCCCCAAGGCCCCATGGCCCCGTGGCTCCTGCTTACAAATATTGGCCCATGGCCTGGGAAAATGATATTAATCATGTCTGATATTAAAATCCACTTTGCTATCCTCTTTCACGGGTCAGCAAATTGTCCAGATAGGTTTTATGTTTAGCTGTTAGATCTTTAAAAGTGTATTGCAATTTCCCCATTTTGGTTTCAGTATGGAGTATTTCTTAAGATATGTTGAAGGAAAGTGTAGATAGAACTGTGCAACCCTGATTGTTTCAGATACCATGTAAAATAAATATCTCACTTTATTTTCCTTTCGCTTCAACGCCCATAGTTAAAATATTTTGAAAACAACTATTCCCGGCTTTGCGCCCTGAGGCGTATTCGGAACAAACCCAAAGTGAGAGTACGCCTACACTTGTGAGGCTATAAAACTTTTCAAATAGTTTCAGAATTGGCATTTGACGTCACTGCTTAACATCATGGAAAAGGCAAGGTACGGTAAATGTTTCGGATCTGCGGGTTTGGACAAATGCCTCCTTCCCACGGGGGTAGGTGAGCGGTAGTTACAAACCCAGTACTCGTCAGCTAAAGAAGAACATAACTTCCATCGTTTAAATAACTATGAACGTTGCTTAACATAACGTGTTTTACAAATCATCTGGGTATCTAGCCGGAGAGTGCTTGGACATTCATGATGGAAATGAATGTCAGATTGTATTTTCACTTTCAGGTATGATGTCAGTTATTTTGCACTTGCAAATGCTCATAGAGTTAGGTTTTGATGTCACTACTTTGATATTTGCTCGTTCATGTGTTGGTGTCAGTTTTCGGATTAACGCTGAGGAACACATTACTAACGCACTCACTGGTTTTTATTGGTTCTTTTAAGCGTTCATGATGATTTAAGCGATGGTAGTTGTTTTCCTTTAGCTGACGAGTACTGGGTTTGTAACTACCGCTCACCTGCCCCCGTGAGAATGAACACTTCTTTATGCCTAAAGCTTTAAGACAAAATTTAAATCAGTGAAGCAGGGAGGAAAATGAAGATTGAAAATGGATCCAAAACCAGTGTACTACGTCAGTGCACACCCCCTTGTTCTATCAATAATTGTCTTCAGGTTAAGTTCACGACTCCTGGGGTATAATAGAGACATGCGAACGTGCCCTTGCGCCAACGATGCATACCTATCATGTACCTATTGCACTACGTTTTTCGTTTTTCCATACTTAAAAACTTTATTTAAAAACTTTATCAAATACTTTATTTTTATCTCAATACTTTGAGGCGAGCTCTTTCAAGTGCTGCTGCCAGTGTTTGAATCCACCCTGAGGTCTTTTTTTAATTACTGCCATTTTTTAATAATTAAAACCTTTTTTCACTACAAATGAAGTATTGCAAAACTTTGACCGTTGCTTTCACTGGATTGTTCCAAACATTTTCATTTATAATGTTACCAATTTAGCATTATTCTAACCGGGTAAAATAACTGCAGAAGAAATTACTGCGTGGGAAAAGTGAAAAACTACCGGAGGCAGTGGCAGATACAGTCTAGGAGCTTAGCCCCCCCCAAATGTCTGAGCGCCTATAGTTCATAAATAGGCGGGAGCTGATCCGAGGCAATGGTGGGGGAGGCTCGAGCCTCCCTCCCCAAATCGAGTCCTGGATCCGCTACTGGCCGGAGGCTACAAATCCTGAACCGCAGCACATATCAATCTAACTATTTCATAGCGGTATTCTGGCCAGCCGATAACCCCTGCGCAAAGTTTAAAGAAAATTGTAGATATGAGGGTGTGAGGCCTGTGTTGAGCTGTCGTGAAATGCACAACTGTTAACCAGGCTTAGGAAACTACAGCAATCAGTGATCTGTTTAACATTGGTTTCTAGGCATTGTCAACATTTACACTAAAACGCGATTTTCCGCCACTAAAAAGGGTTTAAATAAAAGTTGAAGTGGACTGAACCTAGTTAAAGTTATGTTACAAGTGCAGATGCAAAGCCAAAGCCGAAAATAACTATTCTTTTCAGGGTGTGCCATGAGTTGTATGCTTTGCTAAACATCTTATGCATACGCTAAAAAATTAGTACATATATTGCACACCGTATCATCCCCCTTTAATACCCTAAGCAATTTACCAAACATCGCATGGCGTAAGTGTTAGCATCACGCAGGTTCACCATTCCCAACTACTTCCAGCGCGAATCAGTTCAGTATCAACAAAGACTTCTGCTATCCCCCGTCACCGGAAGCTACGCGCTTCTTTCCAACTTTGTCCTCTAACTAGGCCATCAGTTCGTCGACAGGGAGGCAATCGTTATGCTTCAGCTTGTGGTTAAACTTAGTTGCCCGAGTGGTCCAACTAAGAAGAAACTGCATGCAACTTGGGGAATAAATTTTACAGAACTATTAAAAGTTGTCACGATGTTGCTACCGGTGCTGTTGGAGGGGTGCCTGGACAGTGGGTGATCGGTCACAATGATGAACACCCTCATCGGCAGCTGGGTGGGCACCAGTGAGTACCTCGTGCACTCAGTGCGCGGTGCAAAGAGTGCACGGGGCGTGATGTAGCGGGGCACGGGGCGGGGTCGGGTGGTATGGGCAGGTGGGGGCGGAGTCTGGACGCTACCGCACAGCCTCTCCACCAATTAGCGGCCAGCCGCCAGTTTTGCGCGCGTCCGTGCAGCCGCACCGAGTTTGAATCAATATCACTGGGGAGTGGTGCCGCCAAACATAACCCTGTGTGCCCGAGGCCCAAGTTGCTGCGTCCCGCGACGTTCCCGGCTGGCTCGACTCCTCGGTGAGTACTGTTTCACTTCTCGCTCCTCTTCTTAACTAGTTCTGTAACAAAGTTTCGCAATGAAAAGTTGAGCAATAGAAAAATTTTATCGACCAAACTTCCCGGCACCAAGTTGCCGCCGCCTACCTCGGAAGTTGGGACGAGTTTGTTCCAACTTCGTTCATTTAACTTTGGCCAAAATTTTGAAACTTGCCTCGCCCATTATTGACTGCAGCCATTTTCCTATGGACTTCTGCAAACTCGGATTAGAAAAGTTGCGCCGTGATTTTGAGGGGAGCATCGTCAGTTGTCCCGAAGTGAGCCTGGCGTGCTGTTGTGTCGAACTCGGGTCTGATGACAGGAGTGGAGCGTTTGGGAACTTTCGCTTCGTCTGAGCTTCTGATGCCAGAGAGGAACAAACAACCCCCACTTGACTTAGCAGAGTGATACATTTCGAAAGTGAATATTATTGAATTTGAGTAAGAAAACTTATGTAAAGCAGCTTCCACTAAGTTGGCCGGCAGACCACCCTGCCGACGCTGGCGGATGTTCCCGTAGAAGTTTTTTTATAGTTTGAGCCTATGAGAAATTAAATGTTTACGCTAGTGTGGAAAGAAAGCTGTACTGGCAACTTTTAAATTGACTGTTCAGTAGCTTTCTTAGTATTTTAGGATCACTGGTGCCCAAAACTACCAATATGACATCTAGTTTTTGAGATATGATCCTATTGCAACTTCTTCCTGCTTGTCAAATCAAAGAAAGAAGGATATTCTTTTAATGCCAGCAACGAAAATTATTCATAAGATTTTGAAGAAGCTACTGCGTATCATTAAGTCATTCCCCTAAATGGGGATTCCCTTTCCACAAAAAAAAATCATTTTGCCCTTGAGAAATGAATTTATGATATCCAAGTGGGGCCTTCTAACAAATATTAAATGCTATATGAAACAACAACAACTACGCAACCGCGCAACAAAAACAGTTTGTAATGTTGGAGGTATTATTGCAAAGTCGCACATATAGATGCGAAGTGGATACGTGCAAGAAACATCCGACAGCAGTAATACTCAAAGCTTAAAGGAAATCGAGAAGACTGAAGACTGCAGGATACTGATCAAGACCTAAGTCAAGTTCGAGACAGAAAATCAGCTAGCCTGTTTCTGCCACTCACCGCTTGTCCTTACATCGTCACCGACTTCAGTTCTCGAGCACGACCAGCAGCTGCGACGGCACCGGAGGAGTGTACTGAACGTGCTGCAGTCGACATCACCCAGCAAGCAGAACATGCTGCAGCTGATGTCACGTACGCTGACGGTGACGGCCGCTCAGGAGACCGGGGGTAACCAGGCAGAGGTGCGCATATCCGAGCACGTGCAGCACGGCAGCACCCGCCTGAAGCGAGAGTGGTGAGTCTGACCCAGAGGTGGGAGGTGCAGGAGGTGTAAATCCTACCAGACAATAATGGGTTATAGTTCAGCTGATTAATTTGTTTTGCAAAACATATTTGTTCAATTCTTAATGTAACAAGTCAGATTAAGAAAAATATAGATGTATATGCATATTAAAAAAATGTACATCGGAGCCACTTATGTACCCTCATGCTTCTTTTAGAATCCAGAGCTGCAACACACACACACACACACACACACACACACACACACACACACATATATATATATATATATATATATATATATATATATATATATATATATTTATTTATTTATATATATATATATATATATATATATATATATATATATATATATATATATATATTTATATTAGGTACCGGTTAAAGTTTATCAAAAGCTCAACATATTACAGTTAATACAGTGCCAAATGAACCTTTTAGGTTAGATACACATTGAAAGCTTCGGATGTGCTTCTTTCTCAAGCGATTTGAACAGCTCTGGATTCCAAAACAAGCATGAGGGTACAGAAGTGGATCCGATGTACACCATCATGTAAAAGATGCATGCAAGAAACCTTCCATGGCACTGACAAAGTGGTAGCACTAAGGAATCACGTGTGACTACATCACCTTAAGGCTATACCTTATTACATGAACATATTTCCATACGCACACGACAAAGATGGGCTTACTGGCCTGTTTTACCACTGGTGGTAGGTATGCCCAACGTTACGAGCAGTGGAAGATACCATGCTTGTGCAAGCGAAGGCGGATCCGGGATTTCCGATATGGGCATGGGCATCACCATCGCGGGGGTCTGGGGGCCGGCCCCCACTCTTCAAAAGTGGGGGGCCGCCCCCCCCACTTTGGCCGGACACACCATCAAGCATGTCGAATGTAAGCGGACGTAGGGGTTTCGAGGGTTTCACCGCTCCCTCTCCTCCCCCCACTTTGGCTTCGGTCCCCCACTCCAAAGTCCGTGGCGACACACTTGCCGGAGGGGTGCCATTGGGGCCTGGGGGCGGTGCTGTTTGGGCCCTTAAGGTGAGATCTATCAGAGGGACGCCAAATCGCTCTGAATTGGCGCAGGCACCACTACTTGCATCCAGCGGGAAAGAAGATGGAAAGCGGCGTTTTAAGGGGCGCTTGGGCCGGTTCCAGGGGGCGCCGGAGGATCGATTGGAGAACCTGCCCCTTGCCCCTCCCCCATAGATCCGCCTATGATAGCAAACATTGACGCTCGCAGAACTTAATCACATAGTTTTGTTTACTAAAATCCATTTCTACAATCAGAAAACTGGTCTTAGGTGTTTGAATTTGGCAAAGCGTTACACCAACCGGTCCAACCACGTTACTGGCTACGAGCAAGGAAGTCCAGCCTGGTAAGAGCTTCTGAAATCTGATATACCCAAAACAGTCCAAGTCAAGTGTTTCATTCGCTGTATTAAATTTACATACAGTACATACAGTTACATACAGTTTCATTTGCTGTATTAAACTGCATGAAATTATGAAATCAGCTAAACATTACATTCATGATTAAAGGGAGATAAGCAAAAAAAATTACTGGCTAGGTCAAAAGGGCACAAAAAGTTGTTTCAGAAGTCCTATTCTCATTTTTGCGAATTTGGCCTGCAAATGCCAAAATTGTTCTCAAAGTCAACATTTCTAGACGACTTTACCGGTACACCTCATATCGGTGTATATGACGTACACACGGCTAAGGCTATCAATTTCTCTGAGAATTAGGTCATATCTATCCTAAACAGTGATGTAGAACTTTGGACTACTACAGAAAAAAATACTTTAGAAAAACAACATTCCAAAAATATTTTGAAACAGAAATATAGGGCTTAAAAGAAATCACAATTAACCAATCAGAAGCCTAGGAATTCTCATACCGGGGTCACGTGACCTATCGGACGCAAAAGTTTGTCATCCTGGGGCTGAAACAGAAAATGACTCAAGACCCGAGGTACGAAACCGCTAAGGACTTGAGTAATTATGTTTTTCCGTTTCTAGGGCAAACTAATTCATTTTGTAGTTTTTAAAAGCCTTTTAAAATTAATTCAAATACAAATACAGGAGAACAGACATTTTTATTACAACAAAAGCATTGCTTTTCAACTTCAAATAGTTTTCGAAAAGTAAGTGATGGGTGAAGGTTTCAGCATTTTATCGGAACTGTTAACCTATTTCGATAATAAGTGCGTGGCCTCCCAAAATTTTGCCGAAGATACAAAAATAATGGATAGTTTCGTAATCAGGAATTTTGAAATAGCAAGAAACCACAATAATAATTTTTCGCGCATCTCCCTTTAAACTCCATGAATGAAATGTACTTTCAAAACATAAACTTAAAACAATCAGTGGATTTATATCTCGAAGCACACATAATTTTTTTGCATCTTTATTTGCAGCATCTTAATACAACTCACAGACCTTTTGGCTTGAAGTGCTGCGTATCTTTCTTTATAAACAGTTTTTTTGCAAATAAGGACATTTGTTTAAAACAAAACATCCCTTCGATTTATAAACATAATACCTACTCACCCACAGCAGTCACATCCCTTTGCATGTTGGACATTTCCCAATAAATATTCAATTAATAAATATATCAAGACTCAATGCAGTCAGGCATTCTTAGCAAAATGTATCGGAAATAAAAAAAGTTCAAACATATAAAACTTTAGAGGTTTCACGATTAAAGAAAGCCCATCATTAACTTTTAAGGTACCCACTCCAGCAACGTATATTTCGTGGTTTTGCAAAGAGGCTGAGGCCAAACCAGAAAACCAGCATAAGTTTCATCAGAATCTCTGACGTGAGCCGAGTGCAGCGGCCTCAGACTCGTCGTGGCCGACTTTGCCGTGCCGGCCCTGCACTGGCGTCGACGCCGACGCGACGCCTCGTCGTCCCGTCACCGGGCACCGGCTGGGCGGGAGTACCGGCCTGAGCTTAGCACGTGCCGTCGTCCGATCTTTTGAGCTAGCTTGTTCTATCGATGACTGTTACGGACCAATAACGTCATGACGCATGTATGAAGTTACTGCTGCATTAAAATGTAGCAACAAAACTTCAGCAGTCTATATCATTTTTGAATTGAATATTTTTTTACAGCGACATCGAGCATAAGCGAGCCAACGGTAAAAAGGAGGGAGGCAGTGCACATTTTGGTTTCAGGAAGCAAACCTTGGAAGGCTAACGGGGGAGGAAAATAGTAAAAAAAGAAAAAAACACCCGAAAACACTCCTAAAATAATCTTCCACGCAGAAACACAGAGTATTAATTCAAGCGAAATGGGAGGCCCAGTGATCGCTAGCACTCCTCCCCTGTTTCTTTAGCTTGAAGGAGAAAGTTTCACACGAAGAGGTGTAAAACAACATTCGAACTTTTATTTCCATATGAGCGTGTCTTCCACATTAAAAATGGTTGAGACTGTTGTAAAGTTGAAAGTCTGTTACCCTATATTTACAGTTATGATAGCGTGGTAAACCAGGTCAAGAACCTTTCTGAAGACGACACTACTTACAACGGCAGCAGTCTCATGTACAATCTACAGTCGCACATCCGACCTCACGACCTCCGCGCTCTTTTTTGTCGACTGACGTCGCCTTTTCGCTGGTTCCACCAAGTCTGAGGAGCGTGCAAATGAGACCATCCGCGACTGCTGGACCGCGGGACTGACGGCCGCCGGCGCCATCGGGCACACATACCCGGCCTCTTTTACTAATTAAGAGTGGCAATCAGAGCTGCGGATGAAAAATCCGCGGCGACGCGGTGGTCGAGAGTCGGATCACAGCGCTCTCTGTTCTCGGGCGGATGTGGCCACAGGGCTGCAGGGTCTGGGAAACTGAGCTCCTCGTCACGCAGACGGAACGTCTCATGCTGGACTAGTGTCTTGTCTGCAAACTGCGGACTAATTTGGTGATAGTCGGGGAAAGTGAGGGGTCATGGACACCGTGGGTAAGACGGACGCCCCCTGTTTGGGACGAACTGACAGCGCCGCGACCGGAAAAAGCGTGTAATACGCTTCCTTTTAGAAGCGCGTCGGTCGCCGAGCAACGTTGGGTCCGGTAAGCTGTATAGGTTTTATACAATTTTCATAAAAGTATAAACTGCAACTCATGTGTTATTTTCACAATCGAATTCTTAAGATCATTGCATGGATGTTTCTATAGATACATTATTGGTATTACGTAATATGGCTCTTCAAGATGCTACATTTTGTTCACCGCAGTTGCTGACTGTATTCGCAATGGCATCCAATTCATGTCCAAGTTTGTTTAGGAAGAATGGGGTAAGACAGACACTACGTGTGGGGCAAGATGGACATGGTGCCCATGTTATCCCACACAAGAGCATATTTAATTGTATATGATATAAGCTTAAATAAACAAGTTTATCAAGGATTTTGGGGTCCAGCGATACACCTGAGCGGAGGTGGTTTTGGCTGATGGTTGGGGGGGGTTGGGGACACAGGGCCCGAAATGCTGGAGAACATATAATAAATTTTGGAGTCATCCAGGGGCAGGTGTACCCCTCGATCCTCAGATACACTTGATAGGTTTTGTGTTCCAAAAGTGGCACCCCTGGCAGGCGCGAACCCAGGATTTTTATTTGGGGGAGGATCACGAGACGGGGCAGCAGGCCGGTGGAGGGGGTGGGGTTTTGCCTCGGGGAGCACACTTGTTCACCCAAAGGGCGGCCAATTTTCGCATCCTGGGGGAGACCAAATTGTTTTAGGGGGCGGCGTGTTGGGTGCAGGGGCAGCAAAGTCAGTGTAGCGGGGTGGCATGTTGGGTGCAGGGTCGGAAGTCAGTGTAGCACTGTCTCTATAAGTCAGGTGAAGGCTCATCCTTCCCCTCGATGGGCACCTTTGGCGTCCCACATGAATGGAGCCGGCACTTTGTAGCCAAAGCGTTTGGGGGATCCAGACCAGCTGCCCCCCCCTGGGTGCGCACCCACCCCTGATCCGGATGGCGCCCCCGGCAAGGTGCCGCTCCCTCTGATAGGTGATCCTGGATCAACCTTTGTACAGTTCCACGACAGCCCTTGATACTTAAATCCTCCACCATAAAAAAAATCAGAAAAGGCATGACCCCTTTGACCCTTTGACGGAAAAGGTGAAAAATGCCTCCTTCCCCGCGGGGACGACAGTCACCTAGTGGGTGGATGCAGATGTAAACCTTTAAGGCCTGGTTCGATCACTTTGTTCATCTTGACCATCTTTTCCCATGGGATGACCATGTTACCCCACTAGGTGGGGTGAAATTGACTTTTGCTGCTTTTTTCTAAAATTCACGCAAATATTAATAGGATAATTACAGACAACTAGCTGCTTGCACAGTGGTAGATAAATATCTGAAGTATCTCTACAGCAAAAATGGGAACGAAACAAGCTCATTAAGTTATCGAAAACTCACACCATCGTTACGGTGTCCGTGCCCCCCCCCACTTTCTCCTACTTAGATGATGTGCCGAAATATGCAGTCACTTGATTCATTTGTATTGTCTTGTTATTGAATTTTACTGTTTTGGTTGTGTGTGCGTGTGCGTGCGCGCGCGTGTGTGTGTGTGTGTGTGTGTGTGTGTGTGTGTGTGTGTGTGTGTGTGTGTGTGTGTGTGTGTGTGTGTGTGTGTGCTTCCCTATTGCTGATTTTTTCTATTGCTCACTTTTTGCCCAACAGCTTCTTTAAAGTGTTTCTAATTTCTTGCCTAATTTTTTACCAGGGCCATCTCAGCGAACATGGCCCCTTGAATGAGGCCCAGAGGCTCTCCTGAGGCCCTCGTTGTCCACGGACTTGATCACTTTCCTGGCTGGCAGCCTCAGCACTCAGGACAGACCTCTGGGAGCCCTTATAAGGTTTTGTCCGGACCCATCCCTTTCGGAGGGTCCGTCAAATGGTGTCTTCATTTGCTGTGAATTGCATTCCGTTTTGCCTTTACCGAATTTTCAGGCCCGTTGCGAACTGCCTGGGCACAGCGCTGGTTCATGACTTTTTTTGTAAGCTAGGAAGATCTAAAATGCGGACATTTGGTGCAAACGGGCTAATTCTTGAAGCCGGTAAAGATAAACAACTTCCGGTCTTTTTCACTATTAGGATATCCAGCACAAATTTACAAAACAGTTTTTTTCGGCTGTCACTCTCCGTCACACGAGGGAGACGAACTCATCACAAATTGGGCTGTTCATGAACTTGATCTCAGAAACTGGCACATATTTGTTACAAAAACTGTCCTAGATACCTGTGGTGTTCGCCTCTGCGATCAGAGTGATACTTTGAGAATGCACTTTTACATCCTCTGTGAGAAAGCAGGTAAGAAAGTAGGCAAGCTAAGTATGCATGTATGTACATACATCGCGAAAACCTAAGTTTCCAGTCCAACCGACAGACTCTCTCTGTCAGACACCCCCTGCAATTGGAAATTTAAAAGGGACCCACTTAACACGCCCAAAGCTAGAACACCCAGCAAGTAAACAGCATTACTCTAAATGTATCACAGCATCCATCCAAGAAACCATTATTGGCCGTTTATTAGCCCCCATCCAAGAATCTGAAGGCTCCCAGATAATAGGCTTTAGCAACAGGGCACATGTTAGGGCTCCCAGCTAGGAAGCAGGTGGGTGAACAGTAAATAGAGGTCCTGCCCGACAGAATATATCAGCTAAATGGGCCTTGGTTGAAAGTGCCAAGTGCTGAGAAGTAGGTACCTTTGCTAAGAACTTAGCAAAGGTACAACACAACACTCTCAACTCCTCTGTTGAGAGTGTTGATAACATGATTCCTTTCCTAGATGTTGATGTGGATGGCTCAGGCGGAAGATTTGTCACCAAAGTCTTCAGGAAGCCGACCAACACTGGACAGTGCTTGAATGGACGCAGCGAGTGTCCTAAACGCTACAAAGAGAGCGTCATCAGAGCATATGTCCACCGGGCACTGACACATTGTTCATCATGGGAGCTGGTGCACCAGGAGTTGACTAGAGTCAAAAGCATCTTGATAAACAACGATTACGACCTGAACAACATCGAGGACATCATCTCAAAAGAAATGGACAAAACCTGCACGACAACAGCAGCGAAAGAGTCACCATCCGGAACCGTGCACCATCTGTTTTACCAAAATGCCAACTCTACTGAGTATAAAAAGGACGAAAAGGTACTGAGATCGATCATCAAGAAAAACATTGTCCCAAAACAAGCGGAGGACTCAATAAAACTGACAATCTACTACAAGAACCGCAAAACATCAAGCCTTGTTATGAGAAACAACCTTTCCCTTGAACCCTCTGATCTAAAAACGACCGATGTAGTATACAAGTTGATTGTAGACATGGCGACTGTGCGCGCCGAGCAGACTGCTGCTACATCGGATACACGACCACGACACTTTCAAGAAGAATGACATGTCACCTCCAGCAAGGCGCCCTTCTACAGCACATGAGGACGTCCCATGACCTCGCGCTCACTAGGGATGAGGTCGTGCAACATACGTCCATAGTGGCCCGGGCACGCGGCCGTCGTAAGCTCCAGGCATTGGAAGCTGCTTTCATCCGAGACATTAACCCTAAAATCAACATTCAGATGAAGCTTGTTTCCCATCTGTCGTTATGCGACAGCGCCCCGTTGCGGTTACGTAACTGAAGAAATGTTAGGTGATGTTACTAAGCGAGATGTGTTTGAATTTGTAATTTTCAGTGCTGTGGTGCTTGACGTGAATATCCTGAATTGAATTCATTCAGCTGACCCGGAGTGCCCTTGTAAAGCAAGCATTCCCCTGCAGTTTTAAGCTTAAAATTGTTTAACTAACTGGGCGTCCTAACCAAACGGTCGCCGACGGTCGCCAACCGTCGGCGACCGTCGGCGTCAGTTGCAGAGCGGTAATTTTGGAGGTTTGGCCGACAGAGGAAATTTTTATCTTTGGTAGCAATCTGGTAGCTCAAACTGCGACGAATGCTGCTTACCAACAACCAAAACTTAGCTGGCATCAAGAACTATTAAAAGAACGATTTGGGAGAAAAAGGTAATCATGTCCAGTTTTCATAGATTTTTTTCAGCATGAATTCCAATTTGAATAATTATTCAAAAACATTGATTACGTTTGATGACTAAAAACAAGAACAAATAACAAGGATATCGGCTTCTGACGCAGACCGTCGGCGTCAAAAGTTGGACATTGTTCAACTTTTGCTGCGACGCGTTGCAACGCCGTGCGACGCGTTGCGTCAGTGCGTTTTGTGTCCTGACCGAAAATCCCGGTCGTTGCGGCAGATCGACGCCGTGCAACACCTTGCGACGCGTTGCGTCTTGGTTAGGACACCCAGTGAGACAAAACATCTCCAGTTCTGTTTTACCGAGAAACCGACCCGGCGCGAAGTGTTACGATTTAAAGTGTCGTGTTCATGGTATAGTTGTGAAATGTGATGTGTATATAATGCCCGAGGATGCTATCCGGAATAGCGAAACGTTGCTACACAAAGAAGTATTTGGAGATGTTTTAAAAGATCTCAGACGTGGCGAGAGAAAACTTATAAGAACCATCGAAACCTTGCAAGAAAGACAACAAAAGCTCGCTTTGCGGTCATATTTAACGAATGTTGCATACAAAAGAACCTGCTCCCAAGGTACACACACACACACATATATATATATATATATATATATATATATATATATATATATATATATATATATATATATATATATATATTTATATATATATATATTCAACCATTTCGATCCGAAATCCAACTTGGTTCTTATTTGCATTTTCATTTATACTACCTTATTGGGAAAAGGGAAACTAAATCACCTTATCAAGCTGCCCGCTTGGGGTCTGGGTGGCGCAGTCGGTTAGCGCACGCACTCGGCTCGGCTTATGATATTCCGTATGTGCAGCACGCCATGGGTTCGAGCCCACCCAGGGCCAGGATTTGGCACCCTGCTCTAGCTCAGGCCTAGTTCATTCAACTTTTCCCTCCAGCGCCAAATGATCTCAGCAGTTGGTGTGCCAAACATCCCCCCCGCAAAAAAACAGTCCTCTTGTAGACTGGGTATTTGCCAATCAGTAGAACGAAGCTGAGGTCTCAACAAGATTATTGGGCTCAAATTCTTCCCTAAATAGTGCAGACATTTCTTTCAAATTGGGCATGAAAATTACCTCAATGATAAAGCAGGAACTGGGCAAGCAGCGTTTGCCGAGCCCATTGGTTCACCCAATGATATTGTTCGCTCTTACAAAAACTAAAGGAGTTGGACATTATTATCCACTTCTAGTCAACACTGGTCTTCGAGAGCCCAAGCCTTGGGAAAATTACTGGAATGGTCAATTCGCAGAGACCTCTTGGTCTGATGTCTATTGTGCAGTGAGAGATTGTTCCAACTCGACTAACTATGCAGCACTTCACTGTAAGATTATCACTCGAACCTGCTCAACGAATTTGCAACTTTCCGGTTTAACATTAGCAACAGTCCATTATGTGATCTTTGTGAGCAGGGCTTAGAGATAATTGAACACAAATACTTGTTGTGTCCAAAGACTCCACCGTTTTGGTCGTCCTTGGAAGTTTCATTCAAACTCTTGGAGATCAGCTTGGATTTGCCTAATGTTATCAGCGGTTTCACGCCAAACACTTTGATCAATCACATGATCATACTTGCCAAGTTAATTATACAAAGGTCAAGGTTACCTCCTACACTCGATAACTTCAAAGTAAAACTAAAACTGTATATGGATACCGAAAAATATACAGCGGTAATGGATAGTACTGGTGCCAAACACAAGAAGTGGCATTACATTAATAAAATAGGTATCTGAATCTTGTGTCATTGCGTATCTACTGTTGTGTCTCACTCGAGGAGGAGGTTGAACAGCTTGTTAGTCCTTTTGTTTGCTCCTGAGGTAGAAGAGGCTCCTCAAACGTGAATATTTACCAGGTTTATGTTTTTGTCTTCTGACCCTGCGTTGGTCATGCCGTCTGAGGTGTGAGCTTATAGTTCGAAAGACCGGTTAGGAGTGATGGTGGGTGATATGGTGGTCGGTGCTTGGGTCGCTTACTTTTGCAGCTCTTCTTAACAAATGTCATGTGCTGCAAAGCGTTTCTGGAAATAAATGTTTGAAAAAATTCCCTCAATGAGATGTTTATGTTTCCGCACTACCTAAAAAACAATCAGCTGAATAACTCTACCGGGAATTATCTTAAATTAGCAACGAAATTTTCCCAAGCCAGTATGTCGTCCCCAGTTTTCCTCCCCATTCTCAAATAATGAACATGCTTCCTGAAACCAGGAGGTCTAAAAAAGGCCAGTCCCAATGAGATATTTAAATATACCACATTTGGCAGATTGGAGCAATGTGGCTATCTGCCGCCAAGATTTTGATTCCTCCATGGGATTTTACTAATGAGACAGCGCCAACTCGTCACCATTTATTTTGAGCATGCTTCTGGTCGAAAATTGTATAGCTATTGACATATCATGGTCAGTTACAACATCACTTAAAATTTTATATTCAACTTTATCTAGATGCCTTCATCCAGCAGCTTCAGCTGTTTCGCAATGCAGAATTAAGGTAGATCACTTATTCATAACCATACAACCCTGCACTCGCGATTATGGATAGGGACCATGTCAAACCGAGACCGACTGTAACATGGCATAATGCTTTAAGATTGAGGCAGGGGTGACAGCGGCCGGAACCGCGGGGCTGTGCAGGCCCATCATCCCGACAGAACCCGCGGTCCAACCGTCAGCGAGACGACGTGCCGATCGTCATGAATCGGTCATCAGGACTCGACATTGTGCGTAAAACGCGACAGTGTAAAATACTCGGGGAAATTCCGTTCAACGCGTATGGAATTATAGATGGGGTACACTATTGCAGGCGGTTTGCTAGGCCTCTGAATCACTTCACATAAGCACACAATACTAATGCGTTGGGTATTAACCATAGGTACTATGCGTAACTAGGTGCAGATCTATTACTCTGTCTCATCATTAAAGGCTTTTTACAAGAAATACGGCCAGGTCTTCATCAATAAAAAATCATGTTCCTTTTTTCACGTCAAACTGTGCGACTTCTACGCGAGATCGCAGAGTTAATTTTGGCTATATGAACCAGTAAACGTATTTATGGTGATAAATGTGCGGAAGCTTCTGCTTCAAGATTGGAGTCAAATTCGTCTTTAACTTTTTTGAATGGCTCATCGCACTGTTGGCCTGGTCGGTATAAATGAATGAATTATCCATTCACATCCGGCACGAGCAAACAAATATGCAGTAAGTAATACAAGAATAACTTACTTGGTTTTGTATGTCTATCATTGCCTGCTGACTTGTTGAAGATAGCTGAATCTGCTTAATGCTGCTTGCACCATGCTTATATGAGATTTTGATGCAAGAAAAAAGCTTTCCAGGCTTGGATAAGATAAAAGATATGTTTTGGAGACTCAATGACTATATATTTTCTTTGATTAGTCATTTACTCTTTTTCATATCATGGTTTTTGGTCTTTCATGGTTTTTTGTCATTATCATGGTCATTGATTAGTCATTTACTCTTTTTCATGATATCATGGTTTCTTTAGATTTTTATCCAAACGCCGGATTTTAACGGGCTTCACAAAACAGCACCCGGCTGGGCCCGGACCTGCAAAATTGTCCAAAACTATCACCTCTAATGTCCACCAAGCATCACAAGTTGTGGTAACGGGATTTCGTCTATCGATGACCTCGGGTCGTGTACAAGCCATGGTGCACGACTATCCATTCAACTATTAATTGAAAATGCATGAAAAACGGGAAGTTGCCAAATAAACTATATTTTCGTAAGTAGGACTTCTGATAATTTCCTTTTCTCAAAACTATGGTACCTTAGGTAGCATTCTAGGACCAAGCTGTAGGTTTTAACCTGTTACCTCTGAGAGTTGATCTGGGACTACTTTTCAGGTTTCCAGACTTGGGTCAATAACCTTGCAGAAAGTTATGATAGAGTTTTCAAGTTGATACCATAACCTATTCATTGGCATTGCAAGTCAATTGATGTGTATATTGACCATATAAGGTAAGATGTTAATGTTGACCTGACATTTAGCCAGGTCATTTTTTAACTAGTAAATTCATGTTATAATCTCCCAATTAACCTTAACAAGAGTATTCGAATGATGCCGGTCTACAAATTGGCTCTCATTTAACCCATTCAGATGCTAAACCAAAAAATCATTTGCTAACCTGCAACCTTCTTTGATCTGTCATGACCTGAATATGATTGGCCTGGGCACAAGGGGGTATAGTGTCATAATCACTTCTCATGTGCTATCTACCATCGTTCCAATATTTCACGATACCACAGATTAGCCGAGATCGACGGGGTTTTCGAAACCCCCACTGGGGCAAAAATGGATAGGAGGCCCGCGGGGGTGGAGATTAACACTCGCGCGAGAGGAGGTCCTAAAGTGCAACACTGAACTATTTTTATACGGTGGCTAGAAAAAAGATGGAATATGCTACATAGCTATATCTGACAGCACTGATGAATTTGACAGCACGCTTCGATTGATGAAAACATTTTAAAAATCGGTTAGTAAAGTTTGGGCCTATAGGCTTTCATAGCTAGACATGCATTTGGAGATCGCCGCAATCGCGTGACCGCACCAGTTCATATGCATTCTAGACAAAGTGGGATAGTCATAATGTCAGATAATCGGTGATATTTCAAGGCTATCTCAGATGAAGGTCAATGAAAATTTCAAGGATCACAGATCAAGGAAACATCACCGCTTTCAAGGCCATTGACCTTGATAGTGCTTATTATGGTATATTTATGGTCAATAGGTCAATGTCCTTCAATGACCTTCATCCCAATACTTCAGATATATGTCAGTAGAACCTTCATTTCATGACCGTAGTTCGCTTTTAGCATATTCGCGACTTTTTCGGCACAATCACGGTACTTCCCAATAGGTCCCTACCATAGCTCAGACTTGAAGCTTCTGGACTCGTTTGACCTTGAAGGTATTGGCTTGGTCAATGGAATTGGGCTAGAATGTAGACCACTACATCCCCCACGAATACCTAAACGGTCACATTCGTACCCTTCTTGGTTTGTGGATCGCAGAGAGAAGGCCCATTAAGACCCCATTTTACTGTGTGCTGACACCAGACACCTTTCCACTGTTTGTGTTCAGTTTAAAGGGACATTGTCGCAAAAATTTTTATTGGCTAGATCAAAAGGTTACAAAAAGTTGCTTCAGAAGTCATATTCTCATTTTTGCAAATTCAGGCTCAAAATGCCTCAAAATCGGCCTCAAAGTGAACATTTATAGACGACTTTATCGAGTCCGTATGGTATCGATAAAGTGACGTAGCTCCGGGTATAGCTATCAATTTATATATGAAACAATATAAAACATTTCTTTTAAAGCAGTTCAGTAGCTTAAACCTATAACAGAAAAAAATTATTCTATAAAAATAACTTTCTAAAACTCTTCTAAAAGAGAAATATAGGACTTTAAAGAAATACCATCAACCAATCAGAAGCCCAGTCCTTATAGGATCTGGTCACGTGGGCTTATCTTACATCAATGTGATGTCATCAAGGCTATCAATGAACTATCGATATTTACCATTTCGAAAGCCGCGGCAAACGCGGAGATATGAATACAAATTCTATAACACTAATTAGCGCTGCGGTCAGGCCCGAATACCCTAAAGATTATAATTAATAATTGTTCGTTATTGCATGATTGCATTGCAGCTAAAATGATACAATAAAAAGATACGGGTAGCGCGATCCAGAAGAGCCTCTTTTGAGGCATGAAGAAAGCTTTTGGTGCTCTTTCAGACGAGGAGATTGTCGCCTCTCCGGTCTCGTGGATCTACATATCGTCGGTTATCTGTACGTATAATATTTTGAGCCTTTGATGTGGTCAATTGAGATTTTCTTAGAGGGAAAAAATGTATGCGTGAAAATTTAATGAAACAATTTGAATTTTTGCCATCCATCTTTGCTGGCCTCCAATGCCCATTGAGGTTTTGTGTAGTGAGTGTAGTGAGTTAAGTCAAACACTAATCCTATCAAATATGGGCAATGCATTTAATGTTTCTGTTCTGCATTAATTAGGTTCATGAAGTTGCCAGAAAGCAAATTGTATGCTCAATTGATAACTATTCATTTTGGCCCACTATTATAGCTGTGGTCTCGTTTCGTCTGTCAACACCAATCAGCGAGCAGCATTGAGTCCCAGTCTGCAAAGTATGGCAGCAGGCTAGATGAGTCACACCAGCCATCTAAAATCATTGCACCGCCAGACACCAAAAATTCACACCAATCTGCCATATACCATAGGGAAAATGCACCCTTTCCTACCCACACAATGCAATGCTACCTCTTTTATTAGTCAAATACTTGTTATAAGGGCCCCTCCTGTGTCTTTATAACCATTCAGCCATTATTTGTTTGTTTTTCAGTGTCACCTTCCTTGCACCAGTCTGGGAAATTCACACTAGGTCGATGAAATTCACACCACTCGCTCTTGTCTCCTAGGGCACTCACCCTGGCAAGATCTCGTCGAAAATGCCATACTTTGCACACTGGATTGAGTCTATGTCACATGACTATAGCCTCTCACTGAGAACCAATCTTAGAACCAATCTTAGATTTACAGGCTGGCAACCTGCTGTGGTGCTGCTGGAAAAACAGTAACAGCACAACAGTGGCAGCATACTATTTTGTGATTGGTAGATAAGTATTCTGGTTCATTTTTGTCTGATTAGCCATAGCACATACTAGAGGCAGTTGTGGTATTTCTTTCTAGAGGAGAGGCTAGAGGGCTTGCGGACAAGGCTGTGCTGGCAGACGGAACAAGGCTTATGAGCAGTGTCAATGCCAAAAAAGTTGTCATTTTATTGTTGCACAGGTCAATTTGTGTACCAAAATAGGTGAAAATTATTGGTGATGGCAATTCTCCAATGATTATTTAAGCATATTATTTTTGAATTGCCCATATTCCCTCTCTTTTTGTTCTAACTTTATATTTACAATATTTGTGCACTCAAGTAAAAGTCTATATCAAGCTTGTAATTTGAATTACAAATTTCTACCTGTTACAAATACTGGCTCTGCACAATGTGTGCATGCCAGTGCATTTGCTGCTTAGCTTACCTTCTTTTAAGTATGAAAATGTTTTTGATTAATTTTACAGATTGAAACAGATTTTCCATTTATTTTGGTACCATACAGTACATAGTAGTCAGTGTACTCCTATCCACTTCTCGGATCAAGTTACTCATATTTCAAGTGCTACTGTTTGTTTCCAGACATGAAAGTGACTGTAGCACGAATTCATCCATCTGCCCTCTGAAAATGCCCATCTGCATGCTTTTTATAATTGATATTAAAAATGAACTGAAGGAAAACTAGGATAAGATGTATTATGATTTGAAACACTAGGAGTGTACCCAATACAACAATATAATTGTGAACAAAGAGTATGGATAGACATGTAGGAATGACAGGAGGGCAGTCTTGGGTGATGCAATTTTTTGTGTTTTCCTGGAAGAATATATGAAAGATTAGGCTGGTCACTTCAAAGAGAAAATTTGTTTACTAGAAAACCTGTCTTTTGTAGCTGCTGTGTATCGTCAAGCTATCGTCCCAATGGACCAGCTTGTATATGATCATTTTGTTTGTTAGTTTGAATGGGATGAACCCAATCAGACCGATTCTCCCATAGACCTGAAATTTGGAATATTTGTTTGCTATTGTGGGCCAGTGTTGAAATAATGTATTATAATTTATAAAAAAGCATGATTTTGCATGGTTCCACCCGACTCCTCCACAAACCCATGATCTAGACTATACATCGTCTTTGGGGATGTCTTTGTTCTTGAATATATATATTTTGCATATGTTTAAAACAAGATTCAGTGATATCTTGTTTGCTTTCATTTTGGGCTTGTGATATTTTATTGGTACCCTTTATTTGGTCCCATTTGTTCCTGCTGTGAAAATATCTTCTAATTTAAGAAGAGCCTACCCCAGCAAGCTGAACGCAAAACAGAAATAATCAGGTGCTGCCCCTCGACAGTGACTATCGCAAATTACGCCTGCTGCTGGAAGACAAGCTTCAGAGGACGAGCAATGGAATCCCAGAGTTGGCAGAGTACCACAGCCAGCAGTTTTCTGCATTGAACACGAACCTGCCTGAGTGCACCTCGGTCGTCTGCCTATGTGCCCGCAGTATACGTTCATGTATTTGCGTAAGTGGTGTTTATCGCCGTATATTAAGGCAAATCCTCTGAGGACCTCAGTCAAACATGACATTAAAAGTATTTTTTAGTCTAAAGGTAAGAAAACTAGTAATGCGAAGGGTCTTTATAGTCAAAAATCAAGTGGTCAGATTTTGTTGGTGGTCGTACGTGCGAAAGTCGGCGAAAATAATAAGTGACACCTCTGTGCTCAGACTATGGCTGTGAACATTTTATCAAACCGTGTAGCACTTATTGTGGACAGATGCAAAATCTGTTATGCTTTTGATGTACAATCAGTATTTGGTTCGCTCCCAGCCTTCTTAGAGTGCACTTCAAGGACTGGAAGCTAGGAGCTGCATACCCACTGGTGGGTTCAGGGAAAATTTACTTTCCTCCCAAACTCTGCGATTTTCACCGCCCTTTAAAAAATGTGTATTCACGATTTAAGACCCTGTCCTCCCCCCCCCACAAAAACATTGGCCTGGATCCGTCACTGACGTACTGAGTTATATCCTCTAGTCCACGTTGCACTCGGAAGATTGCTCATTGGGAACTCGCAGACCTGATTGTTGCACGCGTTTCTCACCTGCCGAGGGTTATCACTCGCTTGTAATTTCCTGGTAGGTTATATTTTCTCATGTTTTTGTGAGATTGAATATAAGCCTCATTGATCAACTGATACCTGTTGGTTTTTAAAAGTAGATGAATTTTGCATTGCGTAGCCGAGGAGCATGATTATAAATTGGTAAGATGTTTCATGGTTTTGCCTCTCGAATTCTTGACGCAAAATGGAGCCTGTGATCACACTCTGATCACATACTCGGGCACAAGCCCTCGTCAGAATCCTCATAATACAATAAGCGAAAACTTGTGGTCATAGTGTGACCAAGGCTTGAAATTTAGATCTGATATGGATATCGAATGCTGGAATAATGCAGTTCAGTACTGGAATATTCAAATATTGGAACTCGATTCGAGGTTATCCTAGCACTCTGACTAAAAATTTATGTGTTCACCTATTATATTATGAGAAATTTGTTGAAGGGATGTACCTGAATATTTATCAGTGTACTAGCCCCATTTTGCAACCATGATTCGAGGAGGCTGGTCATTGAACATCTTATCAACGTAGATTAGCTTATAAACAATCTAATAAAAATAACGGTTAATATACTATTTTCTATAATGATATGATGTTATATGAAGTGCTTCTGGAATTGTTGTTTTATTATGAAAAAGGACCGTTTCCGAACTCGGAAGTATTAAAAATACAACTTATCATTTTCATAAACAAATGTCATTCTTGAGGCTAGCAGCTTGCTTGTCTTAAAGCTGCGATGCGTCTTCTTAGGTTTAGACTCTGTCACTACCAATGTTTAGATTAATTATAGAATCCTTTTTATTTAATACGAACTGTTCCAGGCTATAATTTTGAGGTATATTTTCTTGATGGGCCCTGATCAGAAACTAACTCAACTTGAAGTCAAAAACAATGTATTCTTAAATCTTGTATATCTATATACGAAAAAAATTAGAAAGAGCTACCATCACGGACAGAGGAGTGAGGTGGCCAGTCCATCTCCAACCTGCAACACACAACAAACGTTCCCCCTGAAACAAAAAGTGATCAGGTTTGGGTTCGTGGTGCGTTCCACACTTGGTGGCTGCACATATTTTTGTTAGTTCATCCAAGGATCGTGGTGGCTGCTCTCTGGTTCCCCAGTTCTGACGCATATCAAGAGTTATTCTTCCATTCACATTATTCTTATTATTCTCTATCACATTCAGCTATTCTCCGGTTCTCTAGACTAAGTGTTTTTATATTCTCCAGAGACCAAAGGATTACAATTGTATCAAAGATTTAGATGTCGACGGACACATTTAATCGGATTCATTGATTGAGTGTTCCAGCCATATGGGGGGGGCGCCCTGCAGGCGCCCCAACCGCCGCAGGAACATCGCCAGCCGTCGTGGGTCCGCCAGCGCCTCCCGGATGGGCGGGTCGTCCCGTCCAAATATGTCCCAGCGCAGGTCAGCGCACGCAGGGCAACGGGTCAGAAGGTGGTGGAGGATCTCGTCCTCTCCATCGTCGCATTCCTGGAACGTGGCCTCCGGGTCCAGGCCGATCCTCTTTCGGTAGCTGCACAGGAGAAGGGAGTGGCCAGTGCGCAGGCGCTCCACCTCCACACTCTCCTGCCGTGAAAGGCCCAGGCGGTCTTTCACGGTGGTCCGCCTTGGGAGACCGCCACATTTAATCTCGAACACGTTTTATCTCGTACGGATTAACGTTTTATCTCGTTGTTTTACCAGATTAACACGCGCATTGACGGGGCTCTAAGCCACCTTCGCTTTGACAGGGGGGTCGGGTACCCCCTAAAATCTCGAGAACCACGGTAGGTAGTGAAAAATGGTAAACGGCGTTGGGTAGCCCATACGCTTCTCCATCGAAATATTTTAACCATTTTGTCAGGTCACTTCAATCGGATGAGTTCACTTTGTTCCGACTTATGTTGTCTTAAACTTTGAGGTCAGGTCACTTGACCTGTACTGGTGACCTGACCTGAGATGACCTAACCTTAAAATTTTGACAAAAGTTGTAAAAATGATGAGAGAAGGTGTGTCAAGTACGGCGGCGCTACGCGCCGCCGTTCTTATGTTCTATTCGAAAAACCAGACAGGGGAGGGGCGGGTACCCGCCTCCCGTCAATGCGTGTGTTAAACTATTAATTAACCTCGAGGCACATTAATCTCGAGATTAACATATTTAATCTCATAGAGCCACCCCTGCTTTTTTATTGGGTCGGTTTCTGGTTCTTGGTTTGCACGAAAACCGGCCAGCCTTCAAGAATGGCCTTCAGCAAAGGACACAAGAAATTTTCGAACGACGAACAGCGTGTCCCGGTGGCCAGAAAACAGGGGAACTGGTCTCCAATAGAGGGAAATCCGACGGATTGAGAACCATTGCAGGGAGCTGGAGACAAGCCGGTCCCAGTTTGGTACGCCGGTCAGATTAAAAAAATATTTGGGGCTAATATTCCCTTTCCCTCAACTACCTGGACGGAGGGATAACCAGAAGAAATTGTCCTTAGAATAGCTACGTCATCCCATAGGAGGATCCACGAGGGCAAAGGGGCACGTGCCCCCCACCCCTCTCTGATCAACTCTCGGTGAACCCTAAAATGTCTCGTGCCATCCCCTCCCCCAGGATGCGAAAATCGGCGCACATGGATAGGATTTAGCGTCCATCTGATAAGTTTTGCCGGTCAAAGGTGGCGGCCTCTCCCCCCTGGTCCGGATGGTGCCCTCCCTGGAAGTTACCCCCCCGATCGGCAATCATGGATCCGACTATGCTTCATCCATTAGTACGCCTGAACAAACAAGAAGAAAATCAGAAAAGCATTTACAGTAAAAGGTTCCACGACCTAGATTCGAACTTGTATCACCCGCGTGAGAGTCGGGAATGGAGGCCACTATACCATCCCTGCCGTACGACATCTGCCCGATTTTAAAACTTTCCTGATTAGTTTTCTCAAGCCGAATGTTTTGGACAAACTAATGTAATATTAGTATTTTTGAGGCTTAATAAAAATAAATTGAATACGAATACAGCATGAAAATATTTTTTATTCCAAACAAATCCTTTCCAGAACTTAAGACTTTGATTGATAGAATAGAGGTGAAGAGCAGGTTACAGCCCATTATTGATATTGTTAACAAATTTGAATAATTGTTGAGTGGCCTCCAAAAATTCAGCTGAAGATAAAGAAATGATTGACGGTTCTAATATCAGGATTTTTCAAATATTAAGAAACCACAATAAAAAATTTTTGCGACAATGTCCCTTTAAGTTTCGCTTCCCACCCCCGCCCCCTCCCCCCAGTCCCCTTGATATTGGCAGGGACGGAGACCGTCACCCGGTCTCCCAGGGGGATGAAATGCGACGAAGCCGCATATGCATCAGAAACAATTTGCATTCGAAATGGATTACGAGTCCAGGTATCTAATGTTTATACTAGATCAAGATATAGTTCAAATGCCTTTGACTCCAATGCGACGTTTCTGACCTGTCTTAAAGGGAATGTGGCACCTTTTTCACGTGATTTTAACTGAGTTAGCCAAGTTGTAAAGCAAGTCCGGAAACCCGGTACACAATATATCATTTGTCTTGGAACTCGAGAATTCCATAGAAAAAGCTAAAAACTACCTGAAATTTCCCCCTTATGTACCCTTAGCAGCACGCCACAGTTCTCATGGCTGTTGGTGTGACGGCATATGCTGACGTCACAGTGAGTATCAGCCAATCGAAGCCCTTGAAGCATTTTGAATCTGGTAGTGGTTGCCAAATCATTTCTTATTTATTATTATTATTATTATTATAATTTCTTATTTCATATTTATTTCTTTCCCTAGAGGAGAATTTTAAAAGCAAAATATTGAGCTAATTGTACATTTTTTCAGAGAAATCATGGACGCGTCCTTGATTTTCGGGTAAAAGTTCCCCTAATTACACTAAATTCCAGGATTCGACCAAGGTGCCACATTTCTTTTAAGCAATGAACTTCGAGTTGATAAATGATGGAAGCTTGATTTAGAATAAGCTTGTAATTTTTCATTAAATGTAGTTAGATACGGCCAAGCACGTTCGAAACTAGCTCTCAAGAGGAAAATGATAAATTTCAGGAAAATGACACTGTTTGACATTTCAATCGGAAGAGAGAGGTCACTCCCGGCCCCAGGGCTATGAGAGGGTTGTCTGCAGTATATGTTTCATGACAATGTTCTGGAAAAATCCCCTTTTCTGTCCACAAAATCTGAACAAACATGCCTCTGAAGTGAATAGTTGCCAGCTCCCCGCTGAGGATGTCTGGCAGCCGCCAACTTTCAGAGGGCAGAGACAGTGGCAGGGTAAGCGGTGTGGTTATCTATCAGTGGCCCCATCTCGTCTGGTCAGCAGGCGATACATTTCGTCATTGCGTTTGTCAGGGTCCACTCGGCCAAATGGCGCTATCGTCAACAATCTGTCGGCGCGAGGGCAGCCGCGCCCGCTGCCTGAATGATTGATCACGTGAGACTGCCCCGCGGGCTTCTCCCCATCGTACGAGCGCCGCCATAGTTGTGGTGTAAGATCTTTGACACGATCCACGATGAGTTGGGTAATATAAAAATTGCAGAATAGCTTACATGCGTAAGAGAGCCACGATAGTTAAATCCCGGAGCATTTTCCGAAGAATGCATTCCTAGAAGTCTGAAATTGGAATGTTTGCCATCTAGAAATTCCCATAGCTGGAAATTATATCTAACGATCCACAAAATAAATTTTGAGGGGCAAAAAGGTTTAATTTTTGTTTATCTATTATTTTAATATCGATGGGTATGTTTTTATTTCTTTAAGCTCATGTGGCCCCCGAAAATTTTCGGCTTATACACATCAATTCTCGCCCGGGACTGCACAACCTTAGCTCTGGTGAAAACCTGCATCACCAGAAAGTAACGTAGAAATAAATATTTGAAATAATAGTGATATGTCAAAAATCATTTAGAAGCATAGGTTAGTTACCAAATATTTTTCCGGGTATAATTTATTAGGGTAAAATGTAAGCATGGTTCTCGTTTACTGATCGCCTACATATGCATCATATCACTACATACGTTGTATCATAGATAAGAGTAGACCACGAAGGTATTGTATTTCCTGTGGTTTTAAGTACTTTAACCATCGCCCCAATGGGGTTGTTCGAACACCTCCCCCGTCGGGCTTTCCAACGGCACTAGAACATGATGGAGCGAAGCGCAACCGTACTTGGCGTACCTTATTGTTGAACAATTTTGTGAATTTTCCGAAAATTTTAAGGTTGGTCACCCCAGGTCAGGTCACCAGGCCAGGTCAAGTAGCATCACCTCCAAAAATGTTTAAAGTAGCACCAGTGGAAGCAGGCTCAATCTATTAATCTGAATTAATATCGCATCATGGGCCGACCGAGTACCACAAGTTGTGGCAACGGGCTATTTTCATATTGATGACCTAGGGTCAGATACAGATTATGACCTATTTGAAATTCTTGGGGACAACGGGAATGGGCCAAAAATGGCTTCATTTCTGTAGATACGTCTAAGAACACCTTCGTATTTTCTAAATCGTAGTATCTTTGGGCATTATTTGGGCCATGTTGCAAGTTTGGACTTGTAACCTCTGAGAGGTCATCTGGTTTTCAGGCTTGGGTCAATAACTGCGAGAAAACGATGATAGAACCTTGTTTTGCCTCCATTCATTGACCTGTAATGACCTGCGGATCACCATTACGAACCTAGTGCTATGTATATTCACTATGTAAGGTCAGATGGTGACTTTGACCTAATCTTAGGTCAGGTAATTTTTGTTTATCTTCGGTTGACTTAGGTCCTCAGGTTTTGTACCTCAGGCTTAGGTCAGGATGCTTAATCTCTTATATCATACATAATTCAATTTTTCGCAACGAGAGGAAGAGCATGGCGCTAACAAATTTACTCTAACTCAACCCAGTCAGAACCAAGAGCTAAGAAACGTTTCTATAGCCTGTCACCTTTCTTGACCTGTCATGACCTCAGTATTGGCCTGATGCAAAAGTGACTAAAATAGTTTTTTCATTATTATTTGTTATGGGTGTTTTACTTTTGTTTGCAGAAGTTTCCATATTTCGCTATAACGCATAGGAGCCCAAATCGAGGGGGTGGTTAAAACCTGGGGTGAATGTGGCTTGGAGGCCCACAGGGGCGGGTGTTGGATCTACATGCTTAGTGGTTTGTGGCTTGACCATTGCCCAGCGCGGGAGGTGGTGTTTGAACTCTCCTCGGATTTTTCCGAGACTGACCAAAAAAAAAAACCGCGACGTGGAGTGGCACCGTACTTGGCATACTTTATTCTTGATAATTTGTGCAGCTTTTCCAAAGACCCGCATTTCTCAGGCCAGGTCAAGTAAAGTCACCTTCAAACATGTTTCGAAAGACACCAGTGCGAACAGGTTTAATAAATCGTTCTGATGTTCATACTACACTCACCAAGTACCACCATCGTAATCAAATTTTTATATCGATGATCTATGGTCAGCCACGGGTCGCTACCTCTCCGTTGGAAATGTATGGGAAAATGATACTTTATCCCAAAAAATGGCACCGCTTTTGTTGATACAGGTACGTACTTCCTTCCTTTTCTCACAATCGTAGTACCGGAGGCCGCTCTCGAGGATCCTGTTGTAAGTTTTGACCTGTGACCTCTGTGGAGTCAGATGGAGCTAGTTAAGCAGGTTTTTAGACTCAAGTTGATAACTTTGCTAGTAATCATGACAAAGCCCTTATTTTGGTATAATTGTTTTTGTATTGTCATGACCAGTTGATATAGTTGTTATGAAAAATTTGCATATCAGGTTATCTATGCTGCCGCTCCGGTGGCTCAGTTGGTAGAACGTTGGGCTCCGGCCCGATGCTCAGAAACATGCAGTGACAGTGAATGTTCAGGCTTGGGATCGGTTCCCTTGAGACACTCCGGTGCTCAATAGTTAGCCGACGTAGGTCGGCTGTCAACTGACTGATGAGAGCGGGGCGGCCGTTCCTGTGCTTTGTAGGATGTTAAACTTTGGCTTCTAAATTAACCCTTCATTTTGTGAGCTGCTCGTTCGAGTGGTGTGGTTGGGGTATTCGTGACAAGTCCATTGATGGCTTTAGTGAGACTTCGACTCCAAAAACGGAACTGGGAACAACTTGGACAACATGGATAATACAAATATAGTGGCTTAAACCTGATCTTGCGCCAGGCCATTTTTACGTGTTGACCTAAGATAGTCATGTTATAAATGATTCAATTTGCCGTAACAAGAGGGATCTAATGAGTCATAAAATTTAAATTTGACGTAACCTGGCACCGCCTGGTCTCTTTTTGTTCTTACCATCGTGTGGGAAATGGTCCGATTGGACCCCAACAATCTGAGAAACCAACTGTGATACGGGAAAATAGCAACGGCTCTGAAAGCGCCCTACCGTCTGCTACTCCTGAACCAAATTTGAACATTGTTTGTTGACCTGTGACGTCGCATGGGCTCAAAATGGATAACAAATTGTAGGCGATTTAGAAATCCGGCATAACTCGTGAACCATTGGTTTTAGACAACGCCAAAGGCATCTATGCGTTTTTCTTGGCCCGATGATTTCAAAGATATGCAACATGACCTTTAACAAAGTTGTTGTGTGACCTTTACCTCAGTTCAAGCTAAGGTGAAATATAGAGACTTTTAAAGCACATGCTTCATATCGGTCGAATCCCTCGATTGCGTTCGTCACTGTGAAGCTAGATTTATTGATGTACCTATCTAGCTTCGTTCAAAAGTTATAAACACAAACGTTTTCGAAAGCGGAAATATTTGTGTCCTCGTTATTGACCTGACCTAAAAATTTTGCAGCTTGGTGATTTTTTTATTTCCAAAAGATTTCAAATGATGTTTGGTTTGGTTTGTTTGGTTTGGCCTGCCTAATTTTTTCAATAGGGGTGGACTGGTTTGGTCTGCCTAACTTTAGAACAGCATACTCGCCTTACATGACTTTAGAAACGACATCATAACCCATTGACCTAACTTGGCCTGATGCCACTTTTGGTCATTAGCTGCCAAATCGAGCATATGACATCTATGGCAAAGCGACGCATGTCTCATTCTAGTCAGCTTGAAAACGTTTGTGAAAATTTATAGGAGGGTTCCGTTTGGAGCGATGGACTGTTGCAAGCCAGAAGCTAGAGCCCAATTATTTGCCACTAACCTATTACCTACCTTTTTTGACCCGCCAGACCTCAATACTGACCCGCACCAAAAAGTAACCGATATAGTTTCATTATCGTTTCCCTCGAGCTATTTCTATCACCTGAATGTTTTTTTTCGATATCTTCCCCAGGAGCCGAGATTCGGGGAGAGACTGTTTTATAACCCCCGTCCTCTGGGGCGAAGGTGGATCGCAAGCCCACTGGGACAGGGTTAAATGAATCTTACAGCGCCGCTATATAACCGCGGAGGTTGACACGGCCTTACACCCCAATAATCGATCAGCTACTGTCATAGCCTAGGTTCGAAAAACCACCCGTTTTGCAAAAGGCCAGAGAATTCAGCAGCCCAGACGTTCAAATGTCGCTCCATCTGCAACGTTCTCCCCACCGCCTACAATTACGTTCGGAACCGCCTCCCATGCCATTAAGCTGGGCTGTCCAAGAACCGAACACATTTACAGCCGACACAACCGTCGTTCGGCGCGCCCTCAAATGAGCGCACTTGTGATCTCCCGCCAAAACGCGACCGGAAGTGGAGAAACGGCGCGCCGCGGAGGCTGAAAGGCTTCTGATGTCCACCAGAGATGCTGCGCCGCCTCTGATCAGCCGCCGGACGGACAGAATGGGCGCAGTGGAGCGCGTCTAACGTCGGCGCCGACGCGCTTTGTAGCCGTCCAGAGCGAACTCACAGACAGACCAGCGCTGACAGCCGGACTGGACTTCACGACTGGCCAAGTGGCCAGGTTATTGTTTTATAAGGCTGCTTGATTGCTGGCGGTCAACACCGGCAGCGACAGCAGACCGCCAGTCTGGTGGCCCATTGTTCGGCCGGTTCCTCCGATGGCAGCAGCGTTTTGTTTCACATTTCGAGCTGTTGGCTCAAACATGCAGCTGAGAGGTTCTATTGATAAACTCCCAGAAGACCCTTGGTGCTTTAGCATTCAACGTTTGCTTGGTCTAGAGCTACTGATGGATTCTTTGAAAGGCTGGAACAAGAAAAAATACCCGGCAGCATTTTAAAAATCCTCAGCATTCATTTCATTTAATTAATGCAGCTGAATAAGAATGGGCCCGAAGGCGATATTCGGCGGAATAATAAGCCACCGCTTCGGGCGCCCTTAGCGCTGCCTTCTGCCCCGATATGCACTGCAAGGCCTATTTGTTGACTCTAATTAAAATTCTACGGCATACCGGAATATGGGAAACAGGGGAGCGAGTTGACAGATGGTATCTAGTATGGTAATTGCCTGCAAATTCCCTATCTCAAGCTGTGATGCCAAATGATGAGTGTCAGCGCAGTAAAATTCCCTGTTGAACGGCTAAGGCATCGGGAAAGATGTATTGATGGAGTCTGCAATTGTCCTGGTTGTTCGTCTACCGTGTTGTGATTACTCGGCGTTATTTCACAGAGCACGAGGAGGTCGGGTGGTCGGAACAAAGCTAAATGGTCCATACATACGGTTACGTTCGGGATGCAAGTGGAGGGCGATGTTGTACAGTCTTTCATCAATTTCTTTTCTCAGAGCACATCTAGAGAAACAGCTCTGCTTCTGTGCTACCGGTCTTAAATCAGATTTTCGTGAGGATATTCATAATGCTGGCCCAACAAGAGTAAATGTATCATGACAGCATATTTCTTGCGTACTTATCTCCAATACGTTCGCAAAAACAGTGGTTCATTTTAGTTATTTTATTTAATATATCTACTTATTACATCTTTCATGGGCCAAACCCATTTACAGACAAAATAATATATTTTCTTCAGCCAGGTGAAAATCTAATATTATAATGTCAATGTACAATACGTGTGACAAAGTGCACAGAAGTGTAAAAAGTTTGTGAAAATAAGCGGAGGCTAAACGGTCAGTAGAGCCAGCAGAAAGACAGTGGCTTGTAGCGTTTAAAAATGCACTGAAAATATAAAATGAGCCCGGGCAGCCAAGCATAAAGTTCTTAATGCTTATGACGATCATTGAACATACTCACTAGTGACGTCGGCCCAGTAAATCGTTAACACCCCTGAACAGCCTCCTGAGTAGACCCGTCCATACATTATCGATAAGAGTGCACAGAAGTGACGGATACATGGGGGCTAGTGAGGCTCAAGCCCCCCCCTCACCGAACTGTCAGAGTGCTTCTGGTAAATGTGGCTCATAGGTGATTTTTACCGCGCCACGAGGACACAAGCTTTTCTGCTCGGAACTACAGCGTTCTAAAGGCTTGTTTGATCTCCAAAACGCATCTAGTTGGGGAGGCTCCCCGAAGAGAGAATAAATTGCCTGTCTCTCTCTGACCACTTCTTTCTTATGATCTTTAGGGATACATTGGCAAATAGAAAGGAGACGCCTGATAAAGGCTCTAGCAAGATTTCAATGTGAATTCTATATCATTAAGTAACGCCGAACAGGCTCAAGTACTTCCGTCCGTTGTAACTGAATTTCCCATACAGAATATACATACCTATATCTCGTAATGCTACGTGATCCTGCCGTTAAGCTGTTTATCCGCCAAAATATTAAAAGTTTGACCTGCCCGTAAAAGCTTACACAAGGCATGACCACTGACCGTGGGCGTCGAAAGCGGGGTGACGGGGGACGCGACCCCAGCTGGTGACCCTGAGCGAACATCCTCAGAAGCGTAGCCAACGGGGAGGTTCCTTGGGGTCTGCGGACCACCCTTGGGGCCGACCTTAAACGCTGCAAAGGATCCCCTGTTCAGACCGGCTGCAGGCAGGAGTTGGCCACAGACCCACCCAACCCCCTTGAGAGGCAAACTCAGAGTGCTTGTCTCTGAGGGGCTCTGATACTGGTCTGGGCGTTCCTTTATGCTGGTCTGAGAGACGCCTCCTGTAAGTTTATATAGGAGGGCCAGTGCTTCCTGAGCTGAGGATCCTAACTAATGGCCTCATACAGGCCCCTGGCCTGGAGCTGATTTTAGGGCCTCGCGTGCAGGCTCAGGGGATCCCAGAAAAGGAATATGCCTCAAGTGCGGGTATGAAGAGCCCGTGGCGTTGTTCTGAAATGGTTCCTGATGCTGGTCTGAAGCAAAAGCATTTACGCATGGATTTTGAAACGTCAGAATTTTTTTGGTGCCAGAGCTCTCCAGTTGTAGAGCATGTCATGGTCAAGAAAATTCAGATACGATCCGGTTGATATCCGAGGGTTCCTAGATAAATCCAGGCAAATTAATATGTCAAAAGTATCATAATATAAGAACTTTCCTCCATGGTTCTGTGTCTGCTATTGTACACGAACCCAATTCTCGTCCAATTCCACCTATTTTGTGTTTTTTCTACAACTTTTGGGTAAAAGGTGTTGATGTCCTTCCCACCTACAAGTTGTTGCAGGCCCTCCATGGCTAATGTGTAAGCCGTCTGAACTGTAGACAGCACCATTTGTCTTGTTCTTTCGCTCGCTCCTGCCTTTGCACCTGTCGACAAACCACGTTGAACTACAGTTTAAGAAACCAACTAAAGCGAATCATACACACTCATGTGATACAGCCATGGGTTTATCTTGCTGACCGTAAGACGATACCATCAGAGACATAGCTCTCTGCCCAGCTCTCTGGTGTCTGAGGGTGGCCGCGGTGGGTGCTCGGGTGCTGGAATGACAAGTCACCGGCCAATTGTCGCGCAATAGCCCTCTAATGGCCGCCATTCGTCTCAGGCCGGTGGGCCCTGCAGATAGCGCCCCAGCGTTCCACGCACAGGACCGCCGCGCCGCGCTGCCCTGCTGGTTGGCACTAGCGGCAGCGCTGGTGGCTGCTACTTTGAACTACCTCTCAAGTACCTATAATCATTTTTAGGTTATGTCCAGGGCCGTCATCACGGATTTTTTTGCGGAGGGGTTGACCTGACCTGGCGACAACAGGGGGAGGGTAGGAGCGAAAGCTAAAACCCAATGGCTGTATGGTAGGGTGCTATTGAGGACGTTAACCTGATGATGAGCGCGGGGATGATGAGTCAGTCCCTGTTGAGCGCGGGGATCAGTCCAGATTGACAGCAGAACTCGGGCCCAAGTACAAAAATCGAAAACACTTGATAAATGGAAGAGAACGTTCTCCAACTGCTTTCTCAGTTTACCAATGATGTATCGCTCAAAGACTTGTGCCCTCTGGCTGACGAAGTCATTTATGAAAATATTAACAAGTAAACACTTAAAAACCTACGCAAAAAAAAATCCGAAAACATCGAAAAATGCAGAAAATATGCAAACAAACAATAATTTTTGGGGCTTATCGTCGCACCAACTGCCAGGGTCATATGGCGTCGCCAAGTTTTTCCTTGTTGGACGGGGTTTCTCGGGAGTTAGCTTGCTCCTTATTCAGGGAAGTCGCCGGGCCTTAAATTCGGGTCGGCTGCATGGAAGCCAGCTACGCTGACCACTCCACTATTGAGCCCCTGCAAACGACTAAAAGCGAGCGTTACGCAGTGAAGTTCAACTAGATTTTCAATCCATTCAAATTTTAGTTTGAATTGATCGATGAAGTCAGATTCTCAGGCCCCTTATTTAAATAAAAAGTGGAATGTTAACATTCTACCAGTATTACTAAAACGTCGAAGTTGGTAGTGGCCAAACTTAACTGGGAAACAAAATATTTATTAAGACCAATCTAGAACACTCCGCCTCGCAGAAGCACATCAAAGGCGATTAAAAGCAATCTAGTCGTTAATTTTGTAACGATGCTGAGGATTTCCAGAGTGAAGAGAAACTGAAGTTATCACTAGTGACCTCACCAGACCAGCGTATAAAAATTCACCTTGTTCATTTCTATGGTCAGTGCTCACTGCTGTCAGGTGCTGTCAGGGAAGAAGAGGTAATGGCGAGAGGGCCACTGGCGGATCCAAAGGGGGCCAAAGGGGCCGCAGCTTCCACCAAAGCCTAAAATAGTATCCTTTTCCCCCACCCAAAGTGCCATATTTTGACTGTTTTTTCTTTACAAATTATGTTTGCTATTTTTCCAGATTTAGCCCGCCCCCCTCCGAACGTTTGTTTGGCCACCTCCAGATGCTACTCCTGGATCCGCCAATGGAAAGGGCAGACAGCCAGTTCGTATCGTATTCAGCTGTTCAGTTTAGTTTCCAGTTTCAACTAGTGTCCCCCGCCAGACAGACGCAAAGTTTTGGTTGGGCGCAGGACATGTTAGTCTGGTTCGCTGCAGAGACGCCAAAGCTGTGTACTACTCTGGAATCAAAATAGTTCCCAAGTCTTATACAATTTCATTGTACCTTGCAAATTATATACCTCGAGGAGGGACATCCAATATTTGGGGCCGGCGGTCAGAAGTATACAAATCGCCACTCCTGCCCAATAGTTCAGTCGAAGCATTCATCGCTCCGGAGATTTTCCAGACACTTTGAGGCGTCGTGTGTCTCCATATGCCTCCAAAGCCGGCCAATGGTAGCGCGACATACGACGCGGCCACGGCCTCGAATCACCTCATCCATCACCGTCTCCGTGAGACGCCCCGCAGCCCCGCGCAGCCTCAGCAGCAGCCGGCTTTCATATGCAAACTCACGCCGCGCCGTCCCAGAGCCCTCTTTTTCTTCTTCCGCCTCGTCAACTTAATTTCCCGGCCGATTCTTCATCTGGCACTGGTAACTTCTTTAATTCAGTAATTTCTTTGTTTTCATTAAATTTCGGAGGCGGCGGTTGTGTGACGCCGCGCAGGGTCGACGGCAGCTCCGGAGGGGAGCGGTGGTGGTGCCGGGTACGCCCGCTGTCGACGCTGCGTCGCAAACGTCGACGCCGCGCGCTGGTAATTGTGAGAACGCGCCGGGGGCGGCAGATGCACGGTATGGGCACGGTGCTACCCCGCCACTGGTTTATTGGGCAGTTTATGGTCAGGTGCTGCTGCTCTGTGAAGCCCAGGCAGTATCGGCTATCGGTCCCAGGAAGTTTGTTGTGGGGAGTGATACAGGTGAAACACGGACGAGACCAGCTCAGAGTTGACAATGATGATGATCAAACGCCACGTGATCTAACCTGGATTAAACGCTTTTTAAGTGGGGTTGGCAACAATTATTTTCACTCTGGTATAGATCGGCAAAATAATGATATCATGTCTATAAAATGGATATTTCATGTAAGCATTGTGAGACCGATACAGCGCAAATGTGACTGTCATACAACATACCTATTTTAACAGAACATTACCACACTGTACCATACGAGCGCTTCACAGAGAGCTTCCCTGTGGTAAATGGTTACGTCTGCTCTGAGCCTAAGTGATTCCGACGGCTCATAAGGATTTGCCGACACGCTCCCCGACGAAGGCGGTAATTCGGCAGTCCCCAGCTCACTCCAACTAGACCTTTTACTGTTGCAGCAATATTTTATCTCTTGGTTTGTTGCCTTTTTATCACTTTACACTGATTTTGTTGACTCTCTGGATTAGGGGAATTGAGGGCGGACAGGAGATATTTACTTGTCTGCGTTTGGGTGGAATCAGTAGCACACTGGCGCCCAGGGCGCACGGGTGAGACCTGTAAAAATATATGATCCAAAGGAATTAGATAACAGTGCTGTAAACCGGACGCCGGTGTCCGAAGGTGTCCGCCGGCTAGTGCCTCTCAGGCTGATCCGGCTGTTGATTTTTGTTTACTGCTCGTATAAAACTGCACTGAAATCGGCTCTAAATTGGCGGTATTTGACGTCGGTGCCTGGTTGCTTTCATTTGATCCAGCATAGGTGAGTAGCATATATCTGAGTTAGATGGACTCAAAGATGGATAGATAAATAAGATGAAGACAATTCATGCTGAGGAGCATGATTGATTCTAAAGTCGTATTTGGAATTTAGAATAAACTGTCAGTGATCGTACGAAAGTATTGGTCTTCAATGGACAGAATGCTACTGCATCACTATCTTCTGCATTCATAAGACAGTCGGAAAGGCACAAATTACTGGTCATGCTGTGAGATGTGACATGCCACCCCGCGGGGTGGCATGTCACCGGGGCCCCGGTAGCTCAGGTGGAAGAGCGTTGGGCTTCGGAAAAAAATGCAAACATTTATTTTATATTTAAAAGAGGTAGTTTCGCTGGATGCGAACTGCAAGACGTGTGCTATTGAAGTGTCTTTTGTGCCGATTATTCAACCATAGTGTCTTGTTTTTTTGTAAATGGCTTGTGTTTTCGAATAATTGATGCCAGGCTAAGAATAACCACATGTCTATTGTGGAATGTCCTGATGCAGTGCAACAAATACATAACTAAATAAATAAATGTATGAATAATGAGGCCCTGACTCCAAAATCTGAACGTGCAACAACTTTGACAAAAAAGTTCAAGATTTGAGAAGGCAAGCCATCTAACATCTAACCGTCTAACCATCCCTGTGCTTTGTGGGACGTTAAACTTTGGCTTCTAAATTGACCCTCCATTGAGGGAGTTGCTCGTTCGGGTGGTGGGGTCGGGGTCTCCGTGACAAGTCCCTTGATGACTTTAGTGATACTCCGACTCTAGCAGCCGTACTAGGAACAACTTGAACAAAATTTATATAAAAACTTATAATCATGCTCCTCGGCTCAACTGCGTAATATTTCAACTTTTTGCGATGGTTCGGAGTTTAAATTTTGGACATTCATAGCCCTTAGTGTGTCCCAAACTTAATATGGGTAAAAACAAATTTGCTGGGATTAATTTTCTCGTGTGATGCCCCGATGCCACTTATAAAAATAAACATCCAAACCAATTTTTAGGATTACACTGGTCAACAAAATTTAACTTTTTCCCTGGATCCAATATAAAATAGTCCGTTTCTAGGGTAATTTGTGGCGCTGAACACGAATCTGGCAGCAGAAATGCCGTATCAGATCAGAATTTTGAGATCCAGTATGTCTGTGTGTCGTCTTTGTGCAAGCCTTCTTGGCATCAGTGACATTGACAGTGCAAAACCCACGAGTTCTAGGAAAATGAAGGTTTAGGTGTTTGTGAAGGCTAGGATATTCTACCTTAAACACGATTTTCATAGACCTAGGTCAATATATTCAAGGTAAACGAGGTCGAATTATATATGAGCAGAGTAGCCATTGGGAAATGCCGTGATTATGCGATGAGAAGCTTGATATGGAGAGAAAGTGGCCTAAAGTAACAGAAGAAAGGTCTGAGGCAATGTTCCCTGAAACTTTTAGGCCAAGGTCATTGAAGGCCATTGGCCTTTGACGTCAAAATATTACATTTTGCCTGTAACGTGTACTGTACTAGCACTATGGCAACCGTCGGGCCGAAAATCAGGTTTGACCTTGACCCATGACCTTTGTCTTGAACCTGCGACTTTGAGCTCAAGATTGAGTGACCTAGCGTATGACGTCATAGCATGATATACATCATATTAGGCGGCATCATCCGACCAAAGGCACTAGGGTCAATGACCTTGAAATGGTTGTATGACCTTGACCTGTGACTTTTTGCTTAGACTCGACCTTCAAGGGAGGTGACTCTGACACAACATCCTCATCATATAAATGTTGCGACATCACCTCTCGGTCTACAATACCGGCGAGCTTGTGCGACCGAGCGCAAACCTTGTTCAATGTACGATGTTCATGCACTTGAATGCGAGGTAGTCTTTCGTTGCAATAAATTAACACGTATATCGATAAGCTGCGTTGTCTGGGTGCAGATAATCCGGATTCTCGACATCCTTGATCTATATTTTTCCACAAAAGGCTAGGCTGATGACAGTGTGTGGAAAGTGTAAGGGCTATACAACAGGTATGCTCTGGAGAAGAAACCAGGTCCGATGGCAAAAAAACGGTTACTAAATTTGAAATCAGCGATATCGAAATAAGCAGAAACAGGTGTTCACGTGCCGGATCCATTTTGGCTGTTGACCAGTGTTATCTAAGCACATTTAGAGTTCACGCCCGCTGACCACTTTTGACCACGGGCAAGCCAGAGCAGATCTCTCTCGAGCGCGCCCTCCAGCCTCATGCATGCCCCTGGAACCATCCCTGCATTCGCAGCTGTGATGTCGAATAATTTCCTGCCCAGCTCCGTCGACTGTTTTTGGGGTACCTAGGAGCCTCTCGACACCCTCTCCAGTCACGACTACTGCGATACGATCGACTGTGGCACTTCCTCCACAGGCGTCTGACAGAAGCTTTCCATCCCACTGAAGAATCGACTTCGGCGGAAGTTCCATGATGTGTTTGCAGGGTTGTAATCCAGCTTGGACTCAGGAATATTTCTTTAGACAATGAATTGTGCTCTTTGAAGGCACATCGGTGTGCCCAAGCCCTAGACACTTGGCTGCTGCAGCGAAGGCTGCTGCCGCTTGCCGCGCAGAGAGCACTCCGTGATCTCACGTGGAAGCTAGGCTCACGTCCATGACATTTCTGGACAATCGAAACGTGGGTTTGTGCTTGGGGACCTTGATGGGGCTTCTTTCATGGGAGACCTCTGTGCCAGATGAGTCTGTCTGTCCCAGTCTGTGCTTGGGTCGCTGAGAGTTGTCTCATCAGGCTGGCGTTGGTGGGAGCTTTCCGGAGCATTTTGCATCCCGTTTCCGTTCTTTTCGGACAGCAAACTGGACATCCACGCTTTCCATGTGGCTGGAGTGGCTGGAAAGCCTGTCCTCACGTAGGGAAACAGGGAACCCTTGTCTTCCGATGGGATGCCTGTACGGGTGAGAGCACTGGAGCAGGCGACATCAAAGTTATTCTGAATATCCGTAAAGAACATCTCTCGATTCATTTTCATGTATGAGCTGTTCTTGTTCGTGCATGATCTTTTGGTAACGCTTGTCCCATGCTCGAAGCATCTTAGAGGCTTGAACCGTTGTGGTGAGGAGCTTCTCTTTGGCCCTGCTCCATACAGCCTCTACTGCACTGATTGTATCCTAGACACTTTCGGCATCAGTGTGTCGGAGGTCTCGGTGAAAGTGGTAATATAGGAGGAGGACCTCTTGCGTAGGAATTTGGTGGCAGTTTACTTAAAGGAGACTTCGCACCAGCTACAGCTCTCTCGTCTTCTTGTTTTCATATGAGGGCTATGGTAAAAAGTGTATTTGGGTGCGACCTCTAAATACCTCCAATCACGGTGAAATTTTCAGGAGATATTTATCTTGCCTAACCACCTCGGGGCAAGACACGATTGCAATTGAAAGAAAGAAGAATTATACTTGGGACACCCTGATAGCCCTGCAGTTTTTGCCACTCGTTTAATTCAATTCCCTTTTTTGTCGATGTTCTTATTTTGGTAGTCTCCTCATGACAATGTTAGATGTTCGGATAATTGGGTAATATTTCATTTAAATACTAGTTTTAAGTGCTAAAGGAATACTTTTTAGTGGGTTTTAGCATGGATGTTTTGGGTCTGCAGTGGTTTGTTTTTTGTTATTTTCAAGATTCTTGGGTTATTGTTATTTTTTATTTCTCTGTCAGCTGCATTTCTAGGTTATTTCCTGTCTCTGTTGTAATTTTTAGGGCTTTAGGCCATCACTTTCATCGAATTTTAGCACCGCACCCTACCTCCAACAAGCCTTCCGTGAACTTGAAAACTTACTAGCTGTTTTTATTTCTAGTAACAAACACAGTTGTTTCTCTGCTCTGTTTGTTGATAGAAAAACTCATCCCGTACAAAATTATTATGCCATGTGTCACAGCCATGCCGCGCCCATTTCTCCGGGATTCAATCACCTGGTTGCCCTCTGCAGCGACTTCCTACAAATTTGTAGGAGACTGCAGCCACTCCGGCGGCGTACTACCAGCGAACAAACAGCCAAATGAAGTCATTGGACAACGTTACATTTCGACAGTTATGACGCGCCGTTCGTCGCGCGCCCGCCGCGGCGTCGGCAGATACGCCGCCGACCTGTCGATTCGATGCTGTCTGCTGTCGTTAGCGTGAGGCACGGCACATTTAGACGAGATATGACGCCGTCTCCGATGTCGGGCCAGCAACAGATTAGGAGGGAAGGTGGTCGCCTAACTGGGGAGGCGCAGCGCGGCTGTCTCGCCGCAGCGAGACACAACGCGGCGGGGTGCCGGCACTGCCGCAGAAAGAAACACGCCGCAGAGGAAATGGAACTGCTGTAAAGGGTGGTGATGCCGCGCAGAGGCGAGCAGGTCGGAGCGGGTCGGCTGGTCGATTAGAAGGCGGGCGGGCGGGCGACCCCCGCTGCGCCGCTCAACTTCACTGCACCCGCTCAACAGCAAAATAGTGCAGAGTTTGATCATTAATGGCCGCAATTAGTTGCCGTTTCGAGTTGTTGGCGGTGTGGCCATTTGGACAAGTTCTACCACTTACGGGGCGACTCCTGCTGACGATTCACTGAAGCTGGCCGCCACAAATCGACTTGCCAACGTTGGCTTTGTCGGTGGTGACGACCTGCTTGTTGGATGCACCGGCGCCGATCGATTTATCGTGTAAATCCCACGCCCACTCTTGTGGTCAGGTCGAGCAAAAAGCAGCGAGCGGCAGGTGCAAGCTATGGCAGTAGCGGCGGCGGGCGGCGCACGCCCTGCGGCCGGCAGCGGCGCGTGCGCGTAATTAGAGACAAGTAGCCATTACGCGCGGTGACACGCGCGCAGCCGCCTCAGTTATTGATGACGCCGCTCTGTGTGGATACGTTCTGTGACTACCGAGAGTCACAGTCGGATGTGCACTGGGGCGTGTGCGATTTCACAGCGATTGTCGTTCACACAGGCGAGAAAGGGCGGAGGCGAGAGATGGTAAAAACAGCTGGGTAGCTGGTTGGCTGCCGGTTTCAATTGGTTTTGAAGAGTTTAATAGAATAGCTTCAAATAGATATCGGCACAGAAAAACCCAAAAGAGCTCCTAAACTACTAATATTTCGACACTTCGGATGGAAACAGTACTGGATTAAAATTATGCATCATATCCACGGCGAGGTACAACTTTACTCACAAATTTCTGAGAAACCAAGTATCGGTTTTGAGGTTCTTCAAACTACCAATATTATGTTCTACGCATTTAAAGTCCGTCACGGACTTGTACATCCTTTGAAACCTCACATTTTTTTCCCGTTACCCAAAGTAATTAAACAATGAGCACCTTGCGGACAGAGGAATATATCCTCGTGACTGCTAGTTCTTTTGCACGTGCACCAACAAATAAGATACCTAAGACCCCTTAGCGGGTTTCCCATCTTTATTTGTACCAGTCTCAGCAAACTGAGTGCCGTGCTCACTTTACCTGTGAGAACTGCAAACATGCACACTCCGGAAACAATTGATCACCAATTCTTTTACCGAGCATTTCACCCAAAGCATCTCCGACAAAAAAGCCATTTACGTCCCGTTACTGAAGCCCGGTTTGTGGGCGGCGTTTTGGCCGCGCAGCCGTCCCGGTGCCGTCCCGGTGCCGTCCCGGTGCCGTCCCGGGCTGCTGGCCGCCCGTCACGTCACCGCTGGACAGCGGCCAACATCCAACCTGGCCAACTTTCTGCATAAATCAGTACCGACTCCAGCTAAGAGTGGCATTAAAACGTTGCGTGCGAGCCGGCGCTGCACACCTAGGTCACTTTCCGTACCCACCGCCGGTGTTTAGCCTTCCAGTGTGGGAGCGCACCACATGATAATGCGAGCGCGGCTGATTTAGACGGAGTCTGCACGAGCCGCGCTGGTTGACAAGTGCATGCATGCATGCTCAAAAGTGATACGGATGCGAGCGGGGTAGATAGAGAGCAGGTGCATTAAGGGGAGAGGGTGAGTGGCCCGACTGCCTTTTGATTGTTCGTTATGGGAACCCGCATATGGTTAAGTACTATGCAGGTCAGTTATGACGTTTGTACTTCCTGTTTAATCGACTTAACTGACGGTTAATGTGTATGCACTTGTGCGATTCGACTGTGTGAATACAATCAGGTTTGGAGATTGGCTAAGAACATAGGTGGCTCCACGAGAGGCAAGGAGACACCTTTTTCTTCCTGATCGACCCTCGGCGCCTCCTGAAATGGATACACCGCCCCCTGAAAGATTGATGACGCCCCCTAAGATCTCAGTATCGGTGCCCGCGATAGTAGTTGGCGCCCACTGGACATTTTGATCCGCCCAAGTAGCATCCCCGGTCCGGATGGCGACTCCGACCTCGTGCCTCTCCCCCCACCACATGTCGCACCCCCCTCCACACGTGTCGCCACCCCAACACGTGTCGCACCCCCCCCCACCACGTGTCGCACCCATCCCCCCGACAATCGGAAATTCATATGCCTGGGAAAGTGTTTCTTTCGATCCGAAGAATTACCAGTTAAAGGAAAAAATCAAACCTTGGACCACTTTTTCCGTCCTCAACAGTACACAGTTCGAAGAAATTTCCCGATAGAGGTGCAGAATATTATCGATAAGCACTGCAGAAAACGAACATAACATCTTAGCGTTCAAAACTGAATGTCCTGCTCATAACTAAAACCTCGATTCTGAACAACTTTAGCACTAGAATCACCTTGGAATTAACGAGTTTTGTTTTGATTTGTGTTTTGTGGTTTTAAGGTGCTCTAGCGTCTAGGTTTTTTTGCGCTTAGAATTAATGACTCTGGACTGAATCAGCTGATTTCCAACTCGGGGTGGATTACTGAACAGTAGGTATACCAGAAGAGGAAAGAAACACGTGACTACTTCTTGCAAGACTATTTCACCTGGATCTGAAGGTTGAGAAGCAACGAGGCAGCGGACAACACGTTGTTTTATTACAATCATACAATACAAAAAATAATTACCCATTACATTGTCCTGTATTCTATGCTATACGGCTAATAAAAAGATTAAAGTAAATACACGCAAACCAATATATCACATAAAATCCCTCCAGCCAATAACTTCTATGAAGACACGATTGCTTGCAAGGATGTCTTCATTGCTTGAAGACATCCTTAGCTTGCAAGGAAATCTAAAATTATAATCAACACTAATTCAAAGGTCGACATTGCATGGAGACGCATGACATATATCGACATCGTCATCATTCATCTCATCTTTACCTTCTATACGAGGATCAGAGTGAGCAGTTTCTGCTCTGCCCATATATCGAAGGTGTATCCACCGGTCAGTTTTCCCCAGTGTGCGGCCGCTACAGGCCCGCGCCGACACGTGCTCGAGTGCGGTCGCGGCTCGTTTCACACATCTCCCCGATGTGCACCCCTCCCCCTTACTGCAGCAGGGACATCGGACAAAAAGGCCAGGCGCCACGCTTACTTTGGTGGACGCGAGGGGTGGATGGAGGCGCCTCAATCGGGCGATTGCCACAGTCTCCTGGACGGCGAGAGATGTTAACATTGTGGAAGTGTTATAATCCGTCCAGTGCAAAGTTTTCAAAATTATGTGCTGGGTCAAAGCGTGCTAAGCGTCTGAGGAACGTCCCTTGTACATTCTGGAATTGGATATGTAAAGTAGAGACAAAACTTAAGAAACGTCTAAGACTGGACCATGTCCCCATATTGATGTTTTGAGGGTCCGTATAAACGTGTTTTACTACAAAATTGAAGCACATTATGCGACAGACGATTCTCAGTTTCGAATGAAGTTCACTGGTCAGGTTAATTGCCCCAGGTCTCCAAAGATAAATGAAATCGAGAAATTCATTAACTTATGTTCGCTCCAGTTTACCCTCTCAGACAGCATCCTGCGAAACAGCTGACCAGTTCCTGGTATTGCAGCAGTTCGGCACTCATCAAAGAGAGAAAGAATCGGTTCAATACCGCAACTGATCCTTTAGCAAATTACGATAATTATGAACTTCCTTTCAATAATTTTTCGCAGATGAAAAGCGACCTAGGACAGTAAATTGAACTGGATCAAGAGCATAGCAAGAAGAGCATCAATTAATCATGTTGAGGGATAGCAGGCAGTGCATCTATACAAAAAATCTGGCAATCTGACTCACTATATACCAGCTTTTCGGAACATAGAACGTGCCACTGTGGTTAAAAGAGATCTCCTTTCCATGCTTCAATGCTCATATTGTACCTCATCTTACCTCCAGCATCATACCACCACCCATTTTAAGTGTTGACGCTTTTCTCTTGTATTTTCCAGTGGCTGATTTTTTTGCCTTTTCAATCCACCCGTTTTTACGAGTCTAATTTCTCCACGGAACTGGTGCCGGCGTTATGAAATCATCAAATCACACCACATTGTAGCCATAACTCGATTCTTCTGGCCAAATTCAATTTTTCTCCGCCGTCGGAACAAACAACGATAACGACGCGAGAGGGTCGCGCGAGCCGGGCGGGAACGACGGACAGAAATGGTGCCGCCTCCGCCACAAACAGCGGTCGTGGCAACCCGTAGTTAAAAGTTTGGTTGCATGAATCGATTGTCAGGGGCCATTAACCAGTGGAAACCAAGCCAGTCCAAACGGGCCCAACAGCACACGTTCAAACCGGCGTCTCGTTCGGGTCCAGCCCTGGGACGAAACGATGTCGCGAGGGACGCTTCCGCCGACGCATCGTCGACGTCGCGAGCCTCATCGACGGCCGCGTCAGATTTTATTTGAAAACACATCAGTCAGGGTGACGGCTCGCGAGATGATCGCAGAGGTACCACGGCTGTGAAGACGCTGCCGACGCTGCTTTCTCGTCGAAGGCGACGCGGACGGGACGGCTTTGTTTTGAATCGGACCTGTCTGTGACGCTTAGCGCTGTGATCGGTGACACGCGGCGAAAGCACCAGCGCCGTGGGGGGTGGACGGACGACACAGAAACAATCGATCTAACAGAGTGAGGCGAAAAATATTGTGGCTGTGGGGTTTGAATCGGATTCTTTTTCAGCACAGTGCAGTGTGCTATTGTTCTGCGAGGCATGGAATCGGTATGTACTTAATTTGCGATTACCGTGGGTATTCCTGTACCTAATTATAATCCCTGTGTCCTGTTGGGAGGAATTTGGGGGATCTAACCAACTTATTCAGAGGCTCTCTTCGTTCTCAATGAAGAAGGTCTTTGAAATCAACAAAACACGCAGCATCGTGGCGACCTTTGGTCTATATTCGGTTCTGCCTGTGGAGGAGGGGCCGTCGTTCCGGGCCCGGGCTAACTCGGAAACCAAGCGAAGCATTAGAAAAATACCAACACCAATCGGGCGTTTAGGCGGTTCTCACTCGTGACGATCAGTCACAGTGGTACCAGCCTTATCCATCTGTTTCTTCTCTCACTACATACATGAATGCAAATGTTATATAAAAATATGGTGTTCTATATAGCTCTAAAAACCTTATTATTGGCCTGACCTCAAAACAAATGAAAAACATTGGTTTGCATTCCTAAGAGCGTGTATTTGGTGTTACATACGAAATGACCCACAGCATTGGTGAATGAATGAATCGAATGTCTTTCGAAAACCATTAATAACGAGTAGAAAAATCATCGGTCCAGCACTCCAAATGGAAAACCAATGAAAAATGTCATCACAAGTGTTTTTGATCATTTATCCAATTATGTGAAACATCCAGAGAGTATCTAAGTCGCTATAGAGATAGAGACACCTATAGAGTCTATAGAGTCACTATAGACGATAGAGATATCTCCCAAAAATGTTGTGTCTCAAAATGATTGTTTTATTTTTAATCCTTTTATATTTTTCCGATGACTGAAAATTACATTGGCCTTCGGTGCCCTCTTAAACAATTTCCTTTTTAACACGAGGGACTGAGGACAATCATAATTCAATATATATTTTAAACGTTTTCAAATTAATGCTTCTACATCATCTAAAATGAATTTAGATTGTCAGTGTTCAATGAACGTGGAAGAGTTGCAATCCTGCACGAATCCCAATTTCTGGTAGAAATAATTAAATAAAAACCCAAATCGTGGGATTTATATTACGATATCGTCAAGGTGAGCATTTTTCTCTCTTTGGGCTTATCCCGGCATCCCCAATAATGTACTTGGCACCCCAAACAGAGATTTGGGCACTCTAAACAAAAAGGTGAAGCCACGTCATAATCAAGTGCTTAAAGGAGATAAAATTATCAACAAATATGTGTTCCACCGTGTTAGAGTAACATACAACCTACTTCATGCTCCATGCTTAGGTAGTGGCACAGATTATGAGATGCAGCAAAACAAAATTGCAAACAATAGCTAAATTAAAGGAAATGTGGCACCTTGGTCGAATCCTGGAATTAAGTGTAATTAGGAGTACTTTTAGCCGAAGACCATGGGAGTGTCACATGATTTCTCTAAAAAATGTACAATAAGCTCAATATTTCCATTTTTAAAATGCTCCTCTCGGAAAAGAAATAAATATCTGCCCGTGGATGATGTGATCTGGCAACCACTACCATATTCAATATGCTTCAAGAGCTTTGATTGGCTGATACTGTGACGTCAGCATATGTCGTCACACCAACAGCCATGACAACTGTGGGCTAGGGTACATGACGGGCTCACTTCAGGTAGTTTTTAGCTTTTTTCTACGAAAATCTCGAGTTCCAAGACAAATGATATATTGAGTACCGGGTTTTCCGACTTGCTTTACAACTTTGCTATCGTAGTTAAAATCAAGTTATGAAGGTGCCACATTCCCTTTAAGTGCGTAGTTTCCATTAAACAATTACTTCACGATGAATAATAGCAATTAATGGGGTTTAACCACGCATGAACTGCCAAGGTTATCCGGCGTCGCCAACTCTCATCCTGTTGGGGGAATTTGTGGGATAATGCCAACCTATTCAGAGACTGTGCTCGTTCACAATGAGGCCTGCACATTGAGGAATGTCTTTGAATTAAAAAAAACACGAAGCATCATTGGTAACTTTGGTCTATGTTCTCAAACATTTGAACCAATTTGTAAACATTTGTTTGGATCGATATATTTTTTGCTGAAATTTTACCTGCCGTCCATATCGATAAGCAGCGTCTCTTCTGTTACGCTTCTGCTGGTTAGTTGGTTAATACCACGCCATGACACGAAAGTCCGAAAGCCTATTATGCCTGGTATTAAGAGGCAATAGTGTTACCAAAAATGCAAAGCTGAGATGCTGGTTCCATAAACTTCATTGCACCACTCCCCAAGAACAAATTCAAAATCTAGGATGGCAAAACTCCGAATATAAAACACTGGTTGATCATTACTTCTATTCTGAGCTCTATCAGCAACATAAAAAAATCACATGAACCACCCAACAAAATCCCGTTGAAGCTTTCGGACAAAATAATTTTGACTAAGTGACCAAGAATGTTTTAACCTTCCCAAGAGCCATATGCTCTGTTCGCCTGATGTTCCAGAAACGGTTTGCCCTGCCGCTTTTTTGGATTTACCCACCCCCTCCCCCACATAGGGCAAATCATACAAAGCAGTGAGGAAAATGAAGCAAGAGTGCAGGAAATGGCACCAAAAGAAATATAAATTTTATTGATTTTCCGCCATATAACCTAATATTTTCTGGGAATCTATGTAAATATTTTTATTGAGCATGTTTTGATGCATGTTTGAAGCAGTACGTGTTTCTCTATCTCGGTGTATTTTCTGGTTTTACATCGGCGGCACTTAATGTTAGTCCTCACTCTCTATAACTCGTCCGACGGTTAAGCTATTATACACACCTCTCTCCTCCTTTCTGTGTTTACCCGGCCTCACTCCTTTCCACTCAGAAGCAAGCCGTATGAATGAAAGTGCATTTAGACACAACATCAAGGGTACATGGGCGCTCCTGACTTCAGCGAACTCGGCCGCCGGCCTGTGCCGACGCCGCCGTCTCGCCAGTACCGGAGAGCAGCCTCGGATGGTGGAGCAGATAATCAAGCCAATAGGATCAAACTATGGCTAGGAATGTTTTTAAAAAGGACAACTCTAATATATCGCCTGGTTCACTGCTTAAAGCTTTATCATTTTCATGGAGAAATTACCGCTCAATTTCTCGCAATACAAGTGATCACATCCACCAATCAGCAGCCGCCATCCGCTGGCGGCTGCCGCTTGCCTGCGGGCACAGAGGTTAGAGGTCACGCTGGGCATCGCTGACGCCGAGTTCAAGCAACGGTGGGGAGGGGTCGCGACGAATTGTAATGCCTACATGCGTGGCGTTGAGAATGGTAGTGGTCAGTGGCAGCGGATGCTCTTTTTCGGATGGGGGGCAAAAATTTTTCCAGGGGGCCCCCTTGACGATGGGGCCCCCCTCGGCAGCAAGGACCCCCTAAAAACTGCAATAGATTGGTTGGGACTTGCTGCCAGTGGTCAGAGGTATAAGTGCAGGGGCGGATCCAGGGGGGCTGAGGGGGCTTCAGTCCCCCTTGCCCCATTTTCGCCATTTTTTGCCATATTCCCCTTTTTCGCCATTTTTCAAAGCTCAGTCACTCCCCTAGCAAAATCCTGGTCCTGCTCCTGCATAAGCGTCACAAATGGTAAAAGTTGTATTTGGCTCAGTACAAAAATGGCTATTCCTCCCTGTTGTTTAGTTGGCCCGTGTAAAACATGGTTTTGCCTTCCTATTCGATTTTCCACACGATCTCAGATTTCAAGCTGGAATATTTTTTCCTGCAGTACAGCAAAATAAGCAGCGTATTTAACATGTAGATGTCGAAATATGGATCTGCGCTTTATAGGTTCACGTAAGCCTCGGACATTCAACGTCAAAGCTTTAAGCTCCAGCGTCACGTTAGGAGTTTAGCGAAATTATAATAACGGTACAACAACGGCCTTCTGAGGCAAATAGTTCTTCTTTTAAAAAGTGAACGCTGTTTGTTCGTATGCATCTACATAATAAAGCATGGTAGGCAACACGAATTATTATAGTCAGGAGTTTTTTTTTCTCTCGGAAAATTCCGTCTCCCGCAGAATGAGGACTGGGGTGCTTTGATGCTGTCGTCTATATCGGCACAGAAAAACGCAAATGACAGGCATACTGACTTGAGCACACACAAGACCAAGCTCGGGGCCCTGAGACACAGCTCGGGGCTCCTTGAGACGGAGCTTGGGGGCTCCTAGAGATCAAACTCGCAGGCCTCCGAGCCCAAGCTCAGGGCCCCTGAGATAAAGCTCGGGGCCCCTGAGACCAAGTTTGGTGGCCTCTGAAACAAAGGTTAGAGGCCCCTGAAACCAAGCTCAAGGCCCCCTAAGACCAATCTCGGGAGCCCCTTAGACCAAGCTCGGAGCCCTGAGACACAGCTCGGGGGCCCCTGAAACCAAGCTTGGGGACTCCTAGAGATCAAGCTCGAATGCCCCCGAGCCCAAGCTCAGGGGGCCCTGAGACCAAGCTCGGGGGTCCCTGAGACCAAGCTTGGCGGCCTCTGAAACCAAGCTTGGAGGCCCCTGAAACCAAGCTAAAGGTCCTTTAAGACCAATCTCGGGGCCCCTTAGACCAATCTGGGAAGCCCCTTATACCAATCTTGGGGGGCCCTGAGACCAATCTCGGAACCCCATGAGGTCACGTTCGGGAGCCCCCTGAGACTAAGCTCGGGGGCCCCTAGACAAACTCCGGAACCCCTTAGACAATTTCGGGGCCCCTGAGACCGAGCTCGGGAGGCTCTCTTCAGGCTAAGCTTGGGAGCCCTGAGACCAGCCTTGGGGGCCCCTTAGACCAAGCTTGGGGGTCCTTGAGACGAAGCTCGGGGGGGGCGAGGAACAGCTCGGGGGCCCCTGAAACAGAGTGGGGGCCCTGATACCAGGCTCGAGGGTCCTTTAGACCAAGTTCTGGGCCCGCTGAGACCAGGCTCGGTGGCCCCTTTCTGCTAAGCTTGGGGGCCCCTAAAGGCCAAGCTAGAGGGTCCCCGAGCCCAAGCTAGAAGGGTTCCCAAGCCCGAGCTCAGGGTCCCTGAGATAAAGCTCGGACACTGTCCAAACCGAGAAACTGTTGAGGGCTCATTCAGGTCGTTCATAAATTTTCAGAAAGGAACCAAGCTAAAATTGCGTATTTTTTCCAGGGGCTCCCTCTGATAATTTGGGGGGAGCAACTACCCCCCTTGCCCGCCTTTATCCGCCGCCACTGGTAGTGGTTGTGCCTGCTGTTAGATTGAGAAAGGGGACAGGTGTAGGAAACATTCTGTGCACGCATGGGTGGATATATGGGTGAGGTATTTATACTGTGTACAGTGTCGATAGCACTGGAAAGCACGAGCTAATTAAATGGGTTCGATATGTGAATACACGTAGGAGAAAATTGCAGGTGGTGCTTTAGAGCCCTCCCGAAGTGTTTTCCTACATCAGGGTACATGTGCGAGCTTTTTGAAGGCTTGCTTTCAATCGGAAAATATCTATTGGCAATTCAGCACATGGTACGTGTAAGATACACGCTTGGCTGCCATTTCATGATTATGCAATGCTAGATGTTTAACATACCAAAGTCCTTATTTGAGGTGGAAGGATAATTTGTTCTAATTGTGTCAATAATGAAGGTCTAAGACAAAGGACGGGATACACGAGACAACTAACTGAGTAGGCATGTATATTGTGGTGGTGTGAACATCACTGCATCATTTAGCGTGGCCCGTTACCCTATCACATCCTATGATGCCGCCACCACAGTATCTCGAGGTAGCCAGAAGCCACTGTGCACATCCGTCTAGCCGTCATTGTCCGACTTTCTACACTTGATATGTATGGTATAATGTTCCGCTACTAATTTCCTGGTGACGTCGTGTTCCTAGTTGGTTATTGCCTGTGTATTTGCTTATTTGAGTTAATGGCCAACATTGTTTTATTATTGTTATTATTATCACTAGTCGTTTTGCGTGATTAGATCAAGACGTTCATCACTCAGCTTTCGAATTAAACCTAACTCGGTAGAAATGAGGCAGAGAGTGACGTTACAAGTCATGTCAAGCACTGGAAGTGGTGAAATATTGCAAAAATATCATTCCGGTGGGTTTTGACTTTTCAAGCCAGAATTCCCGTACTGACCAAGCATTGAGGCAATGATGGAAGGGGACACCAACGAAACATTCAGTAACGTTGAGTAAATTGTTCCGAACTGTGGGCGCTTTTAAAACGGTTACGTTTTTGAGTATGCTGTAAATGATATACATGCCATGCAATGGGATCCATGTATTACCAATGATAACATAGAAACCTTGTGGAGGTTCCGGCTGTTCCGCATTGATCACGATATTAAAAAGGGAAAAGTTAACGTTGATGTGAATCTGTCTATTGCAATTTTAACTTAATTATGTTCAAAATGTTAAATGTCGTCTTGATATTTCTATAGCACGGTACACACGCCTGAAAACGGTAGTTGAACGGTCTCGAATAGCGATGGTTTGTTGAGCGGGCATTAATGAGCGATACTATGCGGGGTGTGAACTTTTCGATTCCCTTCAAATTGTATTGTTTACAATTTTTGGGGACTTAAAAAGACTGATCTCTAAAACCAAGCTTATATTACTTTATCTTCTTTTATATGGTGGCCATCTAAACTTTTTTTCAAATTTACGCACCCCAATGAAATACCGACATAAAATACTGGAAATAAGAATTTGAGTGCCGATGATATCCGGATAAAAGAAAACTTGAATGAAGGAGTATAAAGAATACCTCGATTTAGCAACCTATTTATACACCAGAAGCAGCTAAAGCTCCAAAAGCGTAGTCTTGCTTCACTGGGCTTCTGTCTGTACCGCTTTGCAAATTCCTCACCGTCTCTTCTCTAGTTTTTCTCCTGCATCCAGGGTGGCTCTAATTGGTTCCCACAGTGGTACATCCGGACGAGATAGCAGTGACCACGTGCCGATGCTTCTTGCCAGCGGCGTTTTTGAGGTCAGGGGATTATCGAGACGACACAGACAATGCCAGCGCGCGCCAACGGCCCGCCAAAAACACCGTCGATCGGCAAGGCTTAGCGGTCCGATTGATCGACCACAAATTGGGTCTGAAAGCATGCGATGTTTTTGCTGGCTGCAGGATTGCTGGTAGATATGACGGGAGGCTAGGGTTACGGGGCATCTCATTGTTGCGACGACCCTGAACTTTCTTCAGCTGCTTAGATGTATTCATAATTGTGAAATTTTATGCAGGAATAACTATTAACTGATATCAACGCCTCATTGTGTATTTTCAGACTAAAACAAGATGAAGGTATTTTAAGATGAATTTGAAAATGAAATACATGAAAAAGATAATATGTATGTAAAGAGGAGGGACTCAATAGTATCAGATGCTGAAAAATACATCAATTTCTGGTTGTTTTCATCATTTGATTAAGACAATGTCTCTCCGACTGCTGTTAAGGTTACTGGCGAGAATGATTAGACAGATTTCATACTGCGGTGTCGAGACGGCGAATCGGCCCATCTTTTTCCTTTTCATTTCGCTCAAATGATGTCGCTAAACTTGCTATTGATGTGCTCCGGCGTTGAAATGTCGATTCGTCAGATTTCTCCCCTAATTTACATTTTTACGGACTAATAGTCGTTTTTACATGTCATTTACACTGCTCCGCATCACCAAAGCCGGCAGAGTTTTTAATGATGCGAACAGCAGTTAGACGCGGGGGTTAAATAAAATGCCAGTCGGAGCCGGGTAAATAAGGCCACCACTTTCCTTTACGACACACTCGAATATATCAGCCAGGAGCTGACAAATTCAAACGGGCCCGGGGTCTGTGCTGCACGCTTTAATCTCCATATTTAAGGCACGGCGCAGTTTCACGTTTCGCACGCTATTAACGAGCGCCACTATTTCCCACGATTTACTTACACCATATTGGTGAGCATCCGTATTCTCAGTGTATTTCTTTCTTCAGAAGAATCATTTGCGACAGTCACGTGCGATGTTTGCATTATACCGTCACGCCTGGCGCGACCACAATGGCCGCTGGTCCTCGGCCAGAGCAGACATGATGTATCTGTTTCTCCCCCTAGATAAATGCTGCCGCGAAAAGTCGGCGGTATGCCAGACAGCACCCAAGCCTGCCATCCATCTTAATCGTGTTGCTTTCCTTTCGCTGCTAATTAACAAAATTAGGATTTTTGTCGGAAATAAGACAGCGCTAATCAGAACGGTCCGGGGAGAGGCGGCAGTGTGGAGCGGGGGACGCCATCTGGGAAATAGATAGTGCGCTGCACTGAGACAGCGGAATCTGACGCTCTGGGCGACGGAGAAATACGGTTCACAGGTAGACGTGGCAAAATGCGTGACACCGTTAATGCATCACAAATTATGGGCAAATGTGCTAAAGGTTGGTTCAGTCGGCCTATTGAGCTGTGTTTTTATTTTAGTTTCGAATTGTATTATGTCGCGCGGGTGATATAAAGCCATACGTTTTACATAGTTACAGGCTTTATACTTTAGGGCTGACATTCTATACTTCAGTAATCACATCGGTTTACTTGAATTAGTCAGCTACTCGAGAAACTTTCCTGAACAAGCTTATCGTGATATGTTTATTGCTACGAATACCTTTAACCACCTTTGTTGAGATTTTGTATAGGTACTAACTGTGCACACACGTCAAGAATATACCTTCGTTAGTTGGTGTCTCAAGTAATCTCAAGTTGGTGTCTCAAGTAAGCAGTAACCGCTTAATATGGTATATTGTACAATCTCTTCCTCTTCATCATGCTTAATGATTCTCTCCAAGTGATTCCAAAAGAGATAAAACGCTTAGAATCTGCTTAGCTGATATGATTCTACGGCTTGAAACCTTCAATTTGGCCAGAGCCCGGGTCATCATATCAGACTCTGCGTTACCTATTAGAGTTACTAGATTTGATATTTTTGACAGTTTTCCTTCCTACGTCTTCACCATCAATAAAAATGAATATAATGGCGTCATCTAGCCAATTCTGTGACTGCACAAAAGAGCACATATTCATATTTATGCCATCATATTCACGCTACCTTCCCTTCTTTGAATCGCAAGGATGCATTTTGGTCCATTTGTTGGAGATTCTGGTGTTTCTATTTTTTTCAAAAAATACTTACAAGATGATATGAAGAAATGAAGCGTTTTTTTTTACTTTCGGAAAGACAAAAAGAACCAGTGCTCGAATGAAATAAGATCATCCCTTCAATAATGTGGGGTCACTCATTTTACCCGGCTACATACTTGACCATTTGAGACGGGAAAACTTTTAATGATCCAGAAAGTCCCTTCTGAGCGCACAGAAATCGGCCAGAGGATCAGAGATCCGTGCAGCTTGTCAATATGGATTGTTGCGTTGCTTGAACGAGATACTAAGTTATCTGGCCAAATTTCCAGTAATGGTTCATGCTTGCTCTGAAACATGCACATTTCGTAGCCTGCGCTGTTTCAGTGGTTGTGGCCTGAGATTCCGTGCTTTTAGCATGTTGTGCGACCTGCGCTCTGGCCTTGTTGTGGCTGCGGACCTGCTGAGGGACGCCGTCACCGTATCTGCCGTGATCGGGCGGCAGCCAGACAAGGTCGCAACTCCGCCATTCGTGCCTCGCTCAAATAATTTTGGCGAAAACGTGATCAACCAGTTCCTGATATGAACAGTTGAAACTGAAACTTATAGTTCAAATGACGGAAATGACGGAGCTAAAACGACGCCATCACGCCACTGATAATCTCATGGTGGCGTTACATCATAATGACGAGACATCTAATGTCTAAAGGGGACAATCTGGCCAAAGAAGCCTAAAAGACTATCTGGCAAACTTCAGAGACACAATGTGGCGACATGGCCAGCTAACTCCCTACACCGGCGCGGCGCCCACGTGCCGTCCACCGCGCTCCAGAGGGCAGCGAGTGTCACTCTCCAGACGCGCTGAAAGCCGCCGCGTGACGTCACTCTTTGTGAACGGCCCGGGAGCTGACGGATGACCGACGGCGCGGAACACGACAGTCTGTATCCGAGACGACGGCCGACGCCTCACTGAGGGTCAACTTGGTGGTAACGCTCCACCGGAGCCGGCGGAGAGAGCGGTGACTGCGCGGGGGTCCGTGACCTCGGCTGCAGCGCTGGAGAGAGGGATTGACCTCTAGGTGGGGAGCAAGCGGGGTTCCTGCATGGGTGAGGATCGCTCTAATTTCCAAAGATTCTGGTGAGGGAAATAGTGGATGGGTGTCACCTCTGAAATTAGATATGAAAAAGATAATTAACCCTTTATTATTTAAGTCCCCATTACTCTTTCATCCTATTGCTGGATTTTGGGGATATTAATGGGAAGGGAAAGAAGACTAAGATTCATTACATGGCATATCGATACATAAAGCAGGGCTCTTTTTCGGGTGGCATGTCTTTCTGATAATCGAGATCTCTACAACTAACACCGAGGCAAAGGGTCATGCCACAACCGATCGCACAGAAACTAGCACATTTGGACCAATCCCCTTCAACTTTCTCGAAATTTGGTGGACGAATGGTAGCTCTGAAGCATTAAACATTTTCCAATTGTTAGCTCCAGGTGATCTTTGGAGTCAATCAAGAGGTCACAAATAGTTCAAAGAATTTTCATTTTTAGAACATTGTCGCTAGACTTAAGTGGGAGAGATGGAAAATATGAAGCAGGTTTATAAATGCAAAAACAAATATTTTGTCAATCTGGATGGGACCATTTTGATCCAATGACCTGAATCTAGCGGAAATTCAATGACCTGAATGCAGATACGGCCTCCGCAGGTAAAAGCGGAAACTTTGAATTATGACAGTATTCAGTGACTTGGAAGTTCATAAAAGTCACGTAGAAAGTGTTGCTACCATTTGCTTAAAACTTGAAAAAACTAGGGTGGGCACTTGGTAACTTTTGCAATATACCCAAAAGAATGAACGTCCGTAAATTCATATAATCAGTTCAATTCAATACACCCCCGGGATATTTGGAATAAAACACACATTCAAAGCAGCTGAAAATGGTGTGTATATTTTTCTGTTTCAATACCAAAGGCCCGCCTCATTTCATTTTGTTGACATTTTCCCAGTCGGAAGACCAGAGGCGCAAACCCCTCTTTAAAAATTATTGTTCATGCCACATGTTTCACCAGTTGTAATTAAATTTTACATTCCTAGCAAAACAAAAGGTTAATAAATTGAGTCAAGGTATAAGATGCATTTACAGAAACATTTCCACAGCAATCATTAGGCAGTCATTCGGAACTAATAGCCTTCTGCCATATACCTAGCCACAGTATGCCCTTATTACCATTGCAATGCACAATATATACAGTACACAACCTCATTCAGCGTACATTTCTGACCCGAGGCGCGGAACCTCACACACTGTACATTTCTGACGCTGTGGCTACTGTGGCAAAGAAATGGATCAAAACACTTTGCCCGTGCGTCTCGGGAGTCCATCCTGTCCATCCTGTCTGACCCGTAATGATGCTATTGGATGGAAGCGTTTCAAAGACATCTCAGCCCTCCCGAACCATGCAATTCGAGAATACGGCTCGACTTCAGGGACAGCCTAAGCCTGCGAAAACTGAGAGCATTTTAGCCTGGAGCTCCTCAACCTTACGTATACCGGCTTACTGGCATCGACCGCCGGTTCAGTGTTAGAAACAATGTTGAAAAGAAGCTACTGGCAAGACAACTCAGTATGCCACCAATTAGAGATCAGGCCAATATTAAGTTATCCAGTAAAACAGATTACAGTGCGAAGTTATACATCATAGCGATGGGTTCCATCTAAGGACACAAATGGTATCAACTTATTTGACCTGGACCCGAGGTCAATGATTCTTTGTATTCTAGCAAGACCATATTGCATACCATTCATATCCTTGGGTCAAGAAGAACTCATTGATGCCTGTTTTAATCATCAAAGGGAATGCGACACCTTTATAACATGAATTTAACTGAGATAGCCAAGTTATAAAGCAGGCCGGAAACCCCGGTACTCAGTATATCATTTGTCTTGAAACTCAAAATTTGCGTAGAGGAAAGCTAAAAACCTACCTGAAGCGTACCCCAAATTTTTTCCAAGCAGCCGGCCACAGTTGTCAGCTGTTGACGTGACGAAATGCTGACGTCACACTAACAGCTGAAAACTGTGGCCGCCTGGCTGGGGTACATTTGGGGTACATTTCAGGTAGGTTTATAGCTTTTCTCCAATGCAATGTTGCGTCCAAGACAAATGATATATGGAGTACTGGGTTTTCCGGCCTACTTTACAACTTGGCTATCTCAGTTAAAATCATGTTATAAAGGTGTCACATTGCCGTTTTAAAGGCCTGGGGGTTTTCGACATAAGTTATGGTTCGCGAACTATTTTCTGAGATAACCTAACTTTGATCCGTGTTTGCCCCCGTGATATTAAAGCTCAACGTATATGCATTAACCCTCGCCCCGTTGTGGGGAGGGGTGTTTGAACGCTCCCTCGATTTTTCGACGGTCCCAGTAAAAGGTGGCGTGAAGCACCACCGTACTTGGCACAGTTTATTTTTTCAATTGCGGAGCTTTTACGAAACATTAAGTTTGTGTCATCTCAAGTCAGGTCACCAGGCCAGGACATGAGCCACCATTCGTGTTTTTTTCTATCCATAATAGGAATCGTGATCGAAGGGGTGCCCCCTACCCCATCCCACTCTGGGGCCAAGGTGGGTCGGAGGCCGACTGGGGCAGGTGTTAAACTTGGCGCAAGTGTAAAAAATGGTTAAACGGTGTTAGGAAAGCTCATTTTTCCGCACCACTATTAGTTCCTGAGATGAAACGGAAGGGTCACGGAAGGGTCACGGAAGGGTCATGCCGTCGGTGACATCCCCGGTGTACGTTTCAAGATCGTGAAGGTGGCCAACATCTCGCTGCTGGCGCTGTACAAAGAGAAGAAGGAACGGCCACGGTCGTAGACTCAAATACACTATGTCCTCGTCAGGGCATTTTTTAATGAAAAGTTAGTGGGGGGGGGCATTTCTTGTGCTGGCCATTATAGTGTCTTCAAGGGATCAAGACCCCATTTTGAGGGGGTTTAATACAACATAGACGCGTAAGTGTTAAAAGATGTTTCTCAATTTTTTAGTTATTCCAAGTCTAGATTATAGATGCTACCCAGGGCTGCCAGATTTTTTCAGCGGAAAAGGTTAAACCGAGTTAGAAAAAGGGCCAAAGAGGAGCAAAATTTTATTTCTACCAAAATAGCCAAATAAACACCACAGAAGTCAGATTTGAGGCTAAAACGACCCCTAGCGGTAGTCATAAAACCAAAGAAAAAGCGACTTGTATCACTGTTTAAAACTAATTGTTGACAGTTTCATATTGACTTGACGCAATATTTTTAGCACACTACCCATCTAATAGGAAGGCAGGGGGTGCCCTTCCATCCCAGCGAAACCATCGAATTTTATCCACATAACCAGAACATTTTTTGGGATCATCAATCAACCCCTCCCGACTTTTTGACCAACAATTTCCTGATCTCAGTCAAAACGGGATTAAACCGGAAATTTGTATAACCAGCCGCCGCGGAAGGCAACGAGGAGCCCAAATTCGACAAGTTTTTGGTACTAACGTGGAAAGTTTGCTGTCAGCATCAGGTTGAAGTTTGGCTGGCCCTCTCACTTTTTTCCGGTGGCGACGCTTATGTATGCTACCACCACAAAAATAAATAAAAAGGCTAAGCACTTCATACCGCCACACAGAGGTGCAGAAAGTATGCTGGCTGTCACAAACTCAATACGACGTGTGCCTCCTCTGTCACACAGCTGGAAATAATAATTGTATACTTGAATACTATTTCCAATATGCTGAATGTCCTCTACCTGTCCCTTACTTTTTGCAGCAGACAAGGTTCTAGCACCAAACCATTACAGCATGAAAGTAGTTAACTGAGTTTTCATTTGTAGATCATGTTTTTGTTTTTGAAAGGAAAATTTCCAATTATGGGTCATTTTTCCCGTATTGGAGTCATAACTATTCTTGGCAACTCTGACCGCAGTTTCCCCCAATGACATGCATTTCCCTTTTTGAAGAATTTTCCATTTCTGGAAGCAGTGTTTCCAATTATGGTACCTTTCCACATGATTAAATGTAGCAATTATCATGAAAATAGTCATTATTGGGAACATACCTATCTATGAATGGGAGCGTACATGTACACACAATTGGGAACCCTAACCACAGCTTCCCCCCCACTAAACTTCTATCTCACATATCAAAAAAAGGGAAAAAATGTCAATATCACCATAGTATTTGGATCTACCTAAAATGTGTTGGTAAAGTGGACCTTAGGTAGCATTTTTATAAACACATCAAATGCTTAAAATTTGCATCCCACTCACGATCATCACCTGCCTGGTCATTTCTTCTTGCAGTAAAAACTCTGAGGCAAATAGCCTGCATTGATGTAAAATTATGTCTATTGGCCTAATAGGTACAGAGGTATTGGAATTCACATACCAAAGAAAGATCCAGTGTAGTCAAAATCCTGCTTTAACTCCATGCAGTTCAGGTCCTGTGCGTTGCTTACCACCACTGGTAGCAAGCAACACACCCCCAACCAGCGTTTTTCGAAGTCTATTTCTTTCTGCGATTTGCTGTGATTTTCTGAGATAAGAAGGGGGTCTACTCGGCCCCCTCCAGTGCACGTTAGTTCCAGGCCCCTCTCCAGTGTGGGTGTTAACACTTTGTGGAGGACTGCATTAGCACACATTTGCTATCTGTACAATATTGATATGATAATTTGATCATGAAAACTCACCTGAATCACTGTTGTTGCCAGCCTGTTGCTGGCGCCAACTCTCCCAACTTCCTCCAGCTCCAAATCTATCTAACCAATCTAGGGCACAAATAAACTAAGGCACAAGCAGGCCAAGGAATGAAAACCCAAGTTTGATATGGGAAAGTGATCAGTCTTGCAATAGCCTACATTCATCTTAGATAAGCCATGGGCAGCAATATTTATTGTAGCTAGTTTTAGCCTGCACTTATCTCAAATATACCTAATAAATATGCCCTCAAAATAAGTGGCTTCCGGCCTGTTTAAATTTTTGGCAGGCTCTACATCACATAAACATTTCTAACTTGTGTTGCCGCTGTTGCGCAGTTTAAGTAGAATTGCTGCCCAGCTATGTATATTTTTTCACTCACTTAGTACTTTTATTAGTAGCTTTTAGGCGTACTTAATACTAAATTCGAAGAAATAGGGGCCGCTAAATCGAAGAGACTCAAACTGTAAATCTGATTTAACCTGAAAAAAATGGACAGAGAAGTACTTGATAAAGTATCTGCGTTATCGTTAATGCCTTAAATATGCCCACAATCATGTATTTCTCGAAAAAATTGACTGTCACATTTCCGGTATCTAGGCGACAACTTTCTGCAAACTTCTAACAATCGGCACCATTGGGCTGCATGTTAAAATCTGGCAACTGTGACAGCGGTTTGCGGGTTTTCTGCAGCGGGGTCCCTCGTTTTAGTAGAAACTGAACACAGTACCAATATTGTATCACTAATGGTACGCTGTGCAATTGAAGAACCGAGCTGCTAAGTTAAAATATTCCCTACACGCCTCATTCTCTATTTCGAAAATATGTGGTTTGATTTTGAGCCATACAGTCAGAATCGCTATTTTGTCACAATTATGCACCTCAATTTTCGTAAATGTGTCCCAAACTCCGGTAGCCGAGTTGGCAAGTTTCTGCACCTCTGTCGCCACACCAGCAACCAGTTTTACGCACTTTGACTACACCGTGTCCCGTCTAATCCACGAACGAGCTCTTATCGCTGACAACTGAGAAATGAGAGCATCATGCAATGTCACGGTACTGGCTGGGATGTGGGCTTCCGGTCGGATAGAACATGGTATTTGATTGGTTGTAGGCCAGCGTTCTTCTCCAGCGTTGTGATTAGTTGATACTGAGGCTGCTTTTCCGGGATTTCCCGAAACTACGCGCTTTGTTTCGTCTTCGCACGATGGAGTAGACAGCCACGGGTGGAAATTGTTTAACCCAATTTTTTTGGATTGCCAATTTGGGACCAGAAATAGAACCAAGTTATGATTACCGGGTGGTGTTCTATCTTATTTTCTTTAGACGAGTCTGCATTTGGTCAATTTTAAGTCATCTGTTTATTTCACTGGGGGCCAACTTGCGGGCACTGGGGGGCATTTCGGCCGACTGGGGGCAAATGGCCCCCAGTTAACATGTTAAAAAATGACCTGGTCCTCGTAAAAAACGGGGGCAGAAATAAGTCCCAGGCGCTGACAGATTAAGAGCTGTGATTATGATGATTGGGGTTTTCAGGCACGTCAGCTGCTGAGGCTATATGTGAAGAGCTGTAAGTAGGCTGACCTTAAATTATATGACAAAAGGACGCGTACACAAAATGCGAGCCTAATCATATAAAGTAAACGCTCAGAATGACGCAGTTTCTTCTACATAACCCGCGGGTATATTAACTAATGACCCTCTGGCTTTATTCTGCTGAGCATATCTCAAAAGTTACGGAGTACCCATCCTATTTTTTTACACACATTTAGCCATAGGACATAGGGTATGTTGCGGACCCTACTTCCCGCGTGAGTTTTACAAATATTTAATTTACCGAATGTTGTCTTAGTTAAGAGCTTTCGATTTTACTTCACGGGTTTTAAGGTCCGATTCAGGTTACCTCTTTAAAGTGACCCAACTGAGATAGGCTAGATATTTGTGCTGTCGTATGGATATAATTTAATTTGTTTAGAATTTATGCTTACATCTAGAGACAATTAGTTCATGTCATGTTTGGAAAATTCGTTGACCTTTTGTGACCGTTCAAATTGAACCTTACGGCCAACCAGGGTTAAAAACTGGGAAATATGCATCACTTCATACGGATTATCTACTTACCAAATTTCAAGAAAAGTAAAGGGAGTGAGGGAGAATGGTGTGCAATTTGAAGTGGAGTGACTCAAAACAAAAACCGACTGCTTTTGCCTAAACGCAAGGTCAGACTTGCATAATTTTGTTCATTCGGTTTTCACAGGCAAAGCTTACCAGTGGTCTTGCATGAGGGATGCCATATTTATCTGAGCTTGGCCGGAGAGAAATATCCTGTAGGAAATGGCAAACAGTTCTGGGGGTATTTACGTTTTTTACTAAAAGCTTTGAGCGATTTTATTAACATTGAGATGATATATCTATCCTCGCTGTCTTTACATGCAGAACAAAAAAACTGACGGAAAGCTTATAGAGATACGGATAAAGCATTCGTTGATATTACCAGATATCAACAGACATTACCAACAAAATCGGTATTCTATGAGGACTAGACGGTAGATATCGCGCTGCAAGAACGATCAAAATCCTCTTTTAGAAACCCAACCTGCTTTCTCCTTCCCCGAGCAAGCCTTGCCTGTGCTTGTATCGAAATGCACTCTTCCCTTTTACCGAAAATTTCCAGTTCCCGCAAGGGTGGAGCTGTGTCTGTTTCGCTTTGCTTTGCTATCATAACACAACCGAACCTTGCCTAACATTGTCTCGACTTCCGGCGCAAGCTTCCGGTGATGTGTGCGGTGGCATGCAGCGTATCGAGATTCTTAAATCATATGTAAGAAATGTATGCAAGTAATGCAAGCAATGTATGTATTCACGTATGTAGGTAAAATATATATGTTACAGGGAAAGTGCGAAATCCGGGATTTCGCGAACTCCCTAGGGATTTCGCGAAATCACTGACCAGCCAGGGAGTTCGCGAAATCCCTAGGGAGTTCGCGAAATCACTGGCCGACCAGGGATTTCGCGAAATCCCTAGGGATTTCGCGAACTCACTGAAACTTCAGTGATTTCGCGAACTACCTGAATGCTTTTCAGGGATTTCGCGAAATCCCTAACATGCCAATATGTCATATAGTTTAAATCCGAAGAATGATCTTTCAGTGATCTGGTTTTACACTCCCCGTCCATGTTTTCTCTTTCTATGTTGTATTTTGCTTGATTTTATGTGTGTCGGCCTGATATTTATTTTTTGAAAATTAATTTTACACTCTCAGCTCTACCTCACACCGGGTCCTTGTGCCCGCTGACGAACTATTCGAGTCACTAGCCTTCCTCGAGGTGCATGGCTTATGCAATATGAACCGTAGGTGTGGAGGGGGGGCTCAAAACAAACTAGAGATGCCGCTACTTTTTTCATTGTCATCTGTAATGAATATCTTGAATTCTTAACAAAGCAGACTCCTGATGGGAATTATTGTGCCGTAAGAAACGGACAAAGAACTGATATACTTTCACAAAGGTCTATTTTAGCTATGTCTATGTTGGAATGTACTACGGACGTCCACAAATTTTCCAATAACAATACTTTGGTACAGGAGGAAGTGTCGGCCTCGAAAAGGCTCTCGGTGTAAGAAGCGGCACGCCTGTCATCGTTTGACCATTGCCAAGGCTTTCAGAAATTTTATTGTCGATTCCGGCGGGCTAGCAAATGCACTTCAAGCTTAGGTGCTCCAGCCACGGTCATGACAATAGGCAATGAGATAGCACATTGCAAATATGCGTAACAATTGTATTATTCCGTGTCCTGCTTATGCCGACAACTATAGTTGTCGGCTTATGTTCAGCTGTAGCTGAAACTGTATAACACTTCTGATATACTGATAAACTGAAAACAGAGATATGGTCTAAGTTAATTTGCAGAATGATTATTTCGTTGTTGCAGCTCTAAAAATTTATCTTAGTATAGCCGAACCGTACCTGTAAAGATTGGCCAAAGTTTTGGAATACATTAATGAACTTAATGCAAAAAATAATATAGCATTATTGTATTTTCCTTACCCAGAAAGTAATACGAAATGGCCATCAGATAAGCAGCATTTCTCTTTTGTGTAGTAATGAGGATTGTGATATGATAATGATCTCTCTGCAGATGCTGGGTAAGTGAGTTGGAAAGAAGCGCTTCAGAATTTTGTATCTAACGGTACTCACAGTTGGTGCACCTGAGCGACTTCGTACCGAGTACGTGCATGGCCGGGGCGGGGGTTGGGTAACCATACTCCTTGGGTTTTTCGCAAAGTCTTGAAAACGGCTACGCGCAGCGCTGCTGTACCCAGTACAGTTTTTTCTGAAGCTTTTTACAACTCCTGTCAACATTTTCGGTTCAGGTCATTTCAGGTCAGGACATCAGTGCAGGTCAAGTGACATCATCTCTAAAAAAGAAGAAAACAACATAAGCAAGGAACAGCTTAATGTTTCAATCTAAAATTCGTATTGAATAAAGGGCCGACTGAGTACACAGTTTTTTTAGGATTTCTGAAGTCGATGACCTAAGGTCAATTATGAGTCATGATGACACCGTTGGAAAAGTATCGCTAAAATGGTTTAAACATCATAATTTTGTTGGGAATGGAGCTAAATTGTATATTTTGGCATCATTGGGGTTGTTTTGTTTCTGCAGTTCTAATGATATGCATTCTGACCCAATTCGATATTAACCTGATCCAAGGTCAGGTCAAATCTTAGCTTTGACCTAGAATAGTCACATTGTTAATCATTCGACGTCGCTTGCAGAAAAGCTTCAGATAGTGAATCCTTATATATTGTATCTCTTCTACATCAGATGGTAGGACTGAAGAACTGTATTTCAGTTATATCACCATATCCATATTGTGACATTGTTTGGCTTCCAATGCCCTCAGATTTTACCCGACAAAAGAATGGATAGAACACTTCCTTTAAAGCTTAGGTTGTGCTACTTAACGCCATTTACTTTTTTGCTAACTAGCGTAGTTTTTAGATTTTAGGCAGGGGGCGTAGCCCACCCCCTCGTCAGGGTGAAGGTGGCTCAGACCCCTGGCATTGCACGTCTTAAAAATTGCATCCCGCGAAACTAGTTTGAGACTCATACCAAACGTTTTTGACTGTGATGATTGTAAGCTATTAAAGGCATAGTCATAAGAGACTTCGCAATTGCTCTCGGTGACCGGCACCTCATCGACACCACCAGCCAAAAGACACGTGATTAGTTTTCAAAAATGTGAGCGTCGGGCACATTCTTTTTCGGATGGCGTGGTTTGCTCAAAATTAAGTGCGTTGCGCCATTGCCGAGCATTTATACCATTTTTCAGTAGCGCAAATATTTCTGCCATTTCTTGAACTGTGTTACACCCAGATTTATTCTAGTGATCAAGCCATGGATTTCGTACCATTTTCTTTATCGTATCCGTAGATAAAATTCCATAATAATTCAACCTACATAAAATACCGTAACGCTACTCTGTGATGTAGATTTGACATAAAATAACCGTAGCGTCACATAATTATGAAAGGTGGTGATAGCGTAGACCACTTTTTATTGAATACCTGGGTAGTTATGCTGACTCCATGCACTGCATATGTATAATATTAAATATACAGATCTATCATAGGCGGATCCAAGATTGCCGATCGGGGGGGCATCTTCCCGGGGGGGAGCGGGCGGGGCGCCATCCGGACCAGGGGAGTGCCTTTTTTACCGGAAAAACCTATCAGGTGGGCGCAAGATCCTATCGGTGGGCGCCGATTTTTACATCTCTAGGGACGGGGGATGGAAAACGACATTTCAGAGTGGCGCCGTGACCATTTCAGAGGGCGCCGAGGGTCGATCGGGGGGGGCACCTGCCCCCTTTGTCCCCCTAAATCCGCGTATAAAATATATCATGAATATAAATAACCAAGTACCAAATCACAGTGAAGGCGAAGGTGTATTCTGTGGGGGAGTGTGTGGGAACCAAATTTCAAGAGTGGACCAGGGCATTTTGGAACCGCCAGGGGCCAGTGTCTTTCTCTCCCGTGATCCACATTTGCAATCAGCAGCAACTGAACTTTTACATTGCAGTACAATATTGATAAGCGAAACTCGATAAATGTATCGCTCCGACCTCAACAATACAATTATGACCTTCCTTATATTTAGCTTAAAACCTTCCTAATATTTAGCTTAAAACCTACCTTATACGTGATTTTTACGGAAAATGTCCGGTTACTGTTTGAAATAAATCATAAGAACAATAGTCCGCAATCCTAGCTAGTCATCCTTGAGCTGACTAAATGTCAGGGAATTCGCGAACTCCCTGAGTGTTTATCCGGGATTTCGCGAACTCCCTGACTTCTAAGTCCAGGGATTTCGCGAACTCCCTGGTCACCCAGGGATTTCGCGAACTCCCTAGGGATTTCGCGAACTCCCTGGCTGGTCAGTGATTTCGCGAAATCCCTAGGGAGTTCGCGAACTCCCGGATTTCGCACTCTCCCTGTAACATATATATATATGCAAGAGGCTTAATTAATAATCATACCTGCGTTTTCCCGTCCAATGTTGTTAAACAAGAGTGTCAAAATAAATAGTTAAGGGGGTGCTGAACACGGTAAGCGGGTGGGGTCAGTCAAATAATCATTAACCCGCGCCCCACCGGGGGTCTGGCGCCACCTTCGCCCCACCGGGGGCCATCGATGGCCCCCTCTAACTCCGAAAATATGGGCGTTAGCGCAAATCTGCAAAGTGCAATAGAAAGCTCGCGTGAATTCAGTAAGAAATTACTTTACATGTTTTAGTGCTCAGGTCAATGGTTTGACCTCCAGAGGTCAAATTAGGTCAAGATCGGCCATTTTCACTCAAATATGCAATGATTAAGCAAACTGGTCATAACTCTTATGTCATTAGAGCTATTGAGGCCTGGTAAAGTTTATTTGATAGGAAATTGCCAGTACTTTTTCCGTTATGTGGAACGTAAAGACCTCCCGCCAGTGGTTTGACCTCCAGAGGTTACCTCGTGAACTAATATGACCTGAGGTCACGAAAGGTCACAAAGTGACCTTGCTGTATATCAAATGAAAGCCAGTGACAAGACAAACACGATGGTATTTGTTTCATTGCTCTAGCTTAATTAGGTCCAAAGTTATTATCAAAATACTGTTTTTGACCTCTGGTGACCTTGGATGACCTTGGAAAAGTCAAAGGGTAAATATGACCCCTGGGATCCGTGAAAAGGTGTCCAAAAACGCTGTTCTGAGCAGTCTGAGTATTTCCAATCATTTTTGTGGCTTTTATATCATGAAACAGGTTTTCCCCATGCTTTTCCAATGGGAGAGGTCGCCTCGCGACCGAACCTCAGGGCACGAAATCGAAAAATCCCGGATATATACCTTGTAGACCCTGGAGGGGTCATGAAGTGTAGGAAGTTTCAAATCGATCGACTTTGAAATGTAGCTCTTACAGAGCTCTAAAGTTGAAGTGAGGTGACCTTGGTTGACCTCGTCTGGTGACCTGACCTTGGGTGACCCGGGGTAAAAAATTTCAGGAATGATGGGAAAATGATGCAGTGAGAGCTAGAGCCCTCAACCGCGGTGCTGCGCCTCGTCGTTTTTCTGCTATCCCGGAAAAACCTTAGGGGGCCATCGATGGCCCCGGTGGGGCGAGGGTTAACGGAATATCTTTTTCACGGTTCATTGCATACACCCTGGGATGTTGCAAATCAGGACAATTTGCCACAAACACCACGGATTGGTATAGTGTGTAAATTATTCGAAGGAGGCACGTATGGCATGACTAATTTGAAATATAGCTTGGCAATTTGAGAACAGCATCCGCTTGAGATGTAATTTTGTCAAGAGGGTGCATACTACTAATTATTTCTCCGGGACCGCTTCTATCCTGGTAAAGGAATGATCGAGAATTCTCCATCGTGTTAGGCCAAGGGCGCTGGCATTCTTTCATCAAACAATCAATTTGTATGTAAATTCACCGACAGCTCTCATCTAGTATCGAAGTTAATAAAACTTCCAGCCGCATTTGAAATCGCAACCAATTGTTCGTTTCATTTCTTCGAATGAGTGGCATCTGCTCCACCATACGGAGGCGAGGTGCCCCTCGCGACCAAGAATTAATCTCAGGCTCCGGCGGAAAACTCTTCTCACAGCGATTTCATTGCAGCAAACACAATCGCAACCACAGAACGGTGTTTGCTTACGAGAGTGGTGTTTCGCCAGCTTCGTTGAAGAGGTGTCTGACAAGGAGCACACTTTACACCCGCCTCAGTGGGCCTCAGATTCACCTTCACTCCTGCGGCAGGAGGGAGTGTAATCACCTCCCTTTGACGTCGTATTGTTTCCCATGAAATATGGCGAAACAATGCGGTTGGTGCTAGACAGTGAGAATTAGGAAACTATTGGTTACGTTTTGACTCAATTCATTATAGCGGGCATGATAGGTTAACAAAGCCTCCGGCTATGCATTTACTATAGGCACTCCCACATTGGGGGGAGGGGGGTTCTTGAGCCCCTAGCCTTCCCCTTGTATCCTTCATTAGCTAGAGTCGATATGGAGACATCATTAGAATCTTCTAGATAAGGCGAATCAAATGGGGTATGATACAACCATGCTACGGCAAGATGCAAAATGACCTGACCCAAAGGTAGGCCAAAGACACTTTCTAGCCTAACATGATCATTATATAATTAAATTGATCGATAAAGAAAATTAAACAAAATGGCATCAATATAAATGTTCTATCTCCTTTCCCTTCGAATTCTTGTGTTTTGCGAAGTAACTCGAGTCTGAACACCTGCTTGGGTAGTTCCAGATGACCCCCAGGGGTCACAAGTCGAAACTCTCAACTTGAACATCGAGCAAGGCCGCAATATCACTATTTTGAGAGGAAGTCATTCTGAAACGTATCTACAGAAACAGCGATCGGTCATTTGGCTCCATGTATTTCCAATGGAGAGGTCATGACCCATACTTGACCTTGGGTCATTGATATCGAAAATATCGTTACCACACATTGATTTTTAGGGCTTATCGACTCAGCAACTGCCAGGGTTATATGGTGTCGCCTACTTTTTCACTGTCGGAAGGGGGTCCTCGGGAGCCAGATTATGTCTTGCTCATGGAACCTGCCGGGCCTTGAACCCGAGTCGGCCGGGCGGAAAGCAAGAGTGCTAACCACTTGGCCACCGCGCCCTCTGTTGCCACAGCTTATGGTACTCGATGGGCTGCAATATGAATCTCAGGTCAAAAGATCAAACTTTTCTTGCGTGTCACTCTAAGAATTTTTGGAGGTAAGGTCACGTGACCTGACAGGGTAACCTGACTGAGATGGCCCAGATCTGAATTTGTGGGAAAGGTTGCGCAAATAACCAAGGATAAGGTGCGCCAGACACGATGGCGCTCCCCGCCACCGATATTTCTAACGGCACCGAAAAAACGAGCTGGGGGTGCTCAAACATTCCCCGGTACTGGGGCGAGGGCTAACTCGGCCGCTGAAAAGGACGATCCCCTCGACTCACCACACGGCACGGCTTCTCGCACCAGCGTAATGGGGATACTCAAACAACCATTAGCCGCTCCACACCCATATGATTCGGCAAATAAAGGTAATGTGAGTAATTAGCGCACGTGCATTTGTCCTCATCAGTGGGACGGCTCTACGAGACGGCTGACTTACTGCCCGCCTCGGAAGAACAAAAACTGAGGCAGCAAGTCACTCGCCAATGTTGCATGTAGGCTTGTGTCAATGCTGCAAAACCAGAACAGGGGCAGAGAGCGGGAGCACGACGTCCAGAAACCATGCTAACATCGCCAGAGCGCCAGTATTCACTGCAGTTCGCTTCCAATCTAGGTACCGCGATCCAATCTAATTGGCCGAATTAGCCCGAGTTCGCCCGTAATTGCACGCATTAGGACGTGATTTCTACGGTTTTTAATATTCATGAGCTGGGAAAACTACGGCAGTCGGTAAAAATAAACAAAGCTGGGGAGACGGAGCGCCGGAGAAAAGCAGCTGCCGGCGCCGGCGAGCGCGGCACAAAGGGAGCCAAATAAATGCATAGCAAATGACTAACGCCAAGACACGGACATAGGTACATCCAAGGACCGTGGTAGACGCGAAAAATTAAATTTTAATGTTCTAACTGTGCTTGGATTTTGGGTGAATGGAAGCCAATAATGCGCGGTTGATTGTCTTCTGCAACGCCATGTCTGGCCTTACACTAACTAAATAAGATGGCAATAACTTTCTTTCTGCAGGAGGGGGAGGAGCTTATCGACGCAGCAAATACCAAAGTCATATGGCGTAGCCGGTTTTTCCCTGTTGGAAGGGTTTCTCTCAGAAGCCAGATTGTTTCGCGCTCAAGTAGCCCGCCGCGCCTTGAACCCTGTCGGCAGCGTGGAAAGTGATCATGCTTATCACTACAACCACCGCATAAATCTATGCTGGGAGTAAACGTTAAAAAGGAAATTCTACCTTTCTACTAACAGAAAACTGAATCATCAAAAACTTTGAAACCCGTTTTTGGGCATCACTAAAAAGTTACCTATCTTGCTAGCTTAGAACATTATGACACGCAAGATTTTACCAGGTTTACAGTTTGAGTGGTCTCTGCGTTTTGAATATCCTGTATAAAATATTTCAGCACTTTATGTTACAATCGCACACTGCCGACTATTGGGTTCGCGGAACAGACAGACCGGAGAGGCGACATTGGTCTGTTTCGCCAGTTTCATGCTCTATCGATTACACGGATACAACTGAGTCTAAAGTGGGCGAGAAGTGGCAGCCCCATCGCGCGCGCAGTTCCGTTCAGAGGCTACGACCGCAGGAAAGTGGAGCCAGCGATCACAACATGCGTTCTGACCGACACAATACCGGCTGGTCGGTGCGTGCCCAGCGGGACATTGGACGCCGGTCACCCCTGCACAGGGGTGGACAACGGAGGCAGACCGAGCAGCCCCCTGGCAGGCTCCGTAGGTGGTACCTAGCCATTCCAGCAAATGAACATGCAAATACGGGTGCGTCTGGCCCCCGTGGCGAGTCAGCATTGAGACAGAGGCCACTGCGTGCCGGCCAAATAGCCCTACAAGTTCCCTCATATGATATTCCACACAAGTGTAGACAGTCGGGAGCCTCGTGCTGGCGAGGGAAGTCCATGGGTGGCAACGATGGGAATCCATAGGGAACAACGGGTACGCTGGGGCAGCTCATGGCTATGAGACCGGTACACGTCAACGTGTGTGTAACGATCCCGACAGACTGCGGACTGGAAAAGAACAGGTGATTTGGCGTCCCTAGCTTGAATACAGTGTGCATTAGGAGTGGAGTACGAGTCTTGTCGGACGGTGTCAGCGATCAGCGCAAAGACTAGGCGACAAATGCACTTTCCCGTCTTGCTGCACGAAAACTTTGAGTAATAGCTTGCAGTTTTGAAATATACGGTTATTATCAATCTATGTCAAGTGATGGAGCAAGATAGAACAAGTGATAGATCAGTGTCAAGCTTGAGAGCATTAGAAATGATAATTGTGTATTTATATTCACATCCGGTAGCAAGTTACGATTCTCATGATTAAGATAGAGAGGGCTAGCTATCCACCCTCGTACCATCCGGAGTTCACATATGTTTTGTTATAGACTGGAACCGCATGACGTATTCTACCAACCTCTCATAGACTAGAAAGTCGCTGCCGGCCGAAAGGGAGGATGAAGGGACGAATGCTGGCAAAATCTGAATTCTTCACTGAAAAATAACCACCCATTAAATATTTAATACTTGGATTTCGGCCCGTGTTTACGGTTTGACCAGGCACCATTTAGATAATAGGAATCATTGCCCAGTTTGGCATCGTGGGAACTTCCCTCACTGTTAAAAATAGGGCCTTTTAAGTGGATGTCAATTTTAAGTTTTCAAGAACACAGCAAAACAAAAAGCACAACGCCCTGTGATTAAACTAATTTCCTGACTTGAATAAACCTTTGGTATTTTTGCGATATTCATTGTTAAATGTTTGAAGCGACTCAGATGAGGATGAAAGACTTCAAACCCCCCTCCCCGTCCCCTGAGTGCCCCAAAACAGAACGAATGAGTGATTTAAGGCTCAGTAAAGACCAACAGACATATCGTTCTGGAGTTTAGTGTTGCTGAGATTGTCGGTAAGCTATAGAGCATCCCGCAGAGAAACATGAAGTCCATCCAGGCAATTTTCGGTGACACCAAACTTTCGACCAAGCAATAGGTTACGATTGGATGGGTGGTTCGGAGCGCCCGTTTGGTAGGATAAGGAACCCGGGTTCAATTACTAGCGGGCCGACTGAACAAGGCAGGACCCGGCCCCTTATAATCGCTACGCAAGGGTTTCAGTTGAAGCCACAATTGCTACACTATATGCTACGTTACGTTCATAGGGCTTCATCAGCTTTCGCCCTGTTGGAAGGATTGCGGAAGTCACACCACGTGTTGTCCAGGCACCCGCCGGGATTTGAACCGGGACACTTACCTCAGCAAGCTGGGGCTCAGAACTAGTGAGCACCCCGTCTCGTAAGGCCTAGTCTTGCGTTCGGAGTTGCCTAAAATACCCAGATAAATTCCACGTTTCCCTTGGAAGTTGCACTCTACACTAACGATGTCCCAAGCTACGCAAGCTCATGCATGACAATTCTCTGTTGGTATTCACGGAACTATAAGTCTCTCTCCTTGGCCAAGTTTCATAAATGTGTATAAATGCGATGAGTTTTACACTGTACTCATCTGCAAAGTTACACCGTATTCCAAATCACGTTTCAGAAAGATCAGCCACTGGCACATAAAAGCGGCGTAGAAATGAAATCTAGTGTAAAATACACAAATTCCAGTTGTGGAATTACTTCTCTTAGCTCTTGAGTAATTTGCTTATGTTTATTGTTTATTGTTTATTAGGGCTCATGAGCAAAAGGAATCATCCCAATAAAAGCTTAAGTCAATATTATAAAACATCATCGGGCAATCACTAAAATGCGGAAGATACAGTGTAAAATTCAGCTATTAACACTTGAAATACAGTACAAAATACATAATAGCATATATGCGCCCATCGACAGATATACAGGAGGTGAGAACATTGTAAAGTACCTCAATAAAAGGGACTAGATCCTAAATCAGGCATAAAAGTAAAATAAGAATAAAAATCACTGCACACCACACAACCAAGACGGGATATTATTACATCGGCCCTGCCGGTAGCTGCTTGATATAAGCACGCGTCTGAGCCCTGAATTGAGTGTATGTGCACCTGAAAGGATCAGCATGGGGGCATGCAGCTACGAAAGCGTTAAAAGCTCCAGGTGCACGGCAGAACAGACCGCGCTTGACCGTGTCTACTCTCCCTAACGGCACATGCAGCAAGGTTCCCGTCATTGCACGAGTGTATCGTGACGACACGTGCAGTGGAAAGCTCCCGAGCAGTAGGGCGGAGTCAGTCCTGGCAGTGATAATTTTGTGCACGAACGAAATATCATACTGAATCCTGCGGTTGGCGAGCGACTCAATTTTACAGCATGCCAAAAGATCGGAATGGGCCAAGGACTGTGAGTGTCGGAATGAAACTGATGATAGCCAAATTAGAAACCTGTGCTGTATTTTTTCGATTCTGTCTAGGTGGGTCTTGGCAGCTCCTCCCCAAACGATACCTCCGTACTCCAAAATCGACCTAATGTTGCCAAAATACGCCGCCAAGGTCGGCTCTGACTATTGCTTGTTATCTGACTATTGTTGACTATTGCTATTTTGACATTAAAGGTTCATTATTTTTTTATCAATCAATATGTTGGAAGAAAATATATGATTATGTTGCGTCCATTTCGTGCATTGCCTTTTTGTTTAGACCTTCTAAGCTGTTGCCACACGGTACCTACACAGCAGTGCCAAAAGTAATTGCACCAAAAAATATTTATAGCGGACTGAAGACTAAACCTTCTTGCTCGCTTTGAAAGGCATCTTCAACGTCGACCCTCTCTCCCAAATTAGTGGTGAAAATCCGTAAATAGCAAAACTAGAGGGATATAGTGAATAAAGAAACGGACGTGTGCCAAATGATTGAATGAAACTGGGACGGAAAAAGTAGGTGTTTTGAGCCTATATCTTTGGAGAACAGATGCCAGCAGATCATCAGAGGCCTCGATAGAGATCCTTGGATTTTTAGGGTTATAACCATCTTAAATTAAATTTTCTCCCTTCATCGACTTCAAACATCTCAGTACCGACCTATATGGGGCCCTTACTCCCTAAATTGCAAATATTCCAATTATTACAGAAAGATCAAAGCTAGCCTTCCTGCTTGTTTGCATCAATAGTTTGTCAATCAATCACTGTTCGGTACCGTACATTCTTGCAAAAATGGCAATTATCCACAAGCTATTCAGTTTGCATGTGTACGTCTGTCTCACTTCAATGTCGTGCTGTGGAGAGCTTAAAAGCCTCCGTGTCAATTTCACATTTTTATAAACTGTTTCATCCTTCACAAAAATATTCTTGACTTTAGATTTAAGTCTAGTATACTGGAACAAATAAAGTCCTAGTATTACGGTGGGAAAAATGGCGAAATTGGATTGGTCCATGCTGTGTTCACACACTGCATCATCCCAGGGGCACACATCCGCAAATAACACATTTCTTGGGACGCGCTTTCTTTATTGGGTCGTTTTGTTGGCAAACTTTGGACTTTTCTCTGGCTGAATGGCTGCGGCGCTGGAGCTGATTAATCCGACAGCAGTTCCACGGAACACTGCGCCGCTGCCGACACTACCCAGCCGACGCACAGCCAAAGCCACCCGACCAAGTCAAGTCTAATCAAGCCCGGCGTCCGCCCGTATTTTTATGTTAATCACCCCTTGCTTTTAACAAATATAATGTGATTCTGTTAACTAGCCTCTTTAGAATGCAGGCGGATGTCCCCCGAGGGTCGTCTCGCCAGCGAGCATCTCCCGCCTCCGGGGAAGATGCCATCGCGCCCAGTCGCGCGCCACCAGAGCATGCTAATGTAGACCCGATATAAAAGTGCCATTATGACCGGGGTGGTGTATCGGGTCGGGCGATTTGCATATTGAAAAGAGGGGTTCGGATTAGGGAAGATAGTAAAACGTTCGACACGAAGAGGAGATGCCATAATGAAAGGGTCGGGGAATATTAATATTTTTAGAGCGGCCCTGATGCCACATTTGCATCCGATAGGAAACGCGTAAAAGCTATCCGGGCCCCTTTGAATTCGAAAGAGTTCTGGAGAGGCGGCGAAAATTGCTCTTGAAGGCGGCCTCTTGGCAAGGAAATGGCCAGTCAATAATGAGCTGGTGGCCTCTCAACAGGCCGTTTGTTATCGACAGAGCGATAGAGCGGCGACAGTCGGCAGCTCCAGCGTGGCGGGCCGCGTCGCTTTCGACTGCAACGTCGGCAGTGAATCCCCCGCAGAATACGCGACCGAGACTAGTCTGGAAATGCTTCGGTTGTGATAACGAGTTGTTTGTTATTTTTCTGCTTTAAATGCTTCGGACACAAATTATCTCATATAGCTGAAATACATGCCACTCGTGGAAACATTTTAGAGTAATTAATGGTGAGATGAGGTCAAGTAGTAAGGCGACGAGAAATCAACCAGTTAAACATTTGGATCTGACGCCTTATCTGACATCAGACTAAGTGTGCGGGGGTGAGGTGCGTGTATGAGTTGTTTTCACCACAGTTAATTGGTGTGCACTGGCTTTTGTTTGTTTTCGTTTTATTCACTTGAGTGCCGGACTTCCTTATTTGGAAGAAGCTAACTTGTTCCTTATTTGGAAGAAGCTAACTTGTTCACCCAAAGAGCCCTTCAAATTACAAAAAAATGATATAAGCGTTGACTATTACCCGTTAGTGAACGCTAACAAATGTTTGGCTGGTTTGTTTAAGATAGGCAGGGTACAACCAGTCACAGATCTAGCCGGTCGCTTGTGGGGGGGGGGACAAAACAAAGTGAAAAAATACATCACACGGTGAAAGATTTGGCCATTATTAAACTGTCCAGTATATTTTCGGGAGGAAAGCAGGCTCAAGTGGAAAAGCGAAAAAATACGTCAGGGGATGAAAGATTTGGCCAAGACATGACATGCTTGATTTTGCTATCCAAAAGCGAGTTTAAATATGAAGAGTACCAAGGTCCAAATGTTTACACTGAAGTTAACTGCTTCTGTTTGAAGTTGACTGGTTCAGTTTGAAGTCGACTGGTTCAGTTTGAAGTCGACTGGTTCAGTTTGAAGTTGACGGGTTCATTTTGAAGTCGACTGGTTCAGTTTGAAGTTGACGGGTTCAGTTTGAAGTTGACGGGTTCAGTTTGAAGTTGACGGGTTCAGTTTGAAGTTGACTGGTACTGTTTGAAGTTGACTGGTTGTTTGAAGTTGACTGGTTCTCTTTGAACCTGACTGGTTCAGTTACAACTCTCAAACCTTGCTTATAAACTAAAAAGAAGCTGGGTCACAATGTCGACAGCTTTGGAGGACCCTGGGTTTGTCCCCACCTTTTTCGTTTGGGGGAAATGTATTTTGCCCCCCCTGCAGGGGCGCAGCCAGGGGGGCACAGGGGGCACGTGCCCCCCCCCATCGGTGACGGGGTGCCCTTTTGATTGCCAGGTGGTGTACCCTCTTTGGGCCGTGCCGCTCGAAATTTAGTGCCCTACGCCATTGAGCCTAGATGGAAATAGGCTGCATTTAGCGATTGAAACTATTGTTTGACAATTAAGTGCCTTTTTGGTCAGTTAGGGCATTCTGTCGCCTTTCCAAGCACCCGGGAAGTGTATAGGCACGTAATCCGTTTCCAGATAATGCCTCATCGTCGCCAATAATCGTACGGGCGGAGCTCATCTGGTGCCCCCTGAGCGCTGGTCTTGGCCCCCGGAGCTGATCATGTGCCCTCTGAGCTGATCTGATGCCCTCGTAGTCAATCTGGTGCCCCCTGAGAAAATAATTGTGCCTTCTGAACCTATATAATGCTCTCTGAGTTAGTCTGATGCCTTCGAGCTTGCCTGGTGCCCTATTAGCTGTTGTAGTGCCCCTTGAGCTGATCCGGGCCCCCTGAACTTATTTAATGCCTCCCGTAGTTTATCTACTGTCCAGGTCCGCCGCCGGGGGCACAGGGGGCACGTGCCCCCATCGGTGCCGAATGCCCTTTTGATTGCCAGGTGGTGTACCCCCTTTGGGCCGTGCCGCTCGAAATTTAGTGCCATACGCCGTTGAACCCAGATGGAACTAGACCGCATTTAGCGATTTCAACTACTGTATGACAATTAAGTGCCTTTTTGGTCAGCTAAAGCATTCTGTCCCCTTTCCAAGCACCCGGGAAGAATATAGGCACGTAATCCGTTTCCAGATAATGCCTGATCGTCGCCAATAATCGTACGGGTGTAGCTCATCTGGTGCCCCCTGGAACTGATCGCGGTGCCTTCTGAGCTGATCTGATGCCCTCGTAGTCAATCTGGTGCCCCCTCCTGAGAAAATAATTGTGCCTTCTGAACCTATATAATGCTCTCTGAGTTAGTCTGATGCCTTCGAGCTTACCTGGTGCCCTATTAGCTGTTTTAGTGCCCCTTGAGCTGATCCGGGCCCCTGAACTTGTTTAATGCCTCCCGGAGTTTATCTACTATCCAGGGGGCACAGGGGGCACGTGCCCCCATCGGTGCCGGGTGCCCTTTGGATTTTCAGGTGGTTTACCCCCTTTGGGCCGTGCCGCTCGAAATTTAGTGCCCTACGTCGTTGAACCTCGATGGAACTAGACTGCATTTAGCGATTTCAACTATTGTTTGACAATTAAGTGCCTTTTTGGTCAGCTAGGGCATTCTGTCACCTTTCCCCGCACCCGGGAAGAGTATAGGCACGTAATCCGTTTCCAGATAATGCCTCATCGTCGCCAATAATCGTACGGGCGGAGCTCATCTGGTGCCCCCTGGAGCTGATCATGTGCCCTCTGAGCTGATCTGGTGCCCTCGTAGTCAATCTGGTGCCCCACCCCTGAGAAAATAAGTGTGCCTTCTGAACCTATATAATACTCTCTGAGTTAGTTTGATGTCTCCGAGCTTGTCTGGTGTCCTTTTAGCTGTTTTAGTGCCCCTTGAGCGGATCCGGGCCCCTGAGCTTATTTGATGCCTCCCGGAGTTGATCTACTGTTCGGGGTGCAGCCAGGGGGGGCCCATCAGGCACGTGCCCCATCACTGCCGGGGTGCCCTTTTGATTGCCAGGTGGTGTACCCAATTTGGGCCGTGCCGCTCGAAATTTAGTGCCCTACGCCGTTGAACCTAGATGTAACTTTACCGCATGTAGCGATTGAAACTATTGTTGGACAACTTAATACCTTTTTCGGTCAGCTAGGGCATTCTGTCGCCTTTCCAAGCACCCGGGAAGAGTATGGGCACCTAGTATGTGTCCACCTCATGCCTCATCGTCGCCAATAATCGTACGGGTGAAGCTAATCTGGTGCTCCTTGAGCTCATCTCGTGGCCTCTCAGCTGGTCTTGGCCCCTTGAGCTGATTACTTGCCCTCTAAGCTGATCTGGTGCCCCTGAGTCAATTGAGTGCCCCACTTAACAAATAAGTGTGCCTTCTGAACCTATATAATACTCTCTGAGTTAGTCTAATGCCTCCGAGCTTGCTTGGTGCCCTAATAGCTGATTTAGTGCCCCTTGAGCTGATTCGGGCCCCCGAGCAGATCTCATGTCTTCCCAAGTTGATTCTGTCTTCTAAGTCAATATACATATACAGATACATATCTATTCGAATAGGGTCCACATCATGCATGGTTTTTCACCCATTCACGTCCGTTATTAAAAAGTAAACAAACAGGTCAAATTCGACAGACACACGCACACCATCACTCATAAAATCTGCCGTGTTGAGAAGCTTAACAATTGTAAAGCAAAAAAAGTATCAAAACGAGACTGATAAAAGAACGCTAAAAAATGTAAAAACTTTAAACAACGCCTAAAACAAGCCTAAAAACTGCGTTCCCTTGAACCGGCCACCATCACTGATTTAAAAGATATGGTAACATTTCCTTGAGCTGCGCCTTAAACAGCGGTGAACCAGGCACCAGTCCCGTTCTGTTCAGCAGGGTTACACCTCTGAAACACAGACGTCTCCTACCAGCCTCTGTTCGGATCCGCGGCGAGGTCCATTGACCAGCATTCCTGGTGTTGTGCTGATGCACATGGTTGGCCCGGTGTCCGATCGTTCCTTTCAGATAATATGGTGCCTCTTCAGCTGATTAGGTGCCCCCTCAGCTGATTATTGATGTCTCCTTAGATGGCCTGGTGCCCCCTGAGCTGGTTTGGTGGGCCCTGAGCCCACCTTGTGTCCTCTGAGCTGTTATGTTGCTCCCTGAGCTTATTTAGGCTCCTGCCATAGTCTGGGGGCTGGGAGCTGATCTAGCCCCCGAGCGGATCGATCTGGTGCCACCTGAGCTGCACTAATGCCCCTGAGTCGATCTGGTGCCTCCTGAGCCCATCTGATGCCCTCTGAGCTAGTCTGGTGCTTCCTGAGCTAATCTGGTGCCCTTTAAGCTGATCTGGGCCTCCTTACGTGATTCCATGAGCAGCTCTAAAGCCCTGAGCTGAGCTGGGCCCACAGAGGCTGATGAGGGCCCCTGAGATGGTATGGGGCTCCTGAGCTAATTAAGTGCCTCCTGACTCGATCTGATATTCCCGAGCTGGTCGGGGACCACTGATCTGATTGTTTGTCCTCGAAGCTGATCTGGTGCCCTATGGGCATCTGGTGTCCCCTGAGCAGCTCTGGGGTTTTGAACAGATTGGGCCCCGAGCTGGTGAGGGATCCCTGAGCTGATTTAGTGCCCCTGCCTTGAACTTGCCCCCTGTGCTGACCGATCTGGTGCACTCTGAGCAGATATACTGCCTCCTGAACTTAACTAATGCCCCATGAGTCGATCTGGTGCCTGCTGAATCATCAGTGTGTCTCCTGAGTCCATCTAATTCCCTCTGAGCTAGTCTGGTGCCCCATGGCTAATATGGTGCCCTTTAAGCTGACCCGGGCCTTCTGGATTGATTACGTGATTTCCTGAGCAGCTCCCAGGCCCTGAGCTGAGCTGGGCCCACAGGGGTTGGTGAGGGCCCCTGAGATGGTATGGGGCTCCTGAGCTGATTAAGTGCCTCCTGACTTGATCTGGTATTCCTGAGCTAATCTGGGCCCCGAGTTGGTCGGGGACCACTGATCTAATTGTTTGTCCCCGAGGCTGATCTGGTGCCCTATGGGCCGATCTGGTGTTCCCTGAGCAGCTCTGGGGCTTTTGAACTGCTTGGGCCCCGAGCTGGTGAGGGATTCCTGAGCTGATTTAGTGGCCCTGACTTGATCTTGCCCCTGACCTGACTTGAGGCCCCTGAACTGATCTGGGGCCCCAAGAGCTGATCTGGGGCCCAAGAGCGGATCTAGGTTCTGAGGTTACCCTGAGCTGGTCTGGGCGCTGAGCTTGTGAGAACCCCTTAAGTTGGCTTGAGGCCCCTGAGGTGATCTGGCGCCTTAAACTATTCTGGGGCCTCTTGAACTGGTTTAAGGCCATATGAGCCTATCTGTGGCCCATTGAGCTAGTCTGATGACCTCATTTCTGGGACCAATGAGCTAGTCCAGTCCCTGGGTGAAGCATGGGCTGCTCTGTGGCCCTGATCTACATCAGGGGCCCCTGAGGTGGTCTTGAATAGACAGGTAATAAGAACACAAGGCCAACTCCCATCATCTCGGGGCGGGGTCACTGAGCTAGTCTAGTCCCTGGAGGCACTACTGGGGTATGGGGAAAGCTCCTCTGGAGGCCTCTGATCCACACTTGGGGGCCCCAGAGCTGGTTTTGAGTAGATGGAGAATAAAAACACAATGGAAACTCCCCTTGTAAAACGGAGCTAACGAGGAATGAGGAATCTCTAAAACGGTTTGTGATACCTGAGCATTCCAGGTTATATAAATTGCTTATTACACTGGTGGATTCTGGGAAGGGATGTGCCCCTGAGCTCAGAGCACAGTCCCCTAAACCAGGAATTCTACTAATTAATTTAAGTGAATAACTAGTTTTCACAATTTTCAGCCCTGTCACACCATCCCCATCCAAACCACCGGCCTGTTCACCTTTTAATTACTCTTAACTGCGACCGATTCTTGAGAATATGGAACTTAATAAACGCGTTCAAATCGTATCTCCCAAATTTTTCCTGCAGCAAAAATGTGTTCTTCCAAAGACACTATGCCACTCCTCGTCCCACGGCGATTGTGGGAGGCAAGGAACTTAATCCGCGCTCAGCGAGGGCTCACTCGTCACGACAAAACCAGTGGGCATAACAAAAGAATTTTCGACTCCAATATGCCTTAACCTGCACATTGTAACAGATATCACATGCTCCGCTGATTTCTCTGATGTTAAGTACTTGCATGAGTTGGCTGTCCTTAAATCTATCCAAAAAGTCATGTTTTGGCTACTTCCATGACATTTTGGTGATTTTTTCCTTTTTCGGTTTTAATCGAGTTTTCCTTCTCCGTCAATGATTTATTTGCATTTTTATTGAACCAAGGATGCCCAAAAAATGATATGAACAAAGATATAGAAGTTTTTTAGGTTATGTTAAAAAGTGCCCTTTTCCCCGGGGTGCCCCTCAAAATTGGTGTGCCCCCATACCAAAGCTCTGGCTGCGCCCCTGCCCCCCTGGATCCGCCACTGGGTACAACCAGAGCACTGCGCACTGCCTATCACTCCGATTCGGAGAGGTAGAATGGAAACCATATATAGCCTCAGTAGCTAACGAGTCCTAAAACTCCAACCAGCAGAGTGGATGCATATCAGAAGGGGGACAGTCGGAAGACAGTTATTAAAAAAGTATGAAGATATCTTTGTTTTGTTCAAGCAGCGTGCAAACATAATTTGACAAGGTTTTCTTGAATCCGTCCATTCAAAGCAACAAAAAAGGTGCTCTACATTGGGCTCGGATAAACTCGAGTGCAATGGGCAATTTTCCTCCTGCGGGTTTGAATGAGATAAAACATGAGGGGGGCTAGGGGCTGCAGACTCCCTCGTCATTGCCTTGGATCAGTCTCCGCCTATGTACTTGCTATAGATACTCGGACATTTCGGGAGGGGCCTGAGCCCCCTAACATCCCCTTGTATCCACTACTGCCCGTATGTGTGTCGCTGCATACATGGGCAGGACACCAGAAGCTCTTACCTGCAGTCATACTGCACCGCTATGCATGCTTACCACCTTTGAGGTATGCTGTGCCCCAGTTGTACTAGTAGCGGAGAGAGCTCTGCCAAACCGCAGCACCTGAGTTCTAAACTGTGCCGCAATACATTCCCAGCGACTTCACTGTTCCGTAGAACATCAAGGCCTTCCCACTGATTTTTGTCGAATAATTAGTCATGAATAGTTAAACAGAGGCTACACGGAACATTTGTACACTTTGGACGGCAATTTATGTGTTCTTTTCGTCACCGATAACATGTGCACACCATTGAAATATACTGGGCCGGTTGACTGCCCAGATATCGAAAAATGCGGAAATGCAGGCTTGAAAATCAGAAAAAAGCATAACTAAAAAACCTAGTGAGAAGTATTAATCAACCTCAAAAAACATACAATCACGCTTCAAAAGCGAAGAAGCGAAAGCAACGGCTGAGTTTAAACAGTTGAACATGATTGCGCTTTCTATCACGCATTACTAGCGCCGCCGGAATACTACAAATGTTTCTGGAGTGACAATGGTGGTGTCGGGATGTTTGGAGAGGCAAGCATTTCGATTTTGAATTTGCACATCAGGAAGACCTAAGAATATATTTCGCAAGCAGCATGAACGAGAGCTATTGCACCTATTGTATGTTGTAATGTATGTTAGGGATGGGATCACATGCAGCTGCATCGATCCTCGCATCCTGAGGCAATAACGTTTGAAAGGGTGGCCAGGACATGCCAGGGAGTGCTGCATAGGAGCAGATCTAAGATTTATGATCAGGGAAGGGGAACATTGCTTTGAATTGAGGTACCATTTTGGATCGAGGGTGCGCAATTTCTGAACGGCGCGACTTAATAGGCGGCGCCCGCGGGAAGGAGGGGAAGCAGCGTTTCAGAGGTTGCTGCAGTGGTTTCAGGAGCGCAGAGCTCTGGATTGGGGTGGACACATGCCCCCTGGATCTGCCTTTCTCCGAGACATCCCAACTGCTTGCATTCTCCTTCGGGCATGGGAAGATCCGGGGGCATATGCGAATCCAGGAGAGCACGTGCCTCCCTCCGATGGAGCATCCGTGTCTTAGAAAACGTTATATCCGTCCCGCTGACACGTTCTTTCTCATCCATCCTCCTCCCCTCCAGGATACGAGTATCAGCGCCCTGGCGAACCGTTCGGCACTCCCTGATAGGTTCCGTCGTCCAAAACTGAGGTCTCTCTCGTCAGAATGGCGCCTCCGTGGCCGGGTGTCCCGCCGTCAGAATTCCTGGATCCGCCTCTGAAAAGGGAGACGGTGACCACTCAATCATGAATTCTGCATACCCTACCCATGCCCTGGTACCCCCGAAAATCATGCCTTGCTCTCCCTTGAAATGTCCCTTACCATGGCACCCACACGGAGGATAATCGTTTGAGCCCCCGGGTAGGCTGCACCTCGAGAGATAGCGACACCTTGGTCAAAATAATGGTATATCGTGACCAAAGTGTACCACAGATTTGGAAATCCTAGATCTGCCGATGTTAGGGGAGGGTGGGTAGCGCATTTCAGTGGGGCACCAGGCCAGTTCAGGGGAAGGCGAGATTCAGGGGAGGCACCTTTTGTATAAATTTTGTCCAAGCTGTTTCAAGTACGGCTGTTGGAGTCGAAGTCTCACTTAAGTCCTCAAGGGACTTGTCACAGAGACCCCGACCCAACGAACGGAACGAGCAACTCCCACAATGAAGGGTTAATTTAGAAGCCAAAGTTTTATCTCCCACGAAGCACAGGGACGGCCGCCCCGCTCAGGTCACCCTCTCACCAGTCAGTTGCCAGCCAACCTACGTCGGGTAAACTATTGAGTGCTGGAGCCTCTCAGGGGAACCGATCCCAAGCCTGGATATGCACTGCCACTGCATGTTTCTGAGCAGCGGGCCGGAGCCCAATGCTCTACCAACTGAACTACCGGGGCGGCTTTCCCCTCACCTTCCCCTCTGGAATTCCCCGTGCATCTGCCTACGGCCCATGGACAGGCTAAGCCCCTGCAGGCTGTTTTTGTTATTCATCGGTAATAAAATGTAAGTTTAACAGATTGATTTCTACATGCATGCATTTGCTTAAGAACCAGCGTCCAGAAAGAGGCGTGATGAGAAAATAAATAATTGAAAGAACGAATGACTAAAAAGCGGAAAAGTAGACAAAAATATAAAAACAAAACATGTAGCTATCAAGGCAAAGGTTTTGAGTAGAATGAAAAAAATCATGGACAACGACCAATAAAAAGTGTTCAGTCCTACTTTGCATTAAAACTAAATCGTGTAGCAAAATTAGATAAGAAAACTAGTATAACTAGCATAACTAGTAGTGCAAAAACTATCATAAACTAAGCTAGTACCTATAACGTAAAAACTAAATAGTGATAAATAGATATGATACATACCTAGCTTCAACCAAAGACAGAGCATCCCGGCTTCTCTCCTGCGGTCAGACAGTTCACGCGCGGCAATCACGGTGACCCCGGGGAGACTCCCTCTGGCCTTCCGCGGCCCCTCCACCAACTCTGCGTCGTATCTAGGTCTCCGTGTCACGGCCCACATCACCCGAGTCGTTAGAAACAGCATCGGTGAGACATCTACTGTGTACCCTGTGTAGCTCAGGTTTCCCCTCCGGCCTCCGTCCCCCGGTGTCGCCCCGAAGGTATCGGAGGGAGGCTCAGACGGGACAGAGAGCGTCGGAGGAAAGCAACAGGTTGTCGCGCGTCGCAACAGGCTGTTAGGCAAATGCATCACCATTGGGCATAAAGGAATGAATTGGTCATTAGTTGAAATGGAAGAAATTCCTGCCAACAATTGACAAATCATTTTCCCAGCCTGTACAGATCAGATAATTCACCTCCAATTATCCATCCAGCTTTGTATTGATCAGATAAATTAGCTAAGAGAGATGGATTGGTTTGGGAGGTACGTAGTATGGGTTGGTGTTTTGGAATATATAAATTGTTGACAACACTTTTCTGCAGCCAGACGTATACTCCTTCGACGCTTAGCGTTCAGCCACAGGTGCAGGCTGGGGGAAGATATCTATAAATGATTGATCAGATTAACTTGCTACGAGAGATTAATTTTTTAAGGGGCACGTACTATGGGTTGATGTTTTGGAATAAGAAAATAATGTTTGATGATGTTTTCTACAGACAGATGTATGTATACTCGTTAAACGTTGAGGCACAGGTAGGTACAGGCTGGGGGAAAAGATTGATTAATGATTAACCATATTAACTAATCTTATGAAATATGTTGAGTTCAGGGCTAATTTGACCCTGACCACTAAGTACAGCACTAATTGAATAATCCGAACAAGCATATCTAATAAAATAAAACACCAGGCTAAAAGAAATGGGAAATATTGCAGTTATTGTACTGGTCTAGCATTACATGTATGTACCAACTAGGGATGATAGTCATTGTTAGCACTTAAGTTGCAGTCAGAAAAAATAAATAAATAACTTATTAAAATGTTTAAGCTAACTTGTTGTTAATAAGAAGATGGTGTTTGGCTGAAATAAATGAAAAGACTGTCACACAACTATTAGAGAAGTTTTGCTGCATTATTGTAGACATAATTATTAGGTTAGAGGTATAGCCAGATTATTATTGTAACGACATCCAGTGTTTAAAAAGGTATTCCAGGAGGCATTAGTATGAAGCTTAATTCGAGGTCTGGCTACTCTATGGACAAGACTTTGTGATTTCACCTATCGTTTACATATGTGATTTTAGTGAAGGGTTATGCCCGAATATATACCCTAAGTATATTATATATATTTCACATCCAGGATTCGAGGAGACGGGCCAGTAAACACCTTGTCAACTTCAAATCATACTCTTCGCCTCAGAACTCCGAAACCCATCAACTTTCGAAACAGTAATAGCTTAAAGTTTCAATTCAACACTGAGTAACTCTGGGACTTACAATGTTTGGTTTCGGGGATAACCGCCGCTATAACGATATTTGAATATTGGGACTGGATGGCCAAGTGGCTTCATTGCCCGTCTTCAGATCGGATAGCATGGATTAACGTGGGTTCAATGCCCACGGCGGGAAGCAGCCTTCCCTGTCCACTCTGACCCGGTGGAGAGGATCCTTAAACATCCACGCCAATACTCCCTGTAATTGGGCAAGTGTGCACGTTTGGAGCGCCCCCAATAAAATAGAAATAAAGTAAGATGAATCAGCCCGGAGCCCTTCTTGACGCCCTTCAAGTCACCATCAGCGCCGTACTACATTGTTCTTAAAGGAGAGCTCCTTGCCGTCGAGAGTGCCGATAACCGTAGCTGTCTCTTGTTGGCGTGTTTTTTTCCGGGGATTAGCAATCTCAGAAATATTGTTGCCTCTTGAATACTAACGTGTCATAAACTACAACAAAGCACACAGTGAATCTTGCCCACTTGAACATTTTGTAATTTCACCAATCTGCTCTTTAATATGATGGATATTGAGCTACGGCTTTTAACATCTCCCCCGGAGTAGTATCGAAAAATGGTCATTTTATCAGATTTTCCTATATTTTCTCCCATCTAGCGATCAGCACGTTCATCAGTGAGAGCGATCATGCCAACATGTCCGATATATTTTTGGATAGGTGGATACATTTCGATGCGTTGAATAGTTGTGACCACAATAAATATTTGGTATCTCATTTATCTTTATGAAAGTACCAATGTGAAAACTCACATAGTGAAGCCGACTCATGAAATTCGGCATACATTCGCCGTCCAAGGTTTCCGATTTGTCTGTATTGGTCAAGTCTACTCAACTTAGGTTGTAGGTATCTGGCCAGTTTTAGAGTGATAAAAATAATGTTTCCATGGAATGTTGATATATTTACCTCATTCACGTTTTGGAAAGATCCACTTCAACTGATTATTTTTGTTTATTTTATTTTATTTTATTAGGGCCACTCCCAACAGGCACACTTGCCCAATTACAGGGAGTATTGGCGTGGAAGGATCCTGTCCACCGGGTCAGTTCGGACATGGAAGACGGTTTCCCGCCGTGGTGATTGAACCCACGTTAATCCGTGTTATCCGATCCGTAGACTGGCAACGAAGCCACTAGGCCACCCCGATTAAACTGTTTGTATTGTTATTCCCAACCACGCCAATATATTTCATGCCGGAGTTTAATGGGAAGCTCAGACATCAGAACCGATTGCCAGAATCTGAGGTGAGGTCACCAGCCACTCCAGTGACAGCTCGCACAATGAGTGAATGCAGTGGCATGGGTTTGGTGACGAAGAACGCCGTTATCACCTAGTGTTCGCTGAATCCAGCGTTCCACCGTTCCAGGAGGTCGCCTTGGAGAGGAATCTCATACGTCTTCAAAGAATCACAGGGGCGAGACACTGTGCCTGAGAGTGGACCCAGGGGGTGAGGCCCTATGCCTGAGGAGTAGACCCAGGGGGTGAGGCCCTATGCCTGGTGATAGGGGACCCAGGGGTGAGGCCCTATGCCTGATGAGTGGACCCAGGGGGTGAGGCCCTATGCCTGAGGAGTAGACCCAGGGGGTGAGGCCCTATGCCTGGTGATAGGGGACCCAGGGGGTGAGGCCCTATGCCTGAGGAGTAGACCCAGGGGGTGAGGCCCTATGCCTGGTGATAGGGGACCCAGGGGTGAGGCCCTATGCCTGAGGAGTAGACCCAGGGGTGAGGCCCTATGCCTGAGGAGTAGACCCAGGGGCGAAGCCCTATGCCTGATGAGTAGACCCAGGGGTGAGGCCTATGCCTGATGAGTAGACCCAGGGGGTGAGGCCCTATGCCTGATGAGTGGACCCAGGGGTGAGGCCCTATGCCTGAGGAGTAGACCCAGGGGGTGAGGCCCTATGCCTGGTGATAGGGACCCAGGGGTGAGGCCCTATGCCTGATGAGTAGACCCAGGGGTGAGGCCCTATGCCTGGTGATAGGGGACCCAGGGGGTGAGGCCCTATGCCTGATGAGTGGACCCAGGGGTGAGGCCCTATGCCTGAGGAGTAGACCCAGGGGTGAGGCCCTATGCCTGGTGATAGGGGACCCAGGGGTGAGGCCCTATGCCTGAGGAGTAGACCCAGGGGGTGAGGCCCTATGCCTGGTGATAGGGGACCCAGGGGGTGAGGCCCTATGCCTGAGGAGTAGACCCAGGGGGCGAAGCCCTATGCCTGATGAGTAGACCCAGGGGGCGAGGCCCTTCGCTTGATGAGAGTGGACCCAGGGGGGAGCGAGGTCCTACGCCTGGTGAAATGGGACCCAAGGGACGAGGTCCTATGCCTGATGAGTAGACCCAGGGGGCGAGGCCCTATGCCTGATGAGTAGACCCAGGGGGTGAGCCCCTATGCCTGATGAGTAGACCCAGGGGCGAAGCCCTATGCCTGATGAGTACACTCAGGGGCGAGGCCCTATGCCTGATGAGTAGACCCAGGGGGTGAGGCCCTATGCCTGATGAATAAACCCAGGGGCGAGGCCCTATGCATGAGGAGTACAACCAGGGGAAGAGGGATACCTGGTGAATTAATACCTTAAAAATCGGTTCGGGGGTGCCTGGACAACTTCAATGAAACAGTGAAGCAGTGTTGTGGATACTGGCACCGTTTCAGATTCGAGCACCCCAAGGATTTCTGACAATCCACGCCACCGGGAAGGCCCTACGTCCGACGCACGGAGCTAAAACGCAGTAGTCGGGCAGTGGCAGGGCTCGGCCGTTTTTCTCTTTTTTGGGATGCAAGGAAGCAGCCCTTCTAGTGCCGAAGCCGTGCAAGCCCTCCCCAATTGAAATCATTGGAGAAGCATTTAAAGCCGCGGAGGACATTTACTTATGCGATCAGCACGAGGTGGGCAGATAAGGGAGGATTAAACGAAAACATGCACTGGGCATTTTTTCGATATGGATATTGTCCCTTAGCTGCCATGGCTGGTACATTTAGATGAAAAGAAAGAAGTTCAAACAAAGGAATAGGAAAGCGGAGGTAGGAGATTCTGCTCTGAATTATGTACAGAGATTTTAACGTAGACTCACCTTTTTACTGGCTAGGAAAAAGTGTTTTCTTCATTGAAAGAAAACAAAAATGTGGGTAAAAACATTCCAGAACGGGAGGGACATCTTAGTTAAAACGATTCAATTTCATGGAGACATGGACGGTCCCAGACATGGCACCTTTGCAATTTAGCTGTGAAGGAGCGCTCCGGGACCGGCGGTACTAAGACGATAGTTTAGGCAGATTTTGTTTAGCCGCCTCGAAAGTTTCTAAAACACCAGAAGGGGGGGTGCATATGCAAGTTGGCTCGTACAACGGGAGCTTATTTGGCTATATGCATGTAAATGGCTCATTGTTGTACCTGCGTGCCTTATGTGTCCCGCTAACGGTCCTGGAGGTGCGCCCAGCTCCTGACCGCATCGCCTGTCTCCCAAATTTCAGTGATTGAAGGGGCTCCCGCTTTAAGACCCCCGTTGTGAATGCAAAACTGCATGAGAGTGTCAAAGGAGCTATTGTTTGAGAAGCCGCAAGTGACCAATATACGAGGCCATTAGTTTAAGGTCACCCATCTTTGTGCTCGGCGGAACCATCTGGATTACAGGGCTGCAGCGGACTGGAACAGGTCCATCCTGGGTTATCGAGCGCGAAACGGTGAACCACTTCAAGAACAGTCTGGATAAGCGCTGGGCAAGGATACGGCATGATGCTCTGAACTCGTGATATGTTACCAAGCGCATTGTGTGACAGGCTCGAGTGATACAGGGCATTTTAGAAAGCCTATAAAGACTCGGCTTTCATAAAGATCATAAAGAATAAGAACCTACTTAAGAGGTAAGTGGTGCCAATTCGGCCTGCTGGTATTCGTTTGCAAGTGCTGTGGTATTGGAACGTCGCAAATATGAAAATTTATTTTTTGTCTTTGTCCAAGTAGTAAAAACGAGCATCGAGACAGTGGCTCAAGGGCGTTTCAATTTTCTGAGATTGGGAAACCCCTCGGGTCAGGGTGTGGTTTGATGAACTGGTCAATTTCTTGGTCTCATCAGTATAATAAAGCTGATGAACACCTATCCATTAGTTCCGTGTGATTTTGTGTGTCAGTTTGTTGAGATCCAATACAATGATTGTGTCTTTCTTCTGAGGTTTTCATATAGCTAAGGCCATATAACTAACGTGCTCATATTCAAGCACTTAGCCGTGCACGCCTCGCATACAAACATTATCCCAAGAAGCGTCGCTAGCCTATCATTTGACTGTTTCAAGGCCACTGGAGTCGGTTTTGTTTCGTCACCACTGACATCGATGCATCAAGACCTTGCCCAAGTCGACTCAACTTTTTCCGATTGTTTCTCAGTCGACAAACGATCTAACTCCCGCTCAAACTCTCGTGATTCCGCAACAACTTTATAAAGGTGCCGGCCAACTTCAAAATGATGTCATAGCTGCCGTATTTTCATTTAGTGTTAGAAACTTGATTAAAACCGCGAGACAAGTTTGGCCAACTGGGGCAGCCTAAGTTTTGTGGCTAGAAGTCTGATGGGTTCTAAATAACAAAGGAAATAACAGCATAGTATGTTTTAAGCTGCTGAACGTGTCAAGAAAAGCAGCTTAGACTGTTTTTCTTCTATAGCCCTGTTCCAGCTGTCAGCACAGTTTTGTCAGCAGGACCTCTAACCTCTCCTCCAGAAAAGTAGCATCAGCGCCATAACCGCCTCATGTTTGTGCTAAGCAAAGGGAACTTAAACCTTTATACCATTACAAAATATTAGGCTGCCACTTCGTGCACTTACAGTTTTTCATCAGCACAAACAGCAGGCCATCAGCCCGTAAAACCTCTAGAACTAGTTCCCGGGGAGAGGCTACAGTCCTGTGACGTAGGCGCAACACGGCCCGCTGATTGGTGCTGACAAAACTGTGCTGACAGATGGAACAGGGCTTATGTTTCCTGGCAAACACTTATTATTTTGGACACTTAATGACTTCAGTTAATTCTGACTCTCGTCTAACCGCGGGAGGGAAGGGGGGATGAGGTTGTCGATCCACCGCTCTCCACGTTTTTGTTTTCGGAATTGAAGCAAACTGTTGGGCTCAGCGCCAAACCACCCGGTAAATGCGAACAGATTACATTTCACACGTCAGGTCAATCAGACATGACGTTATTCCCTGAGCTCTTAGCTATGCCATCTTACTCGTTGCACTTGCTCTAGGAACAGTAATTTGGCACGGACTGGGTCCTTCCCTAGGTACTAAGTTTCTATGTATTTACTTGGCTTGATGGAAATTGCCCTCTTGAGCAAGCGTCAAAGGTCCGTGACCTCAAGTGACAATTGGTGACCTCACGTGGCCCCGATAAGTTTATGTCAATGTGCCCGGTCCATAGGCGGATCCAGGATAACCGATCGGGAGGGCAGGGGGCACATGGTCGGGGGTGCACCATCCGGATCAATGGAGCGCCACTTTTGTGCAGCAAAACTCTCAGGTGGGTGCCAAATCCCATCGCGGGGGCGCCGATGCTCTCGCAACCTGGGGGACGGAAGTGACATTTCAGGGGCCTCCGCGACCATTTCAGACGGCTCCAGGGGCTGTTCGCCCCCCCGCCCCCCTCAGCCTGCCTATGGTCCGGTCGTATAATACGAACATGATCTATTTTGGCCACGACGTCTTGCACAAAAAACTGCTAAGGGCTTAATTCGGTGATGTACTTCGGTGTCTAACCCCTAATTCGGTGTCTTAATTCTGTGTCTAACCACTTCGAGGCCAAACAAAGCACTGGCCTAAGGCGTTTCCATTTCATAAAATCACCGAAAGTATCGAAAGCAAGCCACCAAAACGCTAGGCCCTGACCAATCTGTTAGCCAAAGGTCATCCGAACCTAGTAACCATATGAAAAGCAAAACAAGGACACCTCTTAAACCCCTTCAACAATGTAATCTTACACCTGCTTGTTATGAATCTAGCATCAGTTGTCGTGCACATTGATGACTTCAAATTGATGAACATTGATGATGACAGAGTCGACCATTGATGACAGGATATGTAGAATCATGCACGAGCATCGGGAACTGTTTGCCGATACTGTAGCTACTCGCGCTTACTCGGGTATGGGAAACTCTTCACATAAAATTGGGTTGCACAGGTAATTTTTTGACCTATCAATATTTCAGACGTGACATTGCACGTACATGATAATTAAAATGTCACGAAACACTCTTCTGAGAGATCTTGTTTCTAACTTCGTGACTGTGTTTTCCGTAACTTTGACATCTTCGGGTCATACGTGGCCTCCATAGGCCACCTATTAAGCATAAAGTAAAAAAAGTATATACCATCGGGGACTTCAGGTCACAAATAGCATGTTGCAGCTTACCGTGTCTTTCCATCATTCTTCATTCTAAACGGATAAAGGGGGAGGAGGTCGAATACACTCGCCGTAGGTAGAAGGTGTAAAATTCCTCCGGTAGGAAGAAGGTTAAGTGTTGTACTAGTTTTCGTCTTGTCTAGTTCTCGTAAACGTAAGATTTAACAGCTACATTGATATGATTTTACAGTAAATACAGTCGGTTTGAAAAGCAAGATATTTCACGGCCTCTTAATGCACCCCTTTTTGTCCGCGACCATTTTCGTGCGTTGCCGCTTTACTTTTCAAGCAAAAGGTACTTGGGTGGGCCCAAAAATCCTCGTGGTTCTCCATAACCTGTGACTGCCAAAGGAAGCATACACATCAACATCTCTCGAAAAGAAAAGAGTACGCAAATTGTCTAAATATGTAGCACATACATTGTCGTCTTCCATCAAAAATAAGAATGATGTATTATAAAGGCGGAAGTTTCATAACTTAAATCAATAGGATTTGGTGCTCGCTAAGTGCCTGTTCCAATGACCCTGCTACGTCATAGTAATGGTTAAGGAAACAGGGACGGGAAGGTTGCATTCTTGATGCTGATCTGTAAGCGTCAAAACTATTGAAACATCTTATCGAATTGGGACGGTCTTCACCCGGAGCCACCCACGTTAACGGTTCTTCCCCCGATTTCAGGTGCATCAAAATGACCAATCGTGCCGAGAACCGTCATTTGAAGCGTATTCATGACGACGACACCGAGCCCGCTCCTAAGAAAAAGAGACGATGCTCGGACCGCCGAAGCACAGAGGAAAGCCCAACCGCCTCTCGGTCACAGGTCACCTCATCCCACATTCAGTCGGTGGGCACGGAGAACACTCGCCCAGAGCCTCGTACATTCACCGTTCTAGAGGCTCGCTCCAGCGGCGACGATGTGGTTCGTGTAGTGAGCCCCGCTGCCGAGGAGGCCGCTGAAAGAGGGTCAGAGGAACAAGAGGCAGAACTGGCCGAGTCTGACGACAGACGAGAGCCGGTGGTAGGAATGCTGTACAACCCGCTAGATGACCTGCTGAAGATCGAGACTGAGTGCGCATCGATCCAGTCAATGGCACGTCATTGCGACCGGATGCCGGCCAATGGAGCTGCACTGGCAAAGGTCAACGAGAGAGCAAAAACGAGAGCAGACTGGGGTTCTGGAGTCCTTAAGCCCGAGACAAAAAGGTCTGTTACAGCTGCGTCTCTATCCTCTACTACAAAATCCCCACCTCCGGTGACTCCAGGCTTAAACCCTGTCTCGGCAGTCGTCGAAGCCCAAGAGGAGGTTGCCGAAAATACCGTGAAGAGCATAGACAGGAAACCGTCGGCCGGACCGGCCGCTGCGGCGACGGTGGAGGTCGCCCAGACTGCTGAGTCGGCGGGGCCGACCACCACACCCCTAACGTCGCTTCCGACACCAGCGGCCGACACTCCGCCCCCACCCGAAGCCGCCGCCGCCTCACCACCCCGCTCCCCACCCGTGGCCACCACGCCCACAGCCCCGCCAACCAACCAGAGCTCGGTCAGCCCTGGCACGCCGACCAATCAGCACTCGCCACCGCCTGACGACGGTCTTGTCTCTAAAGGTGGGTCGATGCGTCGCCAGCAACATTGCCTGAACCAACATCCGCTAAGCTTAGAGCCTGGATTGATTCGTGGGCCGTACCTAGACGGCGGGCCGTCTCAGTCGCCGGCTCGCCTGTCCAAATCAAATGCACTAGGTGAGATGAAAAGGCTTGTCAAAGTTTGCCGGACGCATTGCGCGTGCGAGCCTTATCAAAAGAGAGCTCCATTAAATTCTGAATGCTGCGCTTCCGCTGAACGGGGGCCCATCAAGCAGTAATAGCGGCGAAGAAATAATGCTTGATGAAAACGAAGTTTTAGTGAGTACATACCCCTCAAAAGCCATGCAATTGCAAGCGGAAATTCAGTTGTTAATGGCTAATAAAGCAAGAGGACTCTACGTCAAGTGAAAAAGATTCTGCATGCAAAAACGTAGGTAAACTATTCTTGGAGTCTTTTTCGCTATTCCACCCATGTTTCTACCAGAAAAATTGGTGTTTTCCCAATCGTTGTCACAATACACAAAACTACTTCAGCACGGGCAGTGAAATGGGTCCTAATGTGTGTCCTACCTGTCATTCCGAGGTGGCCGGAAAGCCGTTCGCAGCCGGACAAAAACGCTTCATTAATATAAGTTACTAACGGTTAAAAAAAAATAAGCGCACCGATTGGATGAAAGAGTCTGAAAGCTGTTAGGCATATATTATATTTATAGGCTTCAAAGTCACCCCTATGCTTTGAGATTTCCAAAAACGCGCAGCCTTACTAGTTGAGCTGTAGACAGTCAAGGTCATACCATCATTTTAAAGGTCATTAACCCCAGTGCTTCCGGCAGGGGCGGACGCAGATCCAAGTTTTAGGAGGAGGTGGGCAAACCCATGTCTGCCTCTCCTCTTGGGGGGGTGGGACGTGCGATTTGGGTGCTCGATAGATCTAGTATAAGCTACCTCTCCAACTACATGATCGCTCTCCTGAGGGGGGAGGGGAGCGAAGATTTAATTGCTCGACAGACCTAGTATAAACACCTTTTTTCAAACATTTTATTTGGCCTTTGGGGGGCCAAAACATAAATTGGCCCCTTTCCAGCGCTTTGGGGGACATGGCCAGAATGGCTTCCAGCCAGATGACGTCACTCAGTAAGATGTCTACTATGCTTAGTTGTCAATTAACTCATTACCGCCCAGCGGGTCATTTTTGTCCTCTGACTTTGGTAGGCTGCAGAATCGGTATCAGTGAAGTGATCTTCATGTTTATGATATGTATGTGTGTTTCAGAGCGTGGATAAGCTGGAAATATATATTTGAAAATTCTAGGTTTTTATGAGACGATTTTGGTGGAACTTATTTAGGCGAGGTTTTGGTCAGCGTGAGATAGCTCGGCAAATTTTCTATCTCGCAATAACATATGGAGAGCTGAAAAGGTTTTGCATGATTGACATTAAGCCAAGACCACTAGGAGTCAGATGGTGAAGAAGCAGTAAGATTTCCTTGAACGGCTTTGCCATGAGATATCGTCAAATATGAAGCGGACAAAAATGACCCGCTGGGCGTTGCGGACATCTGCGGGCCACTGAAAATGAGGAAAAGGATGTGTCCTGTCCTCCCGTCTAGTGTGTTAGGTGCATAATGTTACCTAGAGGGAAGGGAGGCATTGTGGGTCCTGCGAATGCAGGGTTGCCAGTTTAGATATTTTTCATCAAATCTGAAGATTTTTAGTGCAATGTCGATACCTTTGGAAACTTTGAAGTTCATGAAATGCTTCCTAACGTTTTCGGGTTCTGTCTTCTTTTGGGAATGATTATCGCATATTTTTAACGGAAACATGCAAGATGGTTCCAGCATACGCGTCGGAAAAGGGGGGGCCAGGGGGGCCTGGCCCCTTCCCCCACTTTTTGGCCAAAAATTTCCTGATCTCAGTCAAAAAGAGAGAAAACCGGACATTCTTATATCCAGCCGCTGCGGGAGGCAACGAAGAGCCCAAATTCGAACAGTTTTTGGTCCTGACGTTGAAAGTTTTCTGTCAGCATCAGGTTAAAGTTTGGCTGCCCCCCCACTTTTTGCCGGTGGCGACACTTATGGGTTCCAGTATTTTGTAAAGGCGTTATTAAATACAATTTTCAGGGGTTTTGAAAACTTATCGAAATTTTAGCACTGACTTCACTGTTAAGCTAGCAGAGCCTTGTCTTTTCCCATTGATGGATTGTGTGTAGTGGATAGAGAGGATAGAGAACAGTAGCGGATTGAGGACTTCATTGGGTGGTGGGGGGGGGTTAGGGATCTAGAGCCTCCCCCGCCATGGCCTCGGAACAGCCCTCAGTAATGCATTTACTATAGGCACACTGACATTTCGGTAGGGGGGGGTTAAGCCTTCCTAGCCCCCTTGTGTCCACTACTGATTGAAAGCCAATGACCAGCTGACAAAATGTGTTAGAAATTATCGCGGCCGCCACGCTGGTTTGTTTTGACAAGATAGTGTAGTGTCAAACGTCCGGAGCAGTTTGAAATGGGTGAAAGCATGGGAAGTTCTAGAACTTCTGTCTAAAACGCAACTAGCACTATTGCGGCTTGGTTCTAGTCAAGTGAAACTACCATGAGTGAACATCCCGGGGAGGAGGAGGAGACCCGCCTGGATTTTTTGTCTCCCACAGACGTTGTCTAGGGCTTGGGTTGCAGTGCTAGCGTCAAACCATCCAGAACCCCTCCTGGATCGAGAGGAAATCTCCAGCCATGGAAACATAAATATATCGCAAGCATAGTTGTTAGCAATGCCACAGATCAGATGTTTTGCAGGAAAAGAATCAAAATAAGTTGTTTTAAGTGCGCAAGATAGCGGAGCGGATCAGGTGCATACCATCATACCATCACAAAATACATTAGTCATGAGGATGAGAAAGATGATGTGCTGACCAGCGTTACAATGACTAGTGGCGTGCCTGGAAATGTGGAGGTTCACATTGATGCAACTATGGAGTGCGCTACTTGCTCCAAAGAAAAGTTGGAAAGATGGAAATGGACCCGTTTGGATATTTGGAGATTAATCAAGCAGATGTACACCGCGTGGGGGAGATAACCGATTGAGTTTTCAAAACTTTTCATCTCTATGCTGAATATTACGATTGCTCGTTGAAAGCTCAGTGGGCATCAGTCACAAAGTCTGGGAGGCAGAGGAGGAAGGGGGTAGAGACAAGAGAAACGGTTTCCAAAAACCTTTGATATTCAAAAATTTCTTAAAATACTATGGCGTTCACAATTTTAGTCTATCCCCCGCAAATCATCAGTCTAGGTTAACCACTATTGTATACTATTTGCAAATGCAGTTAGTGTTGTCTTTAATTAAACCTTAAGAGCATAAAACCGTCTAAACATTTTGCTATGGCCAGTATACAAGAGGAAATAAAAACACTTACAAAACTGCAGTAAAAGCGATGCGCATTGGGCCGCTGAGTGTGGTGACTGCGCCGCCCGGAAGCCGGCCGCGCAGTGCCAGCCGATGTCCCAAACGCCGAGCGGGTCATTTTTGTCCGGTGTCATATCTCAGAATCTAAAAGTGGTATCGATTTTAAACTTTCGGGACATCTTATTGGGCATATTCTAAACATAGGAAAACATTTGTTTTGCCAATTTGAAGGCTGGAAGTAGGTGCGGGCGTTAATGGGTTAAGGTTACTCAATTTTAAGGTAAAGGTCAAGAGTCATTGGTCAATTTTAAACCATAATTTCCACCTCAACGGCTGCTGTGGTCCTTGAAATAAAGTGCATTATGACGAATTTATCATGTTTTGACATGACATTTCAGTGAACTTGAATGACCTTGAAGTCAAAACTTAAAGAAAACACTGTATGGGAACTGCTCTCGCAGGGGGTTCTAGTGCCAAGACCTGACATCTCGGGTCCTAAACCTTCTGACTGAATGCCCTCTAGACTAGGAATATTTATTTGAATCGAGGAATTAGGACACCTTGGGCCCTGCAAAGTTTTTATCCCTAGCATTGGGGTCTGTCATCTGGGGCTCGCTCAACTCATGTGGTCTGTCGAAAGAGACTTTTGTTTATCGTGTGGTCCAATCAGCTTCCGAGTTGGGCAGTTTTCCAGCAGGGGCTCTGGTGCTGAAGCCTGTCATTTGGGGCCCCTGATATTTCTGTCTGAGGACCCAGAGTGCAATTCATTCATTGAGGTGACCCCTCCTGTTCGGGTGAACCTCCAGTGAGGAAGGTCAATGGACCGACATTGGTTTTGGCGCCATAACCCCTGCTAGGACGGCCCCAGGCTAGAAATCTGGTAGGGCCTTAGCCAGGAAGCTGATGGAGCCCCAGTGGAAGCTGGTGTGCCCCCAGCCGGGAAACTGGCTATGCCCACAGCCAGGAAGCTGATGGGTCCGGTGGGAAGAGGGTGGGGCCACACAGCGAACAAGGGCACAGCCAACAGACCTTATAGGCTGACAGGAGGTCCCCATATATAGCATTGTAAGCGGCACCCAGGGGCGCAAGTTTCCATATATTTGGGGGGCTCGAGCCCCCCAATGCTCGGAGAAGCCCCCCCAATGACCCGACGAGCCCCCCAATCCCAAGTTGCGGGCCCCTGTGGACAGAGCCGGGCCCCTGCCACGATTCCGGGCCCCAGTGGTCTACTTGGGCTATCTTTGGCTGAGGCCAGGCTCCCTGGCATGCTTGCGGGTGCCGTGTGGGCCACCCTTAACCTCGGTGTCCGCAACCGGGACCCTAACGATATTTTTCAGGCCCACTTTGACTGCAGCCGGGTCCCTAATTCCGGCAGTCTCGGGCCTCTTGTCATCCAACCGGGCCCCTGTGGACTGCAACCGGGCCCCCTGTAATCCACCCAGGCTCCCTGTGATTACAGCCGGGCCCCCTATCATCCACCCGGGCCCCTGTGATACACCCGGGCCCCCTGGGATTGGGACCGGGCCAACTGTGATCCACCGGGGCCCCTGTGACTGAAACCGGGCCCCCTGTATTCCACTCGGGCCCTCTGTGACTGCAACCGGGCCCCATGTGATCCACCCGGGCCCATGTGATCCACCCGGGCCCCTGTAATCACAACCTGGCCCCCTATGATCCACCCGGGCCCCCTGTGATACACCCGGGCCCTCTGTGACTGCAACTGGGCTATCTGTCATCCACCCGGGGCCCCTGTGACTGCAACCGGGCCCCCTATGATCCACCCAGGCCCCCTGTGACTGCAACCGGGCCCCATGTGACTGCAACCAGGCCCCCTGTGATACACCCGGGCCCCCTGTGACTGCAACCGGCCCCCCTGTAATCCACCTGGGGCCCCTGTGACTCCAACCGGGCCCCCGTGACTGCAACCGGGCCATCTGTGATCCAACCTGGGCCCCTGTGACTGCAACCGGGCCCTCTGTGATCCACCCGGCCCACCTGTGACTGTAACCGAGCCCCCTGTATTCCAACCGGGCTCCCTGTGATTACAACCGGGCCCCCTGTGACTGCAACCGGGCCATCTGGGATCCACCCGGGGCCCCTGTGACTGCAACAAGGCACTCTGTGACTGCAACCGGGCCCCCTTTGATCCACCCGGGCCCCTGTGACTGCAATCGGGCCCCCTGTAATCCACCTGGGCCCCCTGTTATCCACCCGGGGCCCCATGTGATCCATCCTGGGCCCCCTGTGATCCACACGGGCCCTCTTTGACTGCAACCGGGCCCCCTGAGATCCATCCGGGCCCCCTGTGACTGCAAACGGATTCCCTGTGGTCCAACCGGGCCACCTGTGACTGAAACCGGGCCCCCTGTCATCCACCCAGGCCCCCCTGTAATTACAACCGGGCCCCCTATGATCCAACTGGGCCCCCTGTGACTGCAACCAGGCCCCCTGTGATACACCCGGGCCCCTGTGACTGCAACCGGGCCATCTGTGATCCACCCGGGGCCCCTGTGACTGCAACCAGGTACTCTGTGACTGCAACCGGGCCCCCTGTGACTGCAACCGGCCCCCCTGTAATCCACCTGGGGCCCCCGTGACTCCAACCGGGCCCCCTGTGACTGCAACCGGGCCATCTGTGATCCAACCTGGGCCCCTGTGACTGCAACCGGGCCCCCTGTCATCCACCCGGGCCCCCTGTGGCTGCAACTGTGCCATCTGTGATCCATCCGGGCCCCTGTGACTGCAACCGGGCCCCCTTTGATCCACCCGGGCCCCCTGTGACTGCAACCGGGCCCCTATGATTCACTCAGGCCCCCTGTGACTGTGACCGGGCCCCCTGTGATTCACCCGGGCCCCCTTTGACTGCAACCGGACCCCTGTGATTATAACCAGGCCAGTTATGATCAACCCGGGCCATCTGTGATCCACCCGGGTCCCCTGTGACTGCAACCGGGCCCTCTGTGAGCCATCCGGCCCCCAGTGACTGCAACCGAGCCCCTGTAATCCACTCAGGCTCCCTTTGACTGCAACCGGGCCCTCTGTGATACACCCAGGTCCCCTGTGACTGCAACCGGGCCCCATGTGATCCACCCAGGCCCCCCTGTAATTACAACCGGGCCCCCTATGATCCAATCGGGCCCCCTGTGACTGCAACCGGGCCCTTTGTGATCCACCCGGGCCCACTATGATCCACCCGGGCCCCCTGTGACTGCAACCGGGCCCCCTTTGATCCACCCGGGACCCCTGTGACTGCAATCGGGCCCCCTGTAATCCACCTGGGGCCGCCTGTGATCCACCCGGGGCCCCATGTGATCCATCCTGGGCCCCCTGTGATCCACACGGGCCCTCTTTGACTGCAACCGGGCCCCCTGAGATCCACCCGGGCCCCCTGTGACTGCAAACGGATTCCATGTGGTCCAACCGGGCCACCTGTGACTGCAACCGGGCCCCTGGAATCCACCCGGCCCCCTGTTATCCACCCGGGCCCCTGTGACTGCAACCGGGCCCTCTGTGATCCGCCCGAGCCCCTGTCACCGCAACCGGGCGCCTGTGATCCACCCGGGCCCCCTGTGACTGCATCCGGGCTCCCTGTGGTCCAGGAGGCGCGGGTCCTCTAATGCCACGGACGGGCCCTTGCCATGAGTGCAGGGCCCCGTGGTCTATCTGGGCTTGCTGTGGCTGCGGCCGGGCTCCCTGGCATGCTTGCCTGGCATGCTTGCTTGGGTGCGGTCCCCTTTAGGGCCACCCACAATCGCTGTGTCCGCAAACGGGCCCCTAACGATATTCTCAGGCCCATTTTGACTGCATCCGGGGCCCTATTTCTGGCAGTCTCGGGACCTTTTTGGTTCCTCTGTGGCTGCAACCGGGCTTCTTGTATTCTGCCTTGGCCCCTTTTAGTCTGCCCGGGGCCTTTGTAGGTGGTCTGGGCTTTTTGTAGTGTGCCTGGGTCCTGTGTGGTCCGCCCGGGCCCCTGTGGTCTGCCCGCGCCCCTTGTGGGCGGTCTGGGCTCCTTTTAGTCTGCCCGGGCCCTCTGTGGTCTGCTCGGGCCCCTTGTGGTCTACCCAGCCCCCTGCGGTCTGCCCAGCCCCTTGCAATTTGCCAGGGTCCCTATGGTTTGTCCGTGTCCCTGTGGTCTGCAAGGAACCACAGCCATAGCGGATCCAGGGGGGTAAAGGTAAAATCGGGGGATTTGATGCCCTCCCCAAATCCCCCGATTTTACCGATTTTTACGGATTTTCTTCAAACAAAAACCATATGTTTTTCACGATTTGGGGCCCCCGTTACCCCCTTCCCCACCATCGGCCTGAATCCGCCCCTGATTCCACTCCTCCCACTTCCCTGTATCTGGGAACCCGTGCTATAATTTCAGGCTCCCTCTGGGCTACCCAGGCCTCCTCTGGCTCTAGCCGGGCTCCTTGCCTTGCTTACGACCCCCCGTAGTTCACCACCCCCCCCCACCCGCCGTGCGCAGCCGGGCCCCTTCCGATAAGTACTGGTTTAATAAATTAACATGTTTGTTATTTTGGCATCCCTCCGCCGGCACTACTTTTCTTCATTGATATATTTCTAGGCATTTTTGTCAGAAATGTGCATGAAGTTTTCTATTTTTGTTTGTTCTAGTGGAATTTTAAATGCAGACAAATTTAAATCTCTTAAATTTGTCTGTCAAAAAGTGTATCATATCTTGTCGTCAAATCTGGGTCAAATAATGTGCGTCCGCCGGCGAATGGTAGCCTCTTAATTTCCCGGGCTTGTCAGCGCAGCGCGAAGGAAGCTAAGGCATGCTCCTGGCTCTCTTGTCGCATTCGCCGAGGCGAATGATTTGCACAAAGTTTGCCTTGAACAGTAAAATTGGCATGCTTATGATTCAATCGGCTTGTGTCTACTCTGGAAAAGTTTCGTTAGGCTCTGATTTGGATTTTACGTTTGGGCTTTTCGTGTCAATCCAAATCGTGCTCCGATGCGCAGTGTTGAATACCAAGTGAAATGATTGTTTGCTATTAGCTCCTGTCGGGCTAAATCCCCAGTGAGTGATGATCCCCTGTCCGGCTCCCCTGATGGCTAAATACCAAGACTTACAGAATCTTTTGCCCCCTATGGCCGCCAGTGACGTATCTAGAATTTGGGTAAGGGGAGGGGGAGGGGCAAAGCCTTAGGGGACAGGGCGACACTTAGCCACCCGAAGGGCGCACTTCTCACCCAAAGGGCGACCAATCGTCGCATCCTGAGGGAGGGGAGGGTTTGGGGGCGGCATTTCGTCCTCAGAGGCTCTTGGGCTTAAGGGGTGGCTGCCCCATTCGCCCCCCTTGGTGGCCACCCCATTCGCCCCGTCCCCTGGTTGCTGCAGCCGGGTCCCTACTCCCAGTAGTTAATACCCTGTGGATGCAGACGGGCCTGCCATGGATGCGGTTCGTGTAACTGCAACCAGCCTCTGCCATGCTTGCCATGCGGGCCCCTGTGGTATCCCGGCCCCTATTGGTCTGACCGGGCCCCATGTGGCCTGTCCGGGCCCCTTGTGCTCCGCTGAGTCTCCTTGTGGTCTGCCCAGGGTCTGTGTGGTCTTCCCGGGCCCTTGTGGTCTGCCCGGGCCTCTATGGTCTGCCCGGGCCCCTATGGTCTGCCCGGGCCCTTGTGGTCTGCCCAGGCCCCTGTGGTCTGCCCGGGCCCCTATGGTCTGCCCGAGCTCCTGTGGTCTGCCCAGGCCCCTGTGGTCTGCCCAGGCCCCTCTGGTTTGCCCGGGCCCCTATGGTCTGCCCGGGCCCCTGTGGTCTGCCCAGGCCCCTGTAGTCTCCCCAGGCCCCTGTGGTCTGCCCAGACCCCTGTGGTCTGCCCGGGCCCCAGTGTGCAAAGTATAGCATTTTCGACGAGATCTCGTCGGTTCGAGTGCCCTTGGAGACAGGAGCGAGTGGTGCGAATTTTATCAGCCTGGTGCGAATTTGCAAGACTGGTGCGAGGAAGTTTACCCTGAAAACCCCCCAAAAAATGACTGAATAGTTATGAAGACACAGGAGGGGGCCTTATAAAAAGTCCTTAACTAACTAATAAGAGAGGTAGTATTGCATCGTGTGGGTGGGAATGTGTGCGTTTTTCTCCCTGGTATATGGCAGATTGGTGCGAATTTTTTAGGCTGGTGGTGCGATAACTTTGGATGGCTGGTGCGACTCGTCTGGCCTGCTGCCATACTTTGCAGACTGGCCGGGTCCCATTTGGTCTGCACGGACCCCTTGTCTGCTAGTGCCCATTTTGTTCTGATCGATCCCCTTGTTGTCTGCCCGGGCCTCCCTTGGTTTTCCCGGAACCCTTTTGGTCTCTCCGGGCCTCTGTGTGGCCTCTGCGAACCCCTTTTGTCCGTTCGGGGCCCCTTTTGTCTGCCCAGGCCCTCTGTGGTTTGCCCGGGCCCCTCCCAGTCTGCAAAGTATGGCACTTTTGGCGAGATCTCGTGGTGCGGACACCCTTCAGGTAGTTCGAACTTTGGAGCAAACAAATGCCCACTTTTGCTGTATGGTGCGAGGGAGCTCAAATCAAACACGCACAGAGGTCTGAGAAGGGAGAAACTGGTAAAAACATCGAAATTTCCGGGTCAGTGAAATTTCTCACCAGTGCTTGGTGTGAATTTTAGGCTGCTGGTGGTGCAAAAAATCTACAAGGCTGGGGCGGACTCGTCGGGTCTGCTGCCATACTTTCCAGACTGTGGCCCCTCTGTGGCTAGCCCGGCACCTGTGTTCTGCTCGGGTCCCTGTGGTCTGCCCGGGTCCTTTCATCTGTCCAGGCCCCGTGTGGTCTGCCCGGGCCCGCTGCCCAGCCAGCAATTCCGACCGGGCCCAGAGCGGGCTGGGCCGGGCTCTGCCCGAGCCCTAAGACTCATAGCTGAGCCACATAGACTCGGGCTGAGCCCGACATTAGGTCGGGGGATGACAACTTGCCCGAGCGGTAGAGCCCGGTCTTGCTTGACCATGAGCTCTGCCCAGGCGGAGCGGAGCCGGACCTGGGCTGAGCCCATGTACGCGGGCTCTGCCCAGTCAAAGCCCAGCATATATCGGGCAGAGTCCAGCCAAATTGCTGGCTGTGTGTGGTCTGCTCGGGCCACTTGTGGGCTTACCGGGCTCCTATGGTTTTCTGGGTTCCTGTGGTCTGCCCGGCCCCTTTGGTGTGCTCAGGCCCTCTGTGGTCTGTCTGGGCCCCTTGTTGTCTAAGAATATCGTGCACAAACTGAAGCTGTTGTGTTAGTCGCGTTTTTGCAGGAGTTCCTTATTTGTTAGCAGTTTCGTGCCCCAGGTGGTGTACCCGTGCTCCCTGTTGCCGAAATCGGCCCCCTGCCATGCTTGCGGGCCCCCTGTGGTTTTCCCGGGCAACGTGCGGCCGGTCCCATGCCTCCTGGAACATTTGGGGAAAAATGGATGGGGCGTGGGAAATGTTAGGCCCCGCATTCCTTTTGTACTGATCCTATATGAGGATTTTAAAGGGAAAAAGGCAGTACCACCTCTTCATAGTACCCTTTGACCGGTACCCAGTGTTGTAAAATGTCATGAACTGGCAAGGTGAATGGATCAGAAAAAGGTATCTTGATCATGTAACATAAATATCAGTAGGTTCGATCTCCCCGCTGATGAAGGAATTTCGCACTTCGTTCTCTACCTTCCATTTGTATCAAATTATTCGCGATAATGCGATTTCGTTCCAGGTGTGAATGTTAAAATGGTTGGACAGTATAAACATAAGTCGGGTGCACAAAAGCGTAAAACAAAGAACATTCAAGACCAAGGGGCTGCTCTGACAAAACTACCCAATCTTTGTTCATTTTTCAGGTAACCTATGAATCTAGAATCGTCTTGCTAATTTTGCAAACTGTTATAAAATGATCCCGATCATATTTGCATTTAATCTCTAGCAACGTACGCGTCCACTTAAAGTAGTTCATACCACTACTATTTTTGGTACTTTGCAAGCTACGTTCATTTATCGACCGCAAAAAATTATAACCCCAATTTAAAACTAACTGGGAAAAGTGCAATGTGTATAGTTTCCAGCAAAACGGTAAAGCAAGGTTGTAATTTCAATCCTTTTTCCCTGATCATTGCCTTCCTCGGCCAGGCCACCAGCCGAATCCCGTTTGCTAAAAGACCCTCCAGCATCCATCCCTCCTGCGTCGTCCGGGGCTGATCCCGTTGTACCTCCGGAGGAGAGCATCCGCGTGGACGACAAAGACGGTAAGTAGACACCTACTTGTCCAATATCCTTACATACTTTGGCAGCTCGTTCAAAAGATTGGGTCTTCTGTCTACTTTTTGGGCTAAATAGTGCAAATCAGGAACAGTGACGAATAGCGCGCTAAAAATTGTTATTTAACCTTTGCAGTCAGTTTTCAACAACAAACGGTCGAAAATACGTTTTTTCGGGCACATTTTCATTAAAAAATACGGGCCCCCATCATGTACGGGCCCCCTTTCGAGCCGGGTGCCCCCCAATCGAAAACATAAAGTTGCGCCCTGGCGGCACCTATGGGCCAACCCCCCCTCCCCTACCGTACGGGAGCCTGTCTAAATGACAGAGGATGATCTTCGGCCAGCCTGCAAGGGCTACCTTGCTCCATATTCCATGGCTAGGTCCATAAAACAGGTCACGGAGAGCCCATCCGATAAAGCAAGTGGGAGGCGCAGGCTCCCATGTCGGTGGAATGGGCTTCCGTGATTGGAAGCTGCCACCTTCTAACTGATAAAGGAGGATCTTCGGTCAACAACTAGAGCTAGAATTTCCCAAATTTCCTCACCTCGGGCCAGTAAACTGGTCAGGGGGGCCTCGTGGGACGACATATTCGTAAGTGTCGAGCCGAGCCCACGTTAAAGGGAATGTGGCACCTTCATAACGTGATTTTAAATGAGATAGCCAAAATGTAAAGCAAGTCGGAAAACCCGGTACTCAATATATCATTTGGCTTGGAACTCGATATTTCCGTAGAAAAAAACTAAAATCTGCCTGAAATGTACCCCTCGTGTACCCTTAGCAGCAGGCCACAGTTGTCATGGCTGTTGGTGTGATGAAATATGCTGACGTCACGGTGAGTATCAGCCAATCAAAGCCCTTGAATTGTATTGAATATGGTAGTGATTGGTGTCCAAGGTGTCCAGATCATGACATCATCCACAGGCAGATATTGCTTTATTTCCCTAGAGGAGCATTTAAAAAATCAAAATATTGAGCTTATTGTACATTTTTTCACAGAGAAATCATGGACACTTCCATGATTTGCGGTTAAAAGTACCCCTAATTACACTAAATTCCAGGATTCGACCAAGGTGCCACATTCCCTTTAAAGGAAATGTGGCACCTTGGTCGAATCCTGGAATTTAGTGTTATTAGGGGTACTTTTAGTCAAAAATAATGAAACCACTCACAATTTCTCTGAAAAATGTACAATAAGCTCAATATTTGGTTTTTAAAAATACTCCTCTAGAAAAAGAAATAAATATCCGCCTGTGGATGATGTCACGATCTGGCAACCACTACCATACTTGAAACGCTTCAAGGGTTTCGATTGGCTGATGCTCATCGTGACGTCAGCATATTGTGTTGACGTGATGTGGAGATGTATTGATGTGTTGAGAGAGGGAGGCGCACTGACAGAAGAGGTTGGCACCTCTAGTCGGGCGCCGCACCCTGCCGAGTGTGCTGCCAGTAAAGGTCATAATACATTCGTGCAGAGGTCTCCGTGGCGTGTGGGTCTGAGTGAGGGAGGATAGCAAGCGGCAACGTAAACCTTGAACACATATGTCGTCACATAATTAGCTCACAACAATGGCCGCCGGCGACGGGGGCTGAGGGGGGCTGGTGTCAGGTAGGTTTTAGTTTTTTTCTACGGAAATATCGAGTTCCAAGACAAATGAAATATGGAGTGCCGGGTTTTCCGACCTGCTTTACAACTTGGCTATCTCAGTTAAAATCACGTTGTGAAGGTGCCACATTCTCTTTAATGACAGAGGAGGTCACCCAGATGCCCGTTCGATCTTTGGGTGGAGGCCTCCCAACACTTCGAGGCCTCCCTCGAGTTCAGAGATGGGATGTCCCCTTGGAATCTGGACCCATGAGCAGAAATTCGAGGCCACCTCTCTGCCTGGGGGGTAACGTAAACCAAGTTGTCATGCTAGCCGAAAAAGTGTCTGATGATTTCCTATTTACAGCCCCATCCCTACTCGTGGTAACGTGTCTTAGCGCGATATTCCATGTTTTCACAATTCTAAAAGAAAATACTTTTTATGGACACAATAAGTCTGGAAATATGGAAACTAAATTTTCGAATCAAATCATTCAGAACAAATATGTATTCCTTTTTCCTACAGCTTATGATGTCACCAAAATAAAATGTTACCGGCGTCCCCAAACATTGATCATAGGCTCCCTTAACCCTAGAGCCATATCAATATTCGAACCTAAATCTGAATTTTTGATAAAAATTCAAAACCAAAGGTAAATGTGCTTTTAAAATTTATTCCCAGTCATTTCTATAATAAAATATGTTTAATTTCGTTGAATTTTACCAACACGTGAAGGTGGTAATTCAAAAAGTAGATCAGGCATTTAGTAAGGGTGGCTCACTCGTTAGCATGACATTTTCACCAAGTGAGATGGGCTTAGGTTTTAGACTAGTGAAATTGTTGGAACGAGATAGAAATGGATTTTATTCATGGCTTGGTTAGGGTCTGTGTGCCTTTTGGAACTTTAAACTGTGTTAAAATTAGCCCCGAAAGCTTTGTGTGACATTAAATATTCACTTGTGCTTTCTCGACATGTTCTAAAAAACTGTAATATCACTTCAAAGCCTGTTATAAAATGGGCCATTCCTTTTAACGCCGATAGGTAACTTTTGATAACGCTGTGGCTCACTCCACTCCCTCTTTGAGTTACCTAATTTATGGATGGCCCTTCGCCTGCAAACCCAAATACTATCGGTGAAACTAAATGGACGGCATGTTTACGTGGATAGACAGTTCTAATTATAGCACTTTATTTCTGTAAACAGCGGAGTTATGACTAGCGTCTAAGGACATCCTCGCCTAGCTGGAGCTAAATAAAGGTCTGCGCTTTAGGAGAGTCCTGCGATAAGTGATATATGAAACCAAAAGTTTTTTTTTTGTATGCCCGGCGTGACTGACAGTTCAGTTCATGCCCTTTGCATGTGTCATACCCATTTGAAACGCTCTCAGCTGGACAGTGATTCGGACTGACCTGATTGAAAGTCTCGTTGAAGAAGGAAGTTTTCCGCTTCAAAAACCATCGGAGACATGGATGCACTCACCCAGCAGGGCAGTGGACACAATACCGCAATATCTCTGAGAGGGCAGCACTGAAAATACTTTTTGTCTCGTGTGTGACATATGATTTTGCACACTGCAAACATTCAATCTCACTTATCACAGTCTACGAGTTTCATGTCACTACACCCTTCATCACATTTCACAAACCTTGCCACCTGTTCCCACAGTTAATGTCGCTCCAATCCTGACATCCAACTGCCTGCAGCCACCGCGCGCGCGCAGGGGTCACGTGAAACTGTTCAAGGTCACGGCTAGCTGCCCCCGCGGCACTAACCGCTGCTGGCTCGAGTCTCGCTGGGGAAGGGGAGGGGTAGGAAGCAGGCGTGTTCAGAGTGCTTGGCAAGAGCTCGCTGACAATATTATGAACATGTGAATTACGAGACCGTGGTTGCTGGACGGATTTGGGCACCCCTAACCAAAATGTGAAGCAATCTCCAATGAAGTGCTTGAAGAGAAAAGGAAAAGTTAAAAAATACACTTTTCATAATATTAAAGCGATATTTCGCACCTGACTTACAACTTTATATTTTATCATGCCAGGGAAATCCTTAGTCATCACAGACAGGTAGCGATGCTTAGGAAAGTGCACTAACAGTGAACAGTGCCTAATTCTATAGGCAAAAAAGCCAGGGGGCAGGAGGCCGCTGGCCCCCACCGACTTTTCTGTGGTGGGCCACGCGACGGATTAACGAATATCAGGAACTGTAATATAAAACAAGAAACGCAAACGGGCCCCATAGCTTGTCTGGGAGAGTCCTAGTTCCATACGCCCTCTGCATGCCCCTGGACGATAAGCGCTTCGTGAACAGGCCAAGGCACCTCTACTCGAGTGCTTCCAGACGGGCCCCGAAAAATGGACCCAATCAAGCTCCAGCCCAGACAGCTCCCAACGCAGAGCACAAGTTTGGACACGGATGCCGTACCAAACGCCGAGCAGCAGCCGTCCCTCGTACATTGAAAGGCCTGACGAGACCGGCCGTCTTCCACTACGAAATGGAAAACAACACCACGTCGCTATTTAATGAAAGGAAATGGTGGGAAAGAACGTAAAAAGTCATAAATGGAAATGCCTTGTTTAGCCCGGTGTACATGCGTACCTTAATGACATAAAATGAGCGGCCCTAAAACTGGTCATAATTATGGACACCTTGGGCTGGGAGCCCCCCTTGAAATGGGCCCCTCTAAGTTTGCCCACCCGCTTTTCAAGCGGTTCTTACGCCCCTGCCTTATCCCACAAGGTCGTAAGGAAATTTATCCAGATGATACCTCAGTGACTCTTAGTAACCTAAACATGCTTACTTCACTCCGCGATCCATAGGCGTCGTCACCGGCCAAAAAGTGGGGGGCGAGTCGGCGACCTGCTGCTGTCAAAACAATTCCGCTCTGGAACCCAAATCTCATATGATTGGGCTTATTGCTGCCTTCCAAACTGGCTGGTTACATTTTCTGATTTTGTTCCAATTTGGCTGAAATCATTTTTGGACGATAAGCGAGGGGCCTAGGCCCCCAGCTGACCCCCCTTATTCCGACGTACATGCGGTGATCTTTTCTGCTTTGTCGTGAGCATGCTCGGACGAGTGAGAACGCAGAAGCGAATTGATTGACAGTTTCTTGGAACCATGACATTCCAATTGTTGTAAGAAATAGTGCCTTGTTAATTGCGACCCCTCCCGCTTCACTTTTTTCAAGCGTCTTTGTACTTAAACATTTTCAATGGAACGAACAATGTTGTAATATTTTAGGATTCTTTCTATGAAAAATTCAACATAAATCAACATAAGGGCTTCAAACACGAGAAAATAAGGATTTTGGGCATGGAGCCTAATTATTCACTTGTGCGTTAGGTGCGTACCTTTCAAGGTAAATGCTCCTAATTGCGCTCATATCAGAACATTAGCGAATCTAGGATTTCCGATCGAGAGGGAGATCTCATGGTCGAAAGGCGAATCATGGGGCGTCAAAACCTATCCTATCGCGGAGGCGGCGATACTCGCATCCTGGGGGATTCAATTGACCCTTCAGAGGGCACTGTGACCATTTCAGGGGGCGCCGGTGGGTCAATGAGGGGGGGGTTCTCCAACTATTCCCCGTGAATTATCGTATGTGTGGGGTTAAACATATATGCTGGGGACGAAAATAACTTTACCACGTTTCGAGGAAGGCACACTGTTCATTCGCTCTGGAGGTAGTTTGCTGCAATGCAATGCGACGCATGCCTCTTATGTCATTCTGATGACACTCCGCATGGCTCAATGCAAATGTGGCAAAGAAGTGATGCATCGTTGATTAAATTTTTGTCTGAGAAGGCTCTGCTTATCACACGCGTTGGAATAACAGGAGCCAGGGGAGGGAGGGCCTGGCCCCAATTCTTATTCCCAAATTCCCTGATTTCAGTCAAATTAAGAAAGAATGAAAAATTTGTCACCAGCCAGTACAGAAGGCAGCAATGACCCTAAATCGGAAGAGCTTTTAGGTATGCAGGGAACCTTTCTTTTCAACGGTACATTGAAGACGGACTGGTTTTTTGCCGTTGGTCGACACTTGTGTTGTTTAGCCAGTGCGCTAAAAATATCTGACCATAGTTCTATATCATCGCACTACCCGGTCACAATGTACAATGTTCATACATTGTATGTATGCGATGTTTTAGCAGCTTCAGTTAAAAACTGAACCATTCATAGAGTGAAAATTGTATTTGATGGAAAGGTTTAGAAACGACCAAAGTGCTCTCTAGTAAACCAAGTAAATGCTGCTAAGAAGTGATATTATTTCTAAAAATAACGTTATACTACTGTTTTCTATTTTCTCTGACTCCGCAATGTTTTTATCCATTAAACTCCGCTAAGAGTTCTCCTTAAATTGGCCAGGCGAGCAGCAGCCGTCCCTCACCACGGTGCTGGTGGTGCGATGGCAAACTTTGGAGGGCGTCCATTTCCTGCGGTCGTCGAACATGCATAATACATTGTGGAGTGGCCGTCCGCTGCAGCTGAAACTTTACTCGTCTCAGACGAATGCCAGTCTACCCTCTATGCGAGTTCAACGGAGGAGTAAGGCTTTTGAGACCGAGCGGGAGAGGTCCAGATTTATGGCAGTTTCATAACTGTGCTATTTTTGGTTTGCCATGGCTTCCACCTCGGCTATGGGAGTACCCAGGGGTCGGGGCAAGTGCTGTCCCCCATCAGCGTGCGGCTCACCCCTGAAATGTTACTCTGGATCTCCCCTGGATGGGAGCATCGGCGCGCACCTGCGACAGGATTAGGCGCCCACGTGATAGGGGTTAGCCACCCAAAAGTGAGGCCTACCGGGTCTGAATGACGCCCCCAGCCATATGCGTCCCTCCCCCTCCCCCCCGGATAGGAAATCCCGGATCCGCCTGTGGCCAGGGCATTTTTCAAGGAAATGTCCGTGGGGGGGGGCTTTTCTTGTGCTGGCCATGATGTGTCTTCAGGGGATCAACACCCCATGTGGGGGGGCGTTAATAAGACTTAGAAGCCCTAATGTTAAAATGTTTTGCCCAATTTTTGTGTCTTTCCATCTTCTAGAGATTATAGATGCTGCCCAGGGCTGCCAAGTTTTTTTCAGCAGAAAAGGGCCAAACCGAGTTAGAAGCAGGGCCAAAAAGGGACCAAATTTTATTTTCACTAAATCAGCAAAATGAATATCACAGAAGTCAGATTTGAGACTAAAACGACCCCTCACAGTAATCATAAACTCCAGATGTACGACTTTTATCACTGTTTAAAACTAATTTTTGACAGTTTGATCTTGACTTGACGCAATATTCTTTTAGACCGTGGTGACGGCAGAAGACCAGACGGGCTGACCACCTTCCCTTTCTCGGAGGGGAAATGTTTAATATGGGACGCGACGTGTGTTGATACATACGCCCCCTCCATCATCAGCACTTCAGCCTCTGAGGCTGGGTCTGCCGCAGCCGCTGCCGAGAGCCGCAAAATTCGACGGTATGCCAGCATCAGCTACCGATATCACTTCGTGCCCCTTGCCGTTGAAACGGGTGGTACGATCGGTAAGGCAGGAGCAGCCTTCCTTCAAGAACTGGGGCGCCGGCTAGTCCGTGAAACGGGCGACAAGCGCGAGTCGGAATGGCTGATGCAGCGAATCTCCGTAGCTGTCATACGAGGCAACTCCACCTCCATAACCCTGGCTGAAAACCTATGGGGAGTAAATATATCGTATAGGAGGAGGAAGAGGATCACGCTTTTTAAAAGTGTATATTTTATAATGTTATTTAGTGTGTCTTGATACTGTAATATATTTTTTATTTTAGTGCACTGCCCATTTAACCTTTGTCCCACCGGAGGAACAACGATGGCCCCCTAAGGCTTTTTTCAGAATAACAGAACTACGACGAGGTACAGCACTGTGGTACAGCACTGAGGTACAGTCTACTTCTCAGCCCATCGTTTTCCCACCCTCGCTAAAAATTCTTCCCCCGGGCCACAATAGATCGGGTCACCAGGCAAGGTCAACTAAGGTAACCTCACTTTAACTTTTGAGCTCTACATAGCTAAATTTCTAATCTGATCGATTTGGAACTATTTAAACTTGATGACCCTTCCGGGTTCTACAAATTTTATGTCCGGATTTTTTATATTTGGTGATCTCCCATACAAAAAGCAAGGAAAAAGCTGTCTTATGATCTAAAAGTCGCAAAAATGGTTGCAAATTCTCAGATTTCTCAGAAAAGCATTCTTGGCTAACCTTTCACGGATTCCAGGGGCGATATTTTCCCTTTGACCTATCTGGGGTCATCACAGGTCACTGGGGGCAAAAACAGTATTCTGATAATAACTTTTAACCTCATCAAGCTAGAGCACTGAATTCAACGTCATAGTGTATGTCTCATCAATGGCTTCCTTTTGATATACGGCAAGGTCACTTTCTGATCTTTCATGACCTCAGGTCATGTTAGTTCAAGACGTGCCCTCTGGAGGTCAAACCATTGGCGGGAGGTCATAATGTTTTCAATAGCTCTAATGGCATGATAGACATGCTCAGGTTTCTTAAGCATTGTATATTTTAGTAGAAATAGTCTGTCGTGACCGAATTTGACCTCTAGAGGTCAAACCATTCCCCTGAGCGCCTAAACATGTGAAGTAAAATCATGAGCTTCCTAATGCACTTTGCAGATTTGCGCTAACCCCCATATTTTAGGAGTTGGAAAGGGGCTCATCGATGCCCTCGGTGGGGTGAAGGTGGCGCTGGACCCTCGGTGGGGCGCGGGTTAATAGGAGGCCAGGAGTGCCCCTTCAATTCCGTGTGGCTATCAAATAGTTTTATCCACATAACCAGAAAATTTGTTAGCATCATCAATTAACTTAGCCCCACCACCCCCCGCTAACATTTGATATTTTTCCTGCTTTTTCAATAAATCAATCAACACACGTGTATTTCACACACACACATACGCACATATCATAAAACCCGTTAAAAAGGCGAGAAACGTAATATTCATATCGTGCCCCTCAATAGCCGCTCCCGCCCTCCATAAAAACCTATAAAAATCGCTGCTTGGCATCATGACACCAGGGTCAGTCGAGGACGTCGATCGCCGGCGGGTCATTTTCCAACTGTGAGTTTTTTACTCTTTCAACAGTGGTGGATATAGGATTTTGGTAAGTGGGAGGGGAGGGTGGAGCCTCAAAGCACACTCTGCCATCGACTTTCCACCCAAAGGGCACCTATAGTATCACATCCTTCGCGTCCGATCTTCGGTGGCTGTCATTTTTTGGATCGTGTTTTTTTCTCAGAGTTCTCCCCCAACTGGCATAGCAGTTTTTCTGCAGCTCTGATCCTTTATGTGTGTCAGACCATCTTATTCAAGCCCGGAAAAGGCCAAGAGAAACCATATTTACACAGGGGACAAACCAAAAAGAGCTTAGGTGCCAGCTGCTAGAAAAGGGGCCGAAAAAGGCCACATTCCAAGAGAGCGCCAACCGAAAAAACACGCGGCCAAACACGACAAAAAACCAAAATTCGAAATATTTGGCCACAAAATGGCCAGCCTGGCAGCCCTGATTCTGCCGCAAGGTATTTGAAATGAATAACCTATTTTCTTACTTTTCTTTATGATTGTAGCAAGGTAAGTAAATTCCTAAAGTATCGAACACATGTGGTTTATAGTCTAAATCGAGACAAGTTTTTATGTACAAACATACTATGATGTGTGACTGTTGCTGTCAAAATCATCTAGGGAATATAGCGCAAAAACCAGTTAATAATTTTGGGGGATTATCGACGCACCAATTGTCAGGGTCATATGGCGTCGCCAACTCCTTCACTGTTAGAAGGGTTTCTCGGGAGCCAGTTTTGATTCTGACGAAGGGCTGGCCAAATATGTAATCTCTCCCCATTTCCAACATCAAGGAATCGATGAGAAAGGCCAACTAACAACTTATCAACTTACAGAAAAAAATATGCAGCGATCTCACTATAACTTTTACCAATGCTTCCACCACAATAATAAATAAATAGGCTAAGCACTTCGCAACGCCACACCAGCAACCAGTCTGACGCGCTGTGACTACATTGGGTCCCGCCTAATCCACGAACGAACTCTGAGCGCTGACAACGCGTGTGAAATGAGAGCATCTTGCAATCCTCCGGTACTGGCTGGGCTTCCGGCCGGCTAAAACACGATGTTTGATTGGTTGTAGGCGATTTCCAGCGTGGTGATTAGTTGGTGCTGAGGCTGCTTTGCCGGGATTTCCCGTAACTACGCGCCTTGTTTCGTTTTGGCACTATGGAGAAGACAGCCACTGCAGTGGCTGTCCACCAGTGCACTGGTGGAAATTTTTAACACAATTTTTGTGGATTGACAATGTGGGATGAGCAATATAACAAAATTGTTATTATCGGGTGGTGTTCTGTCTTCTTTTCGTCAGGTGAGGTTGCGTTTGTTCAATTTCAGATCATCTGCCTATTTCACTGGGGGCCAATTTCCGGGCACTGGGGGGAGGGGCATTTCGGCCGACTGGGAAGGCAAATAGCCCCCCAGTTAGCCTTCGCTCTGGTACGAGCACATAAAATATTAAAGATACAACGATCAAGTAAAGCTCGGACGGCCGCCCAAGAAAAATTTCGATGAGCTAACAGTGTTCAACATCGAAACACACATCAGATAGGCTGATGGCATAATTCCTTTTCGAGAAAAATCGAAACCAACCACCCTACTGCCCAGGGCCCAGCAGCTGGTTCGCTCACTACACCATCCAATCGCGGTTGGAGCGGAGCAGCAATATTGCCTCCAATATGTCTGCTCTTAGTCTGGACCTGAGATCAGTAAGCAATAGCTTCATCGCGGAGAACAATCTCTCCACGGACACCTGAGTAACTGGTAGCGCGGCCATTACCAGGCTAGTCGGCTGGATGATGGCTGGATATCTATCTAAGATGTCGCATACGGTCGCCCTCTTTAGGCGACCCAGGTTTTTGGAGTCGGCTAGTGCCGCATCGAGTGACGAGGATGCTGTTTTCTGCGCATTTTGTCCTTGGTTCTCGACAGACCTAGTATAAACTACTTCTCCGAGTGTGGGAAGTCCGTGCAAGAGTACGCACTTAACTTTCTAAAGGCTTTCCCTTTTCTCCTATAAGTCCAACAGCTAAAATCTTTATGTGGTTGTTTAGCCTGAAGAATTGTCTATGTATCGTCCATGTTTCAACTCGATGTCTCTGAAAGAAGCTCGCCACGAGCCCATCAAAAATAAAAAGTCAGGTGCGTACTCTTGCCGGAGTGTGTCCGTAAGAGTACGCAAGAGAGGAGGCTGGAGTACGCATTGATGCCCCGCTGTGCCTTAGGTGCAAGGGCCATGTCGCGAAGTTTTTTGTCGTCAAACTAGATTTTATATCGTTCTGAATATACAAGAACTATGTTGCAACGTTTGGTTTTCCAAATTTGAACTACAAACTCTGTTCCGAGCGAAAATTAAATTTTCCTATCTCTTAAGCATGCGCACTCTTGCCCAATGCTCTACTGCGTACTCTTGCCGGACATGCTCACTTGGGAAGAAAGTCTTCATAAACATGTCGGCAGGCATTTTAGCGTCAGCTCCGGTCCTAGAGCACACTCCTAGCTCAGCTCTCTTACTGATGACAGGCCGTAATACAATACTTTTGATAATAGAAGCATGGTCTACAAGTTTACGCAGTTAAGAAATATTACTTCAAGGGTGCCCAGAAACTTATTTTGTTCTGTACTCCCGCGGAAAGAACAGGAACAGGCTGAATTTTGGTGTGCAGCCTGGGCACTGACCTTACTTTTTTATACCAGGTTACCCACCATCTCAGTGGTTGCTAAGTAACCAAAACAGCTGCTGCGTACTCTTATATTCTGCGTACTCTTACCCGCCCTTACCCTACATCATAGCTCTCCTGGTGGGGGGAGCAAATATTTTATTGCTCGACAGACATAGTGTAAACACCTTTTTCAAAAAAATTATTTGGCCTTTGGAGGCCAAAAAAAAAGTCTGCCCCCCTTCCAGGGCTTTGGGAGGGCATGGCCGAAATAGCCTCCCCCTGCGTCTGCCAACAGGGGCGGATGCAGGCCGAAGGTATGGGGTAAATCGTGAAAAACATATGGTTTTTAAGAAAATCGGCAAAAATCGCCAAAAATTGGGCGGTTTGGGGGCAAATGCCTTTTTGTCCCCCCCCATGGATCTGCCAGTGTCCGCCAATGCTTTCATTTGTTGCCAATTTCTGTTCAAGCTAAATGGCCGGAGCGTATCCCCTACCCGAGAGTGAGACCGTCTACGGAACACCCTAGTTGCAATATTTCACTAATCTCGATATACATAAGATATTGAGAAAATGTAATATTTCAGGTGAATAAATGTGTTTCCATGCGACATCTCACGAGGTAAAATGTGACCATTTCACGTTTGATTTTTGGTAACTTTATAGCTCTTTGGGAGCCGGAGCCGGACCCTTTCTGACGGCTCCGGCTCCGGCTCCAAACAAAAGTGTTTCGGCGGCTCCGGCTCCGGATCCGGCTCCGGGAAGAATGGTCGGCTACGACCGGCTCCGGCTCCGGCTCCGGCTCCGCATCCCTGCTGAAAACAGTTTTTTTGCTAGTGCTAGCGCCAGTGAAAATAATGAAGCAGAAGGACTACCAGGGGCGCAGCCAGAGCTTTGGTATGGGGGGCACACCAATTTTGAGGGGCACCCCGGGGAAAAAGGGCACTTTTTAACATAACCTAAAAAACTTCTATATCTTTGTTCATATCATTTTTTGGGCATCCTTGGTTCAATAAAAATGCAAATAAATCGTTGAAGGGGAAGGAAAACGCGATTAAAATCGAAAATAGGAAAAATATTACCAAAATGTCATGAAAGTAGCCAAAACACAACTGTTTTGGATAGATTTAAGGACAAATCAGCCAACTCATGCAAGCACTTAACATCAGAGAAATCACCGAAGCATGTGATATCTGTTACAATGTGCAGGCTAAGGCATATTGGAGTCGAAAATTCTTTTGTTATGCCCACTGGTTTTGTCGTGACGAGTGAGCCCTCGCTGAGCGCGGATTAAGTTCCTTGCCTCCCACAATCGCCGTGGGACGAGGAGTGGCATAGTGTCTTTGGAAGAACACATTTTTGCTGCAGGAAAAATTTGGGAGATACGATTTGAACGCGTTTATTAAGTTCCATATTCTCAAGAATCGGTCGCAGTTAAGAGTAATTAAAAGGTGAACAGGCCGGTGGTTTGGATGGGGATGGTGTGACAGGGCTGAAAATTGTGAAAACTAGTTATTCACTTAAATTAATTAGTAGAATTCCTGGTTTAGGGGACTGTGCTCTGAGCTCAGGGGCACATCCCTTCCCAGAATCCACCAGTGTAATAAGCAATTTATATAACCTGGGGTGCTTAGGTATCACAAACCGTTTTAGAGATTCCTCATTCCTCGTTAGCTCCGTTTTACAAGGGGAGTTTCCATTGTGTTTTTATTCTCCATATACTCAAAACCAGCTCTGGGGCCCCCAAGTGTGGATCAGAGGCCTCCAGGGGAGCTTCCCCATCCCCCAGTAGTGCCTCCTGGGACTAGACTAGCTCAGTGACCCCGCCCCGAGATGATGGGAGTTGGCCTTGTGTTCTTATTACCTGTCTATTCAAGACCACCTCAGGGGCCCCTGATGTAGATCAGGGCCACAGAGCAGCCCATGCTTCACCCAGGGACTGGACTAGCTCATTGGTCCCAGAAATGAGGTCATCAGACTAGCTCAATGGGCCACAGATAGGCTCATATGGCCTTAAACCAGTTCAAGAGGCCCCAGAATAGTTTAAGGCGCCAGATCACCTCAGGGGGCCTCAAGCCAACTTAAGGGGTTCTCACAAGCTCAGCGCCCAGACCAGCTCAGGGTAACCTCAGAACCTAGATCCGCTCTTGGGCCCCAAATCAGCTCTTGGGGCCCCAGATCAGTTCAGGGGCCTCAAGTCAGGTCAGGGGGCAAGATCAAGTCAGGGCCACTAAATCAGCTCAGGAATCCCTCACCAGCTCGGGGCCCAAGCAGTTCAAAAGCCCCAGAGCTGCTCAGGGAACACCAGATCGGCCCATAGGGCACCAGATCAGCCTCGGGGACAAACAATTAGATCAGTGGTCCCCGACCAACTCGGGGCCCAGATTAGCTCGGGAATACCAGATCAAGTCAGGAGGCACTTAATCAGCTCAGGAGCCCCATACCATCTCAGGGGCCCTCACCAACCCCTGTGGGCCCAGCTCAGCTCAGGGCCTGGGAGCTGCTCAGGAAATCACGTAATCAATCCAGAAGGCCCGGGTCAGCTTAAAGGGCACCATATTAGCCATGGGGCACCAGACTAGCTCAGAGGGAATTAGATGGACTCAGGAGACACACTGATGATTCAGCAGGCACCAGATCGACTCATGGGGCATTAGTTAAGTTCAGGAGGCAGTATATCTGCTCAGAGTGCACCAGATCGATCAGCACAGGGGGGCAAGTTCAAGGCAGGGGCACTAAATCAGCTCAGGGATCCCTCACCAGCTCGGGGCCCAATCCGTTCAAAACCCCAGAGCTGCTCAGGGGACACCAGATGCCCATAGGGCACCAGATCAGCTTCGAGGACAAACAATCAGATCAGTGGTCCCCGACCAGCTCGGGAATATCAGATCGAGTCAGGAGGCACTTAATTAGCTCAGGAGCCCCATACCATCTCAGGGGCCCTCATCAGCCTCTGTGGGCCCAGCTCAGCTCAGGGCTTTAGAGCTGCTCATGGAATCACGTAAGGAGGCCCAGATCAGCTTAAAGGGCACCAGATTAGCTCAGGAAGCACCAGACTAGCTCAGAGGGCATCAGATGGGCTCAGGAGGCACCAGATCGACTCAGGGGCATTAGTGCAGCTCAGGTGGCACCAGATCGATCCGCTCGGGGGCTAGATCAGCTCCCAGCCCCCAGACTATCGCAGGAGCCTAAATAAGCTCAGGGAGCAACATAACAGCTCAGAGGACACAAGGTGGGCTCAGGGCCCACCAAACCAGCTCAGGGGGGCACCAGGCCATCTAAGGAGACATCAATAATCAGCTGAGGGGGCACCTAATCAGCTGAAGAGACACCATATTATCTGAAAGGAACGATCGGACACCGGGCCAACCATGTGCATCAGCACAACACCAGGAATGCTGGTCAATGGACTTTGCCGCGGATCCGAACAGAGGCTGGTAGGAGACGTCTGTGTTTCAGAGGTGTAACCCTGCTGAACAGAACGGGACTGGTGCCTGGTTCACCGCAGTTTAAGGCGCAGCTCAAGGAAATGTTACCATATCTTTTAAATCATTGATGGTGGCCGGTTCAAGGGAACGCAGTTTTTAGGCTTGTTTTAGGCGTTGTTTAAAGTTTTTACATTTTTTTAGCGTTCTTTTATCGGTCTCGTTTTGATACTTTTTTTGCTTTACAATTGCTCAGCTTCTCAACACGGCAGATTTTATGAGTGATGGTGTGCGTGTGTCTGTCGAATTTGACCTGTTTGTTTACTTTTTAATAACTGACGTGAATGAGTAAAAAACCATGCATGATGTGGACCCTATTCGAATAGATATGTATCTGCATATGTATATTGACTTAGAAGACAGAATCAACTTGGGAAGGCATGAGATCAGCTCGGGGGCCCGAATCAGCTCAAGGGGCACTAAATCAGCTATTAGGGCACCAAGCAAGCTCGGAGGCATTAGACTAACTCAGAGAGTATTATATAGGTTCAGAAGGCACACTTATTTGCTAAGTGGGGCACTCGATTGACTCAGGGGCACCAGATCAGCTTAGAGGGCAAGTAATCAGCTCAAGGGGCCAAGACCAGCCGAGAGGCCACGAGATGAGCTCAAGGAGCACCAGATTAGCTTCACCCGTACGATTATTGGCGACGATTAAGCATGAGGTGGACACATACTAGGTGCCCATACTCTTCCCGGGTGCTTGGAAAGGCGACAGAATGCCCTAGCTGACCGAAAAAGGTATTAAGTTGTCCAACAATAGTTTCAATCGCTACATGCGGTAAAGTTACATCTAGTTCCAACGGCGTAGGGCACTAAATTTCGAGCGGCACGGCCCAAATTGGGTACACCACCTGGCAATCAAAATGACACCCCGGCAGTGATGGGGCACGTGCCTGATGGGCCCCCCTGGCTGCACCCCTGAACAGTAGATCAACTCCGGGAGGCATCAAATAAGCTCAGGGGCCCAGATCCGCTCAAGGGGCACTAAAACAGCTAAAAGGACACCAGACAAGCTCGGAGACATCAAACTAACTCAGAGAGTATTATATAGGTTCAGAAGGCACACTTATTTTCTCAGGGGGTGGGGCACCAGATTGACTACGAGGGCACCAGATCAGCTCAGAGGGCACATGATCAGCTCCAGGGGGCACCAGATGAGCTCCGCCCGTACGATTATTGGCGACGATGAGGCATTATCTGGAAACGGATTACGTGCCTATACTCTTCCCGGGTGCGTGGAAAGGTGACAGAATGCCCTAGCTGACCAAAAAGGCACTTAATTGTCAAACAATAGTTGAAATCGCTAAATGCAGTCTAGTTCCATCGAGGTTCAACGACGTAGGGCACTAAATTTCGAGCGGCACGGCCCAAAGGGGGTAAACCACCTGAAAATCCAAAGGGCACCCGGCACCGATGGGGGCACGTGCCCCCTGTGCCCCCTGGATAGTAGATAAACTCCGGGAGGCATTAAACAAGTTCAGGGGGCCCGGATCAGCTCAAGGGGCACTAAAACAGCTAATAGGGCACCAGGTAAGCTCGAAGGCATCAGACTAACTCAGAGAGCATTATATAGGTTCAGAAGGCACAATTATTTTCTCAGGAGGGGGGGCACCAGATTGACTACGAGGGCATCAGATCAGCTCAGAAGGCACCGTGATCAGTTCCAGGGGGCACCAGATGAGCTCCACCCGTACGATTATTGGCGACGATCAGGCATTATCTGGAAACGGATTACGTGCCTATATTCTTCCCGGGTGCTTGGAAAGGGGACAGAATGTTTTAGCTGACCACAAAGGCACTTAATTGTCATACAGTAGTTGAAATTGCTAAATGCGGTCTAGTTCCATCTGGGTTCAACGGCGTATGGCACTAAATTTCGAGCGGCACGGCCCAAAGGGGGTACACCACCTGGCAATCAAAAGGGCACCCGGCACCGATGGGGGCACGTGCCCCCTGTGCCCCCCGGCTGCGGACCTGGACAGTAGATAAACTACGGGAGGCATTAAATAAGTTCAGGGGGCCCGGATCAGCTCAAGGGGCACTACAACAGCTAATAGGGCACCAGGCAAGCTCGAAGGCATCAGACTAACTCAGAGAGCATTATATAGGTTCAGAAGGCACAATTATTTTCTCAGGGGGCACCAGATTGACTACGAGGGCATCAGATCAGCTCTAAGGGCACATGATCAGCTCCGGGGGCCAAGACCAGCGCTCAGGGGGCACCAGATGAGCTCCGCCCGTACGATTATTGGCGACGATGAGGCATTATCTGGAAACGGATTACGTGCTATACACTTCCCGGGTGCTTGGAAAGGCGACAGAATGCCCTAACTGACCAAAAAGGCACTTAATTGTCAAATAATAGTTTAAATCGTTAAATGCAGTCTATTTCCATCTAGGCTCAATGGCGTAGGGCACTAAATTTCGAGCGGCACGGCCCAAAGAGGGTACACCACCTGGCAATCAAAAGGGCACCCCAGCACCGATGGGGGGCACGTGCCCCCTGTGCCCCCCCTGGCTGCGCCCCTGAGGACTACACATATGTGAATTCACGTGACGTCCAAATAGTCAACTGCTCAAATAGTCCACATTTTAATTCGACCTCAAGAACAAAGAGTCAAAGCTAGAACGTCCCCATGAATAACAATCTAAGCGTCCAAAGGTCAAATAGTCCACAAAGTCGGAAAACCCACAGCTGAGAAGTACCACATAGGTAGAAGTAAGACATAATGTTCACATGTCAGAAGACGAGAAATACTGCAGTAGAGGAAGAAAGAAAATGCTTAGACTCCCCGGCAGCTGAAGATCTTCCCCAACTATGTTGGCACGTTTGGAATTTTTCTAATATCTGGCTGGTGTAGCATACATAAGCGTCGCCACCGGCAAAGAAGTGAGGGGGCCACCCAAACTTCAACCTGATGCTGACAGCAAACTTTCCACTTTAGTACCAAAAACCAGGGGTCGAAAAACCTACCATTTTGGCATTCTAAATGGTGACAGCCCAAGGTGGGCAAGGTGACAAAAATTACCCGACATGTTTCTTCCAGACCAATAACGGAGCAAACCAGCAAAATTGGCAATTGTAATTTGAGCTCGCAATGTTTTTCAACAACTAGAATGGTCCAGGAGTATCCTTTGGTATCCTAATAACGCAAAACGTGCCACTCTTCTGCAGCCTGGGCTGGTGACACATTTATGGTCCGACGTTTTCAATGGTGACACACTGGACACTTTTTTGGCCCCTGCCAAAAACTTTTCAAATTTGGGCTCCTCGCAGCTGGCACCATGCTGTATAACCCGCAGTGGCTGGTTATACAAATTTCCGGTTTACTCCCATTCTGACTGAGATCAGGAAATTGTTGGTCAAAAAGTGGGGGAGGGGGTGATTGATGATCCCAAAAAATGTTCTGGTTATGTGGATAAAATCATTCGATGGCCACGCGGGGTTGGAAGGGCACCCCTGGCTTCCTATTAGATGGGTAGTGTGCTAAAAATATTGCGTCAAGTCATTATCAAGCTGTCAACAATTAGTTTTAAACAGTGATACAAGTCGCTTTTTCTGTGGTTTTATGACTACCGCTAGAGGTCGTTTTGGCCTCAAGTCTGGCTTTTGTGGTGTTTATTTGGCTAATTTAGTGGAAATAAATTGTTCCCCTCTCTGGCCCTTTTTCAAACTCGGTTTGACCTTTTCCGCTGAAAAAACCTGGCAGCCCTGGGCAGCATCTATAATCTCTAGACTTGGAATAAATAAGAAATTGAGTAACATTTTTTAGCACTAACACGTCTAAGTTTTATTAAACCCCCTCAAAATGGGGTCTTGACCCCTTGAAGACACTATAATGGCCAGCACAAGAAATGCCCCCCACTGATTTTTCCTTAAAAAATGCCCTGCCTCAGATGACCTATAGGTTAGAGCTGACAGCCCATTTTTCTTAAACATGAATAATTAGTTATGAACTCATCAGGCTGAGTTCAAGTTAATCAGAGGCATGCAGGGGCGTAGGAACGGTTTGAAAAGTGGGGGGCCAACCTTAGAGGGGGCCCACCTCAAGGGGGCCCCAGTCCATGGGGGCCTATAATTTTAAAAAAATTTATATAGCTCGTTTAGTGTAATAAGGCATGCATGCACACAAGGACGACAATGTATGGAAAATTGAGAACTTAAATTTTTTCCCTATGATTTCGAGTTTTACCTATTATGATGTAATAAATAATAGTAAAACGCCAAAAAAAACAATTTTTGTTTTTTACCTAGACCCTTTTAAATACGAAATACATTTTTAAGCTTTTTGTGAGGATTTCAATCAATTTTTACCACGAGCGCGTTTTTTTATATTTACAGATATTTAGGCCCTTTTCATTACATTTACAAAATTAAGAACTGCTTAGAAAATACAGACAATGCTTTGATACCAAATAACCTCACTTCGCTATGCCTAATCAACTTGTATTTGCTTATTTAATGACGAAAATGGGAACATTTATTTAGGTTATTACTGATCTATTCTTTCCATCATTAGAGATTGATTTAGGTAAAGGCTGATCACAATAAATACGCCTAGCTATATTTCGATGGCTAAAATGCAGAGTTCCAGCATGACTGCAAGTGCAATGTTGGTACTTGATGGCCAGCTTTGTAATGCCGAGGGGGTGTGGGCATGGTGTTATAGTGGTTCGCAACCCTGCTTTCCACGCGACCAACTCGGGTTTAAGGCACGGCAAATTCCTTGTGCAAGGAGCAATTTGACTCCAAAGAAACCCCTCCAACAGGGAAAGAGTTGGCGACGCCATATAACCCTGGCATCGAAAGACGTCGCGCCTTTCGATGGCTCAGGGACGACTGTTGCTCGGCATTTAGTGCAGGGTCCGTGTCCGATTCATATTTTGTGTTGGGATTGATATGGAATGGAGTTTGATTGGGCCCAGTTCTCGGGACTCATTTGGAAACACTCGGGTAGTAGGTTGCTTGGCTTTGTTACGAAGCGCTCCTCCTCCAGGGGCTTGCAGGCAGCGTACTACCGAACTTGAACGTTCCCAGACAAGCTATCGGGGCCGTTTGGGTTTCTTGTTCTATATTAGAGTTGCTGATTTTTGTATATTCGTTGCGGGGGCCACCTCAAAAGGGGGGGGCAGTATCCCCCTCACCCCGGTTCCTATGCCTATGCCGCCCAGGGGCCGCCAAATTATCTCGGAGGGCCCCAAAGTCCAGACCATGGTTTAGGAAACCAGATCAGTCAGCTCAAGGGCCCAGACCAGTGCATTAGCTTTGGGACCAGCTTATCAAGGGACCCTACATAAGCACAGCACCGATAGAAGCTCATCACAGGGGAGCTCCAGATTCGCACAGGGTGCCAGATTAGCTTAGGGGCCCGGTTCAGCTCGGAGGTCCCCAGGTCGACTTATGTAGGGTCTCAAAACAGCTCAAGGGACTTCAAGCTCACGGATCCCAGCTTAGCTCAATGATGCTAGAACAGTTCAGAGGCCCCAGACCAGCTCAGGGCTCTTGTTCAGTACAGGCCAGCTCAGCTCAGGGGCCCAGATCGGCTGATATAGCGTCTCCTCTCACACCAGCTCAGGGGCTCCATTCAAGCTCACGGCCCCAACTTAGCCCAGGGACCCTAGAAGTGTTCAGGGTCCCCATACCAGATCAAAGGCCCCAGTTAAGCACAGCTGTACCCAGATTAGCTCAGGGCCCCAGCTAGGCTTAGGGGGTCCCAGGGTGGCTGATGTAGAGTCACAGAACACAGTGGCGTAGCCAGGATTCGGCGAAGGAGGGGTCCGACTACCGTCGGGGGGCCCCAGGCCGGGGTTCCCTTAGCAACCGGGCCCATCTCCTATATCTTTTGTATAGTATTTTAACATTATAACATTCACACGAAGGAAATTTTGTTATGGCTTTTTAAGCATTCATTCTTATTTTGTTTATAGCTTGGTTTTTCAATCCGACCAAGTGTTGGTAAACTAAGGTCACCAAATATTAAGGATGGCCCATAACTTATATGGTAGCGTGGCTATAATAACAGCTTTGAGCCATATTTCGGGAAGTTCAATGTTGATGCACGCATGATGTTAAACCTGAGTCTACCTCAATTCACTCGGGTAATCAGACATGAAGTTATTGGAGGTCAGTCGTTTTGAGTACGAAGAAATGATCTACGGGAAATGATTAGCAATTATTTCCCGGTGTCGAATCCATGAACTCTTTAATGAGGAAATTTCCAAAGAAACGAAAAAAACGAATAAAGATACAAGGGATGTAGGAGTGTGTACTGAACGTTACATAACCTCTATTCCGTCGACAGATCCTGTTGAGATCCATTTACTTTCTTACCCTTGCTATCTTGTAAACGAGCAAATTACCAAGACAAAAGGCGCCCAAGATATCTATCGCTTTGGCTCACTCTGTTATTGTTATTTTCAACCTTGCATACCTATTTTTCTTTTTGGGATTATGCTCATTAATTTCTGTCATTACCCTAGTTTGTCTGGTTTCCTACGAAATATTGGGAAGTTGTTTATTTCAGAATATTTAGGAATGTATTTATTGGTGTTAAGCTACTCGATTAAAAATTGACTAGCCCTGTTTGATTTGCTCTTATGATAAAATTATATTAATTTTTGCCTTTCCTTCGATAATGGTGCCTGATCGACATGTTTCAATTTGTCCTTTTTTAGTACGCAATAAGGGTAGGTACATTTTTTTCCGAGGCATATGATTTTGAAAATTTTTATTTGAGCTCTGGAGCCACCTAACACCAACACTTGGCGGCACTCACAAAGATAATTTTCGGCCGCCCTCCCGATTATATCTCAAGGGGTCTCTGAGAGTGATTCATGGCGCCTGTTGATCAAAACTGCGGGCCCCTGAGAATCTCTCGGGGCTCCTGAGATTATTTATCGGCAGCACCTCTGAGACTAATTATTGGGCCCCCCAGATTTGCTCTGGAGGGGGAGGGGCTGAGACTGACTATCGTGACCATCCAGATTAGCTATTGGGGTCCCCTGAGGCTGTCTTTGGGGTGGGGGGAGAGGGGCTGGGAATGACATCCGACTGCCCGCTGAGACTTACTCTAGGGCACCCCTGAGACAAACACCCGGGGGGGGGTGGAATCACCTCTGAGACTGTGTCTTTGGCGTTCCTGAGACTGACTCTCGGAGGCTCCAGATTAGCTCTCGCGGGCCTAAGGCTAACTCCGGGCCCATGAAACCAAAAATCGGGAGCACCTCTGGAAATTACTCTCAGAACCCTGAGATTAACTCTCGGATGTCTCTGAGACTGACAACCGGGAGCCCTCTGAGACTAACTTTTGGGTGCTCCCTGAGATTGACTCTTGGGGCCGCCTATACCAAAACTCGGGGGGGGGCACAGCCTGAGGCTAAATATCGAGGGCTCCCAAAATTAATCCTCTGGGGCCCCCTGAAACCAGCACTCTGCAGATCAAATTGGACTAGCTCTCGGACCCCCGGATTAACTCTCGGAGCCACCTGAAACTAAATATTGACTCCTGAGAGAGAAACCCGTGAGACTATGAGGGCCCCCTGAGACCGACTCTTGGGGTGCTCTGAGACTCACTCTTGTGGTTCTTTGAGACAGACTCTCAGGGGGACCCCGAGACCGAATCTCGGGATCCCCTAAGACAGACTCTTGGGGTCCCCTTGACCGACTCTTGGGGTTCTCTGAGACTGACTCTCAGGGGCCCCCTGAAATAGACTGTTGCAGGGCCCTGAGAACCACTCTCTGGGGGGCCCTGAGACTAGCCCGGCCCCCCTCCTCTGAGACAGACTCCCGGGGCCCCTGATACCGACTTTTGGGGCCCCTGATACCAACCCTCAGGGCCCCCGAAATCTACTTTCGGGGGGCCTTGAGACCGACTCTCAGGGCGGGGGCCGTGAGGCCGACCCGGGACGCCCTGAGAACGAATCTTCTTCAGGGGCCCCTGAGACTAACTCTGGGGGCCACGTGATCAGAGAATCCTTTGCAGTTGTTCAGATTGGCCCAAGGGGTGGGGGTCTGCGGACGCCTAGGGCCCCCTTGGCTACACCACTGCATACACACTTTCGGGGGGCCCTCCGAAATCACCATTTGGAGGCCCCTAAAATAATTGCTCCCCTAAACCAATGCTCCGGAGCCCCTTGATACTGATGCCCGGGGGTCCTAAGACCAAGCTCGGGGTCCCACTTAGATCAGGCTCAGGGGCACCCTTAGACCCATGCTCGCGCTTTTCTCAAGAGTAACTCGACACCGATGTTCCGGGGCCCTCAAGATCAATATTTCGAGCCCCCCCCGAGACTAATGCTTGGTACTCTGGAGCCCCTCGATGCCGATGCTCAGGGGTCCTGAACCCAGGTCTGGGGGCCCCTGGGACCAAACTCTGGGTCTCATGAGGCCAATGCTCGTGCTTCACTCATGAGTCCCTCGATATCAATGGTCGGGGGCACCCCGAGGGGATCCTGAACCCCTGAGACCACGCTCGGGGGCCCCTGAGACCAAGCTCGAGGGGAACCTGAGACCAAGCTCGGATGCTCCCTGAGACCAAGCTCGAGGGCCCCCTGACACCAAGCTCGGGGGTTCCTTGAGACCAAGCTCGAGACCCCGTGAGACCAAGATCGAAAGGCCCGTGAGACCAAACATCGAAAGGCCCATAAGACCAAGCTTGCCCCCCTGAGACCAAGCTCGGTTGTCCCCTGAGACCAAGCTCGGGGCCCCTGAGACCAAGCTCACGGGCCCCCGAGATCAATATTCGGTATTCCAGAGCCCTCGATACCGATGATCGGGGGCCCCCTGAGACGAAGCTCGTAAGACCCGTGAGACCAAGCTCGGGGCCCCTGAGTCCATGTTCAGGGGTCCCCTGAGACCACGCTCGGGGGGCCCTGAGACCAAGCTCTGGGGCACCCTGTTCGTGAGTCCGAGCTCAGGGGCCCCTGAGACCAAGCTCAGGCGTTCCCTGAGACCAAGCTCGGAGGGCCCCTGACACCGAGCTCGGGGCCCCTGAGACAAAGCTCGGGGGCGCTGAGACCAAGCTCGGTGGCCCTCTGAGACCAAGATCAGGGCCCCCGAGACCAATGCTCATGTTTTCCAGTGCATACGGTCAACCTTATGCATCAGATGCCCTCGGATGCCCCCTGAAACCAAGCTTGAGGGCCCCCTGACACTAAGCTCGGGGAGAGGGGGGCCTGAGACCAGTCTTGGGGACATCCCTGAGACCAAGCTCGGGGGTCCCCTGAGACCAAGCTCGGGGGGCCTGAGACCAAGCTCGGGGGGTTATCTGAGACCAAGCTCGGAGGGCTCCCTGACACCAAGCTCGGGGGGCCCCTGAGACCAAGCTCGGGAGACCCCCCCCACCGAGACCAAGCTCAGGGGCCCCCGAGATCAATTTTTGTGTTTTTAGTGCATAAGGTCGGCCCAAGGGGGTCCGCGGACCCCAGGGACCCCCCTCCCCTGGCTACACCACTGTCAGAACATCTCAAGGGACCCATTCAAGCTCACGGCCGCCAGGCCAGTGGCTGTAAAGCCTTATAGGGGTCCCAGACCATCTCAGGGGCCCTCAGTTCAACACAGAGGCCCATATTAGCTCTGATGACCAGATAAGCTTAAGGGCCTGGATCATCCAGGGGCCCCTTGCCGGCATATTTGGGGTTTCAGAACAGTCCAGGGTTTCAATTAAAGCTTATAACCCAATTTCAAAGCAGGGGCCCTATTCCTGTGCAGGGGCCTCAGATAAGTTTAGGGTCTTCTGTGCATCACAGGGGATCCAGATTAGCTCAAAGGACAATATTAACTTTACGGTCCCAGCTCAGCTCAGGGGCCCCCCAGGTCGGTGGATATAGGTTTTGGCCAACTCACGGGGCCCTGTTCAAGGTTACGGCTCCTAGCTCAGTTTAGGCATCCTAGAGCAGTTCATGCTGCCCAAACCATCTCCGGGGCGCTCAGTTCAGCTCAAAGAGCCCAAATTAGCTCGTATGGTATCAGAGGCCAGTTCAGGGGCCCCGAGAAGCTCAGGGGGCCTTAAAATCAACTCATATGACCTCAACTTAGTTTAGGGGCACAGGTAAGTTTAACGGGGTTCCGGGGCAAGCTATCGGGCCAGTTTGAGTTTCTCACTTGATATTACAGTTGTTAATATTCTTACCTCCGTTGCGGGGGCCCATCACAGAAAAGTGGGGGGGCCAGTGGCCCCCCTGGCCCCCCCGGTTCCTACGCCTATGGAGGCATGTACATACAGCAAATTACAATGTTTCAGAATTTTCCCATACAACTTACGATGGGGAGGTCAGGGATCTGACCTGACCTTAGATCAAAGGTATGGAAAATACTGAACAGTAGAATTGTACTCTAAGCGTCCTGTATGACCTGTAAGGAAGAAACACAGGTCTGAATTCAAGTATTATCAATTTAATTCAACTTCAGCTCTTCACATAGCCTTTGCAGGCAGTCACGATCTCTCTTTCCTCCCTACGCACAATACTATCGTGGATTTTTTTCTAACACACACGAACATACATTATAGAAAACTACAGCATACAAGCGTGGAACGAGCTGGAAGATAGAAACTAATAAACAGTAAATGAATTAGCCATACTTGTTATCATATTCCGCCCGATACTGTTGGTCCTATTCACCAACGATATGCACTGTCACATCTCCGAGCAATACCGAATCATCTCATACGCGGATGACACTCAACTGGTCCTTTCGGAGATACCAAGCGAGCGGGGCCTGGATAACCTCGAAATGGAACTAGAAGCTGACATTCTCACTCCATCCAGATGGTTTTAGCGTAATAGTCTGAAGCTCAACCCGACGAAGACAGAACTCGTTACAATTGGCACACCGGCACAGACCAAGAAAAGTCAACAGTTCAAAACCAACATGTCTGGCTTCATTCTAAAGCCATCAAGGACTTCGAAAATCCTACGAGTAACTATTGACAAGAACTTAAACTGGAACTTCAAACAGCGAAGACTATTGGACACTCCTATTGCAGTCTAATCGCCATAAACAAACTGCGTTACATTTTTCCACAGAAAAGTTACATGTCTGAACGAAAGGCTGGTGCTGTCCCGCATATGATAATGCTCGCCAGCATAAGCATCCCACACCACACAGCAGAGACAGCAAATCGGCAAACCCATAAACGTTGCAGTCCGTATTGTCACTGGCAGAAGACGACACCAGCACATCTCCGAGCATCGAAAAGAACTAGAGTGGCTGAAGATCGACCAGCGTATCCAGCTTCACGACTCTGTAACGATCCATCGAATTCTCAAAGAAGCTGACGGAACCACAACTATGAAACGATTCATCAAAGAAAGGAAAAGTCTTTTCTACTCTCACCCAGCGCCTAATCTAAAATTTTAAAACAACAGAAAACTGTGAATATCGTATATGAGCATGTTATCCAAGAAGGAATATTTTTGCCAAGCACCTTCGTTGAGAGTGTCACATGCTGTTATTTTGTAAGTTCTGACTGAAAAGCCACGGCTTTCAGTGGATGTCATCACAATGTTGCTATAAATAAGCAAAAATAAATAAACAAATATACCTGACATAGATGTCTGAAGTGAAATACAGTCAGCCCGAACTCCAGAGTACAGTGCTGGCTGGCGTTGTCGCCCAGCTTCCTCCACGGCCCAGCCACCACCACCGACGCCGTCCACGCAACCCGCACCGTATTGATCAGCCCTTATTGAGAAAGTTGGACAAAGTTCGAGCCATTCGAGAATCAATCTAGGGAGCCGGCGTGCACCGCCGTCGCTGCCAGGTAATTTACATGGGAACGGATTTACCTTCGGAGCCAGCCGTGCGCACTGAGTGCTCCGTGGACTAAGTGGATTTTCAATTTCACTTCAACAAAAGGCGCGGATACGCAGCTCAGTATTCATTTACTCCTCTCTCTCTCTCTCCCTCTCTTGCTTCTTATTTGCGGGCTCGTTTGATGGCACCACCGAGGGGAGAAACCGGAGGGACAGGAGTGGGAGGAAGGCACGGCTACAAGCCCAGCCCCCAGAACCACCCGGCCCGTCCGCCATCACAGGCGCCCCGCAAGCGCTGGATGGGGCGCCTGTGATGGCGGACGGGCCGGGTGGTTCTGGGGGGCTGGGCTTGCAGCCGTGCCTTCCTCCTACTCCTGTCCCTCCGGTTTCTCCCCCTCGGTGGTGCCTGGTGGGGGATCTGCTGTGGGGGCTGCCCCCTGGTTGGGGGTGGCAAACCGCCCCCTGAGCCGGTTGGGGGTCTCCCGTTGTGGGGGTCTCCCCTCGACAGATCAATGCCCCTGCACCTGGTTTGGGGATCCTGGTTGGGCCCCCTGCGCTGAATCGCCGTTCTGGGGGCTCCCCAGGGCCAGCGGCTGGCGGTGGGCGTCCCTCTGACACTGCGGGTCCTGATGGTGCGTGTGGGGGAGGGGATGGTGCCCCCGGAGCTGTGGGAGATATGCCTTTCATGATCCCTACATCCGCTCAGCCAGTGGGTGATGTGTCGGGGGCTGCTTGTGCTGCTCGGGGGGTTCAGCCGCCCCTCCGTGTGCCCGCGCTCCATGCGCGTCCCGCTTCATCCATGTCGCTGACTGGGACATCTCATGATGTCTAGGACTGGACCTCTGTCTCACTGGAATCACCATACACTTAGGTAGTTGGCCCACCTGCAGTCAAAACATAGTAGTTTTTACTCTTATTCTTTCGTTATTGTTGACACATATTTTCTCTTGCTAACCCATTCACATTTTGTTTCTAAATCTGTAATTGTCAGAAATCCAATATACAGCCTACAGTGAACAATCATGTAACTCATAGATTTACCACCAAATTCTCAAACCTTGATAATGATGGCCATAACACACTATCAACTAATTTAGATAAAGTCCTCAAACCAAAGAACTTTGAATCCCTGCAAGCATTTATTTCACAATTTAAGCGCATACCTTATGTTATGCTCGTCACTGAACTTTGGCTGGATCCTGATCTCTATGACAACTATCAAATCCCTGGGTTCAACTTGGAAATATCCACACCCCAAAAATTTTAAGGGGAAGGGGCAGGCATTTATATTAACAAAGAAATTACTTACAGTAGGAGAGGTGACCTGGAATCCAAATCACTGCAGCACCAGTCTGTTTTCCTGGAAATTCAAAATTTATTTTCTTCTCACCTAGTTATTGGCTCAATCTATAGATCCCCGTCTTTTCCTTCTGGGATTTTCTTTGATTACCTTGAATCATCTATAGACAGGCTCTCTCATGAGAAAAAAGTGTGTGTTCTTGGGGGAGACTTCAACTTTGATATTATGAAAAGTGAGCTCTCTGAACAAAATTTTTACTTTTTGCACTTAATGGCTTCCCTAGGCTTCTACCCTTGCATCTCACTACCAACTAGAATTACTTCCGAATCTCAAACTCTTATCGACAACCTATTTTGCAATGATATTTCAGTAGTCAAATCTTCCTCAGTGCTGCTTTCAGATATTAGTGACGATCTCCCTGTCACTGTCGAGCTACACACATCATTTAAGATAAACACTTAAATATCCAAAACTAGTACCTCTTTTGATTTTAGACAAGTTGAGACCCTAAAAGATAACCTTGGAATAAAATTGCAAGACTTTGAAAGAATTACTGATCCAGTGAATGCTGCAACCTTCATGCAGTCAACTCTCACTGAAGAAATATCCAAACTATCAATCAAAAAGGTATCTCGAAGATATGTTCCAATCCGCCCCTGCATCTCCTTTGGTTTCCTTAAATGTAAAAATAAAAAATCTGATCTTTATAAAAAAATTTATCAACTCAAGATCAAAATATGATCAAACAGTCTACAAAAGATATAACAATGTATTAACTAAAGTTATTCGTAATGCCAGAAAGCTCTATTACCAGAAAAAATAGAGGAAGACAAGACTGACCCTAGGAAGCTTTGGAATACCCTATTAACCCTGACACACAAAATCAAAACTAAAAAAGATCTCCCAGAATCTTTTGAGGTGAATAAAATAACAGAAACCAACCCGCACAAACTAGCAAATATATTCAATAAGTTTTTCTCCACTATAGGGTCTTCCCTAGATGCTTCTCTTCCACCGTCCACCTTAGATCCACTCAGATACATGGGGGACCCAGCCCCCTTGCATTTGATTTTCATCCAGTTGATGCTAGTAGCATTCAACAAACATCATCTCTTAGCAACAAAGGAGCAGGATATGATGGTGTTAGCGCTAAAATCCTGAAACTAATATCTCAAACAATAATTTATCAATTAACTCACCTTTTCAACCTGTGTCTCTCCCATGGTGTCTTCCCAGACCAACTAAAAATTGCTGTAGTAGTTCCCATATTTAAATGTGGGGACCGATCATCATTCACAAATTACCGCCCAATATCACTTCTTCCAATTCTAGCAAAGGTCTTTGAAAAGCTTGTCTATATTCAAATCTCAGAGTATCTAACTGAAACCAACTCAATTTACAAAAATCAACTCGGATTTCGAAAAAAAACATAGCACCTTTATGACAATTGCTCTCCTGTATGATGATATAACTTCTGCCATGATCGACAAAAAATTATCAGTAGCTATTTACCCAGATCTTAGCAAGGCATTTGACACTGTAAGTCACCAAATTCTTCTTTCTAAATTAAGATACTATGGTTTCCGTGGCACGTCTCATAAATTTATTTGCTCTTATTTAGAAAATCGCTCCCAGTTTGTTAAATTTAACGGAAACCTGTCAACTACTCCGTGCAAACTCACCATGGGCGTGTCACAGGGCAGTGTTCTGGGTCCACTTCTATTTCTCTTATACATAAATGACTTACATAAATCCACAAATATTCCAAAATTTTACTTATTCGCGGATGACACCGCCCTGCTCCTGACTGCAGAAAGTAGAATAGACCTAGATACAAAAATTCGTGATAGCCTCGTCCAAATTACGTCTTGGCTCCAATGTAACCGCCTCTCTCTAAATGTTAAAAAATCAAATTATCAGTTTTTCTCCACATCTCCCAATGACGACCTAACTATTGTAATGAATCAAACAATACTTAACTGAAAATTATCCACTAAATATCTAGGGGTTATCATTAGCGAGGATCTGAGGTGGACGGATCACATCAGAAGTGTAGAAAACACCATTTCAAGGAATATAGGCCTAATTCGACGATCACAGCACACCTTCAACTCAGATCACACTCTCCTGCTGTACAAGTCACTGGTACTGCCTTACCGGAATTACTGCCTGCTTGTCTGGGGGAGTACATTTGAATATAAATTAAATAAGTTAAGCCTGCTTCAGAAAAGATTTGTCCGAATAATTGGAAAAGCTGACCGTCTAGCACACACAGATCAGTTATTTAAAAGATACAAAATCATAAAATTAACTGACCAAATTGAATTAACCCAGCTCAAAGTCTTGAACAGTTATCTGACCAATTCTCTTCCAGACCCCACGAAAGAAAGGCTCCATCGGATTGATCAAACCCAAATCGCTTATAACATAAGAAACCAGAGTCACTTTCATGTTCCTTTTGCCCTAACTAGATACAAAAAATCCCCTCTTTGTATCTGCCCCCAGATCATGGAACAGGACTATAGCCCGTAAAATACCAAATCTTGGCGATGTCCCATTGAGTAAATATTTCTTCGAAACAGTGACCGAGAAAATATACCTAGACACTAATATCATTATCGTTTACAATTCTATTTTTGCTTAGTTTTTTTCACACAATGCATACTTTTTCACTTTTTTCTTGAATACTTTCTTGATGCTTTCTTTACGATATATCCTACCTCGATAGTGGGCCCATCAGCACACACTAATTTCCCTGTCCTTGCGTAGTCCCTAGAATGTGGCGTGCTTGGGGTGTCGTATAGGCTAGCCTCCGACTCTCTCCTACCAAAGTCGAAATCACCATACTTTTCTCCTCGCCTGACAGTCCACTCACCTTGACCCTGTTAAAAGTTAAAAGCTGTGAGATAAATGTGTAAAATAAAACAAAAACTGTTCTTGGTTAATAATATACTAGGAGGTTGGTCGGCACATCCAAGCTAAAACCTTCTTATATGCCTAATCAGTTTTACATAGATAACAAGACAAGAAAAACACTCTTAACCAATGGTGTTGGTTCTAAATGAAGCACTTTGAAAGCAAACGCGCAGAATTGTGTTTGATTGTGAAGTTTCAAGGGATCCTAATTCTTTAAAAGTTTATGATTTCACGGGATTTTGAGGCAACTTGTTGCTAAAGGCTGATCACGACACGATTTAAAGACTCTTCGTATGAGTTTACATGAGACACTGGCTAACAAACATTCGGGTTTGTTCTCCCGTTTGTTTGTTTGTTCCTTCGTGTTTGCGCTGGCGACTGTAAACGAATGGTTTGTATGTCTAGTGGTCTCTTTGCTGGTCCGAAAAATATCGGCAATTTGGCTCATAGTTTGGTAGTCCGAAATTTTCCAGGTAGGGTTACTGCACCATCGAGGTGACTCTGTTTCTCTTGATGTATGTAACTAATACGTTTTCAGTCCTCCGGTGGCCAGAAGCACCAACTAGCTTTTGTGGAGCTCCTTCAAAACAAGCATGCTTATGAAATTCCAAAAACTAAGCGTTATTTACAAACAGTGATAATAAAACCTCAAAATGTTCGAGTGGTAAGCTAAGAAAGAAACAAATGGTACAGAGGGACATATCAATAATCGGATGGCCCCGCAGATAGGTAAAACAATTTATTACGATATCATATAATATATGAAAACTGTTTTTGGGGGTTTAACGACGCACCAACTGCTAAGGTCATATGGCGTTGGAGGGGGAACGGGAATGAACTAGGTTTGAGCTAGGGCAGGGCGCCAAATTCTGCCTATGGGTGGGCTGAAACCTACTACACCCTGCACATACAGAATATCATAACCGAGCCAAAATGTGAAAACTTCAGATGGCTTCTCTTCCCAATATGATATTTTTACTTCTATTTGCAAAGCAGTCACAAAACATAGGCATGGGGGGCAAGACGAGGACAGGCTAGATGCTTAAGATAAGTGAGTATGATAAGGGCTGACACGCCGGCACACATTTTGTGTGATGTCGCCAATGCTTATCATATCTCATATTTAACATTTTTCCTCAGATTCAGCAAAAAGATCAGGATTGAGAAGCGATTACCTATCTTAGTTTCTCCGTCTTTGAATCAGTCAAAATTCAGACAAAGTTGTGATCAATCTATTTAAGAAAGATAAATAATTATGTTATTAGCCTGATTGGCACAATACATATAAACAATAATCCCTTTACATGACTCGCCAAGGTCCAGCTCGAAACAAGGGCTTCAGATTTGTTTGTGTTTCAGATGGCAGTAAGTGTCCCACTCCTGGATGTGACGGCACGGGCCATATCACCGGACTCTACTCCCACCACAGAAGGTAAGCGCTTCGTGAGGCTGCTTATCAAAACGAAACGCCACGTCACGACTGTGTCACTATGAGAAGTGACTATTTTTGGGTGTAAAAAAACTTCTCGCATAACATATAGAACCCACCACTAGAGACCGATACCATTTCTTAGGTTTAACGAAGCACCAACTGCAGAGGTCATATGGCGTCAGAGGGGAGGAAAGAAAGCTAAGCTTGAGCTAGAGTAGGGCCCCAAGTCCTGCCTCTGGGTGGGCTCGAACCCAGGAGACCCCACACATATGGAATGCCAGAGGCCGAGCCGAGTGCACGCGCTAACCGCCCGCGCCACCCAAACCCTAACTGGTGACTGATCTTATTTGCATCGTCCAAATGAAGGTGAAGAACTTGAGGTGCGTCTGTATATTATTTATGAACCATTTTATCAAATCTCCAAAATAAACTACATTTTTGTAAGTGAGTTATGATTTAAAGTTTGTATTTGAGGGTTTTACCGTTGTTTAAATATAAAAAGGAGTCGCCTTTCTCTCCTTTTTTAAAAGTAAGGCAATCGTAAATTGTAAATGTCTGATTTTGCGCCCGTGAGGCTTCGTCAGCAGTGGCGGATCCAGGGGGGGCAAAAAGGCATTTGCCTCCCCCACCCAAACGGAAAAGCTCGGGGCAAAACTATGTTTCCCCAAAAGCGATCAACCTGCTTTTTTCCCCGACTCCTTTTAAGTTTATAAGCAAGATTTTGGTGCTTCAAGTCTCAACTTGAAACAGAACCAGTTAAGTTCAGTGGAAATATGGGGCCTTGGATAGGAAAAAACGTATCTTTGACGTTTTTTTTGCTTTTCGCGTCAAATACTCGTACCGGAAAGTCATATTTTAGCGAAATTTTGCGCTGCGTGACGTTTTTTTTTTTGCTTTTCGACTTTGGTTTGCCCCTCCCAAACCGACCGGCTGGATCCGCCACTGTTCGTCAGTCACCAATACACAATTCCAATGCGGTTAATATTCAATCGATAAACATTCAAACACTCAGTCACTCGAAACTGAAGGATAATATATTAGTCATTTACAATGTAAACTTCATTCCATGTTTTTGAAACATTAAGGGAAGGTTACCAATTCCTAAATTGATGGAGCTAAGTTTTGTAATACTCCTCCTCGACACGATACAGCCATTGCAAACGCGTGTGTAATATTCTTGCCAATAAATAATGATACATTTGTCGTCACCTAAGCGATTTGGTCCTCTAAAACACTTTCGCCCTTTTAAGCAGCCTTTCGGGATGTCCCAGGAGGGACAAGGTCACGCCAGAAAGTAAGTGCTTGAGCTGTTTTCCTTGTGCTTCCTTTCCTTATCCTTGAGCTTTCCTTCCTTATCCTTGAGCTTCCTTTCCTTGCCCTTGAGCTTCCCTTTCTTACCCTTGAGCTCCCTTTCCTTGAGCTACTTTAGCTGAGCACGGGTGTCCTATTTTTCCCGCAATTGTGCAAAGGTGCATCCGGCCGATGGCTTAGTTTCAGTTTTAATGACAGATGCTCCTGCAAATAATTATTATGCAGCTGCATTATTAGCGTTGACTAAGAAACTGAATATAAATAAAAATTCATTGGCCTGGTACATAGACGGCTTATTTTTCTGTATATGGGGAGTTGTTGCATTGTTCAAATACCAAAATATACAGCTTAGAAACAATGATAGTCATTTTTAGATCCCATCATATACTGGGGAAAGGATTCGAAGCCTTGCAGGCAATGCTAGATATCTCTTATCGATTCTACGGGGGGGGGGAGTGTCCTGGGTGGGTTAATGCTGGCACGGCAAACAAACCCTATACAAAGCATATGGGAAACCCAAAATCCAGGCGAATCCTGATTCCCCCAACCTCCCAGGATCTCCACCCATACTTACTAGGCTTCGGATCCTTGAAATGATATATATATATATATATATATATATATATATATATATATATATATATATATATATATTGCATGATAATGACAGACTTTTCCCAGTATACCTAGCATAATTTTTCGCCTAGCGAGTCTCATTTGGCCACATTTGGCCTTCCTAAGTCATCTCACACCGACTCTGGACTATAGGGGAGGGGATGGGGTGGGGTGCTTAACAACGCAATTTTGACTCTAACGTGTGGGCACTTCAGGTGATACGCCTGTCACATATCTAAGCATATCCGTACCACTCGTTCCTTACATGATTGCAAACTGCCCCCTCCATCGGCACAATTTCGAAAGCCTCCCAAAATCCACCTCTGGTCGCCTTCCGAAGGCGGTCTGTAGTGCTGAGGGGATAGTTAAGACTGCCATCTCTTCGCTTTCTGCCCTTGCTGTACGAGGCTCAGGCAGAGCGCTGCACGTGCCGAAGCACATTAATTAAATCGCGCATGCGTAGACGTGGTGTTGTCTCAGTTGCAGACGAAACCCATTAATACAGATATGCTGGAGATTCGAGGCGAACCGGTTTTAAGATACGCAGTTTTGGCCGGGTCGGTCAAAGGTGAGCTTTCAATATGTGTGGCATATTACGCTGAAAGTACAGGCAGCCATAATTTCGATCCTCTGAATTTTTCTGTTTCTCTGATCCTCTTCCGACACTGAACGAGGAGCGAGAGCTCCATTGCGGATCTAGACTGATATTTTAGTGGAGCCAAATTGCAGTTCCTTGGAAAGGCGTGCCGACTGCAGAAACTTCCAGTTTGATTTCCTGGTGATCTGAGGGCTCTCATTGTAATAATCGGAGCATGTGATAGAAGTGATGAAAGACATTCAGATGCTTGACTAAGTGGCAATAGACAAGCAGGCCCTTCGCACATGCTGAACAATCACCAGGCCTCTATTTCCCACCTGAAGCCCGACGGAACTACTTTGCTGTAGTCGATATCATCATATCCCCAGTAGCCAGCGTTCCAACAAGCAGTCACTGAACCCACCTATAGCCCAGCCTCCACTACTCTCAGCCTCCTGGACTGGACTGATCCCTAGCCCTCCAGTCCTCTCATCCATCCGCTGTTTTCGTAGAGTTTACACTGCTACTCAGTTTGAAGTTAAGACACTGGTAAAGTGGAAAAAATGAATATACTAGGTCAAATCCCAAAATTTTGGGGCACTTCCCCTGACCCACGAGCTGGGAGACTTCCCCCGCTTTTGACGTCTTTGGGTGCGAGCGGTGCGAGTTTGTATGTCTCAGGTATACCCCCTGAAGTGCCACCTCGCTAAAAGCAAAATGATGTTCAGCACCACCCTTACTATTGACTAAATATTTGTGTAAGTATCTATATTGTTCCTGTGTTGTTCGGCACCTTTAATTTTGCAATAAATGGCATCAAATAATAAACGCTGATGCGTTGACGCTAAGAAAGAACACCATTCGTTCTAGGGCAGTGTACCATCTTCGGATTTGTACAAAAGTGCATTTGAGATGAAAATGGGATGCAAACAGTGCTAATCTGCCCATATACTACCATAAAATTTAGCAACATAAATACATGACACACGCAGCCCAGGCCCTGGACTACTGCTGACATGATGCTGGTCATGTCCTGCAGTCCTGGCGCAGTATGAGACGATTCTGAAGTGTCCGACGCCTGGGTGCAACGGCCGGGGTCACGTCAGCAGCAGCAGAACCACGCACAGGTCAGATGTGTACCCGCGGGCAAACGATATGTCGCTCTCGAGTCAGGTCAGCTGTAGGGGCTCTCAAATCTTAAGCCAACTTTCTGAGCTCGAACAATATCTATATATATATATATATATTGCTCGAGCTCAGAAAGTTTATTTATATATATATATATATATATATATATATATATATATATATATATATATATATATATATATATATATATATGTGTGTGTGTGTGTGTGTGTGTGTGTGTGTGTGTGTGTGTGTGTGTGTGTGTGTGTGTGTGTGTGTGTGTGTGTGTGTGTGTGTGTGTGTGTGTGTGTGTGTGTTTGTGTGTGTGTGTGTATGTGTGTGTTTGTGTGTATGTGTGTGTGCGTGTGCGTGTGCGTGTGTGTGTGTATCAACTAAGCTTATATAAATTTAATCAATCTCTAATTTTCAATCAAAATGAACATTATTATTCTTATCAAACCAAATACAAGGTGTTCTTCGGGCTAAAACTTCCACCCTCTCGAGCCATGTTTAGCAAACGCACAATGGGAATTAGTACAATCTCAACCAGATAGCTATTCTCTGCATCACTTCATTTACTTGGAATCCATGCTCGTGATTTTTAAAACTAGAAGAGTATTCCACCCGAAGAGGACCAGCACTCTCATCAAAGGCACCGTTTCGCTGACAGGTCTTTGTCGGGATGCCCCCTGGCGGCAGTCAGCAAGCAAGCATCAAGGGATCAGAAGCACCGCATCAACCTAGTCGCACAAACTGCATTAGGTATAGCTGCTGTGATCAAGGATGAAATTGACCATAAGAATCACAGGAGGAATATTGCATACCCATGTTCATTTTACGCACGCTATGGTGATAAAATGTCCCTGATAGAAAAATAGATAATAGATAGATCGAACTATGCGTTTTTACGGACCATTGGTTAGAAATATGACGCAGATGAAAACAACATATCCAACTATATTGCTACAGTATTTAAGTAAAATTTTGAGATGGAAGGACAAAGTCACATCATCATTTCTTGTTCTTGTGTTGCTGCGGTGTAGCCTTTTTACCAAGCCAAGCAATTCGATTATCGTTTCTAGTTGTAGCTTTTAAACAGGGTGTACCCATTTTGTGAAAACTTCCGACACGTAAATCCTCAGCACACACTGTAACTAAATCAAGTCGCACTTCCAGCAGGAGGTGGCTTCAAGTCTGGCCTGGTGCGGTCGGAGCACGCTTCCAGCGCCTTCACCGCCCTGGATGGCGAGTCTCGCGCACGTCTCTCCTCGGACGCCGTGCCCCTGTTCGCCGGACTCAGCAACGACTTCGGAGAGCAAAAGGCAGCCGCCCAGCGCGTGGCCGATGACCAGATGATACTTGATCCAGACGAAGGCGAGAGCTCGCGCACAATTCTGGAGCTGAAAAACGAGCGACCATCAGCAAAAACGGATCCACCAGTATCAACTGCGGCGGCAACAGCTGTGTCAACAGCGGTGTCATCGGTGGAGTCGGAACCTACCACCTCTCACGGGCAGGACTCCAAATCTGCGCTTCTTAGCTCACTTCCGGCTCAGCTGACGGTTACCATGGTTACAGAAGACTCGTCTCCCGCTGACGCTGCAGCTGCAGCAGCCGCTGCGCAGGCCCTGCCCCTGCCTCCTGCCAGCTCTCTTGCAGAGCCGCGAGCTTTCACAGCGGGATATTCAGTAGCAGATTACAACGCGGCGTCACAGTCAAGGTTTGAGTACTATGCTGACTACTATAAGCGTGTGGAGCCGGCACGCGGCGCAGCCCAGTATCCAACAGGGCCGCAGCAGCCCCTCCGACCCACTGCCGTGGCAAGGTGCGTACCCTTCACACTGTACGTACATGTTTGTCGAGTGGCGGATCTAGCCGGTAGGATTGGGGGGGGGGCAAGTCAATGTCGAAAAGCAAAAAAAACGCCACTAGGTGAAAGTATACCACAATTTAACCACACGGTAGGTTTTGGGGGTAAACCCAAGAATCGATGAGCATAAAAGGCTCGCCGGGTCAAACGTGTGGCCACAAGAGACTTGTTTTGCCGTCCAAGGACTAATTTTTGCACTCCAAATGACTGTTTCTGTTTAAAGCTGAGAGTTGAAGCACTAAAATCTTGCTTATTAACTTGAAGGGAGTCGGGGCAAGAGGGAGGTCGGCAGCTTTGGGGAAGGCAGAGGGGCAAAGACATAGTTTTTCCCTGAGCTTTTCCGTTTGAGGGGGCAAATGCCTTTTTCCCTCCCCCTGGACCCGCCACTGTGTTTGTCGGAGCATATGTGCGGTGTATAATAATAGGACCAGGTGCGATCTAAAGGGTAAATATTTTGGGATACTGGCTGGGCTTCCTAATCAAATTTATCTGCAGTTCTAAACATTTTGTTTCCTCCTCTAAACTGTTCCGTCCATGATTGGCCTTTACCGGGAAATTCTGGAAACATTGATTAGTTCAAGCATCCATAGGCGTAGGAACCGGGGGGCCAGGGGGGCCACTGGCCCCCCCACTTTTCAGTAATGGGCCCCCGCAACGGAGATAAGAATATCAAGAACTGTAATATCAAGCAAGAAACTCTAACTATAGCTTGCCCCGGAACTCCGTTAAACTTACCTGTACCTCTACACTAAGTTGAGGTCCTATGAGCCGATTTTAAGGTCCCCTGAGCTTCTGGGGCCCCTGAACTGGTCTCTGATGCCATACGAGCTAATCTGGGCCCCTTGAGCTGAACTGAGCGCCCCTGAGGTGGTTTGGGCAGCATGAACTGTTCTAGGATGCCTAAACTGAGCTAGGAGCCGTGACCTTGAACAGGGCCCTGTGAGTTGGCCAGGCCCTATATCCACCGACCTGGGGGGCCCCTGAGCTGAGCTGGGACCGTAAAGTTAATATTGTCCCTTGTGCTAATCTGGATCCCCTGTGATGCACAGAAGACCCTAAACTTATCTGAGGCCCCTGCACAGCAATAGGGCCCCTGCCTTGAAATTGGGTTGTGAGCTTTAATTGAAACCCTGAACTGTTCTGAAACCTCATATATGCCGACAAGGGGCCCCTGGATGATCCGGGCCCTTAAGCTTATCTGGTCATCAGAGCTAATGTTGGCCTCTGTGTTGAACTGAGAGCCCCTGAGATGGTCTGGGACCCCCCTATAAGGCTTTACAGCCACTGACCACTGAGCTTGATCGGGTCCCTTGAGATGTTCTGACAGTGGCGTAGCCAGGGGGGGGGGTCCCTGGGGTCTGCGGACCCCCTTGGGCTGACCTTATGCACTAAAAACACGACCATTGATCTCGGGGCCCCTGAGCTTGGTCTCGGGGCCCTCCCGAGCTTGGTCTCAGGAGGCCCCCGATAATCGGTCGAAGGGCTCCAGAATACCGAATATTGATCTGGAGACCGTCAGGTTCAGTCTCAGGGGTCCCGAGCTTGGCCTCAGGGCCCCCGAGCTTGGTCTCCAGGCCCCTCCCTCTGAGCTCGGTCTCACGGGCCTTTCGACCTTGGTCTCACGAGCCTTTCGATTTTGGTCTCAGGGGCCCCGAGCTTGGTTTCAGGGCCTCCAAGCTTGGTCTCAGAGGCCCCGAGCTTGGTCTCAGGGCCCCTGAGCTTAGTCTCAGGGGACCCCCGAGCTTGGTCTCAGGGGTGCCTCCAAGATTGGTCTCAGGCCCCCTCTCCCCGAGCTTAGTGTCAGGGGCCCTCGAGCTTGGTCTCAGGGGGGCATCCGAGGGTATCTGATGCATAAGTCTGACCGTATGCACTGGAAAACACCTGCATTGGTCTCGGGGGCCCCTGATCTTGGTCTCAGGGGGCTCCCGAGCTTGGTCTCAGGGGACCCCCGATCATCGGTATCGAGGGCTCTGGAATACCGAACATTGATCTCGGGGGCCCCTGAGCTTGGTCTCAGGGGCCCCCGAGCTTGGTCTTACGGGCTTTCTGAGCTTGGTCTCAGGGGGCCCCCGATCATCGGTATCGAGGGCTCTGGAATACCGAACGTTGATCTCGGGGGCCCCTGAGCTTGGTCTCAGGGGCCCCCGAACTTGGTTGGTCTCAGGGGACAACCGAGCTTGGTCTCATGGACCTTTCGATGTTTGGTCTCATGGGCCTTTCGATCTTGGTCTCACGGGGTCTCGAGCTTGGTCTCAGGGAACCCCTGAGCTTGGTGTCAGGGGCCCTCGAGCTTGGTCCCAGGGAGCATCCGAGCTTGGTCCCAGGGTCCCCTCAAGCTTGGTCTCAGGGGCCCCCGAGCTTGGTCTCAGGGGTTCAGGGCACCCCCCTCGGGGTGCACCCGACTATTGATATCGAGGGACTCATGAGTGAGGCACGAGCATTGATCTCATGGACGCAGAGTTTGGTCTCAGGGGCCCCAAGCCTGGGTTCAGGACCCCCGAGTATCGGCATTGAGGGACTCCAGAGTACCGAGCATTAGTCTTGGGGGAGGGCTCGAAATATTGATCTTGAGGGCCCCGGAACATCGGTGTCAAGTTACTTCCGAGAAAAGCGCGAGCATGGGTCTAAGGGTGCCCCTCAGCCTGATCTAAGTGGGACCCCGAGCTTGGTCTTAGAAGCCCCCGGGCATTAGTATCAAGGGGCTCCGGAGTATTGGTCTGGGGGAGAAATTATTTTAGGGGCCTCCAAATGGTGATTTCGGAGGGCCCCCGAAAGTGTGGATGCAGTGGTGTAGCCAAGGGGGCCCTAGGCGTCCGCAGCCCCCCTTTGGCCAATCTGAACTACTGCAAAGAATTCTCTGATCACGGGGCCCCAGAGTCAGTCTCAGGGGCCCCTGAAGATTTGTTCTCAGGGCGTCCCAAGTCGGCCTCAGGGCCCCCGCCCTGAGAGTCAGTCTCAAGGCCCCCGAAAGCAGATTTCGGGGGCCCCCAGAGGGTTGGTCTCAGGGCCCCAAAAGTCGGTATCAGGGGCCCCGGGAGTCTGTCTCAGGGGAGGTGGGGGGGGGGGCGAGCTAGTCTCAGGGGCCCCAGAGAGTGGTTCTCAGGGCCTCACAAAAGTCTATTTCAGGGGGCCTCCGAGAGTCAGTCTCAGGAACGCCAAAGACTCAGTCTCAGAGGGCTGTTGGAAGTCATTCCCAGTCCCCCTCCCCCACCCCAAAGACAGCCTCAGGGGACCCCAAGAGCTAATCTGGATGGCCACGATAGTCAGTCTCAGCCCCCCTCCAGAGTAAATCTGGGGGGGCCAATAATAAGTCTCAGAGGTGCTGCCGAATAACTAATCTCAGGAGCCCCGAGAGATTCTCAGGGGCCGCCAGTTTTGATCAAGAGCCGCCGTGAATCGGTCTCAGGGACCTCCTGAGATCTAATCAGGAGAGCGGCCGAAAATTAGCTTTGTGAGTGCCGCCAAGTGTTGGTCTTAGGTGGCCCCAGAGCTCGAATAAAATTTTTCAAAATCATATGCCTCGGAAAAAATGTATCTACCCCTATTGCGTACTAAAAAAGACAAATTGCAACATGTCCATCAGGCACCATTATCGAAGGAAAGACAGAAATTAAACTAATTGTATCATAAGAGCAAATCGAACGGGGAATTTGGCACTTCAGTCAATTTTTAATCTATTAGCTTAACACCAATAACTACATTCCTAAATATTCTGAAATAAATAACGTTCAAATATTTTTGTAGGAAACCAGACAAACAAGGGTAATGACAGAAATCGATGAGCATAATCCTCAAAGGAAAAATAGGTATGAAAGGTTGAAAATAACAATGACAGAGAGATCCAAGGCGATAGATATCTCAGGCGCCTTTCGTCTTGGTAGTTTGCTCGTTTACAAGATAGCAAGGGTAAGAAAGTAACTGGATTTCAACAGGATCTATCGACGGAATAGAGGTTATGTAACGTTCGGGACACACTACATGTCCTTTGTATTTTTTTCGTTTTTTCCGTTTCTTTTGAAATTTCCTGATTAAAGAGTTCATGGATTCGACCCCGGGAAATAATTGCTAACCATTTCCCGTAGAAGATAATTTCTACGTACTCAAAACGACTGACCTTCAATAACTTCATGTCTGATTACCAGAGTGAATTGAGGTAAACTCGGGTGTAACATCATGCGCGCATAACATTGAACTTCCCGAAATATGGCTCAAAGCTGCTATTATAGCCACGCTACCATATAAGTTATTGGTCATCCTTAATATTTGGTGACCTTAGTTTACCAACACTTGGTCGGATCGAAAAAATCAAGCTATAAACAAAATAAGAATAAATGCTTGAAAAGGCACAACAAAATTTACTTCGTGTGAATGTTAAAATACTATGCAAAAGATATAGGAGATGGGCCCCGGTTGCTAAGGGGACCCCCGGTCTGGGCCCCCGACGGTAGTCGGACCCCTCCTTGGCCGAATCCTGGCTACGCCACTGTGTTCTGAGACTCTATATCAGACACCCTGGGACACCCTAAGCCTAGCTGGGGCCCTGAGCTAATCTGGGTACCCCTGTGCTTAACTGGGGCCCCTGATCTGGTATGGGGCCCTGAACTCTTCTAAGGTCCCTGGGCTAAGCTGGGGGCCGTGAGCTTGAATGGAGCTCCCTGAGCTGGTATGAGAGGGGACCCTATATCAGCCGATCTGGGCCCCTGAGCTGAGCTGGCCTGTGCTGAACAAGAGCCCTGAGCTGGTCTGGGGCCCCTGAAGTGTTCTAGCGTCATTGAGCTAAGCTGGGACCCGTGAGCTTGAACAAGCCCCTTGAGCTGTTTTGAGACCCTACATAAGTCGACCTGGGGACCCCCGAGCTGAACCGGGCCCCTAAGCTAATCTGGCACCCTGTGCGCATCTGGGGCTCCACTGTGATGAGCTTATAGGGGTCCTGTGCTTATGTAGGGTCACTTGATAAGCTGGTCCCGAGGCTAATGCACTGGTCTGGGCCCTTGAGCTGACTGATCTAGGTTCCTGAGCCATGGTCTGGAACTTGGGGCCCTCCGAGATAATTTGGCGGCCCCTGGGCGGCATAGGCATAGGAACCGGGGGTCAGGGGGATACTGCCCCCTTTTGAGGTGGGCCCCCGCAACTTATATGCAAATATCAGCAAGTACGCTGCCTGCAAGCCCCTGGAGGAGGAACGCTTCGTGAAAAAACCAAGGCACCTATTACCCGAGTGTTTCCAAATGAGTCCCGAGAACTGGTCCCAATCAAACTCCATCCCATATCAATCCCAACACAAAGCATGAATCGGATACGGACCCCGCATCAAATGCCGAGCAACAGTCATCCCTGAGCCATTGAAAGGCGTGACGTCCTTCGATGCCAGGGTTATATGGCGTCGCCAACTCTTTCCCTGTCGGGAGGGGTTTCTTGGGAGTCAAATTGCTCCTTGCACAAGGAATCTGCCGTGCCTTAAACCCGGGCTGGTCGCGTGGAAAGCAAGGTTGCTAACCACTATATCACCACACCCACACCTCCAAAGCATCACAAAGCTGGTCATCAAGTACCTACATTGCACTTGCAGTCATGCTGGAGCTCTGCATTTTAGGCATCGAAATATAACTAGACGTATTTATTGTGATCAGCCTTTACCTAAATCAATCTCTAATGATGGAAAGGAGGGATCCGTAACAGCTTAAATAAATGTTCCCATTTTTGTCATTAAATAAGCAAAATGTTGATTAGGCATAGCGAAGTGAGGCTGTTTGGTATCAAAGCATTGACTGTAGTTTTTTAAACAGTTTTTAATTTTGTAAATGTGATAAAAGGGCCTAAACATCTGTAAATATAAGAAACGCACTCGTGGTAAAAAATGATTGAAATCCTCCAAGAGAGCTTAAAAATGTATTTCGTATTTGAACAGGGTCTAGGTAAAAAACCCAAAAAATGTTTTTTTGCGTTTTACTATGATTTATTCATAATAGGTACAAATCAAAATCATAGGGCAAAATTTAATTCCTCAATTTTCCATACGTTGGCATCCTAGTGTGCATGCGTGCCTTATTGACACCACGTCTACCATTTATTGGCCACAATCATGTTGCTGATTATTTAGACACCAAACGAGCTAACTATTTTTTTATAATTATGGGCCCCCATGGACTGGGGCCCCCCTTTAGGTGGGCCCCCTCTAAGGTTGGCCCCCACTTTTCAAACCGTTCCTACGCCCCTGCAAGCATCTCTCTTAGCATCAGGAACACACGCAAGATAGCGCTTTTCCGTCCGCTGCTTTCAGTGAAACACTAAGGTAGAAAATCCAAAGACACTGTCCCCGTTTCATTTTTTTGCCGCGGATTCCACCGCGCGGGGATATATGCTCCTACTAACCTGCAAATTGTAGAAGTCATAGAAATAACTAACCATGAAATTTATAATTGTCTTTAACCCCAAAATCTAACGTCCATCCTTTCTTCGGCCAAGTAATTCCTTCTGAATTTCGAACTCTCGTGTGGGGGACAAATACTGGTCTAAATTCTTTGAAGACATATACTAGTGTTTTCTTCGTTCAGAGATCTCAGTGACACGATCCATCCCTTTCATTAAATCACCATGGTGCATAATTTCAAATTGTTGAAAGACATATGATATAAACAGATGCGCAGCAATAGAAAAAAAATCCACTGTTTTCATGAGACAAGTCGCCCGCAAATCACGTAGCTTTCGCACTTCTCCATAACCATACATCCGCGCCGGCAGCTCTTTATCGGACGGCCTGGAACCAGTCTCCAGCCTCTCCAGCTCTCTGGCCCCTTCCGTCAGCAGCAGTTCCGCCGGCGTCCCTGTTCCTCTCCCCTACTCCGGCCTACAGCGGCCGCGGCCGCAGCCCGCCGTCGCTGCTTACGCCACTATGACGTCACCAGAACAGCTGGGATCGACAAGCAGTGGTACCTACACCTACACTTCGTCAGCCATCGGCGCGCTGATGACGCCGGCGCTGACGTCATCCGTGCGTCATCCATCTCCGCTGGCGGCAACGCCGGCGCTGCAACAGGTGTCGGTGATGTCGTCGATGACGTCGCTGTACGCTATGAACGGATACGGCGGTGCTTATGACGGGTACGCTCAGCAGAGGTACCTGCCAGAGGGCACCCTGATGCAGCACGCCTCCTACGAGCCGGCGCAGGTTGGTAAATATAAGGAAACGATGCACGAAATGTACTGTTGTATGCACGTTAGGGTTAAGAAGATTTGGGTGATTTTCGACATTTACAGGTGGACAGATTTTATCGAATAATTTGATTCATTTGTAGTCCCCTGGTAAGTTTTTAACAAAATTGGTGTATATTGACGGGGTATGCAAAATCGAAAACGAATTGTTGTCTTTCAGGGAAAGCGAAAATTTCATATTATTACCCCGTTAAGTTAAGGAAAAGAATTAGCACTTCATTTGAACCGCTGATGCCGTACCAACAGGATAAATCGAGTAAAAGAAATCGATTGGTGCCTGACGTATTACCCTTTATTTTATAACATCGAATATATCCGCGCTCAGGAGTGCTTGTGTTCAACGTCAAAACCGTAAGAAATCATTGTGAACAATTTATTTTCCTGCCAAGACCCCGACAATCCGTCCTGCGCAACACCAGTCATGCCCAGTAAACAGGTTTTTAATTGGGTATCTTCCCTAAAAATACGACGTCCGAGCGCTGCGATATTCACTGTTAAAGCAGGCAACAGGCTACGGAACAGAAACCAGGGGATCTTATGAGATCTGAATAACCCAGGCCTGGAGACGTGAAAATTGCCTTTCATGAGAGGTCCATCAGGACACTGGCGGACAAAGAGGGGAGGAGGGGGGGCAAGGTGTCATGGCCCCTCCCAAAATTGCGAAATTTTAGAATTGCAAAAAACTGTGTTTTTACGATTTTTCCCGAGCCGCTCCCCCAAATGGCGCTCCTGCGACCGCCCGTGCGTCAGGAGGTGCTGATATGTACCAGCGGTGTGTTGGCGGCAGGCAGCGGTGGCGAGCCGGCGAGTGGCGATGTCACCTCACGGCCGCTCCAGCCCCCGTGTGACCAGTCCACAGAACCAGACCCTGGACCTCACCATGCCCCGCGAGCAGATGACGCTTGGGTGAGTCCGCGGGCGATGTTGGAGAAAAGCAGGGGTGATAGTGAGGTTCTTTTTTCAGGGAAGCGAAAATTTCATATTATTATCCCGTTCAGTTAAGGAAAATAATTACCACTTCATTTGAACCGATGATACCGTATTAAGAGCACAAATCGATTAAATGAAATCAATTGGTGCCTGACGTAATTAATTCCTTAATTCCCGTCACTTTATAGGTAAAACTGTTGAACTCTCCAAAACATATTTTCCATGGACGAATGAACACAACACCAGCGACTGTATCGACGGAGCACAGCGTCGACAGCGATGCAGAATGCTGATGCTTGTGTTGATAATGGCCTTGGTTGAGGCTTCAATCTGTAATCTCCCAAACACAGACATTAAAGGGAATGTGGCACCTTTATAACGTGACTTTAACTGAGATAGCCAAGTTGTAAAGCGTGTCGGAAAACCCGGTACTCTATATATCATTTGTCTTGAAACTCGATATTTCCGTAGAAAAAAAGCTAAAACCTACATGACACCAGCCCCCTCCGCCCCCCGTCGCCGGCGGCCATTGTTGTGAGCTGTTGGTGTGACGACATATGCTGACGTCACGATGAGCATCAGCCAATCGAAGCCCTTGAAGCGTTTCGAGTATGGTAGTAGTTGCCAGATCATGACACATAGAGCGTTTTTTCATCGGCTCCTGCACTACCCACGCGTGCAGCCTCGTACCGCCGCTGCCAACAGTCCTGGTGACATCAGCGACATCTGTTTAAAATTTCAACACCGATGTTTACGGTCACCACCGCTTTCTCTCTTCTGGCGCTAGTGGCAAGTCGTCCTGATTCTGACGATGGCGCTTTCATCGCACCCAAGCTGCGTGTTTCAGGAGCAAGCGTTAGGTGGTTTCGCGCTCGTGTCCCCTACTGCGTGCACTCGGACGCATCGGTTCAGCGAGGACGGCTGACTTATAATGCCGCCCTGCTACTTGCAGGGGACATTGAGCTGAACCCCGGGCCTCCGACGACCCCGGCCTGGTCACCATGCTCTGGACATGCACGGCAGCCCCTCACCGTCGTCTGCCAAAATGTCCGCAGTCTGCGGAACAAACTTCATGTTCTGCGAGCCTTTTCTCCAGATCTCTGTCGCCACCATGTTGTTGCCCTGACAGAAACGTGGCTGAATCAGGATGTAGCAGACACCGAGCTCCAAGTTGGCTGGGACACCCACGTCTGGTTTAGAAGGGATCGTCCAACACATGGTGGCGGCGTTGCCTGCGCCATCGCATCGCACCTTCAGCCAGCACGCCGTCAAGATCTGGAGCCGGCGGACACTGAAGTATTAGTGGTGCAGATCGGCGATCACAGCACTATCTTTGTCGCGGTTTGTTATCGGGCACCAGACAGAGACAGCGACATTGAAGCGTTGTGTGAGTGTTTTGGTAAGCTCAGTGCGACAGGTAGCCCGACCATTGTAGTTGGTGATTTCAATATACCGGAAATTGTATGGCCGCGCCAGGGTGGTCCTGTTTTAGACGTTAGATCACGCCGAGCTCTTTTATTTTTAGATTATCTTGACAGTGCTGGTTTTACACAGTCTGTTCATGCCCCCACTAGGGGTGACGCCTGTCTAGATCTAGTCTTGTCCCATGGTGGTCATACTGAAACTGTTGTATCTGATGGCACTTTTGACTCTGATCATCATCAAACCATTTCTCAGTTCCGAGCGTTCTCCGTGAAAGTGCCGAAAGTCACCAGAACGACGGGTTTTGATTACCGCAGAGCGGCTTTCGATGGCCTGCGTGCCTCTCTGCGTTGTTTGCCCTGGCTTCTGCTTCGTGACTTGGGTGTGAACGAAGCTGTTGCGATCTTTTACGATCTTGTGAACGCTGCCATAGCCGATTTTGTCCCAACGGTTTCACGTTCCAAACGATTTCCTCCCTGGTTTGACCGGGACGTGCAGCGTGCTCTTAGGGACAAAGACCATGCACACCGTGTAAAAAAGCGCGACCCTTCTCCAGAAAGCGATCTTGTATTTAGTAGAGCAAGAAACAATTTTAAAGCTTTATCTAACGCGAAATATCGTAATTACTTACTGGGCATCGTTGGTGACTTCCGTGAGAACCCAAAACGTTTCTGGTCCTTTATAAACTCATTGAAATCGTCTCATCAACGTCCACGCGTTCTTGTCGCAAACAGTCAACAATTTTCAGATCCCACCAAATGCGCAAATATTTTCAACGAAACCTTCGCTTCCAAATTTTCGGATCCCAACGTTGACACGCTGCCAAACGCCCCGGACTTTCACTGTTCCATTCTTCAAGAGTTTACAGTTCCCCCAGGCAAAGTTCAGGCCCTGCTATCTAGCATTGGAAAGCACAAAGCGTGCGGGCCCGACAATCTGAGCGCCAGAATTTTGCATGAGTGTGCTGCCGAATTGGCAGTGCCTCTCGAAATCATTTGCAAATTGTCAGTCGCTCAAGGTGTTTTCCCACATATTTGGAAGGATGCAAATGTCATTCCCATTCACAAAAAAGGAGACAAAAAGAACCCAGGCAACTACCGCGGTATTTCGCTTCTTCCTCTTTGTTCGAAAATTTTAGAAAAGGTAGTCTGTGACTCTCTTTTGGCCTATTGTCTACCATCTATTCCCAGCAGTCAACATGGATTTCTCCCAAATCGTTCATGCGTCTCAAATCTTGCCAACTTTCTAAAACACAGCTGGGATTCGATCCAGGAGGGCGTGCAGACTGACTCTGTCTACACTGATTATTCTTCGGCTTTTACGAGTGTAAACCACACGCTTCTTCTTCACAAACTAAAATCTTTCAAAATTACTGGTCGCGCGCACTCCTGGATTGAATCCTACCTGACTGGTCGTCGCCAACGAGTTATACTAGAGGGCCAATCTTCCGAATGGTGCGCTGTAAGGTCCGGGGTTCCTGAGGGCAGCGTGTGTGGCCCGCTCTTGTTTATCTGCTACACAGCAGACATCCCCCTCATCATTCGAACCAACTGTATAAGCTTCGCCGACGATCTTAAGTTGTACCACCGAATTTCGACAAAAACAGACAGTGATGCCCTTCAGGCTGACATCAACAATTTAGTAGAATGGTCTAAAACTTGGCGTTTAAAATTGAATCCAGATAAATGTAGCGTTATATCATTTTCTCTCCGAAAATCTCCGATCCTTACCACCTATGTACTGGATGGTACGCCGCTGGAGCGCCGTACAGAGACTAGGGATCTCGGTGTTATACTCGACAGTAAGCTGACTTTCGCTCCACACATAGACCACACCGTGGCCAAGGCCAATAGAATGCTTGGCCTCCTCATACGAAGTTTTCAGACCTCGCGCCAGTGCTGCCGAGTCAGACTCAAGCACACTTCTATTCTTTGTGCTTATTATGCCCATGTAAGATCCATCCTGGAGTATGGTTGCGTTGTATGGGCAGGGTCTGCTGCATCCCACCTGAAGCGCCTAGAAAGGGTGCAGCATAAACTTCTCATCTGGTTGGCCTCATTTTCGGACCGTCCGTCAGCCAGGCTTGACTATCCATCTCTTTTGACTCACTACAAAGTGCGTAGTATTAAGGCTCGTTTTGCTCAGCATGACCTCTTGTTTTTGTTTAATCTTCATCACGGAAAGTTGGATTGTTCCGATCTGGTTTCCGAGTTCGGTTTGTCTGTGCCGCGTCGAACGTCGCGTTCTCCCTCTTTGTGGGCAGTTCGGTTTGCGCGTATTGGTACTGTGCAGCGCAGCCTCTTCATCCGCGTGGCCGTCACATGTAACAGTTTCTTCAACGCATTTCGTAATGTTTATTTCTTCGCAGACTCGGGCTACACATTTAAAACTAATGCTATCAAATTCACGGCAACCTTAGGAACTTTCTCAGGATAGGCATTTGTGCAAATGTTGAGCGTTATGGATGTTCGTGGAATGCTTACATTGCTGAATGTATTTATTATCTGACTTTACTGTTTTAAATCACATGACTGCATCAGTAATTGGGCAATGCCTGTTGATGTTTTTTACCAATACAGAATACAGAATACAGAACATCCACAGGCAGATATTTATTTCTTTTCCTAGAGGAGTATTTTAAAAATCAAAATATTGAGCTTATTGTACATTTTTCAGAGAAATCATGAGTGGTTTCAATATTTTCTGCTAAAAGTACGCCTAATTACACTAAATTCCAGGATTCCACCAAGGTGCCACATTCCCTTCAAAGAGCGTGACGCAAGATATTTTCACTGTGGAAAACTGCGGGGAGTGGGGGTGTGAATGAAACTGACAAAACCTGCATTCTGCGGTCGATACTAATGCTACGTCGGGTCAAAAATCATAAAATTAATATAAATGGAGCAGCATTGCCATCAGTTTACGACTGCGTCATAACATCGATTTAGTTAAACATAGTCTAAACAAAGCAAACTCGACACTACCTGTGAGAGCTGGGACTACGGCCTCACGTGTTCGTCTGGAAATACCAGCTGTTTTGAAGCATTTACAGGCAGTGAGTGCAGCAGGCGTTTTATGTCATTCGGAGCCAGTGTGTTCAGCAGCTGTTTTATGTCATTCGGAGCCAATGTGTTCAGCAGCTGTTTTATGTCATTCGGAGCGAGTGTGTTCAGCAGCTGTTTTATGTCATTCGGAGCCAGTGTGTTCAGCAGCTGTTTTATGTCATTCGGAGCCAGTGTGTTCAGCAGCTGTTTTGTGGCATTCGGAGCCAGTGTGTACAGCAGCTGTTTTGTGACATTCGGAGCCAGTGTGTTCAGCAGGGGCGTAGCCAGAATTTCGCTCAGGAAGGGGCGGCGCCCCGAAAGGAGCCCCGCGGCAGCTCCAAAAGGGCCCAGATGGGTAAAAAAGGCCCTGCTTGTTACAGAATAGTGCTGTAGAGGACTTAAGAGGGCCTTGTCTGGTACGAAATTTCCAATTTGGCCACAGAACATAGTGCGGGCGAGCCGCGCTTCGCGCGGCCCGTGTCCTCAGGGGGACCTTCGGGCCCTCAGGGGGAGGGGGCGGCTGTCCCTTCCGCCCCCCTTTGGCTACGCCCCTGGTGTTCAGCAGCTATTTTGTGTCATTCGGAGCCAGTGTGTTCAGCAGCTGTTTTGTGGCATTCGGAGCCAGTGTGTTCAGCAGCTGTTTGGTGGCATTCGGAGCCAGTGTGTTCAGCAGCTGTTTGTGGCATTTCGGAGCCAGTGTGTTCAGCAGCTGTTTGTGGCATTTCGGAGCCAGTGTGTTCAGCAGCTGGGGCATTCCAGGACAGATCGACCAAGGCTTGACACCACCATGTCTAGAAAAAATCTGAAACTTTGTCTCCGGGGTAATTTTGGGCCAGAAACACGCCTGTGAGAATCTCAGCCCCCTCCGATCAACGGTGACCGAGTTATAGCCCGAGGCACTTTCGGGAGGTCACGTTGTAGACTCATCTTTGATGCTTCATAACTCAACAACTCATCACCTGATGAACAAGTTTTGTATATCATTGAACTCGTCTTGAATTATAGTTTATTTTGAAAAAGAAAATGTTAAAATTTGAAAATTTTTGACTTTTAATTTGTTTGACCTTTTCCTTTTTGACCTAGCTTGACCTTTTCCCAGTTGAAATTACCCTTTTAGACACCTCAAAAATGTTTCTTCATAAAATATCTTTCGATAGCAAAAATAAAAAAAATGCGTTCTTGCTATAAGTTCCGAATATTTAGCACCTAAGGTAGGTATGTACACGGTTTTTGACCATTGCGGTAGTACAGCCTTATGTTTAACGCCGCAAATATAGCGATTGCTTTTGTAATCGGTCGCTGGAAATCATACTCCATTGTCTTTACGAAATTTTAATCGTACAAGTATCCGAATTTATGACAATTAACACGCGCCCACCCGAGGGGGTGGGCAACCGGCCTCCTCAGGTTTCCACAGGTAGTAAAAAAAACACCTTCGCGCAGCGCCACCGTACTTCATGTACCTCTAACTCTAAATTTTTGCAGCTTCGGGCAAAATTTTAGGTCTGGGTCATACCAGGTCAGACCACCAACCCAGGTCAAGAGACCTAACCTCAAACTTTGGGAGGTGCATAAATCATATCAAATTTAGCCTATCGTGGTTAGAATCGCATTACATAGTAAGATCGCCTAGCAAGATAATTTTTCGTAGCAGGATTTCTATATCGATAACCGGGAGCAGGGCAAAGGTCATGATCTTTCCATTATAAATGCATGGGGCGATTGGTAAATTTTGATAACTTGCGAGAATTGAGAATTGTCGAGAATTGCGATGGAGGTTGTATTCTTACATTGTCGTGTCTGACTTGCCACTGCAGTTTGATTAATATTATTTTTACCATACAGACCTAAGCCTGGCTCTAGGTCAAAGCAGGTTAATTTTGACATTTGACTAGGCAATATTATAAGATACATAATCCGTTTGGGCTCAACAAGAGTGTTCCAATGGTGCTGAACTTTTCTTTCTACGGCTCTTCTCTGTTACCTATTATGCCACAAAATTTAGGTTTCCACTTAGTTCCCGTAAGAAATACTGTGACCTTGAGCAACCTCAAAGGCGACACGACCAAACGATTGTATGTAACATATTCGGTAATGATTAAAACTGGCTATTTAGCGGCATCACTCCCAGTGCACTGTGTCATTATTTATCTGGGATTCTCGGATCCGTGTCAGCTATGAAATGATCACCTTGTAAAAATATCATGAGGCAACCTGTTCAAGCGACCAAGTCGAATGCGTTACAATTTCAGGACATTTTGTCGAATATATGAGCAGATACAAATTACTTTTTGGGAATGAAAGCCTTTCAGACACGTTTGTTTACATTGCATGAATCCTCTCAAACATATGCTGTGCTGCACTGGATCAGCTTGCATCGATACTATTTTCCATCTCCGGGAACGATGTAATTGTGTGAGTTAGTGGTGCTCATAGGATAAGTTATACTTGTTTCAATTATTGATAAGGTTGCGACATCTTCGTAAATTTTCGTTTAAGGCTGAAAGGTTCATTATTAATAAGTTCATTTGCCCTCGTCTCCCTCGAAACAAGGAATCCCTTTTTATCACTTTTAATGGCTGCAGTTTTTTTGTTTATAAATATTGCCCAATTTGTTGCCAGTTCAGTTTTTTGTATACATTTTGTACAAGTTGTTCTCAGTTCGATTGTTGGAGTCGGGGTCTCACTAAAGCCATCAATGGACTTGTCACGGAGACCCCGACCCCACCATCCGAACGAGCAACTCCCACAATGAAGGGTTGATTTTAGAAGCCAACGTTTAACGTCCCACACAGCACAGGGACGGCCGCCCCGCTCAGGTCACCCTCTCACCAGTCAGTTGCCAGCCGACCTGTACGTCGGGTAAGCTATTGAGCGCCGGAGCGTCTCAGCGGAACCGATCCCAAGCCTGGACATGCATTGCCACTGCATGCTTCTGAGCCGCGGGCCGGAGCCCAACGCTCTACCAACTGAGCTACCGGGGCGGCAAGGAGGCGGTTTTAGGATTAGGTGTCTCACTAGAGTCATCAAGGGACTTTTTACGGAGACCCTGACCCCACCACCCAAAGGAGCAACTCCCACGATAAAGTGTTAATCAAGGAAACAAAGTTGAAAGTCCCACAAGGCATAACGACGACCGTCTACCTCAGGTCACCCCCTCACCACTGAGTTGCCTGCTGGCCTTCAGCATTTACGGTACCTACCACCTCCCAGTTGACCTAAATTATTTTTCCAGAAGTTGCAAAATGTTGTGTTAGAGGTAGATGGAGTACGGTGGCGCTGCGCGAAGGTATTTTTTTACTACCTGTAGAGACCTGAGGAGGCCGGTTGCCCACCCCCTCGGGTGGGCGCGTGTTAATTGTCATAGATTCGGATACTTTTACGATTAAAATTTCGTAAAGACAATGGAGTATGATTTCCAGCGACCGATTACAAAAGCAATCGCTATATTTGCGGCGTTAAACATAAGGCTGTACTACCGCAATGGTCAAAAACCGTGTACATACCTACCTTAGGTGCTAAAAATTCGGAACTTATAGCAAGAACGCATTTTTTTTTATTTTTGCTATCCAAAGATATTTTATGAAGAAACATTTTTGAGGTGTCTAAAAGGGCAATTTCAACTGGGAAAAGGTCAAGCTAGGTCAAAAGGAAAAGGTCAAACAAATTAAAAGTCAAAAATTTTCAAATTTTAACATTTTCTTTTTTAAAATAAACTATAATTCAAGACGAGTTCAATGATATACAAAACTTGTTAATCAGGTGATGCGTTGTTGAGTTATGAAGCATCAAAGATGAGTCTACAACGTGACCTCCCGAAAATGCCTCGGGCTATAACTCGGTCACCGTTGGTCGGAGGGGGCTAAGATTCTCACAGGCGTGTTTCTGGCCCAAAACTACCCCGGAGACAAAGTTTCAGATTTTTTCTAGACATGGTGGTGTCAAATTGAAATATTTTTGGTCGTTTTGTCCTGGAATGCCCCAGCTGTTTGTGGCATTTCGGAGCCATTGTGTTCAGCAGCTGTTTGTGGCATTTCGGAGCCAGTGTGTTTGGCAAGTGTTTACGCTGATTCTTGTGACAGCTGTGAACACTGGTGATTGACACTGTGATCCGTGCAAAAGCTATTAGGCCTCCACTGTCAGCTGCATCACGAAGTTATTGACGAGGGCTCCAGCTTGGGTCGTCGTCCCAGGTATTCTAGCGGGGAAGGGCGGACCAGCAATGAAAAATACGTTTACTTTTCTATATGTTCTCAGCCACAGGGGGCAGTGAAAAACTTGTATCGTAAATGTGAAAGCTGAGATTGAACAAAATAATGAAAAAAACATTTACATGATTCATTGACGGAATTTCTACCAATTTCACTAAGAAAAAAGAAGATATTGCCATATAGAACATATAGAAACCTCTAGAAAAATTTGTCTAGAACATAGAACATATAACTAGAGTCCGAAGTGGGAGACAGTCCCCTCTTCAAGTGCGGGGGCCCTTTCACCCTGCTGGCGGCTCCCCAGCTCCATCTTGAATGATTGAACCAGAGACTTTGGCAGGGTCGGATCCAGACCGATGGTTGTGGGGGGGGGCAACAGGGCCCAGCATTGTAAAAAAACCACAAGCCCAGGAGGGCAATTGCCCGATTAGCCCCCCCCTGGATCCACCTGTGAACTGTGGTGAATTTGAGCCGGTTTTGACACAGGCCGAGCAGCCCGGCGTACAGTCCGCCGCCGAGGGTGGAGTCTCAGTCCTCCTTCGGAGAGCAGACCGAACCAGTTGACTTCTCCAACAACTCGCCCGTCGACTTCTCCCTGGGCCGAGGCATGGACTGCGTCACCCACAACCAGGTAATGTTGGCAGCATTGCAGTGGGAAATGACGCACATGGGTTTGTGTGTCCATTATGTATGTAGATAAGTAATAATTTCCGGAGGGACCAACCCAGGGGTTCGGAGCTGGTTTCACCAAAACGTATCAGAGCGATGTTTGGAACTCATTTATAAGCTTCAGTAAGCCAAGAGGTTGCCCTGAAGAGGGAGTGCAAGAAGTTTGGTATTTTGGATCTGTGACAAATAAACTAATTTTCGTATTTCATCATCGCCGATTTTGAAAATCAAATCATCTGGATCTACTGGGATAGTTTTGCTCAACACGTGTAATATTATTTACTTGGGTTAAAGTAATTTCCATTTAACGTTTACAAAATATCCTGCCTATATTGTCAACGAAGACTTCGACTCATGAGGCGTATCAGAGTCAGATTCCGACACATTGAGATCAGTTACACAAAATCTTACCACATCACTTCCAGTCGGAAGACAACTCAAAATAAACAATTTAAGCATCTCGACTGAATGATGTTTCACAGTCACATTTTAAGGCCAACAAGATGTGTAACCTGAACTTTCGCCATTTTCCAGCAAATGATGTACCCACGGGACGACTACAATACGGCCACATCCCAACGACAGCACCAACCGCAGCATCCCCAGCGGCAAGAACAACAGCAGCATCATCAACAACCACAGCAACAGCCACCGCAGCACCAGCAGCAACAACACCAACAGCAGCAACAACAGCAACAGCAACAGCCAGCGACCTCGTCGCAGCTGGCTGTGACGGGCACTCAGCAGCTCTCTCAGGATCCAGCCAGCGCAGCCGCTGCAGCGGCTGCTGCAGCTGCAGCTGCTGCAGCCGCCGCCCATCCGACGTACCAGGAAACCATGGAGTACACCGACTCTCAGACCGTCATGTACCGCGGTACGCTCAACCGTGAGTCGGTTGCAGCAGCGCTGTTGCGAGTGTGCTTTCCATGTAGCAAATTATTTGAATTGAAGCCCGGAAGCATTGTACATTTTTAATTTGATTTTTTATTACTTTAATCTTATTTAATTTTTTTTAATTTTGTTCACATATTTTTTTAATTTTTCTTATTTTTTTCTTTTCTAAATGTTTGTTTTTAATCCCTAAAACTTTGGTATAATCAGTTCAGCTCTGACATTTATTTGCGTACAAACGACCCTGATAACGCAAAGTGAGAAGACCCAAATAAGGTCTTATAATCTAAGAATCATTGAATCTATAAGCCTTAAAAGCAAACGTAGTCGTGACTTAGTTCACATGCCACATTGCAACCGTTGAGCATAATAGCAGGATAGATTGTGCTTTTATGATCTCATTTTAAGAATTAAGGGATTTTTTAAGGAGCCCAAAAGCAGTTTAATTTTCCTCCTCCTATATAAAAAGAACACACTTTTTCAACATTCCAAAATTGGCTGCCGCTCCCCCTTGACGACCACTTGAGGACACGAACCGAGTGAACCACAGCCTCAGGGGTCGAAAAACCTACCATTTTGGTTTTCTGAATGGTGACAGCCCAGGTTGGGCAAGGTGACAAAAATTGGCCGACATGTTTCCTCCAGACCTATAAAGGATCAAATCACCAAAATTGGCTCCTATAATTTGAGCTCGCGATATTTTTCAACAACTAGGATGGTCCAGGAGCATCCATTGATATCCTACTAAAGCAAAACGTGCCTCATTTTGCAGCCTGGGCTGGTGACACATTTATGGTTTGAAATTTTCAATGGTGACACACTGAACACTTTTTTGGCCCCTGCACAGCCTGGATCGCCTCAATCCTGAGCTGGGACCTCCGTGGCCAGAAGGGATCTCTGTGACCACCTGGGCCCTTTGCAACCGGCAGAAAATTTTGTAACCAGCAGGGGCCCGCCGACGAGGGATGTCCTCGCTTCTTTAAAAACTGTAATGAAACTCGTGCCAAACTGCCTCTGAATGGGCCTGATCTGCTAAGCGATGACGCAGGAAAACTCGGCTGAAAAGGCAGCTGAGGGCACTCGAGTTTCTTGTTTGTTCGGGGTCCAGATGCAGCCACGGGCTCCTGCTTTTACTTTCAGGTCCCGGCTGAGATCCCAGGGCATCCGTGATTGCAAACGGAGTGCAAAAATCCATATATTGTATTCTACTCTGCTTGCAGAGCGGCCCCAATGAGATGATATAGGGGTTCCGGCTGACTTAACCCGCGCCCCACCGGGGGTCCAGCGCCACCTTCGCCCCACGGGGGGCCATCGATGGCCCCCCTCTAACTCCGAAAAATATGGGCGTTAGCGCAAATCTACAAAGTGCAATAGAAAGCTCGCGTGAATTCAGTCAGAAATTATTTCACATTTTTTAGTGCTCAGGTCAATGGTTTGACCTCCAGAGGTCAAATTAGGTCAAGATCGGCTATTTTCACTCAAATATGCAATGCTTAAGCAAACTGGGCATAACTCTTATGCCATTAGAGCTATTGAGATCTGGTATAATACATTTGATAGGAAATTGTCAGTCCTTTTCCCGGTATGTGAAACGTAAAGACCTCCCGCCAGTGGTTTGACCTCCAGAGGTCACCTCGTGACCCTAAGATGACCTGAGGTCACGAAAGGTCAAAAAGTGACCTTGCCGTATATCAAATGAAAGCCAGTGACGAGACAAACACGATGGTGTTTGTTTCAGCGCTCTAGCTTAATTAGGTCAAAAGTTATTGTCAAAATACTGTTTTTGACCCCTGGTGACCTTGGATGACCTTGGAGAGGTCAAAGGGAAAATATGGCCCCTGCAATCCGTGAAAGAAAGGGTGTCTAAGAACGCTTTTCTGATCAAGCTGAGCATTTTCAATCGCTTTTGTGACTTTTAGATCATAAGACAGCTTTTCCCCATGCTTTTCCAATGAGAGAGGTCACCTCGTGACCTGACCTCAGGGCACGAAATCGAAAAATCCCGGATATACATGTTGTAGACCCTGGAAGGGTCATGAAGTGTAGGAAGTTTCAAATTGATCGACTTCGAAATGTAGCTCTTACAGAGCTCTAAAGTTGAAGTGAGGTGACCTTGGTTGACCTCGTCTGGTGACCTGACCTTGGGTGACCCGGGGTAAAAAATTTCAAGGATGGTGGGAAAATAATGCAGTGAGAAGTAGAGCCCTCAACCGCGGCGCTGCGCCTCTTCGTTTTTCTGCTATTCCGGAAAAACCTTAGGGGGCCATCGATGGCCCCCGGTGGGGCGAGGGTTAAGAGGACTGCAGTTGCTGAAGGGCCCCGGCTCTAGGCACACGGGCCTCGGAGACTTCTATCGAGGCCCAGCTGTGGTGACCGGAGCCCGCGATTGTCAAGCGGACTCTGGTTTAAATCTAGGGCTCCCGTTGGTGTCCGCATAGGGCCCAGCTGACAAAATGGGGCCCGCGAATAGTGTGGGGCATCTGACTGTCGCCACAGGGGTCCACAGTTTTTGCAGGGGACCCAGGCCAAGGAAAGTCCCCAGCTGGCCTCAGGGGACTCGTAATGGCCGCCGAGGGCCTACGATGGCTACAATGAGCCATACTGAGGCAGAAGGGAGCCTAGAGCTAACCACAGGGGGATCTCAATTGGCCGTGGTTACAGGTCTCTCGTTCGCTAAAAGGGCTCATCAACAGGGTACCCACGATTGAGTGGGCCAAACTGTGGGCACTGGTGCTGGTGATTACCAGAATGGGTCCGATAATAATTCGGGGTACCTGAGTGCCCACGGGGGTCAGCAGTCACGTCAGATGCGCACATTACTGAAGGACTCCGGCTAAGGCCATTAGGGGAGGCAATTATTGTAGCAGACATGAATGAGGCTTCAGACAGTCACCAGCACACCAGACAAACCCCGCCATTATCGCATGGGAGCCTCGGCTGTTGCTACAGGGACCTCGGTTGGTTGGCGTCCGCTTTACGGGCCCAGATGACCACTGGTGCCCCGTAATCCATGGAAGAGGCCCGCAGTTAATTTACGGGGGCGGTTATGGTGCCACGAACCCCTGATTACCTGATTGGCCCAATAATAGTTTGAGGTGTACTCAGAGGGGGCCCAAAATTACTCTTCTAGCCCAGGCTGACCACAAGGACTCACAGCTTTAAACACTAGGCTGGTGGTATCGGCTGTCTGATTGGTGGCGTTCAAGGGCCCTTTGGTAGGGGTTCCTAAGCATTGTTTTAGTTAGAGTCGATCAAATGTAAGGAAAGTTGCGCCCATCTGATCCTCTATATTTCGGTTTAAACCATGCCATTAGTGTCGCGAGACCTTGGAAGTTCGTGCCGTAAGTCTTCTTAAGTTTGAACCTCCTGCTAATGTTCCGGAAGTTTTGGAGACAAACTACTCGAGAAAGAAGGCAGACAACATTTCTGGTGTTTTTCAGCCACCTACTCTACCTCGCTGACGTATCACCGGCCTGCGTACGATGCTGGCGTCGCCTATAACGGCGCGGCGGCGTACCAAAGCTTCGGTTACGGCACAACTGCCGACTACAGCGCTGCCTACTCGGCCAACTACGCCCCCTCCGCGGCCTACTCTCCGTACTCTGTACCGTACTCGGTATCGGCAGCAAAACCGCTCACGAGCGGGGAAGGGCTGCAACGCGACCTGTGAGTGCGGATACACAGACAACTGTCGGTTTGGTTGTTTTGGTTATCACCATTGCCGTTTGCTCCAGGGTTATCGTATGGTAGAGCAGGGGCGGATTCAGGATTTCCTCAAGGAGGGGGTGAATTCAATATTTGGGGGCCCGTCGTTTGGGGAGGTGGGCCTGCGACCTGGGGGCCCACAGAAAAAACTTTAAATGTGATGGAAAACAGCTTAAAGAAATGATTGGTGCCCCAAGCCCAACCCGGGGTCATTTTACAAGTTTCCACCAACCTACACGCTCGCACGTACTTAATAGTCAGTACATAGTAACATATACATATACAGACAGGACTTTTCACTCATAGCACCCTTGCGGGTGAGGGTCGTCAGCTGCGCCGGGAGGCGTTTCTTTCCAGTGCTTAATGTCGTCCCAGGGAGGGAGCGATCGCCCCATCGCCCCCACCTTGGATCCGCCCCTATGGCAGAGCACCCGCGCTACGATTGAGAGGAGAAGAATGCAGCGAAACTCTTTAGCTGGCTTTTCTGATTGAAGCATTTTCCGAGACAATTTTCAGGTCTGATGCTAGTATAGGCAGAACAATTTTTTTTATAATGAATTAACATAAGGTCCGAAATGGAATGTCGTAATACGTCTTTCAGGTGCCTCAAATATCATCCACGTCTGCGTCTTTTCGATTTGGCAAATACTTAACGTCAGATGCCCGTGACTGAGTCAGTTTGTAGGAAATGTCACGGAAAACTGACCCTAACGGGCGAATGCATTCACAACATAGGTTTTTGTTTGTACCTCATACTGTTAGAAAATGTACTTGCTATACAGCAAGCTTCAACCTCCTTTGTCGAATCTCGAATTGTTTACATGACCGCTAAGCCACTTGAACCCATCATGCTCTCGGCGAACACGTGTTAGCCCCGTCGAACTTTATTTCAACGACCCCTAACCCAGCGGTGCCGCAAGGTAACAAAAGGTGGCCGCTGCCGTCAGATCAACTCCGTTCACGTACACGCGCCCCCGCGGCAGAGACGGCCGCGAGCTGATCTCATGCCCGACGCCCGGCTGTGACGGCATGGGCCACTCTACTGGAAACTACGCCACTCACCGCAGGTCAGGGCCGACCCTGCGCGTGTCGGCGCCAAGAAACCCCGATCCATTCTAGCTCATACACAAAGTCTCCCCGACCGATACGGATCAGTCCGTTTGTAGACAATGCTTGTCAATCCAGATCCAATCCATCCACAAAAGTACAACTAGAATAACCAGAGTGGGAATGCAAATTCATACACAGATCCGAAATGACCCGAATTCTCCCGCCAATCCATCCCCCCCAACGGATCAGGGATCCATTCGGATGTGAGATCCGTGACCCCACCAGTCCCCTGGTCCCGGTTTGGGCCACACACATGAACTCAGAGATGTGCTGAGGTAGTCAGGCTACAGCTGTTACATCGATTCACTCAGGTTTAGATCACAAGGATAAAACTGATTGCGGGATAACCTCCAAGAGAAACATGGAACCATTCCGGAAATTTCTAAGGGAGCATCCCATTTACCTGTCCACATGCTTCTGAAAAAAACAAGACAGTCTCCTCCCGAACCCACTTGTAACAGCTGCACATAGCCGAGAAATTTCCCTGCGGAACCCTGCACGTTGACTTTATCACAACTTGTCTGTAAATCACATTTTGACGCTACCATTTCCCACCAGTTTGTCGGGATGTCCGCGGGCTAACAAGCCGAAGGGTCGGAGGGACGGACAGGACAGTGAGCCTCTCAGATGTCCGGTGCCGGGTTGTGACGGCTCCGGACACGTCACCGGCAAGTTCCTCAGCCACCGAAGGTGAGTGCCACCAGTCATCACGACCGCCCCGCAACGACTTCGATATCTAGCGAGTGATTTGTTCAATGTCTGAAAACTTCCTATCACAGTATCTCCCATTTTGTTCTGAATACAACGAAATGGTGTTGCACAATATTTAATTTGCATGCCTACTGATGGATCCCACGGGGGCCAAAGGGGCCCTGGACCCCTCAAAGCCTAAAATGATATATTTTGCCCCCAGGAGAAAATTTTAGCCGTTTTTCTTTTAAAGAATATTGTTTTCGCGATTTTTCTGAACTTAGCCCCCAAAAACGTTGGTTTTGTCCCCTCCAAAAATTGATCCTTGCATCCGCCAATGTGGTGCAGGCGAATGTCCATAGAATGATGTAGATAATCATCTATATTATGAAAAAATAAACAAAGACACCGCACCCTCCATCTTATGTTCACTCCACTAGCTTCCATTGACTAGCCGCTCCAACTTGTGCGTTTCCAGTGCCTCCGGCTGTCCGGTAGCCAACCGCAATAAGCGTTCCATTGACTAGCCGCTCCAACTTGTGCGTTTCCAGTGCCTCCGGCTGTCCGGTAGCCAACCGCAATAAGCGTTCCATGGACGCTGCCGGCGGCGGCGAACGCTCTTACTCCAGCCTCGGCATGATCAACTCCATCTCCATGGGCGCCTACATGGGTGGCACCGGCTTCGCGTCACCTTACATGACCGGGGGTTATCCGCCCCCTATCGCCGATACCAAGAAAGTTCCCCTGGAGGCTTCTGTCCGGCGGCCTTCCACAAGTAAGGAGGTGCTCAGCATGGCTTGATAATCTCTCTCTCTCTCTCTCTCTCTCTCTCTCTCTCTCTCTCTCTCTCTCTCTCTCTCTCTCTCTCTCTCTCTCTCTCTCTCTCTCTCTCTCTCTCTCTCTCTCTCTCTCTCTCTCTCTCTCTCTCTCTCTCTCTCTCTCTCTCTCTCTCTCTCTCTCTCTCTCTCTCTCTCTCTCTCTCTCTCTCTCTCTCTCTCTCTCTCTCTCTCTCTCTCTCTCTCTCTCTCTCTGTCTCTCTCTCTCTCTCTCTCTCTCTCTCTCTCTCTCTCTCTCTCTCTCTCTCTCTCTCTCTCTCTCTCTCTCTCTCTCTCTCTCTCTCTCTCTCTCTCTCTCTCTCTCTCTCTCTCTCTCTCTCTCTCTCTCTCTCTCTCTCTCTCTCTCTCTCTCTCTCTCTCTCTCTCTCTCTCTCTCTCTCTCTCTCTCTCTCTCTCTCTCTCTCTCTCTCTCTCTCTCTCTCTCTCTCTCTCTCTCTCTCTCTCTCTCTCTCTCTCTCTCTCTCTCTCTCTCTCTCTCTCTCTCTCTCTCTCTCTCTCTCTCTCTCTCTCTCTCTCTCTCTCTCTCTCTCTCTCTCTCTCTCTCTCTCTCTCTCTCTCTCTCTCTCTCTCTCTCTCTCTCTCTCTCTCTCTCTCTCTCTCTCTCTCTCTCTCTCTCTCTCTCTCTCTCTCTCTCTCTCTCTCTCTCTCTCTCTCTCTCTCTCTCTCTCTCTCTCTCTCTCTCTCTCTCTCTCTCTCTCTCTCTCTCTCTCTCTCTCTCTCTCTCTCTCTCTCTCTCTCTCTCTCTCTCTCTCTCTCTCTCTCTCTCTCTCTCTCTCTCTCTCTCTCTCTCTCTCTCTCTCTCTCTCTCTCTCTCTCTCTCTCTCTCTCTCTCTCTCTCTCTCTCTCTCTCTCTCTCTCTCTCTCTCTCTCTCTCTCTCTCTCTCTCTCTCTCTCTCTCTCTCTCTCTCTCTCTCTCTCATGCTAAATGCAAAGGAAGAATAACAAGGGATGAAAGTGAGCAATAATACACGGCATTGGAGGCGCAAAAATGAAAAGTGATTGGAACGAATGCGCAATATACCCAAAGCCCATGAATCTACTTGTCCACGCTCATCTTTGATTTGGAATACCTTGTGTGCGTGTGTTTAAACTAGATGTGTGTATTAGTGTTTTTAAGCCAATAATCCTTACCCGTCTCCCTGCTCCACCTGGAGGAGCGAGTGCAGGGACGGCGGATTCCAGGGTGCAAGTGGTGCAGTTGCACCACTCGATTTTTTCAAGTGGTGCAAAAGTATCTTTTTGCACCCCTTGTTTTGGCTTTGTCCAGGGAGGCGCCCCCTCCCCCCGGCCTCAGCCGGCGCCCCCGGCCGGTCAGAGAAAATCAAGCCTAATTACCGCCTACCTGAATAGGTAGGATCCTCTGTGAAAATAGACATTTTCATATATGAATGGCACCCCCTTACATCATAGCCGCGCCCTGGGCAGAAAAATGCGCCCCCTTGAGTAAAGGTGCCCCTCTGGGTAGCATAGGCGCCCTTGTATAGCGTAGGCACCTCCTGGACAGCCGAGGTGCCTCCGAAGAAGAGAAACGGCGCCCCTGGATATCACATGCGCCCCCTGGACAGCAAAAGGCGCCCCCGCACAGAATTGGCGCCCCCTGGATAACATAGGCGCCCTTGGGTAGGAAAGGCGCCCCCTGGAGAGCAGAGGTGCCTCCTGGAGAGAAAAAGACACCCCCGGAGAACAACGGCGGCAGGGACGGCGGATTCCGCGGGACAGGGTCTGCAGTTGCATGCCATGAAAAATGTTGGTGTGCAAAAGTATCTTCCGCACACCTGGTTTAGAACTGGTCCGGAGAGGCGCCCCCCCACGGATTTGGGTGGCACCCCCGGATTTGGCCGGCTCCCCGGCCGGTCAGAGAAAATCAAGCCTAATCACCGCCTACCCAAAGAGGTAGGATCCTCTGTGAAAAAGACATTTTCATATATGAATGGCGCACCTTGACATCAAAGCTGCGCCCTGGAAAGCAAAAGGCGTCGCCCCGTTGAGTAAAGGCACTGCTCTGGATAGCATAGGCGCCCTTGGAAGGCAAAGGCGCCCCCTAGACAGCAAGAGGCGCCCCTGGATATAAAAAGGCGCCCCCAGTAGAGGAATAACGACGCTCCTGGATAGCATAGGCGCCCTATGGTTAGCACAGGCACTCCTGTACACCAAAAGGCGCCCCCCCCATAGAGCAAAGGTACCCCCTCTGAAAAGCATAAGCTCCATTGAATAGCAAAGGCGCTCCCTTGAGAGCAGGGGCGGAAGGGACGGCGGATTCCGCGGGACAGGGTCTGCAGTTGCACACCATGAAAAAATGATGGTGTGCAAAAGTATATTTTTGCACACCTGGTTTTGACCATGCCCGGAGAGGCGCCCCCCTCCCCCGATACGGATTTTGGCGGCACCCCCGGATGTGGCCGGCGCCCCGGCCGGTCAGAGAAAATCAAGCCTGATCACCTCCTACCCGAAGAGGTAGGATCCTCTATGAGGAAGACATTTTCAGATATGAATGGCACCCCTTGACATCAAAGCTGCGACCTGGAAAGCAAAAGGCGCCCCTCTGGATAGCATAGGCGTCCTTGGATAGCGTAGGCGCCTCCTGGATAGCGGAGGCACCTCCGAAGAAGAGAAACGGCGCCTTTGGATATCACATGCGCCCCGTGGTTAGAACAGGCACCCCTGGACAGCAAAAGGCGCCCACCGCAGAGAAAAGGCACTCTCCTGGATAGTATAGGCGCTCTTGGATAGGAAAGGCGCCCCCTGGAGCGCAGAGGTGCCTCCTGAAGAGAAAAAGACGCCCCCAGGAGAGCAACGGCGGCAGGGACGGCGGATTCTGCCGGACAGGGTGTGCAGTTGCACACCTTGAAAAAATGATGGTGTACAAAAGTATATTTTTGCACACCTGGTTTTGACCTCGTCCGGAGAGGCCCCCACGGATTTGGGTGGCACCCCCGGATTCGGCCGGCGCCCCCGGCCGGTCAAGAGAAATCAGACACATTGCCTATCTGAAGAGGTAGTACCCTCTGTGTAAAATAAAAAAAACACTTTCAAATATGAATGGCGCCCCCTAACATCAAAGCTGCGCCCTGGACAGCAAGAGGCGCCACCCCCTTGAGTAAAGGTGCCCCTCTGGATAGCAAAGGCGACCCCTAGACAGCAGAGGCGCCCCTGGACAGAAAAGGCACCTCGAATTGAGGAGTAACTATGCCCCCGGATAGCATAGGTGCCCTCTGGTTAGTACAGGCACTCCTGTACACCAAGAGGCGCCCTCCCCCATAGAGCAAAGGAACCCTTCTGGATATCATAAGCTCCCTTGAATAGCAATCGCGCTCCCTGGACAGCACGGGCGCCCTCTGGATAACATAGGCGCCCCCAATACAGCAAATACGCCCCTTGATACTAAAGGCGCCCCAGATAGCAGAAGCACCCCGTGGACAGAATACACCCTCTGGTTAGCACAGGCACCCCTGGACAGCAAAAGGCGCCCCCGCCCCCTGAGTAAAGGATCCGGGCCTCTGGATAGCGCACGCGCCTCCTGGACAGCAGAGGCGCCTCCGAAGAAGATCAACGGCGCCCCTGGATATCATATGCGCCCTCCGGTTAGCACAGGCACCCCTGGATAGCAAAATGCGCCCCCCCGGGAGAGAAAAGGCGCCCCCTCTGGAAAGAATAACCACCCATGGATAGGAATGGCGCCACCTGGAGAGCAGAGCAGATAATTTTTAAGGAAAACTCAGTGTGGGAGATTTTCTTGTGCTGGCCATTATAGTGTCTTCGGGGGATGAAACCCCTATTTGGAGGGGGGTTAATAAAATTTAGACGTGCTAGTGTTAAAAAATGTCTCCCAATTTTTTTTTATTCCATATTCTAAAGATTAGAGATGCTGCCCAGGACTGCGAGTTTTTCGACGGAAAAAGGCCAAACCGGGTTTGAAAAAAGGCCAAAAGGGTCAAATTTTATTTTGCGCAAAAAAATCTTTTTTTATAAATTTTGTCCAAGTTTTCCCAGTACGGCTGCTGGAGTCGAGTCTCACTAGAGTCATCAAGGGACTCTTTACGGAGACCCCGACCCCACAACCCGAACGAGCAACTCCCACAATGAAGGGATAATTTAGAAGCCAAAGTTTAACATCCCACAAAGCACAGGGACGGCCGCCCCGCTCAGGTCACCCTCTCACCAGTCGGTTGCCAGACGACCTACGTCGGGCAAACGATTGAGCGCCGGAGCGTCTCAGGGGAACCGATTCCAAGCCTGGACATGCACTGCCACTGCATGCTTCTCAGCAGCGGGCCGGAGTCCGACGCTCTACCAACTGAGCTACCGGGGCGGCCAAATGGCCAAATAAATACCACAAAGGGCATATTTGAGGCTAAAACGACCCCTACCGGTTGTCATAAACCCACAGAAAAAGGACAGAGCACTCTTGTATCACTGCAGTGAACAGTGCACTGTATAGAACTAAATGTTGATAATTTGATATTGACTTGACGAAATATTCTTTTAGCGCACTGCCCATTTCATAGGAAGCCGGGGATGCCCCTCCAATCCCGCGTGGCCACCTAATAATTTTATCCACATAATTAAAAAAATTGTTAGTATCATCAATTATCTTAGCCGCACCACTACCCGCTAACATTTGATATTTTCCTGCTTTTCCTGTGAATTGTTTGCTCTTGAACAGTGACGGATCCATAGGCAGATCCAAGATTGCCAATCGGATGGGGGGGCACCTTTCCGGGGGGCGCCATCCGGAGCAGGGGGCGCCACTTTTGACCGAAAAAAACCTATCAGGTGGGCGTAAAATCCTATCGGTGAACACCGATTTTCGCATCCTGGGGGAAGGGTGGGAAGCGCCATTTCAGGCGAGTGCCATCGACCTTTCAGGGGGCGACGAGGATCGATCGGGGAAACTGCAGCTGTCCCTGCCCTTTGCCCCCCGGTTCCGCGTATGGGCGGATCTAGAATTTTGGTAAGTGGGGGGAAAGCGGAGCCTCAGAGTGCGCACTTTATCATCAACTTTTCACCCAAAGGGCACCTATGATATTCGGTTTTCGGTTGCCGTTATTTTTGTGGATCGTATTTTTAACAACGTTCTGTCCCTCCCTCCCTCCTCCAGCCATAACAGTTTGTACCAGCCAAGCAAGATGGCTATTTGGCGTAATATTTGAAACGAGGAATTGCTAAACAGTTCATTCCACACTTTTTTCGGCACCTCTTGAAAATCTGTAACTGCCACCAGGTCATGAAGAAATGCAAGATACTTGGGAAGATGCAACCAGGGGCGGACGCAGACCCGAGTTTTGGGGGGGGGCAAACCCATGTCTGCCTCTCCTCCTGGGGGAAGGGGTGGGAGCGAATTTTTTTTTGCTCTACAGACCTAGTGTAAACACCCTTTTTCAGTGCTCGACAGACCTAATATAAGCTACCTCTCCAAGTACACGATCGCTCTCGGGAGGGGGGGCGGTGGGAGCCAAGATTTGTTTGCTCTACAGACCTAGTGTAAACACCTTTTTTAAAAATTTCCCCGGCGTTTGGGGGGGGGCAAAAGATAGTTTGCCCCCCTCCAGCGCTTTGAGGGGGCCATGGCCAGAATTACCCCCTGCGTCCGCCAATGGATGCAACAGCTGAACATAAAGGTACATATATGAGGATTTTTCTATTTGTGAAGAGGGGTTAAGTTTATTTTGATATCAAATATGATAAGCATTATTTTGCGTTTCCACGTGGCCAAGATTCGTAAAATAATGGTGAGAGGACATTGAAAACAATCGCAGCGAGTGTGAACCTGGCCTGTGCGCTGTCCCAGAAAATTATCTCAGCGGGGAAGCTTTGACATTGTAGGCAATGCAAACCGGACTTTAACCCAAATTATTAATAGATCCTAAAAAAATGTTTGAACCAGATGGCAGACTCAAGGAGATATAAGGGAAGTTGAAACGTTAAGATAAACACAGAATGAAGTATGTGGGCATTTTCCATCGACCTTTATCTATATTGTTCAATTCATCAGCATGGGAAAATTGCTCTTGTGCGTTAAATTTCGAAGGTTGTTAAGAGAATTTTGGTAGCCAGGTCATTGAATGCTGAAATAAATCATGCCAGGAATAGGCATGTGTGATTTGTGACAAAAATGGGACCCACTAAAATAAACAAAAACAGTTTCAACGTGTCCAAGTACTCTCTTGATAAATTGATAACTTTTTTCGTTTATTGGCTGTGATTTGCGCGTTTAGTGATCATGTGCAGTGTTCAGATCGAAGTGAAAAGGCTATTCAGATTGATAAAACGAGTATATTTTGTCACTGACCATCCACTTATACATTCATCCATCGTCTTCAGGTCAAGTTCAGGACGCATCATTTAAGAGAAGAGGTGAGCGTGCACTGTGCATGCCCAAATCGAGACACATCCGCCCTCCCGATGGACAGACCGCGCAGAAATACGTCCTCGTCGCGTTTGATTTCGCGCACGCGTACGACGTAGTGGACCACCACCTGCTACGCGTTCGCCTACTGGAGATGGAGCTGCCAAATTGCACGATGGCTTGGATTTGGCAGTGGCTCCGGGACCGAAGAGTCAAGGTGGAACTAAATGGCGTGCTTTCCAGTGAGCGCATTTTCCGAACTGACCTGCTGTAAGGCAGTGTCTTTTCGCCAGTTTTATTTTTGTTATGGGCGGCTCGGCTGGTGGACGCACTCCGCGCGGTTCCCGGATACTTCCCCTAACATGTACGCCGATGATACGGCGGCTCTCTGCACGGGCAACAACATCCAAGTCGCCAAGGACCGGGCGCAAGCTGCTGCTGGCACCCTCGTGAAGTGGGCCCGACAGCACAAAATGGTGGTATCAGGAGCCAAGCTCCAAGTACTGGTGATGTCACAGTGGGCCAGAGACGCCGATCCCTTCAGTTTTAAGGTCGACGGGAAGTGTCACTGCTGGAGACACCCTACAGCTACTTGGCGTCACCATCGATCGGCTCCTCCACTTTGGTCCACACTGTAGAAGACTGTGGGAGAAGGTCCACCCCCGCATCTCCCACCTACGTCAACTGTCCGGTTGCAACTGGGGGCTGCACGAACAGCACCTCCGAACCGTCGCTACTGGCTACGTGAGAGGAGCGATGGAGCAAGCGGCCGCAGCATGGCTCCACGCCACACCGCCATTTCATGTCGAGCTGCTGGAACGCAAAATGAGAGCGTCGGTGCGTATCATCACACCCCATGCGCTGCCGCCTGAAGACCTTCTGTGAAGGCGTGCGGAGGCGACAGCGCCCTCTCGACTCTCCTCGGTGACCGGGTGGCGGCAGGTGGGCAGAGAGATGTGGGATCAAGCACGCATCTCCCTCCCCATCGAGTCTCTCCTTCCTCGACGTCTTCCATCGTGGGTATCATGAGAGTAAGTCACATTTAAACTAGACGTGGGCCTGCTGACATCAGGAGCGCCACCTGTCCGGAAGAAGCGAGTAGCTCTCCTCCACCTCGCTTCCCTGACTCAATGTGCCACATGGGTGTGGACCGACGGGCCAGTACACGGAGGGGTCACGAGCGGGGGAGCTGGGTCTTCATCGAGTCACCAGACGGAGTCCAGCATGAGCTCAGGCGACCAGCAGGATCGCTCTGCTCGAGTTTTCAAGCTGAGACGGTAGCCCTCCAAGCTGACTGTGTCTTCCTACTGGACCACTCAGTGCACACAGAAGATCCGGTCATCTTCAGCATGGCCCGCCAAGGATATGACGCATTATAGAAATAAAATGGCTTCAATGTCTGTAGATAAGACAGCGAATCGGTAAAAATCGCAAATTTCCTCGCCATCAGCTTAGACACCTGGTCCAAACAGCAAAAAATGGCATACAGCTCTGAAGTAAAAATGGATCCTTCGTAAGACAAACTAGAAAACTTTTCAACATCGTCACAAACAACTGCACGCCCTGTGCCATTGTCACTTTCTTTTGCAACCGTCTGTATAGAAACAGACGTGGATTTCGAACGGCTCCGCACGCAAGTTCATAAATTACTGGCGCGTCGGTTCAGGAGGCAAATTCTTGCTTTGTTGGAGTAGGTGTATGTTCGTGCTACCTGTCGAGATGAGCTATGGTTCAATAACAGCTGCTTCATGTGGTTCTACGAGGCTGCTGTCGATACCAGCCTGTGCCAGCCAGGCACAGACTCTCACTCCCGGGTGACGGGTTGCAACACGCGAGCCAATGTCTATCTGACAGAGGCAGGCGTCGCCAAAAAAAATGTTTGTTATGTGGGGCGTGTTGGTGACTGATTTTAAAGGGAACGTGGCACCTTGGTAAAATCCTGTAATTTTGTGTAATTAGGCGTACTTTTAGCCGAAAATAATGAAACCACTAATGATTTCTCTGAAAAATGTACAAGCTCAATGCCTTGATTTTTAAAATATTCCTCTAGGAAAAGAAATAAACATCTGCCTGTGGATGATGTCATGATCTGGCAGCCACAGAGGTACATGAGAAGTACATTTCGGGTAGATTTTAGTTTTTTTCTACGGAAATATCGAGTTCCAAGGCAAATTATATATAGAGCACCTGGTTTTCCGACTTGCTTTACAACTTGGCTATCTCAGTTAAAATCAAGTTCTAAAGATGCCACATTCCCTTTAAAGGGAATGTGGCACCTTCATAACGTGATTTTAACTGAGATAGCCAATTTGTAAAGCAAGTCGGAAAACCCGGTACTCCATATATCATTTGTCTTGGAACTCGATATTTCTGTAGAAAAAAGCTAAAACCTGCCTGACACCAGCCCCCTCATCAGCCCCTCGCCGGGCGGCCATTGTTGTGAGCTACTGGTGTGACGACATATACTGACGTCACGATGAGCATCAGCCAATCAAAGCCCTTGGAGCGTTTCAAGTATGGCAGTGGTTGCCAGATCGTGACATCATCCACAGGTTGATATTTATTTCTTTTTCTAGAGGAGTATTTTAGAAATAAAAATATTGAGCTTATTGTACATTTTTCAGAGAAATCGTGAGTGGTTTCATTATTTTCGGTTAAAAGTACGCCTAATTGCACCAAATTCCAGGATTCGACCAAGGTGCCACATTCCCTTTAATGGCTTAATGCAAAGCGAGTATCTTACTGCGCATTTGTGGCGGTATTTCATTAATTTCCACTAGCATGCTTATTATGGGTGAAGCTAGGATCGCCCCTGTTATTATTCTGATATCGTGATGATGGACAAATGGATAATCTTTTCGCGGACTAAGGAGCGGCCCCATACACAACACAGCCGTACTCGATCTTCGAACGAATAAGTGATCTATATAGCATAAGAAGCTTACAGCGTAGCGTATAACGATGAGCGTATAACGTACGCATAACGTATATATAGGCGATAAGCGTATAACGTGTACAACATGAGAAACATTTCTCTAGCCGCACCGTATCTCATCCTCGCCAACACCTTCAGTATTTTCAGCGTATCGAAACATTTTTTTGCGGAAATCCTCCATATGTGAACTATGTGTGGCACATATGAAAGTTTATTGAGTGTGAGCCCGATAAATCTAGTTTCTGCCACAACGTCGATCGGATTTCCGCGAATTTACAACATCGGGTATTCAGTCTCAATGTCAATTATAGAAGTACATGCACTTTGTCTTTGAACTTGAAAATTTCAGTCCATTGTTTGTGATCCATTGCTGCAATGTGTCAAGGCCAAGCTGCAGCCGCCTCTGCTCAGCTGCTGTAGTAGACGCTGTCACCCATATTGTGAAGTCTTCAACGAAAAGCACATGGCGTATGTTTGCGGGAAGGGTCTGCAATATCATTGGTCATAACTGCAAACAAGGGTATGCACATCACAGAATCCTGGGCTATGCCACTCTGTTGCTGATACCAATCCGAAACGACTGAGTTTACGCGAAATCTAAAATACCTATTTTTCGGAATATTAGAAATAAACCACCTCAAGTGGTCTCGCACGCCGAGTCCAAAGAGTTTCTGCAGAACGCCCTTGGATAGGAAAGGCGCCCCCAAGGGATGATGGCGCCCCCTGGGGAGGAAGGCGCCCCCCTACAGAAAATCTTGCACCACTTATCGAAAATGCAATCCGCCGTCTCTGAGCGAGTGCCTGCGCCTGTGGCAGCAGAGATCACTTCAGGTAACACCCAACATTCCTTAGTTCTCAACTATCCTCATCCTTACCGTCTCCTTCCAAAGCTCTTTGTCACTTCATGTTCATTATGACCGCTTGAAAAGCCACTTTACGAGTGTGGACGTGCCTGTAACACATACAAATTATATAGTAAATACTATGGCGTCTTTTGGTTTTATATAATTCTAGTGTTATTAGACCATATATTATTCTAGCCTCACTACTAACATGAATTTGATTATTTCGACGAAGTCTACCAAAGTCCGTTCTCCAGTGTTCCATTTCGCGTCACGAAATACGATTTAGTTACCCACCATCCCCATCACAAGCCGAACGAAGTTTTCCCGGTCACAGCAGCAATGGTTGCGGCTGTAAACATGCAAACGGCATGCGGACATCATCAGCCTTCCCTTTATCTGTTTGAAAACGTTACGATTAATGTCTGTCTGTGAGATCGGCATACTGCACCCCTCCACAGGCAGCGGCGACGCTGGCGGCGGGGGCTCCGGAACCATCGCAAGATCCGGGTCCGCTTCTGTCAAAGGCACCAGTTCAGCGGCGGACAGCGTCAGCCACTCCTCCACAACACAGCTCAAAGATGCGCGGGTGAGCAGAGCGATGAAGCCTCTGACCACAGAGCTCCGACCAAGCATGTCAGATCATTTACAATAGAGTTTTAAAACGATGGTAATGATCGTTCAAACTCGGAAATCTTGTCTTATTCTCCTTCATTCCTCAGTGCCCAGAGAATCCATGCTTATGCTTTGATAGGTTGACGGAAAATATTTCAAACATATCACAAAATACATACAAGGGTTCCAACCCTTATTTGAGCAGTATGGTCAACTAGTTGATTGATTTGACGAAAACAGTGTGCGTGAATTGATGCGGATAGGAACTAAGTAGCCAGAAGGCAACCCCCCTTTATTCTTATTCCCCCTTTACCCTCTGCAACCCCCTTTATTCTTAGCCCGGCACCGCCTGGGCTTTGTCTGTATCCACCATCCCCTGAGAGGTCCGATCGGACCCTCCCTACGATCTCGGGAATGGAAATAGGAACACCGCTGAAAGCGCCCCACTTTAAAACTAAGTTTGAACCACGTTCTTGAACTAAGTTTGAACCATATTCATCAAGCTGTTACGTCACATGGGGCTGGAACGTGTCAAATTTAGGCAGATTTCGTAAAGAACTGTCGTAAAGAATCTGTAGTCCTAGATCAAAGCTAAAAAAACACCAATCTGTTCGTTTTGATTCAGGGATCCGAATGATATATGACATGACTTTGTTAGGTTACGGTTAAATAAAGACTTTGCAATGTCCTCTTGCACATCATTTGATGTCGCAGGTGCTTTTCACTACGATCTGAAATTCGTTGCTGCAGGTTTTTTTGCTCATAATTATAAGGCACAAACGAATTAAAAAGCCTGACTTTTGGTGATCTCGTGGACCCGACCAAAAGATGGCTGGAATCCTACTAATTTATATTTCCAAGAGCTTCCAAATCAAGTTTCGAAATGATCTAGCTCTTCTAGGAGTCAATTTACACTCTGGTTTGTTCTGCCTCATTTTAGAAGAGCAAAGTCGCCTTACATGGGCTTAGAAATGGAATCACAACTCGTTGACCTGATCTGACCTTATGTAAATTTTCCGGCATAAGTTGTCGAACTGATCACCTGATAGTCATGCAAAGCGGCGCGTTTATTCAAATCGGCTCGGAAACATTCGCGAAAAGGCGAAGGAGACTCGATCGAACTCAACAGCGGTGAAGGGTTAACAATAAGTACTACAGTTTGGCATGCTAAGAGTTGGTCGAAATTTAATGACACCGATATCTTGAATGTTTTTACGTCTTTGCGTGAATTGAATTTCCACTGCTGAAAGGGAATGTGGCACCTTTATAACGTGATGTTAGCTGAGATAGCCAAGTTGTAAAGCATACCGGAAAACCCGGTACTCAATATACAAATAATTTGTCTTGGAACTCAAAATTTCCGTAGATAAAAGCTAAAAACCTACCTGAAATGTAACCAAAATGTACCCAAGGAGCCGGCCACAGTTGTCAGCTGTTGGCATGACGTCATGCTGACGTCACGTTGAGTAGTCAGCCCTTGAGTGAGCCTATTGAAGCTTATTGAATATGGAAGTAGTTGCCAGATCATGGTGTCAGGCACAGACAGATGTTTGTTTCTTACCATAGAGGAGTATTTTAAATATAGAAATATTGAGCATATTGTACTTTTTCAGAAAAAAATCATGGATATTTTTATGATTTTCTGCTAAAAATACCCATAATTTCACCAAGTTCCGGGATTCGATCCAGGTGCCATATTCCCTTTCTTGCAGGAAAAATGGAAAAATCATGTTTCTGCTCCCAGGTGGGTGACACAGCCGCCGCCACTCTCACGCAAGGACCACAAGTCGCCTCCAGCGGCGGGGTCAACGCCCTCAACGATTACTACGACTCCTTTCGCACCAACATGATCTCTCTGCTGGAGCACGTGAAGGCTCCCAGCGCCGCTGATCGGATAGGTCAGCCCGGTTTCGACTCCTACTTCAGTCGACTCCACGGCATGTACGGCGACGGTGGCGCCACTGAGGAGTACCGGCCCATCTATGAAACTATGAAGGCCGCTATTCATGATTTTACGGTGATGCCAACGCCGATTTAGTGCTGTTCATTTTCGATGGAAGTATGAACGTGGAGGGTGTAAAATCGCATCAGATCTCGGCGGCTTCACGAACTTATTCAAGACAACACGAAATAAGCAAATATTGCCGCGGACTGTTTCATGAGCACTTCAAACGAAACTACCACAATAGAGCGTAAAGTTTGATGCTCTGAACACAGTATAATGTGTAATTATAAATAAGTGCATATGATCCACTATGATTTTCTGGAGGACTGTTATGACACTGTTCAAGCCTGTGACCAACCCCGCGTGGCCATACCTCCGGTCCCTGGTGCAGAAATGGGCACCTATCTCGCACGATTGTGACCACTTGTCACGCCATACAAAAACAATGTGCTCCGCTCCTGTGCGTGCGTGTTTTTCAACTTTAAGATGTGGTCTAACCCGTGTCGAATACAAGTTCGTTCGATGTTCTCAAGTAGCAGTTAGGACTGTGAAAGCGAACTATGAATGGTTTGGGCCGCACGCCTGAAACACTAGGATGCATGGGTCAATGTGCAATTGCACATATTTATGAGTGGTGTACTTGTTGATAAGTTGATCAAAACGCTTCGATTTATGGGATTACATTGGCATTTGTGAAATTAAAGCCAATGCTGCGAAAATTTATTGTGTAAATGACTGTATAGTGTACATATATTCATGGGAGATGCTTTGTACATACCAGGCATACTTTCGACCATAGACTGCTGTAAAAGTGTTGGTTCCATGAATATCGTGCGTTGCGCGTCCTTACTTCCTGTAATAGAAAGCAACATGTGTTCATGTTAAGCACAGTATCTATCCATGCTCAGAGATCTGGAAAGCTGACGAAACCTGTACAATGAGCTTATACAAAGTAAACATTATAGCTGTCCATGAGATCTGTGCAAATATGTCAACCTGAATTCGCTATTTGTGTGTAACCTTTCAGTTGCATTTATACCAGAATAGGAGTGTGACTAAGACCAACTCCTTAATCACCCGACTCCAAAAGATGTTATAGTCGAAATAGACACTCTGTACTTTCAATTTTCCAAAATCACTTCGATAGACTGACACTGTTAACTATTCGCCCTACAACCTGCGACTGGATCCATTGCAAAATAAGCAATTATTGTGCAGAGATCAGTTCTGGAGGCGAATTTCTTGTATTTCGTGCTTCGTGTCTTCGTGATGAACAGCTTGAAGGACAGCCGGATAAATTCAAGGACTGAACGAACGTATGTGATCTGGGTGGGGTATCGGTGAAGCTCGTGGCACATGCAAAAGCGAGTGCAAGCCATCCCATTTGTGATAGCTATTTCTTCATAACCTGGCCTTGGCTTACCTGAATGAAACCAACCTTGGTGAGTAGAGAACAGCAAGGCAAATAGCTAGATGAAACAGGTAAGTTCAATCCCAGGCCAACCGCTGGCGCACAAGCGCATATGAAGGATGAATGAGCAGATTTAACCCCACGATGTGCTTCAGAAATCCGTTCAAGTTGAAATTTACGCCATGTTTTCAGACAGATCTAAGAGCACCCATTACACTTAGGGCCTTTGCTATGTGGGCATTCGTCATTCGTTATCTTTGAAACTACTGGTTTGGTTGTGCTGTAAGTTGGTACTTGTGTTTACGCCAACACAATACCTATTGCACCTATGGACGCTTTGACTACGGCTCACGTGCCCACAGCCGGGCCCTTTCAATGAACTGTGAGAAAATTCAAGGATGAACCACTACGTGCTCATCTGGTGAGTGGATATGGTGCGGTGCGGTGGATATGGTGCGAATTTTGAAAGTGTGAGGGTTGTTAACTGTATCGTGGATGCCAAATCACGTGGGCACGCTTATTCGTCATTTAGAGACATGGATATGTAGGAAACAGCATCAAGCGCCACGATCCTGGCCGTGCTGTTTTAAAGAACGTTTCAGCCCGGACCTTTTTTAAATAAAATCATTATCAAACCAGAGGAAACTTTTGAAATAGAACGGGACTGTGTATTTCCAAAAGCGCTTGTTCTTGGTGGTAGCAGCGAATTACATCTACAGCAATGTTGTCTCTACAAGATCCAAATAAGAACATTTTGTGAGCTACGTGCTAGCCTTTAGTGCCAGTCCAAGCAAAACACTGTCGACTTGTGAATTTCGCTTGTATTACTCTAAATCGAAAAAATGGAATAATACGCCGATACAATAAGTGATGAAACTCGCACAGGCGTTGTAAGCATACTTTGATCAATATTAGCCAGCACGACTGATAACTCAAGAACTTAAGCACACTAATCATAAGGGGCTATTCATACACGTCAGCAACCGAAGTTGGGAGGTGTGGCATTTTCTGACTTTTTCTGAGGAAGTGGGAGGGGTCTGACTTTTTCTGACGAGAGGGGATCATGGGCTGTGGTGATTTTTTATTGACCGAGAACTGCGCAAGCCAAGGGTAATTGAAGAGCGGGAAGCTCAATGTTTTGTAACCGCATATAATATGATTACAGTATACCTTTAGCTTAGCTTAATATAGCTTTAGCTTATTATACAATAATATTCTAGACGTTATGCTAGCCACGTAGGTACTTACATACCCTGCAAAACCACAAACGGCTGCAGCTGGTGGCTGTGGTTTTACCTCCAACGAAATAACAAGGAGCTGTCAACTATCATTGCAGTTTCTTCAAATTTTTCATGCCAGCATTTATGATATTAGCTTCAATTTTTGTCATATAGTACTTTTTTGTAATGAAGTGACTGCGCTTTTCAAGTATTGTTTTCGATTCTTCCATGGGTTAATAACGTGCGTCATGTGCATCGATGTTTTGAGCTGTAGATGAGTAGCTACTATTCATGGATGCCTAAACAGTCTCGCCAGTCTGCAAAGTTGAAATGTGGCAGGTGTCTACGAAATCTTGCTGAGGAAATCTTCCGCAAAATGTTAAGGCTTGGAGAAGCTTATTTACCATTAGGAGCAATGAGAGCTGGAAAAGTACTTGGCCGCCTTGTTCTTGATTGATTGCGCAACTTTTATCGAAATTTAAAGGTTGTGCTATCTCAGGTCAGGTCACCAGCAAGATGACCCGACCTCATCCTCATGACCTCATCTCCCATACTTCAAATGGCACTAGGGAAAACAGGTTTAATAATCTACTCATCTAATATATTCATATCCAATTATAGATCCATCGAAAACGACAAATTGTGTGTGATAATGAGATGTTCGATATCGATAACCAAAGCTCAGGTACAGGTGCCTGAAACACCTTCGCGGGGAAAATGGAAATTAGCCGATAAAGACTCTATTTATGTAGAGATTACTGAGAATGCCTTCTTTAGCGTCATTTGTGGATTTGGACCTGCGACCTCTCAAAGGTCGTCTGGAGCTGCTTAAGCAGGGTTTCGAACTTGGGCCAATAACTTTGCACAAACTTGTGATGTAGGCTTCAGTTTGATACATTGCGTTTGGATTTTCATTGCGAGTCGATTGGTATACAAATTGACTGTTGGGTCAGATCTTTTACATTTTTCTTTTTCTACATTTCGGCGTAGTATGGTCACGTGACAAGAGGAATCGAGTAAAGCCTGAAAACAACTCTAACTCACTCTGGTCAGAAGCTAAAGTCAAGAAAACATTGGCCACCCTGTCATACTCGTGTAACAGATCCTAATATTGACTTGAGCCAACAAGATACTAACATAGTTTCTCATTAACTTATTATCTCCGATCTACCACCGTTTGTGTTTTTCCCTATTCCGCACAGGAGTCGAGAAAAAGCAGGGGGGTTGTTCAGCCCACCCTCGCCCCCCCTTCACTACGAAGGTGCGAAAGTGGGGCGAGTGTTAAGTTGTATACCACGCTTTATAGACTAGTTTTCACTGATCCAGTGCGGTCCCGTTCCCTGCCAGAACGCCTGGTGTGGGTGTGTGTCACCGTGAGAGTGTGTCGCACCTGATTAACAGCTGTGTTTTAGCAGGCGCGATTCGGGTTTTAACTTTCCAGGCTGACTGGAACTGGCAGTGGCAATACGATACAGTTGAAATAAAGACCTAGAAACCAGAGTGCTCTTGCTTACCTTTTACTAGTTGCATTTTTGCGTCTTTCCAGGGCCGTGTATTTTGGTAAATGATTGGGGGTGCCAAAGCTTGTAACCATGGCAATAACCAACATATTAAAAGTGATAGTAGGTATAACGCAGTGTGTCCTTCTCACTGACCTTTTTTACCCTAAGCGACAAACACAAAATATTAAAAAAGAAAACCCAAAAACTCAAAGAATATTTCAATAACACTTCAAACTTGTGTTGAGGATGCCTGGACACTCCCAAACGATATTAATACACACCATACGCGTTTCACTAGTGTTTTTGAGGTCGACAACAGTTTTGCTGACAAGAGGGGTCTGACAATTGCTGACGAAGGGGGAATGGAGTCGGCCATATTCTGACGGTTGCTGACAGAGGGAGAGGGGTCCGAACACCTCCAAATTTGGCTGGCGTCATATGTGAATAGCCCTAATCACAAATTACGTATTTCCTCGTCAATTTGAATCCGTTTTGTAGATCTTGCTGCCAAGAAAACATGACATTTAAACAGTCATAAGCTACAGAAGTATGTAATTTACACTCAAGATAAAATGAGTTATTCCCGAGCCATATTACACATTTTGTTTTTTAGACAAGCAACTCGGCTCCAGCATTGTTAAAGTCATACAGGAAATGGAAATGACACATTCTGAGGGGTCATCTGCGTAAAAGTCCACTATGCTTTTAATTCTGAATTCTTGTAGCAGCTGCCTGCTCTTTTTCACCCATATTTTTTTCTTTCTGTATAGTCCAATACAAGCAGGTTCCTTAACATATTGCATACTTTTACAGTTGGAGTTTGTCCTACTCTCAGTATATATCAGTCATGCCAAGATTTGGAGCAGGGGCTGATTTAGGTGATGTGAATTTGTTCATGCTATTTCCCCATCCCCGCCCCCGGAATGGCAAAATTGTATTCTCTTTTGTCCGATTCCAGCCGATTTTCTATAATTTAGGCTTTACACTTTAGCTGGGTGCCCCCCAAAAAAGCTGAGATCGAACCCTGGAACAGTGTACACTATTGTGGCACGCAGTGTGATGTTTTCGGAAGACGATGACACAAGAACTGAGCCACCAGGAAATTGTTTCTGGACAAGACCAAAAGCCGTCGACGGCAGGGAACGGGTTCTATTGCTTGCTGCGCACCGAGGTCACTTGCTGATTTCAGAGAAAATATTTCAAAATTTCAGACCCGATATACACGGGGTCCATCAAAGCACGTAATCCAAGCTGACATTAAGGACGGCGCATTCTGGGGGGGGGGGCAGGGTGTGTAGTTGCACACCCTGAAAAATTGAGGGCGTACAAAAGTACCTATATTTTTGCACCCTCTGTTTTGGCTTGGTCCGGCGAAGCCCCCTCCCCCTCACCAGATTTTGCCAGGGGCCCCAGCCGGTCAAGAGAAAATCAGAATTAAACATCGCCTACCTGAAGAGGTACGACTCTCTGTGTGAAATAAAGACACTTTCACATATGGATAGCACCCTCTGACATCAAAGCCGCCCCATTGGAGAGTAAAAAGACGCCACAAGGAGAGAAAACGGGGGCTCACTCTGGGGATGGAGGCGCCCCCTGAGGAGGGAGGCCCCCACTTCCAAAAATCTTGCGCACATGCTTGAAAATGGAATCCGCCGTCCCTGGCTGAAATGCGCTCAGCGCGCACACAAGCACTGCGCTATGCGACCTCACACTCACTACGAAATGCCTCCGCCCACTCCGAGTCCCGGCGATAAGGGTTCACCCCAGGGCATATTTTAAGCTACAAAATAGTGAGCATTTTGCCCACCAGTCCCCATGCTATGTCCACTAGTGAACGGCCCTGAACGACCCAGTGCCCACCCGTCACCAGTCATTTGATCCTCTAGGAGAGTCCTGTTGGTGAGAATTCGTGCCCTTTTGAGCCGAATGCCCACCAGTCTCAATTCCTTAAAATATGCCCTGGTTCGCCCCCTCCGGACGTCAAACCTCAGACAAGGTCTGGGGCTCGGCACGTTACTCAGAAGCGGGCAAGGACTGAGCCGTGACACCCCCAGTAAAAGGACAGCACATTAGTGATGTAATGGTGGCGCCACGGCCACGTACTTTCTCACTGCATTCCTGTTTGTGAATCTAAGTGCGATCTGGTAGTGTTTCTTGCCACGCTTAATTTAATTTAGGACGCACCGTGACGCCATCAGCACAGGTGCCTGGTGCCCAAGTCTAGTATCGTGCCAGCGGCACGTCCCCGTTCGGTATCGACATGCGGATCGATTCAGCGCCCTCGGTGGTCCTTCGTTCGTCTCCGTACGTCACCGGCTTCATGCGACATTTCTACGACGCGCTAGAGCTGCTTCTGCCGGTAACTTACGTCTCCCCTCGCAGGAGCTCTTTTTCCAAAATGGTACTTATTTGGTCGCGTGTTGTGCTGTTAGCATTGTGCATCGCTGGCCGATTCTATCTTGAGCCATGCCTGGCTACCTTTTCCCCACTGCCGCCCGCAGCGAACATGCAGTACACCAGTGGCAGATCCAGTACAAAATTGGGGGGTTAGGGGCTCGAGCCCCCGCCATTACCTCGAAACAGCCTCCGGCTATGAATTTACTATAGGCACTGACATTAGCGGGGTTTGAGCCCACCTAGCCCCCCCCTTTATCCGCCACTGCAGCACACCACCGACTCCAGTTGGGATAGCCGCTGCCATACTGCCCAACATGTCATGTAAGACCAGCGGGGCGCCAATGGAATGGCAATGGTCGTCCCATCGGTTCGTGCCACACTTCTATGATTCTGGATTCATGTCAAACGCTGTGGCTTCGGGTTCGTGCCACACGCCTGTGGATGAAGGGCCGTGCTACACACCGTGGTTCAAGGATCGTTGCACACGCCCGTGGTTCAAGGGTCGTGCCGTACGCCCGTGGATATTACTTTGACGAAATATATATATATATATATATATATATATATATATATATATATATATATATATATATATATATATATATATGTGTGTGTGTGTGTGTGTGTGTGTGTGTGTGTGTGTATAGAGGCGTGTCTGCATCTATATATGTGGTTAACAGTTCGTGCCACACACGTGTGGTTCAAGGTTCCCAGATGGTTTCTGAGTGGGTGTTATGATCTTGACGTCGGACTGGGAATTTTTGGAAAGCGAAAGGGCACATGTAAACGTGCATTAAGTCGATATGATTGCACTTCTCTCGACATTTTTTTACTTAAACATCGGTCAGTTCCAAACCACTGATTATTCACATATTTATCTGTTATTTCTTAAGCACGTTTCACAGTGATGTAAAAAGAATGGGAATATAACTTTGCATACCAAACAACGTAAGCTATTTGATGTGACATGTCTGGACGATGGTTGGATCATTCTTAATGACGTCTGGAGGTGACGCTTCTAGTTCAATAAACATATTTGTAAATTAGGTATCGTCTCAAATGAAAATCAATGCAAAATACGAAGGCATTAAAATGTTCACTTCATAAAAACTTAATCTACCCCTGACGGATTCTTTAAAATAATTCAAAATTTAGCTTTTTATGACTGATCACAATTTGCAAAATGATGATTTATTACGCAAAAAGGTGAAAATGAACACTCTCAAAGAAACTTTGCCACTTAACCAGTAATGAAATGGATTTCCCCATTAAGGAAAAATCGAAACTTTCGGCTATACTATTCTTGCTTTCGTCAGCAGGCATAAAATTGAGGCGAATAGAAAAACATTATCCGCAAAGCATAGGAATTATTTTCTACTCGACTAGATTTTACGCCCGCTGACGGGGGCAAGAAAATTATAGCCGAAATCTCCTATTTTTATTATTTTTAAGCGGAAAAATCCAGTTTTGATACCTTCATAATTTGAATAACTCCACATATGTATTTTCTTGAATTCTTGTAATGTTGAAGCTAAGAATGTTGTGTCAAGGAAACATATGTTTGTCAATGTGCAGCTTTAAAGGTAAATAAAACCAACATTGACATATAATGGTTTAGGTAAATTGATTATTATGTCAATACTGTGGTTGACATATTTTTTAACTCATCTAGTTCCATTTCTTCGACGCCAACGTAACTTTTTAAACGTTAGCATGCAACATTGTTAAAAAATATATTTTTTATAACAACGGATTCTTAAAACGGAAGAGCATACCAGATTTTCTGCATGGTTGGAAGCATCTTTTGCGTTGAAATATTCAAAGAGCATGCGCAAGTATTGTTGAAATTCACGTGGTAAAAAAATAAACCAAGCCAAATCGGTCAGTCTAAACCAAAATTTCGAAGTGAGAACACCTCTTTCTTTTCTTTTTTGGCCGGGACCATTATTTCAAAATGGTCCAGGCCCTAAATTCTCGTGCGGAGAAAATGAAGAAGATCCTTCTCGACGTAAAGGGAAGCGATGTCAAGATCTGGCCACTGAGAGACAAAAAGAAGAAGTGCGGTTCAAGCCGATCCAAGTCTAGGGGCAGGAAGAAGGCCCGCAGATCAAAGTCTCGCAAGTCTCATTCCAAGGGAGGCTGCGGAAAGGCCTCAAAGCCAAAGAGGAAGAAGCGCTCCAAATCGAGGAAGGCTGCTGGAGGATGCGGAAAGAAACGTCATTCAAAGCCAAGAAGGAAGCGCTCCAAATCTAGGAAGTCTGGAGGCTGCAAACCAAAGAAGGTGAAGCGAGTGAAGAAGAAGAGGAGGTGCTAACTGTCCCTTGAATAATTGTCGAAAAAAGTGTAGTGCATTCTGCCTTATACTATGTCAACTGTCAATAACATAATACAGCAATCTAACGTATTAGTGTGTTACCAGACGATCTGCCAACAGGCTGGGACTTGCCAGCTGAATCGGATTCTACTGGGTTACATTTCATGACATTGCTTTCTTTAAATGTCTGTCTCAGAAGGCTCACGAGAAAGAAATGTTGTTTTCTGGTATAAAACTTTTAATTTCAACATTTTTTCAAAGCATTAAAGCACAGGTATTGGTGGCACAGCACATTCACGAAAGCTGCTGAAGTTTTCACACGACAGATTCAATATATACGGTACGTTTAACCACTTGATCAGCTGCAGGTTTCCAGTGGTCACGGCAGCCCACCACAACACTGATTGGGTTTGCGGTTCCATTTGTCAATCCAACTTTCGATATGCCGCTTCAGTCCTGTGAAATAGAGAAAGCACGTATTTATATAATTGAAATGCACATTTTAGGAATGCATGAGGGGGAAAATATAAAATGTGTCCACAAAACCAGAGAATGGCAAGTTATAATAAAAAATCAAAACGATAATACGGCTGGTAATTTGACTTAGCAATTTGAGTTTGATTCATGGGTGCTACATGTAATCAATGTTGTTAAAACCAATTGATCGAGGAAATCTCAAACAACTCAAAAGTTCGTAAAACGCAAGGCCTTTAAATGTAGAGGTAGAACGCTCCCCTCTCAAAAAATGGCAACCTCTGTTTCTAGAGACTTTTACGTTTGTGACGTCAGCAGTTGCCCTCAAGGTGGAGCCGCCCATTCATTCAATGAGAATCGACTACGGATCGTGGAGTGTTTTACGGTTTCAAGATGCATCTGGCGAGGGGTAGACCCAAGATTTATTACCCCACGTCCTTAAAAAACAGTATTATTGCCCCTAACACGCAACTTATCTCCTGATAGCCCCGTCTTCTACAATGCTCAACGACAATGCGTTGCTAAGCAACTCTAGGCGATCGCTGACGTCATCACCATGGTGAATGCCAGATTTGAGGTTGCCATTTTTGGCATAGGCTAAAAAGCCGGAGCGCACCCCCTGGTATAACGTGATGGCTATCTCAATCTAGCGTTGCAAATTTTTTTAGCACATCATCTCCGCCGGCTTAAAATGCTGGGTGACATAGTAGAACACGACGGCATCCGTGTTCATGATAAAATATGTCCAAGTATATTCATGTATACGTTCTTGCATGTTAATTTCAATATTTTAGAATTACTTTTGATTTTTTAAAAATTGGCATTCCTTACTTCAATTTATTTCTGAATTTGATTCATGGGTGCTACACTCATTTCAAGTTTTTTTTTACAATTAGTTTTTTTTACAATGACCATAAATTATTTAGATTTTGAACGAAAATGTTTACCTTTGATACAAATTTCTACCGAGTCCTTCAGAAGAGTCAGTGGAAGTTGAAATAATAGAACATTTGGGGAGGCCGAACAAATATGCTCTGGGAAATGACATTTTCAAAAAGCAGTACAAAATCAAATTGTCTATGCGCAATTGGAGTCAGACCTTACAGATTGAAGACCTTATCGCACCCAGGGGTTGAAATCTTGGAGGTTCAGCTCCTCCTTATTGCTCTGCACAGAGGCACAGCCAGAACTTTGGTATGGGGCGCCCACCACCTTTGAGGGGCACCCCAGGAGAAAAAAAGGCATTTTTTATTTTTGTCCGCGAAAAATGCATATGAAGCATTGGCGGAGAAGGAAAACTTTGCTAAATCCAACATAAAAAAAAAAAATATCACGGAAACCTCATGAAACCAGCCAAAATATATATGTTTTGGATAGATTCAAGGACAAGTCAGCAAACTCATGGAGGTTTAACAAAGAAATTAGCAGAGCCTGTGATATTTGTCACAATGTGCGAGCTAAGACTTATTGGAGTCGAAAATGCATTTGTTATGCCCACTGGTCTTGCCCGTACAATTACCAATAATTGTTAGTGTCGAGTGAGCCCTGGTTGAACGCAGATTAAGTCCTGTAGCCACCACAAGGGCTTTTGGAGGAGGAGTAGCATCGAAATATTGGGAGGGTAAAATCTTTGCTGCCAGAATAATTAAGGAGATGCCTATTTTCAACGCGTCTATAAAGTTCCATATTTTCAATGATCGTTCAAAGTAGGGGTAAAGAAAGGGTAAACAGGCCGATGGTTTGGATGGTGGGGGGGGGGTGTGACTCGGCTGAAAATTGTGAAAAACTAGATTTTATCGAAAATATTGTTAATAATTATTTGTTATGAAATGACCTGAAAATTAATTAGTTATGCCCACTGGTTTTGTCGTGACGAGCCCTGGTTGAACGTAGATTAAGTTCCACGGCTCCCACAATAGCCGTAAGAGGAGGAGTGGCATCGTGACAATGGAAGAGTAAAATTTTTACTGTCGGAATAATTTGGCAGATACCTTTTTAACGCGTTTATAAAGTCCCATATTTTCAAGAACCGGTCCCAGTAGGAGTAAAGAAACGGTGAACAGGCCGGTGGTTTGGATGGGGTGGTGTGACAGGGCTGAACATTGTGAAACTAGTTTTATCATTTAAATGAATTAATAGAAATCCTAGTTTAGGGCACTGTGCTCTGAGCTCTGGGGCACATGACTTATCATCACCCCTCCCCAAAAATCACCAGTTTAACAGGCAATCTATATAATCAGACGCGCCTTGGCATAAGAAGCCGCTTTTGCAATGGCTCATTCCTAGTTAGCTCCATTTTACAAGGGGAGTTTGCATTGTGTTCTTATTCCCCACGTATTCAAGACCAGATCAGGGGGTCCCCTAGTGAGGTCAGAGCCCTCCACAGAAGCTGCCCTCCCCCTCTCCCCAGGGATTAGACTAGCTCAGGGAATCCCCGATGCGGATCAGAGCCCCCCAGAGCAGCCTCATGCTTCACCCAGGGACTAGACTAGCTCAGTGGCCCCAGAGATGGAGGTCATCAGACTAGCTCAATGGGCCCCAGATAGGCTCATAGGGCCTTGAACCAGCTCAAGGAGCCTCAGACCAATTTAAGGTGCCAGATCTCAGGGGGCCTCGGACCAACTTAACACGTGCATTGACGGGGGCGGGCACCCGCCCCCTCGGGTTTTTTGGAAATAGCATAAAAACGGCGGCGCTACGCGCCGCCGTACTTAGCGCAGCTTTTCTCTAATTATTTTTACAACCTTTGTCAGAATTGTAAGTTTAGGTCATCTCAGGTCAGGTCACCAGTAGAGGTCAAGTGGCGTCACCTAAAAAAAGTTTAAGATAGCATAAGTCAGAACAAGGTGAACTTATCGGATTGAAACTCATATCACATAATAGACCTACTGAGTTCTCTAAAGCATATTCCGTTATTTTTTATATCGATGACCTAAGGTCAGGTACGAGCCATGACCTCTCCATTAGAAATACATGGGAAAAAAGTTTAATCTGAATGACTTACTGGGCGTCCTAACTAAACGGTCGCCGACGGTCGCCAACCGTCGGCGATCGTCGGCGTCAGTTGCAGGGCGGTAATTTTGGAGGTTTGGCCGACAGAGGAAATGTTAAATTTGGTAGCAATCTGGTAGCTCAAACTGCGACGAATGTTGTTTACCAACAACCAAAACTTAGCTGGCATCAAGAACTATTAAAACAACGATTTAGGAGAAAAAGGTAATCATGTCCAGTTTCCATAGATTTTTTTCAGCATGAATTCCAATTTGAATAATTATTCAAAAACATTTATTACGTTTAATGACTAAAAACAAGAACAAATACCACGGATATCGGCTTCTGACGCAGACCGTCGGCGTCAAAAGTTGGACATTGTTCAACTTTTGCTGCGACGCGTTGCAACGCCGTGCGACGCGTTGCGTCAGTGCGTTTTGTGTCCTGACCGAAAATCCCGGTCGTTACGGCAGATCGACGCCGTGCAACGCCTTGCGACGCGTTGGGTCTTGGTTAGGACACCGGGTAAGTAATTGATAGTGATACAGCGTTTATTTGAACTGCATTATATTTGTCTCGTCTTTGAGGATATTTTGATATGCATTTTGACCTAATTTGACTTTGACCTGAACTCAGGTCAGGTCAAATCCAATATTTGATCCGATTTGACCTAGCATGGTCATATTATGTATACCATTCGATTCGGCTTCCTGCAAAGATTCCAATGGTCTAAATTGTTTCCCCTAATGGTCTCCAATAGTCTAAATTGTTTGTAAATCCCCACGAGCGACTTGCTGATCCCTCTACTGAGAAGTGTGTGGTACAGCTTTGTGGTTTGATACTGTCTCTTGTCGAGACATGTCCAGGGTAAAAATGCTTTCATTGTAATAGTTATTGACCACCAGAGGTCAATGACCTTGCATAAAAAACACAAAGATCCTCCAGACAACTACCTCGTAAGTGATCTGGTGGTTGACTGAGTTTGGTCTCAGCTGCTGCAAATGTTTCTTTATATGATCAAAGTCACTAGTACAACGTCGTGATGTACATTTAATGCGTTAATTTGACCGGCCTCGGAACATGTCCATGGCCAACGTAATAGAGGCAGGTTATAACACCATAGGATCATGAAGTAATCACATCATAACTCCCTAGAGTGATCAGGACCCATAATTAACGCTGACACCAAAATGTAGGTGATTGGATTTTATATACCCATCCATGTTTAGCGCTGCACTGTCACATGCAGTTTTATTCGCCCCTTCTAAAAGGTAGAGTATATGAGCCCCCCAAAACCGTCAGGGGTTAAAAAGAAGTTCACATCGCTAAATTTATCTGACTCCCTGATATATTTAGTTTTAGGAATAAGTGGTCCCCTTGGGCTAAGAATATGATTATTTTCTGAAACGGGGGGGGTTGATAATAAAAATGCACCGTCACACGCTATTTTATTCGCCCCTTCAAAAAGAGAGAGTAAATGAACCCTCCAAAACCGTCAGGGGTTAAGAAGAAGTTCGAATCGCTAAATTTGTCTGATACCCTGATATTTTCAGTTTTAGGGATAAGTGGTCCCCGTGGGATAAGAAATTATTATTTTCTGAAACTGGGGGAGGGCGAATGATCGAAAAGGGAGAGGAACGGGTAAATACACTAACCCTTTAAAGGGGAATAAAACAAAATTGTTATGTGTAACCAGAACGCTTGGTGGACTGAGAGTATTTTGAACATCCAATCTCGGCCAAATAGCTGCAGCATCAAAACACTGATGTCGGCTCCAATTGCTATCTGATGATCAACCTTAAAACATAGACAAAGCATTATACAACAAATTTTGCATTACAAAAGGGACAGGTTGAGCGGCAGGCACATGAATCTAACAAGTTTTCTTCGGTTTTCGGGGCTTCTTGATTTTTTTGACGGGTGCACACGCGGGCTTGGCCTTATTCACTTTCCTGGCTCTCTTTTTCGGTGCTGCCGTTGATTTTTGTCGAGGTCGCTTCGTTTTCGTTTTGCTTCCACAACCGTCAGCGGATTTGGATGTTGAGGGGGTTCGGGACCTCTTTCTCTTCTTTTTACCACCAGAACTATCCGGAGCGGGTTTAGAGCGAGAACGAGATTTCTTGGATGTTTTCTTTGTCTCGCCACAGTTACTCCCTGCAGACTTGGAACGAGAACGTGATTTTTTATGCTTCTTTTTCATGGCACCGGGGCTACTGTCCTGCGATTTTGAACGGGCTTTAGACCTCTTCCTTTTCTTCTTTCCCTCAGAACTGCCCGCAGAAGATTTTGAACGAGAGCGTGACTTCTTTGACTTATTCTTTTTCTCGCCACAACTGGGCCCCGAAGGTTTGGAACGGGATCGAGACTTCCTTTTCTTGCCCCCAGTGCTGCCATCAGTTGACTTTGATCGGGAACGAGATTTCTTTGATTTCTTCTTGCCACCACTGGCCTTGCTTTCACTAGACTTAGAGCGGGAACGATGACCTTTTTTCTTTTTCTTAGCCTCACCGCAACTGCTTCCTGCTGACTTAGACCGAGAGTGTGACTTTTTTTGCTTCTTTTTCATACCGCTAGAGCTACTTTCCTGAGATTTTGAACGAGAGCGTGACTTCTTTGGACTTTTCTTTTTCTCGCCGCAATGGGCCCCTGGAGGCTTGGAACGGGATCGAGACTTCCTTTTCTTGCCCCCAGTGCTGCCCTCAGTTGACTTTGATCGGGAACGAGATTTCTTTGGTTTCTTTTTGCTACCACCGCAGTTGCTTCCATCAGATTTAGAACGGGCACGTCGGGCTTTTGGCTTTTTCTTTGCCCCAGAAATGCTTCGCGCGGACTTGGAACGAGAGTGGGATTTTGCTGTTTTCTTCTTTGTCTTTCCGCAATCAGTTCCAGCAGATTTTGATCGAGACCGTGACTTAGCCTTCCTCTTTTTCCCACCGGAGCGTCCTTCGCTAGATTTGGAGCTATGCCGGGACTTCTTCTTGGCCTTGCTCGGTCCACAACTGCTTCCTCCAGACTGGGAACGAGAACGTGATTTCTTAGCCTTTTTCTTGCTAGCAGTTACAGCACTTGGAGAGCAGGCCTTCTTTTTACCTCCAGAGACTCCACTTGATGCAGATTCATGCTTTCCTGCGTCACTTTTCAGAAGTTTAATTCCAGCTTCAGAAACTTCCAGGCATATCTGCTTTACCTTTTGATCGTTGCATACGGTAATTGGCGGTGAGGACGGTTCACGTCCTTGGCTTGAGCCACATCCTGCTGCTGGTTTACTGTCATCGTACGGAAGCTGCTTTGCCCCACTCTCTGATACATCAAGCAAAATTTTCCTCTTCTTTGACACGCTAGAATTTCTACATTGAACCATTGTGGCTTTAAATTCAAACAATAAAAATGTGCTCAACCTTTCATGGGGAATCACAAAACAACGATCACTCAAAAAGTTGTTTTTCATTCCTCGTGTTTCGGTTGTAAAAAGGTGCCGCCAATCAGGAGCACTCCGTTTTGACAAAGTATCCGCCAGTTATTCCTTAAAATCATCGTTCTTTGTCCGATATAGGTACTTTAATTCTTGTTAACGAATATTCTAGAATGTACATAAAATTGAAAATGTAGTGCAAATTTCAGTCCCCTTATCTGAAATCTTAATCAATTACATTAACGTTCCTACTCATATTCACAATAATGTATACAAAGAATATCAAATATTTTTCCTGGGAATATCAAGAACTCAAATTTATTTCTACCGGTGGGTACACATCCTCTATGAAACAAAGTTATTCAAAACAATTACATTCTACTTAAACTGTCTTAAGAAAAGGCCTCGCACATTTCTCCCATTCAAGGCCACCAAAGTTCATGATACTGGTTTTGTTTTGCTGTCTAGCAGTTTCACTCCAATCACTATTTTATGTTATAAGTATGTTTTATTCATGTGAGATCGTGATCTGTCCTAGTCTGACTCTGTGCAGGCAACACAATTTTGAACTTTGAGTTTTGAACTTGTTTTCCAAACTATGTTGTGCATTGTCAAAATAATCAAACGTGATTGTTCTCTCCAACGACAATATTTCCGAGGAGACAACAAAATAGCAGCGCTCAGCACTATTGTGCTTGTAACTTCTTACACAAACTTCACTTGTTTTCAAGTATTATCCCAATTCAAAGACGGGTCCAAGGCGGCCAAGGTGGTGATCACCCCTCCCCTTATTAAGACTAAGAAGCCTCTCCTGCCGATTTAGGAACTTTCGGCGCCCGAAATTGTCTACAGTTTGCGCAAAAACACTAAATGCTGAAATCCAAAGAATAAGCCAGCTGAAGCTGACGAGTTCCACCGTGAGCAGTCGCTAATTTTGGAACCCGCTGACCCTGGCATACCACTGGGAGCCCCACTTCAATGTGCACCGCTCGATCTCCATTTTACAACTGGACCTTTTTAGCTCTGGGCCGCCCCACTGCAATATGACCTCCCTCCTCCACTTTTGGCCGCCCACTTCTGCATGAATGTATGCCCCCTCTTTACTACTGACCGCTCTTTTACAGCCTTAGGAGGCCCCACTTCAAAATGGATTTCCTCCAGTCACCTCCACCGCCCTAAAATGTTTAGCTGGGCGCCCCTATCTACGGTTAGCCACCCGTATTCTATCCTAATGCTGCCCACTGCAAGATGGACCGCCCTAAGTAATTAGTGGTAAAAATAGCCTCGAGTTCACTTATATATACATTGAGTAATGAGTATCGATCGGTGCCATATTCTGCTCATTTACCACTCAGGAACGGTAAGGAAGCACCCATGCCCGCCCGATATATGGTGGCGGCGTCATTGGCAGCGAGACCACGCTATGACTTGCTATACCGGGCTGGTAATTCCCTTTTTCCGATGAAGCAGAGTCAGTGCAGTGTGCCCAATATATTTTTATTTCTTTCAAAGGAACATTCTGAATTTTCTCATACTTTGTTTGGATTATGTTTTAAAACTAATATCATTTGCTCATCTTGCCAAGGTGTTTTTCCGCCGTGCCACTAAAGCAAGGCTGTTTCAATATTACAAAGAAAAATTATACGTCTTCTTTATGAAAAAAATTTGAAGCCGACTGGGAGGCACCTGTACCATTATGCTTGCTTTCTGTCCCCCAGTCTCCCCCACAAATATGTCAATCCCAAAAGCTTTGACCCTCGTGCACGAAATGGTGGATTTATCACGATCCGCTCTGCGCAGACACGGTAAATTACAGACTGATATTGGTCCTAATAGTGTCACAGAGGCGCCCATCACGATAAAAAAGCCACAGGGGCAGATCCAGGGTGGGGGGAGGGAATCCAGCCACTGCATCCTAAAGCGAAGCAAAGGGGACCAACTCGGCTAGTCACCACCTCCCCCGTTCAACTTTGTTGTGCCCGAGGTTGACATCGGTTTGGCTTCACCAAACTAATGACTGGATCCGCTCCTGATCCCCCCCGAGGTTTCACCTACCCCCTAAAGAAACCGCGGATCTGTGTGCCAGGTCAATTCATGCTACTAGTTAGTGACCTTACCTGCCAAAAGTTACCTCGCGCATTGACGGGGGGCGGGTACCCACCCCTCGGGTTTTTCAGAGATAGCATAAAAACGGCGGCGAGTAGCGCCGCCGTACTTGGTATGCCTTTTCTCTCATCATTTTTACAACTTGTATCAAAATTTTAAGGTCAGGTCATCTCAAGTCAGGTCATCAGTACAGGTCAAGTGACTTGACCTAAAAAAGTTTAGCGTAAGTTGGAACAGGGTGAACTTATCCGATTGAAACTCAAATCACATAATGGGCCCACCGAGTTCTCTAAAATATGTTCCTGTATTTTTTGGTATCGATGACCTAAGGTCAGGTACGAGCCATGACCTCTCTATTGGAAATACATGGGAAAATGGTTTTATCTAAATAACTTAATCTAAGTAACTTAATAACTAAGTAACGGATGGTGATAGAGCGCTATTTCAGCTGCATTAGATTCGCCTTGTCTCTGCAGTTCTAATGATATGCACTTTATCTAATTTGACCTTGACCTGACCTCAGGTCAGGTCAAATCCTTGATTTGACCTAGCAAGGTCATATTATGTATCATTCGATTTGGCTTGCTGCAAGGATTCACATGGTTCCAGTTATTTTGCTGTATCTTTACTTTTTCAGATGTAATGACCAAAAACCTTTATTTACATGTTATCCCTATGACGGCATGTTTTGACCTCTAGTGACCTGACAAAAAATGATTTTAAAATTTTCGATGGAGAAGTGGATGGGATACCCAACGCCATTTAGCGTTTTTCGCTACCTGGCGTGGTTCTCAAGATATTAGGTGGGGGGGAAGGGGCGGGTACCCGCCACCCCCGTCAAAGCGAAGGTGGCTCAGACCCCTGTCAATGCGCGTGTTAATGGTGGTACGATCGGAAAAAATCATTTTAGATGTAGCTTGAAGCTGATCGACCTAAGGACTGCACAACTGCAATCTAAAATATCCATCACCTAAGCATATCCAGCTTTGATCCACCAGCTAGCCGATTTTCGTCAACAAAAGTCATTGTTTTCACAATTGAATCTTTCTTTTGTGTGCCCCCACGGTGTTGCTCCATTGCATTCGTCACGGTGCATCTTGTTTTATGTCCCTTTTCATAAACAGGTAGACACGCGTTCCTCACTTACTTTACTAATATCTACCCGTCTTTGATTTTTTCAGTCCAATGGCAGGAGCATCAAGCTGTCTTTTAAACAATGCAGCTGGTGGTACCGCCATGAATCTTTGCCAGGTTAAGTGATCTGCATTGTTAGCGTTAATCGACCTAAGTGGCAAAAAGCTTGACAATTTTGAGAAAGCCGGAAAACACTAAAAGGGCATGTGGTGCATCCAGTAAGACAGCACTAAGCTCCGTCATTTTATCACCACAAAATATCGTCAGGTATTACGGCGAGCCCCCCTCAGTCACTACGAGCATCGCTCAGTCACTGCGAGAACCTCGCTGAGTCACTGTGAGAACCTCACTGAGCTACTCCGAGAACCTCACTGAGCTACTCCGGGAACCTCGCTGAGCCACTGTGAGAACCTCGCTGAGTCACTGTGAGAACCTCGCTGAGTCACTGTGAGAACCTCGCTGAGCCACTGCGAGAACCTCGCTGAGCCACTGCGAGCCTCGCTCAGCTACTGCCAGAACCTCGCTCATACGGTTCAGCTTTTATGAACTACGGAGGTGGGGAAGACAGGTTCTTCTTCTGTGAAATAATTGACTCTTGGAACGCTTCAGTATATGGGATTTAGGCTAAAGTGTAACTACCTAAACATGTAGGTGACAAGCAACATACGGAAACACGTAACACGGGTCACCCATAGCACGAGGGCTAGGTGGCGACGCAGCAGAACACTGAGACTACACAGACATCACAGCCTTAGGTCAGCCCCCTGCGACGGGTCACAAATCGGTAAAAATGGCTATGATAGACAGCACTAAACTCACAGCGGCTATAATAAGGCCACCGGCAATGGAACTTCATTTTGGAACCTAGCTGCACAGTGTTTAGATGAACTGTTTTAGATAGAGAAATGCCTGTCTTTTTAGCGCCGGCTTCATTGGAAGTTTTACTGCCTTCACACTGGTGTGATTTTACGCGCTTCACCTACAGGTCACTGCATTTGCTGCAACTCATTCGAGCCTGAGTTATGAATGCACAATGTCCGATTTTCCGTTGAAAATCGGACAAACAAACAAAACGTAAAAATATGGATGTATCGCACCGTTCCTCTGCGCAGCTACATTCCCCTTCAGCCCCCCGCCATTTACACATATTATTTCTGCCGGCGCCCCGGTCGACGATCACCACTCTCTTGAATATCATGACCCCTTTCCTAGTTTCTCGCAACGCTATGGACCACCAGTAAGTGCCGACGCTCAGCGATTTGGCGCAATCTCTCTTGGACAGTCATGCAACCAAGCCCCTGGGGCTGTGAAAGATCACGGCATGCACAAAACCCAATAGGTTAGGTTAGGTTGCTATAAACTACGTTACATAAGTGAGCTTCAAGTAATAACTCAGCACAAAAATTAACTCCGGTCTGCGACCTGGGCTAACGCCCCACCGGCGCAGGAGAGCCGCATGACAATGTGCTGAAAGCAAACCATATTTCGTTCTTAATGTATCTCTTCATAAGCCTGAAACTCAGCTTTATCATTCTTTTCTTTGAAATAACCAATAAAGAGTACGTGGCCACCCCCGGATTCGAACCGGACCTACCCGATCAAGAGACAGTGCCTCTAACCACTAGACCACCGTGCCACACTACTCACCCTCCCACTAGCTGAACAGCTGTGACCCGTCAGGAGGTCACTGGCTGGTACAACTCCGCCGAATATGCCGGGCCGCTGGCGCCGGGTGCTGTGCTTGTCCCGAAAAGGCACGATATAAAGGTGCTTCTAGAAGACGAACCAAGCATTCTTTTGGGCTGAAATTACTTGTATCGTCGAGCTAGGATCTTAAGCTAGCTTCATGCCAAATTTCTTCCACTTCCATCCATTTTAAGGACTTAAAACCATGGTGAGAAGCAAAGGTGGTCCGAGAAATCTAGCATCTTTTAATACATTTTGGACTAATTACTCGAAACCCATTAGCGATAGGTGGGTAGTATAAGTGAGCGAAATGACCGCAAGTAACTTTCCTATTCAGCCATGTCAGTTCTGAGTTTGTGAGTAACATGAGCTTGGAACCAGGAAGATGCAAATAAAAAGTTTTTTGACTCAATTTCTATTTATGCCTATAAAACAAAGAATTTCACATTCACAATTTCCATCTCCAAATATTATCAGGCGGAAGCAATGTTCTTTCATTATTTGAAATGAAAACTCAAATAGATCAATTAGATTGTGAGATATTAACGTTGAAATGAAATGAACCAAAATTCAGTCTTCCGGAAGAACTGCAAAAAGTAGGTCAAAATTTTACGTTTTGCACTCAAAACTATGCCTAAGCACAAGAAAATTAACCTAGCTACCCCTAGGTAACTGTCTTTCAGCTAACTGAAGCTTGCCTTCTGATATTTCGAGCGTCCAAGTCGGCCATGAACTTTAAGTAGGTTTTTTGCTCGGGTGAGAAATAAAGCGTTTTCGCGCAATAAATATTAATGGATAAGCTCAATTTTTGTTCCCTAGCTGGCCCTTGTTACCTATTGAAAAGGGCATAAATTTCAAGCTCGTAGCTTAAGGAGTAAAAATTAGAAAAATATAAGACAGAAAAAGTTTGGGCCAAAATTTCGCAAAAACTATTTTAGATTTCGAATCGGGGCTTCAGTTTGAATGTCTGGAGCAGGAGGGCTATCACCCTACAAAATTTCAGAGCTCTGACATCAATTCTCAGGCGGGACAGACAACAACAGACAGACCTCGGCCTGCGGCCTGGGCTAACGCCCCACCGGCGCAGGAGAGCCGCATGACAATGTGCCGAAAGCAAACCATATTTCGTTCTTAATGTATCTCTTCATAAGCCTGCAAGCCAGTTTTATCATTCTTTTCTTTGAAATAACCAATAAAGAGTGTGTGGTCACCCCCGGATTCGAACCGGACCTACCTGATCAAGAGACAGGGCCTCTAACCACTAAACCACCGTGCCACACTACTCACCCTCCCACTAGCTGAACACCTGTGACCCGTCAGGAGGTCACTGGCTGGTACAACTCCGCCGAATATGCCGGGCCGCTGGCGCCGGGTGCTGTGCTTGTCCCGAAAAGGCACGATATAAAGGTGCTTCTAGAAGACGAACCAAGCATTCTTTTGGGCTGAAATTACTTGTATCGTCGAGCTAGGATCTTAAGCTAGCTTCATGCCAAATTTCTTCCACTTCCATCCATTTTAAGGACTTAAAACCATGGTGAGAAGCAAAGGTGGTCCGAGAAATCTAGCATCTTTTAATACATTTTGGACTAATTACTCGAAACCCATTAGCGATAGGTGGGTAGTATAAGTGAGCGAAATGACCGCAAGTAACTTTCCTATTCAGCCATGTCAGTTCTGAGTTTGTGAGTGACATGAGCTTGGAACCAGGAAGATGCAAATAAAAAGTTTTTTACTCAATTTCTATTTATGCCTATAAAACAAAGAATTTCACATTCACAATTTCCATCTCCAAATATTATCAGGCGGAAGTAATGTTCTTTCATTATTTGAAATGAAAACTCAAATAGATCAATTAGATTGTGAGATATTAACGTTGAAATGAAATGAACCAAAATTCAGTCTTCCGAAAGAACTGCAAAAAGTAGGTCAAAATTTTACGTTTTGCACTCAAAACTATGCCTAAGCACAAGAAAATTAACCTAGCTACCCCTAGGTAACTGTCTTTCAGCTAACTGAAGCTTGCCTTCTGATATTTCGAGCGTCCAAGTCGGCCATGAACTTTAAGTAGGTTTTTTGCTCGGGTGAGAAATAAAGCGTTTTCGCGCAATAAATATTGTCGGATCAGCTCAATTTTTTCCCCTAGCTGGCCCTTGTTATCCATTGAAAAGGACATAAATTTCAAGCTCGTAGCTTAAGAAGTAAAAATTAGAAAAATATAAAACAGAAAAAGTTTGAGCCAAAATTTCTCAAAAACTATTTTGGATTTCAACTCGGGGCTTCAGTTTGGGTGTCTGGAGCAGACGGGCTATCATCCTACAAAATTCCAGAGCTCTGACATCAATTCTCAGGACTGACAGACGCCAACAACAACAACCTCGGCCTGCGGCCTCGGCAGGTGCCGCTCTGGCGCAGGAGAAGCCGGTGACAATGTACGTTAGCCAAACAGTTCGATTGACAGGCGAGTTTTTTCAGCAGTTTGATACTTATAACAACGCAATGTTGGAGTTTTAGGTTTTGTGTTCTCATTATGGCTCCATTCAATCCCCTGCCTAGGCCCATGTTTTTCTAAATTAGCATGTCTCTGCATACTGCACCACGCTTGACCTCTGTTCATATCATCAAATAAATAAACACACGCATAATGTTTGTTTTGTTAAGCAAAGACTGGGCATGACGGGAAGAAAGGAGATACAATATAAAATATGATGGGTTTTCCGACGGTATTTCACTCATACCTGCAGATTTTCACCAAATTCAGCCTATTTGTTACCGAGTTATGCCCCAGCTCGAGACCTCAGCCCCACCACCGAACTGATGTCCTGGATCCGCCTATGCTTGAGCTCCTTACCCCAACCCCTTACATATGTCCTGGATCTGCCTATGCTCGAACTCCGTAGCCCCACCTCTATACTGCCCTGGACCCGCCTATGCTTGAAATCCTTAGCCCTTACCCCTAATGATGTCCTGGATCCGCCTATGCTCGAGCTCCCGAGCCCCACCCACGTACTGATGTCCTGAATCCGCTTATGCTCGAGCTCCTTAGCCCCACTCCCGTACTGATGTCCAGGATCCGCTTATGTTTTAACTCTTTAGCCCCTACCTGTTTTAACTCTTTAGCCTCTTGATGTCCTGGATCCACTTATGCTCGAGCTCCTTAGCCCCACCCCCGTACTGATGTCTTTGATCCGCCTATACTCGAGCCCCTTAGCCCCGGCACCGTACTGATGTCCTGGATCCGCCTCTGCTGGATCTCCTTAGCCCCATCCCCGTACCGATATGCTGGATCCGCCTATGCTCAAACCCCTTAGCCTCTAACCCCGTACTGATATCCTGGCTCCGCTTATGCTCGAGCTCCTTAGCCCCACCCCCGTACTGATGTCCTGGATCCGCCTATGCCCGAACTCTTTAGCCCCTACCCCTCTGCTGATGTCCTGGATCCGCTTATGCTTGAGCTGCTTAGCCTCACCTCTGTACTGATGTCCTTTATCCGCCTATACTCGAACCCCTTAGCCCCACCCCCGTACTGATGCCTTGGATCCGCCTCTGCTCGAGCTCCTTAGCCCCACACCCATACTGATGTCCTGGATCCGCCTACACTCCAGCCCTTTAGCCCCACCCCCGTACAGATGTCCTGGATCCACCTATGCTCGATCTCCTTAGCCCCACCCCCGTACTGATGTCCTGGATCCGCCTTTACTCAGGCTCCGGAGCCACACCCCTGCACTGATGTCCTGGATCCGCCTATGCTCGAGCTCCTTAGCCCCACCCCCGAACTGATGTCCTGGATCTGCCTATGCTCGAACTCCGTAGCCCCACCTCCGTACTGCCCTGGATTCGCCTTTACTCAATTTCTTTATTCCCTACCACCCTACTAATGTCCTGGATCCGCCTATGCTGGAACGCCCGAGCCCCACCACCGTACTGATGTCCTGGATCCGCCTATGCTCGAGCTCCTTAGCCCCACCCCCGTACTGAGGCCTGGATCCGCCTTTGCTGGAGCTCCTTAGCCCCACCCCCGTACTGATGTCCTGGATCCGCCTATGCTCGAACTTCTTAGCCCCACCTCCGTACTGATGTCCTGGATCCGCATATGCTCGAACTCCTTAGCCCCTACCCCCTACTGATGTCCTGGATCCGCCTATGCTCGAGCTCCTTACCCCACCTTCTTCCTGATGTCTTGGATCCGCCTATGCTCGAACTCCGTAGCCCCTACCCCCCCCACTGATGTCCTGGATCCGCCTATGCTCGAGCTCCTTACCCCACCCCCTTACTGATGTCCTAGATCCGCCTCTGCTCGAGCTCTTTAGCCCCATCCCCGTACTAATATCCTGGATCCGCCTATGCTCGAACTCCGTAGCCCCTACCCCCCTACTGATGTCCTGGATCCGCCTATTCTGGAACTCCCGTGTCTCACCCCGTACTGATATCCTGATTCCGCTAATGCTCAGCTGCTTAGCCCCATCCCCGTACTAATGTCCTGGATACGCCTATGCTCTAACTCCCTAGCCCGACCCTCGTACCGATGGCCTAGATCCGCCTATGCTCTAACTCCCTAGCCCCACCCTCGTACAGATGTCCTGGGTCCGCCTATGCTCGAACTCTTTAGCCCTTACCTTCATGCTGATGTCCTGGATCCGCTTATGCTCGATCTCCTTACGCCCACACCAGTAACGCCCCACCTCCGTGCCCCCCCGCCCCCCGAAACGACATAGGCGGATCCAAGGGGAAAGGGAACAGGTGCCCCCCATAGAATCTTAGCGCCCCCTGAAATTGTCCCGGAAACCCCTGGAAAGTTCGATGGCACCACCTGAAATGTCGTTTTCCCCAAGATGCAGGTATCGGGGTCTACTGATAGGTTTTAGCGCCTACTTGATAGGTTTTTCCGGCCAAAAGTGGCGTCCCTGGTGTAGATAGCGCCCACCAGGAAGTTTCCCCTTCCAGCTCGCCCCCGATAGGCAATCCTGGATCCGCGTATGGGAAGCGACATTTCAGGGAGCGTCATCGACCTTGAGAGGCGTGTCTTTACAATTTCAGAGGGCGCCGATGGTCGATTGGGGGTTGGGGGAGGGGATGGGGGAGAAGGGTGGGGGGGCACCTAGCCTACTTATTCCCTGGATCCACCCATGGTCCAAAAACAGAAACATAATACTCTTATTGTAAACTCAGACTTTTACGGTACTCTAATTACTTGTGATGCATTATGGGTAGTGTTGGGTACTTTTTTACCAGACCATAAATAAACAGAAACGGCCGCGCCGATCGCCGGCGTTGCCGCGACGTGGACGCAGGGGTGACGCGTGGTGATTTGCTACAACGATGCGTGGAGAAACGGCATGTTAGTAAAGGTAACTTGGTGTTTCATTGATATATATGCAGATGGAATGTCGACATATGTCTCTTACCTAGCTGCATGCAAAATTTCATTTCCCTCCAATGACTCTAACCACCCTAAACCCCGGTGTGAAGCAAAAATGAACTGATAAAATTACCACTTTGAAATGCATTTTACGGCTTATAGCGCGGAAGCCGTAAGAGATAAGTGGGGGGTATCAGTGAGAAAAATGACGGCAACGAAGTTTTCTATCCAGCCGTGTTAAGGTCAATACCGTAGCTATCATGGTCTGGAAACCAGGGGGCTGAGAATAAAAATTTTAAAAACGTATATTTTATTTTTGCCTATAAAATAAAAAGTTTCAGTCTGAAAGTTTTTATCTCTAAATATATAATAAAGTAGGCTATTCTCTCTTATTATCTGAAATGGGAACTAATTTTTATCAATTAGATCGGAAGATATAAGGGTTTGAATGATATTTTGGGAAATGCAGACCTTCACGGAATGGGCCAAAAAGGACCCTTAAATTTCCGTTTTTGTTTCGTTTCTGTGTTTGTGCAGTACTGCACAAACCGGCCTTTAAGTTGATATTTGACTCAGAACCTGAACTGCTGTAGCTTCAGATATTTCGAGCCTGTAGTTTAGACCATGAGTTTTATGCCAAATTTAGGGTGCAAAGTTTAAAAGCTAATTTAGAGCCCTAAATTTAAAGCTTTTTCTTTCCAACTTTTTGTGTGAACTACAAATTTCCCTGATGTAAAAGGGTGCAAGTTTGAAGAGTCTAGATGAATTAGCAAAAAATAGAAAAATAAAAGTTAAAAATCACATAATGCAAAATTCTGGGCAAAATTTTGAAAATTTTGAAAATTGACAACCGTGGTGCTTATTCATTTGGAAGTGCCTTCTATCCACAAAAGTTTTAGGTCTCTGATACCAGCGCTCAGAACAGACAACAACAACAACAACAACCTCGGCCTGCGGCCTCGGCAGGTGCCGCTCCGGCGCAGGAGAAGCCGGTGACAATGTACGTTAGCCAAACAGTCCGATTGACAGGCGAGTGTTTTCAGCAGTTTGATACTTATAACAACGCAATGTTGGAGTTTTAGGTTTTGTGTTCTCATTATGGCTCCATTCAATGCCCTCTGTAAGCCCATGTTTTTCTACATTAGCATGTCTCTGCACACTGCGTCACGTTTGCCCTCTGTTCATGTCATCAAATAGATAAACACACGTATAATGGTTGTTTTGTTAAGTAAAGACTGGGCATGACCAGAAGAAAGGAGATACATTATAAAATATGATGGGTTTGCCGACCGTATTTCACCTATACCTGCAGATTTTCACCCAATTCAGCCAATTTGTTAACGAGTTAGCTTCGGTTACCCTACTCCCAGTCCGCATGCGCAGTAACGTCTGCAGTGAATGGGAGCAAAGATACCGTTATAGTTGACTGAAGCATGTTAATATGCCGTTTGTTTGTCTCCTGGTCTAAATGATCCCTTAGAGCCTATTATTCCTTAGAATTCCTACTGCACATTCGCATAATAGTGCAGCGTCATAATGCCATCAATTAGGATTAGCAGATGCTATTCTGCTTTTACTCGCAAAAATTTGAGCGAATTCGGTCTATTGGCTCCCGAGATCACGGTTCCTATAGATACGGTTCGGACATAACAGCCAGCTGACTGCCTTATTTGGCAGCACGTTTAGGATATGGCAGTTATTTGAAGGGTTTTGTTCAAGATAACTTTAATTTTGCTAGCATAAGGTAGAATGCAGCGTTTTGATTGGGTAATTGAAACGTTTGAAACAGAATTATGAAGGAATTAGCATGAAGTTAATCGTGGATTTTCCTTGTTATAAAAGCGCTTTAGAGACTAAAAGCTGCATCCAGCAGATAGCCTGATCAATTTTACATACAAAAAATAAAAAATATACCCTTAAGCACCACTTACATTTTCCCACTGGCCCGTGCCCCAAACCCCTGCAAACAGTCCCATTGGAATTACATGTTAAATTTTGCTGCCAAAAAACTGTTAGAACCAGAAGTGGAACCTTCAAAACCCCCAGAATTCTAGAGAAGTATCTCATGTCCGCCCCCTGCCCGAGATAGCCTCCATGACCATAAGTTCTAATGCGCATGCGCACTAACCTTTTTGTTACCACGGGTGACAAAACATTCACGCTAACTTTAAGCACGTTGGCTTTCCCTCTGTTCAGGTCCTCCTCTGAAATATCCTCGCCTTTCAGGCCTATTTCCATAATTTCTGCAGCGCATGCGCAGAGCAGTGCAGCTTCAATGACATTTTTGACTTACATTTCGTGATATTCTTCTGTTCACAAAATTTCAAGAAAATCGACCCGTAGGTTGCCGAGATAGCCACTGTTACCATTAGTTCCAGTGCGCATGCGCAGTGACCTTTTGTTGACCTGAATACCACATTCGAAATCTGTATGGTCGATTGCCTCTCATTGATATTGTTCGGTAATTTGGTACGGAGTGCAACGAAATCTTCAATCTTTCATATGCTTATATACATACATGGTGGCTATTCAAATGGTGGTAGATACAACGGGCGGAGCTTGGGGCTGAACTCCCCCCCAATGTCAGAATATCTATGGTTAATACAAACACAGAAGCTGTTCCGAGGCAATGGCGGGGAAGGCTCCAGTCCCGTACCAGCCCCCATCCTCACTGCTCCCCCGTCCGAAATGTTTCCCATGAGCTATCTCAGCACGCCTCTGGACCCCGCTACCGTTCCCTAGATACCTGAGGGCATCACTGCTCAATTCCTCGGATCTTTAAACACGCCTCGGCACCCTCTGCCCTCTAGTCAAGGTCCCGTCCGCCCCGACCGGCTAGCCACCCGCTGTATGCACTCGGATAAAAATGTTATGCCTTTCTTGCACACATTTACCGGCTGCAGCCTACTGCCGCAGCACAGAAGGTCCATGCAAGAAGGGCAGAATGACGTCACTACTGCTGCGGGAAAAATGGGACCGAAGTATTTTGCCCCTCAGTGGCGAACTAGTCGTCGGAGCGTCATGAAACAAAAACGGCAGAGCTCATAATTTCCCATACTAAAAGTTTAGAGAGAGCCATATATCTCAGTTGAGTATAAAGGCACTTTATCACGTGATGAAGCTATTACAACCTATGAAAACCGCATCAAATTCAGTCTTTATCATCATATAGCTCAAAACCTATGGGAGACGCGCGGGTATGGTCAGGCAGACGGTTGTAGAACTTGAGCCGGGCTTTTTTTGGTACCAATTTCGAAAAGAAAATTTGGAAATATGTAGTCCTAAATTCCCAAAAAAACAAAAAAATATTGTATTTTTTGCAGAAAAATATTTCACATTAACTCAGAAATTTGCTTTTAGAATATGTTGTTGTAATGACAATACCCATCTCAACAAAGAAAACTGCGTTCAAAAATGTCCAGAATTTTGAAAGTTATATGGTTTTAAAGTTTTAGGCCATAATTGCAATGTTTTGGAAAAAGGGCCAAAACTGACCTTCAAAATTATGCTTTTGGTTCAGTTTAGTGTCTATGCAGTAATGCACAGTCCATTCTGTCTGTAAAAATCCAGTTTGGAACACCTAGCATCATATCTTCAGATATTTCGAACTTATAACTTTGGTAATGCATTTCACTTCAAGTTGGAGGTAAAAGTTTCAAAAAATCATTTTGGAAGTACAAATTTGGACTTTTTGCTTCAAACTTTGAGCAACGACTGGTAATTGATTGTGTGTAAAAGAGTGTAAGTTTGAGAGCTGTAGACTAAAAATAGAAAAATAGAAAAATAAAAGTTTATAAAAATATAATCCAAAATTTTGGAAAAGTTGTTGCAAAATTCGAAAATCTGCAGCCGTCGGGATTTTTTATGGGCTCCTGCCTTTCATCCCTGCAAGTTTCAAGTATCTGATACCAGTCCTCAGAACAGACAACAACTACTACTACTACGGACAACAGAGAACGAAAAACTGTCAGTATAGAAGCCGTTTCTCACTTCGTTCGTCACCGGCTTCTGACAACCTCGGCCTGCGGCCTGGGCTAACGCCCCACCGGCGCAGGAGAGCCGCATGACAATGTGCCGAAAGCAAACCATATTTCGTTCTTAATGTATCTCTTCATACGCCTGCAAGTCAGTTTTATCATTCTTTTCTTTGAAATAACCAATAAAGAGTACGTGGTCACCCCCGGATTCGAACCGGACCTACCTGATCAAGAGCCAGGGCCTCTAACCACTAGACCACCGTGCCACACCACTCACCCTCCCACTAGCTGAACAGCTGTGACCCGTCAGGAGGTCACTGGCTGGTACAACTCCGCCGAATATGCCGGGCCGCTGGCGCCGGGTGCTGTGCTTGTCCCGAAAAGGCACGATATAAAGGTGCTTCTAGAAGACGAACCAAGCATTCTTTTGGGCTGAAATTACTTGTATCGTCGAGCTAGGATCTTAAGCTAGCTTCATGCCAAATTTCTTCCACTTCCATCCATTTTAAGGACTTGAAACCATGGTGAGAAGCAAAGGTGGTCCGAGAAATTTAGCATCTTGTAATACATTTTGGACTAATTACTCGAAAGCCATTAGAGATAGGTGGGTAGTATAAGTGAGCGAAATGACCGCAAGTAACTTTCCTATTCAGCCATGTCAGTTCTGAGTTTGTGAGTGACATGAGCTTGGAGCCAGGAAGATGCAAATAAAAAGTTTTTTGACTCAATTTCTATTTATGCCTATAAAACAAAGAATTTCACATTCACAATTTCCATCTCCAAATATTATCAGGCGGAAGCAATGTTCTTTCATTATTTGAAATGGAAACTCAAATCGGTCAATTAGATTGTGAGATATTAACGTTGAAATGAAATGAACCAAAATTCAGTCTTCCGGAAGAACTGTAAAAAGTAGGTCAAAATTTTACGTTTTGCACTCAAAACTATGCCTAAGCACTACAAAATTTGCCTAGCTACCCCTAGGTAACTGCCTTTCAGCTAACTGAGGCCTGCCTTCTGACATTTCGAGCGCACAAGTCGGCCATCAACTTTTAGCAGGTTTTTTGCGCGCGGGAGAAATGCCGCGTTTTCGCACAATAAATATTGTTGGATCAGCTCAATTTTCCCCTAGCTGGCCCTTGTTATCCATTGAAAAGGACATAAATTTCAAGTTCGTAACTTAAGAAGTAAAAATTAGAAAAATATAAAACAGAAAAAGTTTGAGCCAAAATTTCTCAAAAACTATTTTGGATTTCAACTCGGGGCTTCAGTTTGGGTGTCTGGAGCAGAAGGGCTATCACCCTACAAAATTCCAGAGCTCTGACATCAATTCTCAGGACTGACAGACGCCAACAACAACAACAACAGACCACGACGAGACCCGTCTGAGCGGCCAGAATAGAGCCGCTTGAGAAATCTCAATGCGCTTCGCTCCATGGATTCCGTCATGCGGCTCTGACCTCGGCCTGCGGCCTCGGCAGGTGCCGCTCCGGCGCAGGAGAAGCCGGTGACAATGTACGTTAGCCAAACAGTTCGATTGACAGGCGAATGTTTTCAGCAGTTTGATACTTATAACAACGCAATGTTTGAGTTTTAGGTTTTAAGTTCCATTATGGCTCCATTTAATCCCCTGTCTAGTCCCATGTTTTCCTAAATTAGCATGTATCTGCATACTGCACCACGCTTGCCCTCTGTTTATGTCATCACATAAATAAACACACGTATAATGTTTGTTTTGTTAAGCAAAGCCTAAGCATGACCAGAAGAAAGGCGATGCAATATAAAATATGACGGGTTTTCCGACCGTATTTCACCTATATCTGCAGATTTTTACCCAATTCAGCCTATTTGTTACCGAGTTATGCCCCAGCTCGAGACCTCAGCCCCACCACCGAACTGATGTCCTGGATCCGCCTATGCTCGAGCTCTTTAGCCCCACCCCCGTACTGATGTCCTGGATCCGCCTATGCTCGAGCTCCTTACCCCAACCCCTTACTGATGTCCTGGATCCGCCTATGCTCGAGCTCCTAGGTCCATCCCTGTACTGATGTCCTGGATCCGCCTATGCTCGAGCTCCTTAGCCCTACCCTACTGATGTCCTGGATCCGCCTATGCTCGAGCTCCTTAGACCCACCCCCTTACTGATGTCTTGGATCCGCCTATGCTCGAGCTCCTTAGCCCCACTCCCTTACTGATGTCCTGGATCCACCTATGCTCCAGCTCTTTAGCCCCACCCCCGTACAGATGTCCTGGATCCACCTATGGTCGATCTCCTTAGCCCCACCCCCGTACTGATGTCCTGGATCCGCCTTTACTCGAGCTCCGGAGCCACACCCCTGCACTGATGTCCTGGATCCGCCTATGCTCGAGCTCCTTAGCCCCACCCCCGAACTGATGTCCTGGATCTGCCTATGCTCGAACTCCGTAGCCCCACCTCCGTACTGCCCTGGATTCGCCTATACTCGAACTCTTTAGCCCCTACCACCCTACTAATGTCCTGGATCCGCCTATGCTGGAACGCCCGAGCCCCACCACCTTACTGATGTCCTGGATCCGCCTATGCTCGAGCTCCTTAGCCCCACCCCCGTACTGAGGCCTGGATCCGCCTTTGCTGGAGCTCCTTAGCCCCACCCCCGTACTGATATCCTGGATCCGCCTATGCTCGAACTTTTTAGCCCCACCTCCGCACTGATGTCCTGGATACGCCTATGCTCGAACTGCTTAGACCCTACCCCCTACTGATGTCCTGGATCCGCCTATGCTCGAGCTCCTTACCCCACCTTCTTACTGATGTCCTGGATCCGCCTATGCTCGAACTCCGTAGCCCCTACCCCCCCCCCACTGATGTCCTGGATCCGCCTATGCTCGAGCTCCTTACCCCACCCCCTTACTGATGTCCTGGATCCGCCTATGCTTGAACTCCCGAGTGTCACCCTGTACTGATGTCCTGAATCCGCTAATGCTCAGCTGCTTAGCCCCATCCCCGTACTAATGCCCTGGATCTGCCTATGCTCTAACTCCCTAGCCCGACCCTCGTACCGATGGCCTGGATCCGCCTATGCTCTAACTCCCTAGCCCGACCCTCGCACCGATGTCCTGGATCCGCCTATGCTCTATTTCCCTAGCCCCACCCTCGCACTGATGTCCTGGGTCTGCCTATGCTCGAACTCTTTAGCCCCTACCCCCATGCTGATGTCCTGGATCCGCTTATGCTCGAGCTCCTTACCCCCACACCCGTAACGACCCCACCTCCGTGCCCCCCGAAACGACATAGGCGGATCCAAGGGGGAAAGGGGACAGGTGCCCCCCATAGAATCTTAGCGCCCCCTGAAATTGTTCCGGAAACCCCTGGAAAGTTCGATGGCACCCCCTGAAATGTCGTTTTCCCCGAGATGCAGGTATCGGGGTCTACTGATAGGTTTTAGCGCCTACTTGATAGGTTTTTCCGGCCAAAAGTGGCGTCCCTGGTGTAGATAGCGCCCACCAGGAAGTTTCCCCTTCCACCTCGCCCCCGATAGGCAATCCTTGATCCGCGTATGGGAAGCGACATTTCAGGGAGCGTCATCGGCCTTGAGAGGCGTGTCTTTACAATTTCAGAGGGCGCCGATGGTCGATTGGGGGTTGGGGGAGGGGGATGGGGGGAGAAGGGTGGGGAGGGCACCTAGCCTACTTATTCCCTGGATCCACCCATGGTCCAAAAACAGAAACATAATACTCTTATTGTAAACTCGGAATTTTACGGTACTCTAATTACTTGTGATGCATTATGGGTAGTATTGGGTACTTTTTTACCAGACCATAAATAAACAGAAACGGCCGCGCCGATCGCCGGCGTTGCCGCGGCGTGGACGCAGGGGTGACGCGTGGTGATTTGCTACAACGATGCGTGGAGAAACGGCATGTTTGTAAAGGTAACTTGGTGTTTCCTTGATATCTATGCAGATGGAATGTCGACATATGTCTCTTACCTAGCTGCATGCAAAATTTCATTTCCCTCCAATGACTCTAACCACCCTAAACCCCGGTGTGAAGCAAAAATGAACTGATAAAATTACCACTTTGAAATGTATTTTACGGCTTATAGCGCGGAAGCCGTAAGAGATAAGTGGGGGGTATGGGTGAGAAAAATGACGGCAACGAAGTTTTCTATCCAGCCGTGTTAAGTTCAATACCGTAGCTAACATGGTCTGGAAACCAGGGGCTGAGAATAAAAATTTTAAAAACTTATATTTTATTTTTGCCTATAAAATAAAAAGTTTCAGTCTGAAAGTTTTTATCTCTAAATATATAATAAAGGAGGCTATTCTCTTTTATTATCTGAAATGGGAACTAATTTTTATCAATTAGATCGGAAGATATAAGGGTTTGAATGATATTTTGGGAAATGCAGACCTTCACGGAATGGGCCAAAAAGGACCCTTAAATTTCCGTTTTTGTTTTGTTTCTGTGTTTGTGCAGTACTGCACAAACCGGCCTTTAAGTTGATATTTGACTCAGAACCTGAACTGCTGTAGCTTCAGATATTTCGAGCCTGTAGTTTAGACCATGAGTTTTATGCCAAATTTAGGGTGCAAAGTTTAAAAGCTAATTTAGAGCCCTAAATTTAAAGCTTTTTCTTTCCAACTTTTGTGTGAACTACAAATTTGTCTGATGTAAAAGGGTGCAAGTTTGAGGACTGTAGATGAATTAGCAAAAAATAGAAAAATAAAAGTTAAAAATCACGAATTGCAAAATTCTGGGCAAAATTTTGAAAATTTTGAAAATTGACAACCGTGGTGCTTATTCATTTGGAAGTGCCTTCTATCCACAAAAGTTTTAGGTCTCTGATACCAGCGCTCAGAACAGACAACAACAACAACAGACAACGACGAGACCGGAAAAACTGTCAGAATAGAAGCCGTTTCTTACTTCGTTCGTCACCGGCTTCTGACAGACAACGACGACGAGACCGGAAAAACTGTCAGAATAGAAGCCGTTTCTTACTTCGTTCGTCACCGGCTTCTGACAACTCCGGTCTGCGACCTGGGCTAACGCCCCACCGGCGCAGGAGAGCCGCATGACAATGTGCTGAAAGTAAACCATATTTCGTTCTTAATGCATCTCTTCATAAGCCTGCAAGTCAGTTTTATCATTCTTTTCTTTAAAATAACCAATAAATGGTACGTGGTCACCCCCGGAATTCGAACCGGACCTACCTGATCAACAGACAGGGCCTCTAACCACTAGACCACCGTGCCACACTGCGCACCCTCCCACTAGCTGAACAGCTGTGACCCGTCAGGAGGTCACTGGCTGGTACAACTCCGCCAAATATGCCGGGCCGCTGGCATGGGTGCTGTGCTTGTCCCGAAAAGGCACGATATAAAGGAGCTTCCAGAAGACGAACCAAGCATTCTTTTGGGCTGAAATTACTTGTATCATCGAGCTAGGATGCTAAGCTAGCTTCATGCCAAATTTCTTCCACTTCCATCCATTTTAAAGACTTGAAACCATGGTGGGAAGCAAAGGTGGTCCGAGAAATTTAGCATCTTGTAATACATTTTTGACTAATTACTCGAAAGCCTTTAGAGATAGGTGGGTAGTATAAGTGAGCGAAATGACGGCAAGTAACTTTCCTATTCAGCCATGTCAGTTCTGAGTTTGTGAGTGACATGAGCTTGGAACCAGGAAGATGCAAATAAAAAGTTTGTTTACTCAATTTCTATTTATGCCTATAAAACAAAGAATTTCACATTCACAATTTCCATCTTCAAATATTATCTGGTGGAAGCAATGCTCTTTCATTATTTGAAATGAAAACTCAAATCGGTCAATTCGATTTTGAGATATTAACGTTGAAGTGAAATGAACTAAAATTCAGTCTTCCGGAAGAACTGTAAAAAGTAGGTCAAAATTTTACGCTTTGCACTCAAAACTATGCCTAAGCACAACAAAATTGGCCTAGCTACCCCTAGGTAACTGCCTTTCAGCTAACTGAGGCATGCCTTCTGACATTTCGAGCGCACAAGTCGGCCATCAACTTTTAGCAGGTTTTTTGCTGACGTGAGAAATACGCGTTTTCACCCAATAAATATTGTCGGATCAGCTCAATTTTTTCCCCTAGCTGGCCCTTGTTATCTTTTGAAAAGGACATAAAATTCAAGTTCATAGCTTAAGAAGAAAAAATTAGAAAAATATAAAACAGAATAAGTTTGAGCCAAAATTTCTCAAAAACTATTTTGGATTTCGACTCGGGGCTTCAGTTTGGGTGTCTGGAGCAGAAGGGCTATCACCCTACAAAATTCCAGAGCTCTGACATCAATTCTCAGGACTGACAGACGCCAACAACAACAACCTCGGCCTGCGGCCTCGGCAGGTGCCGCTCTGGCGCAGGAGAAGCCGGTGACAATGTACGTTAGCCAAACAGTTCGATTGACAGGCGAGTGTTTTCAGCAGTTTGATACTTATAACAACGCAATGTTGGAGTTTTAGGTTTTGTGTTCTCATTATGGCTCCATTCAATCCTTTGTCTAGGCCCATGTTTTCCTAAATTAGCATGTCTTCGCATACTGCACCACTCTTGCCCTCTGTTCATATCATCAAAGAAATAAACACACGCATAATGTTTGTTTTGTTAAGCAAAGACTGGGCATGACGAGAAGAAAGGAGATACAATATAAAATATGATGGGTTTTCCGACGGTATTTCACCTATACCTGCAGATTTTCACCCAATTCAGCCTATTTGTTACCGAATTATGCCCCAGCTCGAGACCTCAGCCCCACCACCGAACTGATGACCTGGATCCGACTATGTTCGAGCTCCTTACCCCACCCCCTTACATATGTCCTGGATCTGCCTATGCTCGAACTCAGTAGCCCCACTTCTATACTGCCCTGGATCCGCCTATGCTTGAACTCCTTAGCCACTACCCCTACTGATGTCCTGGATCCGCCTATGCTCGAGCTCCCGAGCCCAACCCACGTACTGATGTCCTGAATCCGCTTATGCTCGAGCTCCTTAGCCCCACCCCCGTACTGATGTCCTGGATCCGCTTATGTTTTAACTCTTTAGCCCCTACCTGTTTTAACTCTTTAGCCCCTTGAGGTCCTGGATCCGCTTATGCTCGAGCTCCTTAGCCCCACCTCCGTACTGATGTCTTTGATCTGCCTATACTCGAGCCCCTTAGCCCCGGCCCCGCACTGATGTCCTGGATCCGCCTCTGCTCGAGCTCCTTAGCCCGACACCCATACTGATGTCCTGGATCCGCCTATGCTAGAGCTCCTTAGCCCCATCTCCGTACAGATGTCCTGGATCCGCCTATGCTGGATCTCCTAGCCCCATCCCCGTACCGATATGCTGGATCCGCCTATGCTCAAACCCCTTAGCCTCTAACCCCGTACTGATATCCTGGCTCCGCTTATGCTCGAGCTCCTTAGCCCCACCCCCGTACTGATGTCCTGGATCCGCCTATGCCCGAACTCTTTAGCCCCTACCCCTCTGCTGATGTCCTGGATCCGCTTATGATTGAGCTCCTTAGCCCCACCTCTGTACTGATGTCCTTTATCCGCCTATACTCGAACCCCTTAGCCCCACCCCCGTACTGATGCCCTGGATCCGCCTCTGCTCGAGCTCCTTAGCCCCACACCCATACTGATGTCCTGGATCCGCCTATACTCCAGCTCTTTAGCCCCACCCCCGAACTGATGTCCTGGATCTGCCTATGCTCGAACTCCGTAGCCCCACCTCCGTACTGCCCTGGATTCCCTATACTCAAACTCTTTATTCCCTACCACCCTACTAATGTCCTGGATCCGCCTATGCTGGAACGCCCGAGCCCCACCACCGTACTGATGTCCTGGATCCGCCTATGCTCGAGCTCCTTAGCCCCACCCCCGTACTGAGGCCTGGATCCGCCTTTGCTGGAGCTCCTTAGCCCCACCCCCCGTACTGATGTCCTGGATCCGCCTATGCTCGAACTTCTTAGCCCCACCTCCGTACTGATGTCCTGGATCCGCATATGCTCGAACTCCTTAGCCCCTACCCCCTACTGATGTCCTGGATCCGCCTATGCTCGAGCTCCTTACCCCACCTTCTTCCTGATGTCTTGGATCCGCCTATGCTCGAACTCTGTAGCCCCTACCCCCCCCCCCACTGATGTCCTGGATCCGCCTATGCTCGAGCTCCTTACCCCACCCCTTACTGATGTCCTGGATCCGCCTGTGCTCGAACTTCGTAGCCCCACCTCTGTACTGCCCTGGATCCGCCCATGCTCGAACTACTTAGCCCCCATCCCCTACTGATGTCCTGGATCCGACTATGCTCGAGCTCCCGAGCCCCACCCCCGTACTGATCAGGTGAATCCGCTTATGCTCGAGCTTCTTAGCCCCACCGCCGTACTGATGTCCTAGATCCGCCTCTGCTCGAGCTCCTCAGCCCCATCCCCGTACTAATATCCTGGATCCGCCTATGCTCGAACTCTGTAGCCCCTACCCCCCTACTGATGTCCTGGATCCGCCTATGCTGGAACTCCCGAGTCTCACCCCGTACTGATGTCCTGATTCCGCTAATGCTCAGCTGCTTAGCCCCATCCCCGTACTAATGTCCTGGATCCGCCTATGCTCTAACTTCCTAGCCCGACCCTCGTACCGATATCCTGGATCCGCCTATGCTCTAACTCCCTAGCCCGACCCTCGTACCGATGTCCTGGATCCGCCTATGCTCTAACTCCCTAGCCCCACCCTCGTACTGAGGTCCTGGGTCCGCGTATGCTCGAATTCTTTAGCCCTTACCCCCATGCTGATGTCCTGGATCCGCTTATGCTCGATCTCCTTACCCCCACACCAGTAACGCCCCACCTCCGTGCCCCCCGCCCCCGAAACGACATAGGCGGATCCAAGGGGAAAGGGGACAGGTGCCCCCCATAGAATCTTAGCGCCCCCTGAAATTGTCCCGTAAACCCCTGGAAAGTTCGATGGCACCCCCTGAAATGTCGTTTTCCCCGAGATGCAGGTATCGGGGTCTACTGATAGGTTTTAGCGCCTACTTGATAGGTTTTTCCGGCCAAAAGTGGCGTCCCTGGTGTAGATAGCGCCCACCAGGAAGTTTCCCCTTCCACCTCGCCCCCGATAGGCAATCCTGGATCCGCGTATGGGAAGCGACATTTCAGGGAGCGTCATTCGCCTTGAGAGGCGTGTCTTTACAATTTCAGAGGGCGCCGATGGTCGATTGGGGGTTGGGGGAGGGGATGGGGGGAGAAGGGTGCGGGGTGGGCACCTAGCCTACTTATTCCCTGGATCCACCCAATGTCCAAAAACAGAAACATAATACTCTTATTGTAAACTCAGACTTTTACGGTACTCTAATTACTTGTGATGCATTATGGGTAGTGTTGGGTACTTTTTACCAGACCATAAATAAACAGAAACGGCCGCGCCGATCGCCGGCGTTGCCGCGACGTGGACGCAGGGGTGACGCGTGGTGATTTGCTACAACGATGCGTGGAGGAACGGCATGTTAGTAAAGGTAACTTGGTGTTTCATTGATATATATGCAGATGGAATGTCGACATATGTCTCTTACCTAGCTGCATGCAAAATTTCATTTCCCTCCAATGACTCTAAACACCCTAAACCCCGGTGTGAAGCAAAAATGAACTGATAAAATTACCACTTTGAAATGCATTTTACGGCTTATAGCACGGAAGCCGTAAGAGATAAGTGGGGGGTATCAGTGAGAAAAATGACGGCAACGAAGTTTTCTATCCAGCCGTGTTAAGTTCAATACCGTAGCTATCATGGTCTGGAAACCAGGGGCTGAGAATAAAAATTTTAAAAACTTATATTTTATTTTTGCCTATAAAATAAAAAGTTTCAGGCTGAAAGTTTTTATCTCTAAATATATAATAAAGGAGCCTATTCTCTCTTATTATCTGAAATGGGAACTAATTTTTATCAATTAGATCGGAAGATATAAGGGTTTGAATGATATTTTGGGAAATGCAGACCTTCACGGAATGGGCCAAAAAGGACCCTTAAATTTCCGTTTTTGTTTTGTTTCTGTGTTTGTGCAGTACTGCACAAACCGGCCTTTAAGTTGATATTTGACTCAGAACCTGAACTGCTGTAGCTTCAGATATTTCGAGCCTGTAGTTTAGACCATGAGTTTTATGCCAAATTTACGGTGCAAAGTTTAAAAGCTAATTTAGAGCCCTAAATTTAAAGCTATTTCTTTCCAACTTTTTGTGTGAACTACAAATTTCTCTGATGTAAAAGGGTGCAAGTTTGAAGAGTCTAGATGAATTAGCAAAAAAATAGAAAAATAAAAGTTAAAAATCACATAATGCAAAATTCTGGGCAAAATTTTGAAAATTTCGAAAATTGACAACCGTGGTGCTTATTCATTTGGAAGTGCCTTCTATCCACAAAAGTTTTAGGTCTCTGATACCAGCGCTCAGAACAGACAACAACAACAACAGACCTCGGCCTGCGGCCTGGGCTAACGCCCCACCGGCGCAGGAGAGCCGCATGACAATGTGCCGAAAGCAAACCATATTTCGTTCTTGATGTATCTCTTCATAAGCCTGCAAGTCAGTTTTATCATTTTTTTCTTTGAAATAACCAATAAAGAGTACGTGGTCACCACCGGATTCGAACCGGACCTACCTGATCAAGAGACAGGTCCTCTAACCACTAGACCACCGTGCCACACTGCTCATCCTCCCACTAGCTGAACAGCTGTGACCCGTCAGGAGGTCACTGGCTAGTACAACTCCGCCGAATATGCCGGGCCGCTGGCGCCGGGTGCTGTGCTTGTCCCGAAAAGGCACGATATAAAGGTACTTCTAGAAGACGAACCAAACATTCTTTTGGGCTGAAATTAGTTGTATCGTCGAGCTAGGATCGTAAGCTAGCTTCATGCCAAATTACTTCCACTTCCATCCATTTTAAGGACTTCAAACCATGGTGAGAAGCAAAGGTGGTCCGAGAAATTTAGCATCTTGTAATACATTTTGGACTAATTACTCGAAAGCCATTAGAGATAGGTGGGTAGTATAAGTGAGCGAAATGACCGCAAGTAACTTTCCTCTTCAGCCATGTCAGTTCTGAGTTTGTGAGTGACATGAGCTTGGAACCAGGAAGATGCAAATAAAAAGTTTTTGACTCAATTTCTATTTATGCCTATAAAACAAAGAATTTCACATTCACAACTTCCATCTCCAAATATTATCAGGCGGAAGCAATGTTCTTTCATTATTTGAAATGAAAACTCAAATCGGTCAATTAGATTGTGAGATATTAACGTTGAAATGAAATGAACCAAAATTCAGTCTTCCGGAAGAACTGTAAAAAGTAGGTCAAAATTCTGCGTTTTGCACTCAAAACTATGCCTAAGCACTACAAAATTTTCCTAGCTACCCCTAGGTAACTGCCTTTCAGCTAACTGAGGCCTGTCTTCTGACATTTCGAGCGCACAAGTCGGCCATCAACTTTTAGCAGGTTTTTTGCTCGCGTGAGAAATGCCGCGTTTTCGCGCAATAAATATTGTCGGATCAGCTCAATTCGTTTTCCCTAGCTGGCCCTTTTTATCTTTCGAAAAGGACATAAGTTTCAAGTTCGTAGGTTAAGAAGTAAAAATTAGAAAAATATAAAACAGAAAAAGTTTGAGCCAAAATTTCTCAAAAACTGTTTTGGATTTCGACTCGGGGCTTCAGTTTGGGTGTCTGGAGCAGAAGGGCTATCACCCTACAAAATTCCAGAGCTCTGACATCAATTCTCAGGACGGACAGACGCCAACAACAACAGACCACGACGAGACCCGTCTGAGCGGCCAGAATAGAGCCGCTTGAGAAATCTCAATGCGCTTCGCTCCATGGATTTCGTCATGCGGCTCTGACAGACCACGACGAGACCCGTCTGAGCGGCCAGAATAGAGCCGCTTGAGAAATCTCAATGCGCTTCGCTCCATGGATTTCGTCATGCGGCTCTGACAACGACGACGACGAGACCGGAAAAACTGTCAGAATAGAAGCCGTTTCTTACTTCGTTCGTCACCGGCTTCTGACAGACCACGACGAGACCCGTCTGAGCGGCCAGAATAGAGCCGCTTGAGAAATCTCAATGCGCTTCGCTCCATGGATTTCGTCATGCGGCTCTGACAACAACAACAGACCACGACGAGACCCGTCTGAGCGGCCAGAATAGAGCCGCTTGAGAAATCTCAATGCGCTATGCTCCATGGATTTCGTCATGCGGCTCTGACAACAGACCACGACGAGACCCGTCTGAGCGGCCAGAATAGAGCCGCTTGAGAAATCTCAATGCGCTTCGCTTCATGGATTTCGTCATGCGGCTCTGACAGAAAAAGACACGAAAAGAAACAGCGTGTGAGTGAAAAGTTGTGACACACCACCCTCTTCCATGTTTGTCACAAAACGTGAACGTTGCCTGTAGCAGGCCTCTGTCTCAGTACGTACCAGCAACGTGAACGTTACCCGCAGCAGGCCTCTGTCTCAGTGCGTACCAGCAACGTGAACGTTACCTGCAGCAGGCCTCTGTCTCAGTACGTACCAGCAACGTGAACGTTACCAGCAGCAGGCCTCTGTCTCAGTACGTACCAGCAACGTGAACGTTACCAGCAGCAGGCCTCTGTCTCAGTACGTACCAGCAACGTGAACGTTACCTGCAGCAGGCCTCTGTCTCGGTACGTACCAGCAACGTGAACGTTACCTGCAGCAGGCCTCTGTCTCAGTACGTACCAGCAACGTGAACGTTACCAGCAGCAGGCCTCTGTCTCAGTACGTACCAGCAACGTGAACGTTACCTGCAGCAGGCCTCTGTCTCAGTACGTACCAGCAACGTGAATGTTACCTGCAGCAGGCCTCTGTCTCAGTACGTACCAGCAACGTGAACGTTACCTGCAGCAGGCCTCTGTCTCAGTACGTACCAGCAACGTGAATGTTACCTGCAGCAGGCCTCTGTCTCAGTACGTACCAGCAACGTGAACGTTACCTGCAGCAGGCCTCTGTCTCAGTACGTACCAGCAACGTGAATGTTACCTGCAGCAGGCCTCTGTCTCAGTACGTACCAGCAACGTGAACGTTACCTGCAGCAGGCCTTTGTCTCAGTACGTACCAGCAACGTGAACGTTACCTGTATCAGGCAGACGATACATCCATCCACGCCTCACACACTAATGACTCACTTCAGACTATTCAAACTTCCCTTCAAGACGACTTAAACAAAATCTATACCTACGGAAAGAAATGGCTGATCACCTTCAACCCCACAAAAACCACACAGCAAACATTTTCATTAAAGAAATGCTACCAAGAGCCGAAGCTGAAATTCGGAGGAGTTCCTATTCCAACCGTTAAGAATCATAAACACCTAGGTCTAAATTTATCACTTGATCTTCATTTTAAGGAACAGGTTAACCACATAATAAAAAAGTAAATGTTACTTTAAGCCCTATCTTTCCCATTGCTAAATATCTATCTCGACCAATACTAAACCAAATTTTCAAAACATATATAAGACCCCACTTTGACTACAGTGACATCATTTACGATGGGCACTTAACTGTGAAAGACCAGCTTAGACTAACGCGACTGCAGAATAGGATAGGTAGACTTGTGACTGGGACACTTTTTCGGACCTCCACGGACAAACTTATGACTGACCTGGGCTGGGAATCCTTAGCGACGCGACGGAAGGTGCACAGAATATGTTTCCTTTATAACTTAATGAAAAATCCAAACGTCCCATCGTTCGTACGTGATCTGATACCCCAAACCAGAGAACATAACACCGACAGGGGTCTACGACAGGCAGGATGCATTACCAAAATTCCTCACAAAACTCTCGGCTTTAAAAAATCTTTTCTTATCAACACTATCAACTGCTGGAATAGCCTCCCACAATATGTCCGGGATTCAACCTCAATAAAAATATTGAAAAATGAAATTAACAAGTTGTTTGGTGACACGCAGCCCTCCTTATTTTACTCACTAGGCTCAAAAAATGAAAATGCTCTCCTCACTAGACTCAGGGTTAACATGAGCCATCTAAATTCACACCAGTTTCAAATACAATCTAAGGACTCCCCAAAATGTTCTTGTGGAAGTAGCCGAGAGGACACTGCCCACTTCCTACTCCACTGTCCGAGGTACCGCCGTGAGCGAGGAAACATGTTAGACGTTATCACCCAAACAATCGACCGAAATATACGTATTATGAGCAGAAGTGACAAACTTAGGATTATTCTACATGGGACAGATTTGGACAACTATAAGACTTTGGCAGTAGCACGGTGTGTATTTAGGTTTATACGCGACACTAAAAGGTTTTGACTCCCAATTGCCCTTCCCGGGTCTTGTTTGGGCGGCGCGGCGTAGCGGCGTCACATTTTGAATGGGGGCGCGACGGGCGGACCCTACCTGCGGCGGGATGTGTGGCATGTGATGCTGAATTTTGTGCGACACGAGAGGCGCTCCGATTTAAGCACCTAGTGCTTATGCGCCAATCGTATAAAACTCAAATAATCTGTTTCGTATGTTGATAAAATAAACGTCTTGTCTTGTCTTGTCTTGTCTATCTGTCGCAGTACGTACAAGCAACGTGAACGTTACCTGCAGCAGGCCTCTGTCTCAGTACGTACCAGCAACGTGAATGTTACCTGCAGCAGGCCTCTGTCTCAGTACGTACCAGCAACGTGAACGTTACCTGCAGCAGGCCTCTGTCTCAGTACGTACCAGCAACGTGAACGTTACCTGCAGCAGGCCTCTTTCTCAGTACGTACCAGCAACGTGAATGTTACCTGCAGCAGGCCTCTGTCTCAGTACGTACCAGCAACGTGAACGTTACCTGCAGCAGGCCTCTGTCTCAGTACGTACCAGCAACGTGAACGTTGCCTGCAGCAGGCCTCTGTCTCAGTACGTACCAGCAACGTGAACGTTACCTGCAGCAGGCCTCTGTCTCAGTACGTGCCAGCAACGTGAACGTTACCTGCAGCAGGCCTCTGTCTCAGTACGTGCCAGCAACGTGAACGTTACCTGCAGCAGGCCTCTGTCTCAGTACGTACCAGCAACGTGAACGTTACCTGCAGCAGGCCTCTGTCTCAGTACGTACCAGCAACGTGAACGTTACCTGCAGCAGGCCTCTGTCTCAGTACGTACCAGCAACGTGAACGTTACCTGCAGCAGGCCTCTGTCTCAGTACGTACCAGCAACGTGAACGTTACCTGCAGCAGGCCTCTGTCTCAGTACGTACCAGCAACGTGAACGTTACCTGCAGCAGGCCTCTGTCTCAGTACGTACCAGCAACGTGAATGTTACCTGCAGCAGGCCTCTGTCTCAGTACGTACCAGCAACGTGAACGTTACCTGCAGCAGGCCTCTGTCTCAGTACGTACCAGCAACGTGAACGTTGCCTGCAGCAGGCCTCTGTCTCAGTACGTACCAGCAACGTGAACGTTACCTGCAGCAGGCCTCTGTCTCAGTACGTACCAGCAACGTGAACGTTGCCTGCAGCAGGCCTCTGTCTCAGTACGTACCAGCAACGTGAACGTTACCTGCAGCAGGCCTCTGTCTCAGTACGTACCAGCAACGTGAACGTTACCTGCAGCAGGCCTCTGTCTCAGTACGTACCAGCTAGCGCCAGACATCCTCAGTGGCAGTACACACACTTGGGATGACACTTCTTGCCATTCACTCCGCACTTGCAGCCTCCCGATATGTCACCTTTGCCCTGAAACAATGGAAACCAACGATGTGCGAGTACAATTAAGTACTGCGATATATTTGTTGAAACATGTCACAGCTCACAGCAAACGTGAGATCCGGGCGTAACTTAAAATTAGATACTTAATTACCTTCATAAGTTCCCGGCTGAAGGTAGGGTGCCATCGATCGCATACAGCCTCGTGGAAGTGACTTAAGACCATAAAAAGATGATAAAGCAGAAGGCAGTAAAAGAGCTAAAATACTAAAACTCAACCGCAAAAATAAGCTATCAGAAAAACAAAACGCAACTGCCAAAATATAGAGAGCTCTAAAAACGCCTAAAGCCAAAAAAACTAAAATGCTTAAAATCCCTTCTCTAAACCTAAAACACCCAAAAAGGGTAAGCCAAGGCAAGAGTCAAGAGAGGTAAAAGTAGGGAAAGGTATGTACACGCAACATTTCGGTCGTGGACCGCCGTCAGGCGAAGGGTGTCAACGTTCAGTTTTTGGGTCTTGGACGTTTTTTAAGCCTTTTATATTTTGACACTTCGAACAACTTATTGTGAAACACAATTGAACACTTAATATATACCGACCAACTCTGAGGGAAATGTAGACAATAGGCCATAGTTTCAGAATTGAAGTGATGGAAAATGATGGTATCGGTTGCGGTACTACGCTAAAGTTGATAGCGACCAAATTGTATCTTCTTTTCCGCTCATGATTATGCCATTGGTAACATATAAGCGCAGAGGTAATGGAAAACGCAGCATGTTTCCAAGATATTAAAATGCAGCATTGTTTTCAAAGATAAAATAAAGGCTAAAAAGTGGCGGCGACTGTGCGATCCCCAATATTGATGGCATCACGACCCACCGACTGCTGAAGTGATACGGTATCGCCAGCTCTCACACTGTTGGGAGGGTATCATGGTGACCGGAAAGACCTGTGCTGAACGCCCGCCCGGGGATTTGAAACCGGCTCAGCGGCGTGGAGTCCGCGTGTTCTTCCCCAACGCCACCGCCTCTGCCCCGTGCGAGCCGCCAGTGGCCGGACGCGAATGTAACCATACCGTCCGATGCTCGGGGCGGGCCTGAGGCCATAACTAATCCCTCTGCACCTATCCATCATAATCCCACTGCACCTCCAGTATCTAGCACCACGCGTGACCTGATGCGTCAGTTAAGGGCACTGCGTCGTACAAACCACGAGAGTCAATTGTACAAAGACCTCAAGCGATCGGTGAAATATTCCATTCGACGCGATACTGTCCTACAAATTGAGCGCCAGATTGCAAACAACGGACCCCAATCAATGTTTCGCAATATTCAACCCTATATTGGTAAGAAAAAGGCATTCCCGTTCACCCTCAAGTAAGCGCGGACGCGATGAATGAGTACTTTGTTAGTGTAGGCCCTCGAGTTGCACAAGAAGTCGCCCAAAGCTGCCAGAATGTTAGCCAAATACCTACAAGACTACCTCGAGCAGGATCCTGCTCCTTCGAAGTCACCACCATAGACTTTGCGACGTTAAAACACACCATCCTCAGTATTAAAAACACATCGGCCTGCGGCACGGATGGCATATGCATCCGCGTCATAAAACTTTGCATTGGCGAAATCGGAATCCCTCTCGTTAACATAATCAACTCTTGCCTGGAAAGAAATGATTTTCCAGATGCGTGGAAACACTCACTCGTTCACCCGATTCATAAATCTGGGCCGGCATCTGACCCCGCTAACTTTAGACCTATATCTTTGGTCCCAGTTATTGCAAAAATCGTGGAGCGAATTGTGCAACGACAGCTCTACTCCTTTCTCTCTAGAAACCATCTAATATCACCAGCACAACATGGTTTTAGACCTCATCACTCTACAGAAACTGCCCAGCTTAGTGTCTCTGACCGAATTCTCAACGGCATGGATCAAGGACGCATTTCTTTGATCTGCCTTCTTGACCTGAGTAAGGCTTTTGATGTCATCGATCATTCGAAGTTGATGACTAAGCTAGAACTGTACGGAATCGATACGGATTGGTTCCGTTCGTATCTAAGCGGCCATACTCAGAGCGTATCAAGTGTAGATCACTGCAGCGGGCAAAAAGTTCTCTCTAAAAACTTCCCAACACAGCCGGCGTTTTTCAAGGATCTTCCTTGGGCCCACGCTTCTTCAATGTGATCGTCAACGACCTAAGCTATTTTGCGATCGATTCTAGAATCACGCAGTATGCAGATGATGCTCAAGTTATTGTTACCGGCCGAAGGGATCAAGCGAATCTTCTTAAAGCCCGCATGGAGCGCACCCTTACATCCTTGGATGACTGGTTCCGTGCTAATGGCATGAAGGTCAATGCCACCAAAACACAGCTAATGGTAATCGGCAGTCGCCAAAGCCTCAAGGACCTTCCGCCCCTGCAGATCCAATCTCGTGCTCAAGCCATCAGCCCAGTTCAGTCCATCCGTAACCTGGGTATCATATTCGACAATCATCTCTCGTGGGACACACCCGTAAACCATCTCATGCAAAAGTGTTTCGGTCTTTTAACAGCATTAATTCACATAAGCCACCACCAACCCAAACGCATCATCTCAGCATTGTTCACACCCTGGTTCTCTCACACGTTCGATACTGTATTTCAGTGTACGGCAACTGTTAGGACAAAAACCATCGAATAATTCAAAAAATTATAAAACTTCGGCGCAAAAGTAGTGTCCGGTCGCCGAAAGTTTGATCATATATCGGACGTATTGGGAGGTTCAGAGTAGCTCAGTTCCAGACAAATGGCAAAATATCACACCCTCACCCTTGCACAGTGATGCAGGAGGCCTGAAAAACGGGACGAAATTCATAACTCAATAAATAATAATGACAGAACACAGTGATTTTGGGTTCAATTTGAAGCTCTCCATCGGGCAGCTTAAACAAGGACACCAAATTTCGTTTATCCTCTTAACCCTCATTTTGCCGGGGATTCGATTCTAACCTCCTCTTAATTTTTTCGCGATGGGAGAAAAACTGCTCGGTTTAGCGCAATGCCGCGTGGTAAGTGTGAACCAACATCAATTTGATACATCTTGACGAAATTTCAATCCAAGGTCAGGTCAGGTCACCGAGTTATGATGTCATTTCTAAACCGATGTAAAGCAATGCTGGTTCTCAAAGCAAGGTTGGCAAAAGCCGGGAATAACTCAGCTTCTAGAGGAGTTAGATCGAGTTTCTATACACCATTCCAAAGCTCTTGTAAAGAAAATCTAGAGCGGACATCCATTTTGAGGTCAGGTCCATAACGAAGACACCAGAGCCCCCCTTGGCACCTATTAGGTGCGCTACTTTACGCAGAGGCTATCCAGGGTTCTTAACGGTTCTGACAGTGGCTGTAGCTTTATGAAATAATTACATAGTCGCAAATCTGACCATGCAATAAGCTGAATGAAGGTAAAAGTAAGGGAAACAATTCGTATGATTGATACTTTGATTTAATGATGGGATTTTCCCAGTTGTTAGGCGGCAAATATTGGAAGTGAAAAATTCATTCTCACCTCGTATTTATTAGCATTGGGAACACATTTAGGGGAGCGTCGGGTATTAAAACATCATCAGAAGATATCCACTTTAACAGCCAGCAAACGCAACAAAATGTGCGACAGGCGACTTTCTTCACAATCCAGGAGAGGTAGTATGTACAGCCGGTTCGATACTGTTTAGTAGGGATTAGGCTGCGGTCGTTTTTGCAAAATATCTCTCAAGCGATGGTCCTTAGAGAAACCATTGTTGCCTCACTTGCTGCGTTTTGACTGGATGCATGAACTGACGTGCGAAATATTTCATAATGTCCAAAATTTGGAAGTAATTGAGAAAAGAAACGGAAAATCATCGGGATCGGCGAAAAGTTTTTTGTCCATGATTTTCCAAATTTACGTCTCATCCAGTTTGCAGGGTCCCAAATTTCAAGAGCTCGTCAAAATTCATTGCTAGAGACGAAAGGTTTATGAGAAGAGTAATCGTTTTTAAGATATTTCTTAAACGAACTGACACTAATACTTACCAATCACTGGGGAACCGGCTGTATGTACATACATGACAGTCAGTTTAAACAGGGGGCGGAGGCCAAAGATTAACGGAAAATCGGTTTAAAATAACATTTTACAAAGGGGAAGAATGTGAGCCAAAGTTAAAATCTGAATTTCCTTATCCAGGCCCTGATCCCGCTATTCCCTAATAAGCATTGAACCAACCCTAATACCTACTGAATTGACACCAATACCTGCTTTCGTTATCTCAATTCACCCTCCTGCTTCTCAACTTTATTGCCTCCTTCAATAAGAGGCCGTCCATCGATAACGTTACGCATATTTTGTGATTTTTCACCCCTTCCCCCATTTAAATGTGTCATTTGACTGGAGAAAGGAAATAATACACGGCGATTGGTGGATGCCGTGCGCGTCATTGCCACAACCACCCGCCGACTACGGGTAGAACATAAGCTCACTAAAACTGTCATAACTTTTTTCGGCCGTCGGTTGCCGACCTACGGATTCCACCAATGTAAAGAAGACACTTCCCAAAATACATGGTATGATTTTCTAGCTGATCCTGATTGTGCCTTTTTTGCCAGTCTATGGAAATATTATGTATGTTATAAATTTTAGTTCCGAAACATATGATTATTAAAATGAACTGACTGCATTCTCTGGAGCAGCTAGAACCGTATTTTTGTAACCAGAAGTTCGCAAACATCCCAAGCTTTGCAGTAGTATACGTTTTGTATGGATGGCAAGGTGTGAGCACCTGTTATTAACGTTTTAGATCACGCTTTTATTTCTGACCAGGTACTCGTATTTAGAGAGGCAGAATAAGTTTCAAGTTTCAGCTCCTGTGAAACCAATGTGGTACGCTAGGGGAAGAAAATAATTATGGTTTCCGGGTTCCAAACAATTCTCAAACGCATCGCATACATTTGATATCAATTCTAGAAAGTTATTTTTGGCATTTTCGTCCCGTTTTTTAGGCTCGCTGCATCACTGTGCCTTGCCCACATCATCGCAACTAAACAACCGATAGCGCTATCCTCATCCCTTCAACACAACACTGACATCCATACCCGACAAACACGCCAATCTCGACAGTTACACTTGCTGAGGATACGAACAGAGGCTGGCCGGCGGCAGTTCATATACAGGGCCCCATGTTGTATAATGCTCTGCCGCCGAGTCTCACAGAAGTGCGGATGGCTGCCTTCAAAAAACCACTCGCTCGATGGTTAAAGAGTTGTTCCGCCGAAGACGAACTGCAAGGTGTGTGGCATTGATTTTTTTGCGTCGATTACTGAACCAGTGTATTTTATCATTGAATAGTGTCTATGTGTGAATGATTCTTGTAATAATAATTGTTGGGGTTTAACGACGCACCAACTGCCAGGGTCATACGGCGTCGCCAACTCTCACCCTGTTGGAAGGGATTTTGGGGATCAGATCGACTTATTCAGAGGCTCCACCGGGACTTGAACCTGGGACCGGTAGCTTAGAAGACAAGGGTGTTATCCACTAAGCCACCTCATCCCCTATCATTCTTGTCTTTCGTACATGGATTGTGTTATGAAATAATTGATGCCAGGCTAAGAATAGCCACATGTCTATTGTGGAGTGTCCTGAAGATGTAAAATAAATAAATAAATAAATACCTGAACGTGTGTGCTGAGAACGGGGCTGTACGAACGGACCAGTGTTAGGTGTGCTGAGAACGGGGCTGTACGAACGGACCAGTGTTAGGTGTGCTGAGAACGGGGCTGTACGAACGGACCAGTGTTAGGTGTGCTGAGAACGGGGCTGTACGAACGGACCAGTGTTAGGTGTGCTGAGAACGGGGCTGTACGAACGGACCAGTGTTAGGTGTGCTGAGAACGGGGCTGTACGAACGGACCAGTGTTAGGTGGAAAAGCGGTGGATAAAATGTAGCATTGAGCGCCGTTTTGGAAGTTGTGTGAAAACGTGACTGGTCCGTATTCGCTGGTATCGGTGCCAAGTTAGCGCTAGCGGACTTTACGAGCCAGCCGGTCAATTTGGCACCAATCGAATGCCCACGCCTAACCAGCTATGCACCATTACCTGAACAATGAACATAGCATTTAGGGTCTTGTTCGTTAACCAGGTAGTTGCTGTTGTCAATCCAGTGCTGGCTCCCTCAAATGGGTGTTATCGCCGTCCAACTGTGACTCGGTCAGCGCCCGCGGGCATGGTCACACAGCCAGGAGGTCGCAGAGGCGGCGTCAGCGCCGAGCAGCGGGACTCACGCACGCGGAGACGGGGATTCACAGGCGGACGAATATGGAGACCACCTGTCATCGCACGATATCTACATAGCTCATCTAACCAGACAGTCTGTCAAGCTTACATTTCTCCAACACGATCTGACACTCCATGGACCTGAGTTAGTATCATCTAACTCAGGTCTGGATAAAACCGCCACTGCCTGCTGACTGATACCTTTCTAGGACTTCCAGATATTTAGGCAAGGTAAGGCGCAATAACAGCGTCGGGCTGCCCAGCTCTAGTCTGGAGTCAATTGCTTCAGATACATGGGCCGTTTCAGTACGCTTTAACTACGCACTGACCGCAGGAACAGACTTCATAATCGCGAGTTCCGAAGGCAGACTCGTGCTACATGAGCGATATGTCCGTTTCCGCGGCCGCTACGTAAAAAGAGCGTACTAAAACTGTTCATGTATCCAGACGGTACGGCCGGTACGTAAAAAGAGCGTACTAAAACTGTTCACGTATCCGGGGTAAATGTGAGTGCTGGTGTGCGCCCGTACGGTAATATGAACATTAACGCTTGGACAGTCCCGCCCACACCAGACTCACCAGCTTCTGGGCGCCTTCTCACTACACAAGTATACGCGTATCAACAAGCCGACAGTATAGGTCATTGGGATCAACTCTTGACATGGTATGTAGTAACCACGACGCTGTCCGAGCGGGAACTCTCCACTTCGACTACAGTTCACACAACGGGGTGTGTACCAGTTTCTCACTGTCTGGCTATCATGAGACACCAGGTTTTGTGACGGCTCGCAACCGGTGCAGAATTAATGCAACAGACGTTAATCGATGTTTGGCGATAGCGGCAGAAGTTCAGTTTACCGCAGCTCCGACCCAGCCGAGGAAAAGGAACACGTTTTGAATGTCACACGGCAAATTCTGGACGGGATAGTCTCAATTAAATCGCTCAAAGATTCGGGGCCATTCAGCCCTCCCGTGACGGACACCACGAAGAAGCTGATGGCGGAGAGGCGAGCGGCACTGCGGGACGGCGACCGGGAGAAGTGGGTGGAAGAAAACCGATCGGCGTGCTCAATCCGTCCTACGGAGTGCCATATGTGGAACCATCGGTTGCCAGATCCGTGAGCTTGGCCCCGCCCCTGTTTGGAGGACATCGCTACTTTTCGTCGCAACCAAAGAGACCACCGAACCGCTCTGCACTGAACACGCGGACACAAACTCTGCCAGTACTCCGCAGAGAGTGGCGTGGTGTATCGCGACCTGAACACGACTCCGTATATGTCTAGATGGTCAAACAAAAATGGACTCAAAAACGGTTTCTTGTTCTCGTTACCTTCTAAATGATAAGGCAGCTCACACCAATCTCTCCCACTTATTTAGTTCAACTCTCAACTGTCCCAAAACAAGTAAAAGCCTGGCGTCTGGTTGGACCAGCACACGCCGTCGACCACTCGCACTGACTCCGTGCTACCGTGCTGTACATACACGGGCTTACTGTGTCAACTAATCCGCTGCAAGCACTGTGTTCCTCAGCCAGCTCTGGTTAGGCTGGTTCCAGGCCCGGTGATCCCGTGATCCGATATCGTCCGACAGCGTACAGTGACAGCGCACAGCTGTGACCTCTCCACAACCCAGCGTCAGCCACTTCAACGGGGGATGAACACGCTGCAAATTGAAAGAACTAAAAACACTTGAAGCCTGTGAATACCCATAGGAGCCTGAGTTAATGCAGCCTATGTTCACAACACGTTTGTTGGTATACAAAATAAAGTTATACATAATCAGGCAGCTGGGTCATTCCACCATAAATCGACCAAAAATTTCGCAAAATAAAACCCTTCTATTTTTTATTCTCTCCGAAATTGGTGTCAAGGGGTTTCAAGGGTGTAGAATCTAACCATGGCGCCAAAAAATATTTGAAAATCTAATATGGCAGATATAGCTTCCGGCATTTTCTGGGGTCACCATGTAGGCATTGTTTTGAAAGCCTATAGTTCTGCCATTTTTTAATGATTGTAACGATATTTTACATTTTTTCACCATTTAGCATATTTCAATTTGGCTATCTTCGATTTTTATATTTCTTCAAAATTGACGCCATGACCTCGTGACCTAGTTTTTGAACGGTGACCTTGACCCACAGTACAGTAAAATTTATAAATTCGCGTAAACTAATTTTTGCCTTTGGAAATACTCTTTTAGGTAAAGTAATAAAAAATATGGCTGTCGCAATAAATATATTACTTCTTACTTCCGAAACATGACACTAGGTGTCACTATGGAGCTGTACCATCGTAACTCGCGGTATGGTTAATGCCAGTGACGACGGAACGTCCAAATTTAAAAGGGGCGCCATGGACTTTTCAACCAATTTCTTTCCCGTCAACGCCATAGGGGGTAACCCTTACACGTACAGGGGGGGGTGTTGCAACCCCCCTCAGGTTTTTCAAGAATTGAAAATAAGCTTCTTAAGTTAGAGTCTTGAAATGTTGTATAGCCTCTGACGCTTTCATCGCAGACATCTTGCAAATAATTTTTCCTACCCTTCAAGGTCACGGAGTTATGACCTCAAGAGTGGAGGCATGCTGGGGGCATTTGGGCGCCTGTACCCGTTTTCACGTGAATGCTCCAGACTCTTATCGTTGTTTTGCATCATTTGCTCATGAACTGTCCCAGAATGTTTTCTTCCAGCCTTCGAGGTTCATTTTTATCAGTTTAGACCTTTTATGACCTTTTTGACCTTCAATGACCTTTATTTGACCTTGCGTGACCTCAGTGATAACTCTGTGTCGAATAACGACTACAGATTCGTGTTTCAATTCGGTATTTCTAAATGAGATGAACACCGAATTATTTGACTTGCGTCCGATACGGGCTTAACCTTTTTCGACCTTGGACCTTTTTTACCTTGAAAGGGGGTAAGCAATAACAATTGAAGAAGCAAACTTACTTGGAGTAAATGATGCAGAATGGTTTATGAATAGTTAATTTGAATGATATGGACACTAAACTAGTTGGTTTGCATATTACATGGACCTGACCGTTTTCGAAATTTGACCTTATTTGACCTTGAAGAGGGTGCAAACAATAACACATGATGAAAAAGGCACTTGGCGTAACTGATGCAAAATTTCTTATGAATAGTCAATTTGCATCAAAATGACACTGAACAAAAAGTTTTTCTTCCAAAACGGACATGACCTTTTTCAACCTTTGAACTAATGTGACCTTGAAAGAGGTGTAAGCGGTGACAGATGATTAGAAACTCACTAAATTGGGGTAAATGATTCAGAATGGCTTGTGAATAGTCCATTTAAATGATTTGGACTCTGAACTAGTTACTTTCACTTCTAAGGAATACTTTTGAGCTCTGAACCAGTCCCATGCAATGCAATGCACCACTAAAAGTCACAAATAATTTTTTAATGCCTAAAACTTCTTCATTATAAAAGAGCTAAAATAATGAATATGCTGAGCAAAATTCACTATGAGATTACCATAGGCCAAGTTTAAACACATTTGAAAATGCCACAAGAGATTACCAAAGGCTATAAAAGCCGAACTGAGGTCATAAAATGTTTTAAATTCAAGCTGCGTCCGGGGGAACGCGACACAAAGCCTCAAAATCCAAAAATCTTCCTTAACCTTCACCCCACCTAGAATAATGAAATCAATGGTCCCCCTAAGGTTTTTTTCGGAACAACAGAAAAACGAGGGGAAGCACCACGGTTGAGGGTTCTACCTCTTACCCCATTACTTTCCCATCATCCCTGAAATTATTACCCTGGGTCACCCTAGGTCAGGTCACCAGGCGATGTCAACCAAGGTCACCTCACTTTAACTTTTGAGCTCTACCATAGCTACATTTCTAAGCCGATCGATTTAAAACTTTCGACACTTCATGACCCCTCCGGATTCTAAAAAAATTATCTTTGGGATTTTTTCGATTTGGTGACCTGAGGCCAGGTCACCAGGTAACCTCTTCCATAGAAAAAGCATGGGAAAGCTGTCTTATAAGCTTAAAGTCACAAAATAATTGTAAATGCTCAATTTGCTCAGACAAGCGTTCTTGGACACCCTTTCATGGATCCCAGGGGCGATTTTGCCCTTTGACCTATCTGAGATCATCAGAAGTCCCCAGAGGTCAAACACAGCATTTGGGCGATAAGTTTTGACCTAATTAAGCTACAACACCGAATCAAAGGTCATCGTGTATGTCTCGTCACTAGTTTTCATTTAATATACAACACGGTCACTTTCTTACCTTTCGAAAACTCAGGTCATATTAAGTCACGAGGTACCCTCTGGAGGTCAAACCACTGGCGGGAGGCCATTGTGTTCCACATAGCGGAGAAAGTCCTGGCGTTTTCCTATCAAATGATTTTTGCTAGATCTCAATAGCTCTTATGGCGTGAGAGCTATGCTCAGGTTTCTTAAGGATTGCCTGTTTTGCTGGAAATAGCCTATCGTGACATAACTTGACTTCTGGAGGTCAAAACATAGACCTGAGCGCTTAAACGTGTTAGTAAAATCTTACTGAATTCACGTGAGCTTTCTAATGCCTTTTGCAGTTTTGCACTAACTTCCATATTTTCGGAGTTAGGGGCATTGATGTCCCCCAGTGGAGCGAAGGTGGCGCCGGACCCCGGTGGGGCGCGGGTTAAATGCTTCTGGAAGTGACATCATAGTTCGGTGATTCAATGTGACGGGAACACATTTATTTTTAAAAGATGTACAATGTTCCAAACAACCATACATTACATTTACAACAGCTAAGTTCATTCCCAAAGGGACAATAATGTGAATTCAAAATAGGGGAGGGTAACCCCCTATTCCTGTGCTTCTGTTAAAATGCTTCAACTATAGGTTGACTGCTTGATTTTGGTTCTTCAAATGTTTTTATTTTAAAGTTGCAAGTCAATTAGAACATGAGTTACGATAGCATAGCTCCACAGTGACACCTAGTGTTATATATACATGAAGCTAAAAGTAGCATATGTATTTCGAAAGCCATTTTTTCTTTATTTGATACGACAGACTTCTACCATATGTTAAAACGCTTTCAAGAGATTTTTTAAATTTCACTGTACTACGGGTCAAGGTCATCGTTATAAAACTGGGTCATGAGGTCACCAAACATTTTTTGTTTAAATTTCAAAATTGAAGATAGCAAAATGTTCCCCGTAGAATTTAAATCCTTAAACTATAAAATTTTCAGAAATAACTTGAAAACTTTTGGAGCTATAGGCATTCTAATCAATGCCTGTATAATGACCTTCAGAAATTGCCGGAGGCCATTTCTCACAAACCAATTTTTAAATAATTTGTTGGTACCATGGGTGGGTTCTACGCCCCTGCGAGCCCCCATATACCAATTTTGGAGTAAATTACAAAATAGTAGTAGTTTTATGCCTTGGTCGATTTATGGTGGAATGACCCAGCTGGGGCATTCCAGGACAGATCGACCAAGGCTTGACACTATATCTATAAAAAACTATGACACTATATCTAGAAAAAAATCTGAAACTTTGTCTCCGGGGTAGTTTTGGGCCAGAAACACGCCTGTGAGAATCTTAGCCCCCTCCGATTAACGGTGACCGAGTTATAGCCCGAGGCATTTTCGCAAGGTCACCCTTTAGACTCATCTTTGATGCTTCATAACTCAAAAACGCATAGCCTGATTGACAAGTATTGTATATCATTGAACTTGTCTTGAACTATACTTTATTTTGAAAAAGAAAATTTCAAAATTTGAAAAGTTTTGACTTTTAATTTGTTTGACCTTTTCTTTTTTACCTAGCTTGACCTTTTCGCAGTTGAAATTGCCATTTTAGACACCTCAAGAATTTTGATTCATAAGATATCTTTCGATAGAAAAATAAAAAAATGCGTTCTTGCTATAAGTTCCAAATATTTAGCACCTAAGGCAGGTATGCAGACGGTTTTTGGACACTGCGGTAGTACAGCCTTATGTTTAACACCGCAAACAAAGCGATTGCTTTTGTAATCGGTTGCTTGCAACCACATGGCATTGTTTTTTACGAAATTTTCATCGTGCAAGTGTCAAAATATATGAGAATTAACACGCGCCCACACAGGGGGTACCAACCGGCCTCTTCAGGTTTCCACAGGTATTAAAAAAACACCTTCGCGCAGCGCCACCGTACTTCATGTACCTCTAACTCGAAATTTTTGCAGCTTCTGGCAAATTTTTAGGTCTGGGTCATACCAGGTCAAACTGCCAACCCAGGTCAAGATACCTAACCTCGAAAAGACTTTGGGAAGTGCATCAATAATATCAAATTTAGCCTAACGTGGTTAGATTCACATTACATAGTAAGGTCGCCGAGCAAGGTAATTTTTCGTAGCAGGATTTTTAAGTCGATAACCGGGAGCAGGGACAGGGTCATGATCTTTCCATTAGAAATGCATGAGGCAATTGGTAAATTTTGATAACTTGAGAGAATTGAGAATTGTCGAGAATTACAATGGAGGTTTTATTTTTACGTTGTCGTGTCTGGCTTGCCACTGCAGTTTAATTAATATTCTTTTTACCATACAGACCTAAGCCTGGCTCTAGGTCAAAGCAGGTTAATTTTGGCAATTGACTAGGCAATATTGTAAGATACATAATCCGTTTGGGCTCAACAAGAGTCTTCCAATGGTGCTGAACATTTCTTTCTACGGCTCTCCTTTGTCACCTATTATGCCACAAAATTTAGGTTTCCATTTAGTTCCTGTAAGAAATGCTGTGCCCTCGAGCAACCTCAAAGGTGACACGACCAAACGATTGTATGTAACATATTCGGTGGTGATTAAAACTGGCTGTTAGCGGCATCACTCCCAGTGCACTGTGTCATTATTCATCTGGTATTCTGGGATCCGTGTCAGCTATGAAATGATCACCTTGTAAAAATATCATGAGGCAACCTGTTCAAGTGACCAACCCGAATGCGTTACAATTTCAGGACATTTTTTCGCATATATGAGCAGATTCAAATTACTTCTTGGGAATGAAAGCCTTTCAGACACGTTTGTTTACATTGCATGAATCCTCTCAAGCGTATGCTGTGCTGCACTGGGTCACCTTGTATCGATACTATTTTCCATCTCGGGGGACGATGTAATTGTGTGAGTTAGTGGTGCTCATAGTGAAGTGAAAACAGATCGAGAGCACAATGTATTCGTCTCCGCACAACGCTGCACACCCGCTCTGACCTGCCCGGCCACACGCTCGCCCCCGCCGGCGGCCACCGCACAAGGTACACTCTCCACTGTACCGCCTCTGACAAAGCTGTCAAACCCCGCTGCGAAACTCCTGCCAGCTTACTTTCCAGCACATTCCCCCTGATCCTAAAGATCATCATACTGCGTTAAGGGTGCGTTATCAATGTTAACCCTATGGGAGCATATTTCGTGAAATATCTCGTAAAGTAAGGTGGCCATCGTCGTGATTTTTTCACCAAAAGTAGACAATATGTGTATCTTTATGGCAGTTGATATTTCAAGCGTGACGCATTTCTGGTTTTTGTACAATTTGACTTTCTTTTTCAAATTTCTCAAACTTAAAGTTTGAATAACTTTTTACATAATATAATCATTGAAACAGTGTGAGTGGGCCTATGTTCTAGGAGCCAGTCTCCACAACTCTGTTGTTGTACTTTTTGAATTTTTGCTTTATAAGAAAGATATTAGAAGCTGAAATTTGAAAGCGTTTTCCAAAAATTCAGGGTAAAAATCGGAAAAACGGAAACAACAGAGTTTTGCGGCTATCTCCTCTATACAATTTACATACAGAATCAAAACCAAAAAAGGCTCGGCGAAAAAGTTATTTCAAGTTTTATAAAACTTTCCCAATAGATGGCGCTGGCAGTAACAGATTCGCATGAGTCGCCGCTGAGCCAGGTCTGTTCATTCATGATTTGGTGAATGGGACAGGAGCAGTGGCATTACAAGAAATACTTCAAGGTGGTTGATAGCAGAGAAACTGCAGTTAGAAGCAAAAGTAAATATATTCAAAAATTTGGATAGGAAATATTGAACAAAAGGAGAGCCTATAGCCTGATCACCCCTTGGCTACGCCACTGGCACACGGACACCTGTTTACCGGCGTGACCGGTTCCTCTGCGCCTCGGGCGCGCGCCAGTCACGTGGCAGCCGACTGAGGACGGGATCCGGCTGCTGAGGCCCTGCTGAGTGGATAAGGACGTCTCCATTGGGCAGTGCCGGATCTAGCCGGTCGGTTGGAGGGGGGCAAGGCAAAGTCGCAACAAACAAAAAAACGTCACACAGTGAAAAATGTTGCCGCAATATAATTTGACCGTAGCTTTTGGGAATGCCCAGGACGAAAGGCAAAAAACCATCACGGGGTGAAAAATATGCGCACAAGATGCTTGTTTTTGCTATCCACGGCCCAATGCTTACACTGAAGTTGACTGGTTCTGTTTGAAGTTTAGAGTTAAGGGAACACAAATCTCGGTTATGAACTCAAGCGGAGTCGAGGCAAAAAGGAGGTCGATGACTTTGTGGGGGGAGGGGAAGGCACAACATAGTTCTACCCGAGCTTGTCCGTTTGGGGGGGTAAATATTTTTTGCCCTCCCTTCTGGATCCGCCACAGCCATAGAGTTTGCATGAACTTTGACTACCGTGTTGTCGAATCAAATATTTGAAATGAGGATATTAAGGAATTGTAAAAAAAACAATGGGAATCACCCTAATTAATATTACATCATCCCGGTCATCAAAACTGGTTCAGTTTTTACCACCCCAACATTCAGTCATCTCCGCAAGGTGTTTTCTTATTGGATCGATGGTCTAGACGAGCGAGAGGTGAGCTACAATGATGTGTCCAGGGTAAAGATCGAGAAAACGAAAACAACAAAGTTTTGTGGCTATCTCTTCCATACCATTCCCATACAAAATAAAAATTAAAAAAGGCTCGGCGAAAAAGTTTTTTTTAAGTTGTATAAAACAGTTTTCAAGTTTTATAATAAAATCTACACTTCTGTCTTTGAAAAACTTCCAAGAATCTAAAACGGTGCATCGCACCTGCTCGTACCAAGAAGTGAAATCTAGCTGCTGATGTTTTATCATTTTAAGTCCACCTAACAATTTGTTGTCTCTCAAAAACCATGATCAGTGCTCTTACAATTTCCAAACTGAGACGAAAGCATCAGACTTCATCTGACCGATTGTCCAATCATGATTGATGATATTTCGGTAACTTCTGTATTCCATTAACAAGAGAAATAGCTACTTGTCTTGTGAAATAATATCGTGGTAATTAGACGAAAATAGCTAATTCGGGCTTGCAAACGTCCCCCCAGAAAAAATACTCGGGAATTTTAGAATGACTAACCGACCGAGGAGACAGAGAGGGGGACAAAAGGTCCGACGGGAGCGTTTATCTCTACAGGGGAGCATCGCTCAGGGGGTGATGTTTTCATCGAAAGCAGTCGAAGTGTAGCCCATAACAAAATTCGAATATTTTAGTGGGACTGATGTTTTAAATCCAAGCAACCATGTATTATTGTTGTGCTATAAAACACAAAATGAATAAAATAAAGTAATTTGAAATAAGGCAGGAGGAAAAAATTGGAGCAACACTTCTCAGTTATCACACATTTGTATTTACTAAGAGGCAGGGCCGTAGCCAGGATTTCGCTCGAATTCCCTGCGACAGCGCCACAAGAGCCCTGATGGGTAACAAGGGCCCTGCTTGTTACAGAATAGAGTGCTGAAGAGGGCTTGAGAGTGCGCTGTATGGTATGAAATTTCAAATTTGGCCACAGATCATAGTGGAAGCGAGCCGCGCTTCGCGCGGTCTGTATCCTCAGGGGGGCCCTTCGGGCCCTAAGGGGGGGCAGCTGTCCCTGCTGCCCCCTCCTTGGCTACGCCCCTGCTAAGAGGTCTCAGTAAAACATTAACACGCGCATTGACGGGGGTCTGAGCCACCTTCGCATTGACGGGGGGCGGGTACCCGCCCCCCTAAGATCTCGAGAACCACGGTAGGTAGCGAAAAACGGTAAACGGCGTTGGGCTGCCCATCCACTTCTCCATCGAAAAGCATTTGAACCATTTTTTTGTCAGGTCACATTTAAGGTCACAAGAGGTCAAAACATGCCCGTCATAGGGATAACATGTAAATTCAGTTTTTTGGCCATGAAATCTGAACAAGTAAAGATAGAGCAAAACGACTTGAACTATATGAATCCTCTTAGCAAGCCAAATCGAATGATATATAATTTGACCTTGCTAGGTCAAATCAAGGATTTGACCTGACCTGAGGTCAGGTCAGGGTCAAATTATATAAAATGCATATCATTAGAACCGCAAAGCCCAGGCAAGTCTAACGCAGCTAAAATAAATGCTCTATCACCATCCGTTACTGAGTTATTCCGTAAAAACCATTTTCCCATGTATTTCCAATGGAGAGGTCATGCCTCGTACCTGACCTTAGGTCATCGATATCAAAAATACCGGAACATATTTTAGAGAACTCGGTGGGGCCATTATGTGATGTGAGTTTCAATCGGATAAGTTCACTCTGTTCCGACTTATGCTATCTTAAACTTTTTTTTAGGTCGGGTCACTTGACCTGTACTGGTGACCTGACCTGAGATGACCTAACCTTAAAATTTTCACAGAAGTTGTAAAAATGATGAGGGAAAAGGTATACCAAGTACGGCGGTGCTACGCGCCGCCGCTTTTCTGCTGTCTCCGAAAAACCCGAGGGGGGCGGGTACCCGCCCCCGTCAATGCGCGTGCTAATGGGGCTTTGCGAATTCTACCTATATTTTTTATATTACGATTGCTGTAATATCCCAAATATATGATTAACTAATAAAGCATACACAGCATGATCAGGGGTACTGAGCATCATACTAAGCCGATGGCTACCACATGTTTTGGACCAAAAAACAGTCAATTATGTGCAGACCCTACATTGTCACAATCATGGATGCAGTTTTTTTGCCTATGCAACAATACCGGAAATCATGGATCTGCCGATGTGATCCTTGCTCCAATTGGTCCCATAGATCCGACGGAGTGGAGATAAATCTTCATGACATACAAAGAAGATTCAACACAAAGGCGTCATTTGGGAAATGCAGTCCTGCGTTCACTTCCTTCCTATCGCTCGCTAGCTCACTCCGTCTCATGACCGCATTTCAAGCACGTCCTTTCTTTCAAGTCTTACCTCCTCTTGTGGACCAGTGAGGGTAACTAACAGGCTGTTTTCACAAAATGAGCCTCAGGTGAGACCAGGCAATTTCACTTCCAGCAAAAATATTTATTTCGTTTTTAATGGATTTGTGGGCACAGTAAATTTTTCAGTGTGATTAACTGGCAGCAAAAATAGGCCAGAATCTGGTTAGCTTTCAGTTTTGCAGTGGAAAATGTAGTGCCAGAGTTGGAGGCTGAAGGTCTATGGTCCCCTCACTTTCTGGCCAGTTTCGGCCTGCCTGGCCGAAGCTGGATAGCGCACATTATTCTGCAACTGGACAATATGAGCCTTCATGAGTCTACTAACATATGAAATGTTGCTGCATTGGTGTTTTTTAAAATCGATGTGGCTTCATATTTTGCCTATGTTTGTTTAAAAATGAGCGCCCCGCAAATTTTCCATGATATGGTTTATTTTGGACATCCGATCAAAATTTGGTCGTAATCAGGTCACAGTCCGCCTTCGAGAAATCAGCATGAAATAAATTTTGCATAGTTGCAGCTAAAAAATCGTACCAGAAAGCTACGGGGTGTGTTTTCGAAATAATATTGACAGAATAGACCATTCTTAACACATTTAAAGTACAAATGAAGAATAGGCTGAGCTACTTTGTACCTGATTTGGGTCAAATGGCCTTGTTGACCCAAGACGGCGTTTTTACCGATGTGAGCTGTGTGCAATATCAAGGAGAGACGGGTGACAGGGAACGATCCTGAGGGAGGCTTATGCCGAATTGACCCGCCCGAATCCTTTTCATACCTTTTAGGTACCCAAATAATCGATTTTAGGGGACACCTAGAAATTGATTGGTCTATGATCACTAGAAGCAAAAGCCGCCGTGAGAGATCTGTTCCAACGAGTGAAAACCCCAAAAATTATCATCCGGGGTCAGCTAAGATCTATGGAAGCCTTCTTCATTTGTTGCTCATCATCCTCCCTCAGCAGGGCAAAACTTCCGACAGCGAGAAAGGTCTAAAATACAACCTTACCAGCAGCCGGAAGATCCGGACTTTTATGGAGATGCCACTGTTACCAGCGCAAGTTTAAATGTGAATAGATTTTGATCCATGGCGTCCACGGAATACACTACAAGTGGAACTTCCGACGACTGCTTGATGGAATACTTTTGCTGACAAAGAGCAGAGTGGGAAGGTGACACTCAGAAAAAAGACGCGTTCAGTATGTTGATAATCTTTTGGATTTCGCAGCACTCCATTCTGCAGTGTCTCAAAACTGGTTTTGCATTGGGATAGTGAGTGTAAAATTCACGCTTGCAAATATGGAAGGCGAGTAGAAAGTTCAAACGCTATAATATTGTGGGAGTTAGTTGAAACTCGGTTACAGTCCTTACTAGCCCTTACTCGCGCATTTTTCATCAAATTTGTCTTTCCTTCCACACTAGATGGTTTTATATATACTAGGATTATTGAATTATGCTAAAGAAAATCCCCAGGAAAAGTGTTTGGAAAAGTGAGTTAGAAAAAAATGAAGGGGAAAAAGTGAAGGAAATTCAGGGCGCCTGGGTGTCACACTCTACTAAGCATTCCAGGATTTAGATCATTGTGCCTCCATCGCCATTATCAAGGATGACACTTTCCGTTCAGCGGAATACAAACGGCAGAACACCAGGCTCTACCAATATCAGTAAGACCCATTTCTGGCCACCACGGGCTGGAGTGACAAGATCTTTCAGGGGAAAAGAAAGCAGCGATTGTCCTTCCTTTGAGCAGAGTGCTAGCGACGACGACTTCAGGGCAGCGATTAACTCAACTAGTGTGTCCCCGTAGTATACTTCTCATACGGAAAGGCAAGCAATTGTGCGAGTCAGACTTCTGTATCATATTCTGCCAGCACCTGTTATCACCGAGGCTGGTGACTAGGGTATCCTCCCCGTAGGCGGATCCAGGATTACCGATCGGGGGGGGCGGGCAGCTTCCCGAGGGGCGCCATTTGGACCAGGGGCTGCCACTTTTGATCGGCAAAACCCATCAGTTGGGCACAAAATCCTATCGGTTGGCACCGATTTTTGCATCCTGGGGGGACGGAAAGCGACATTTCAGGGGGAGTCTTGTTAAAGACGTCACGTTTTTCTTGAAATGAAAATGGAAGGACTGAGGTCAGTTTTGATTCAATTGTCGAGTTTGCCGCACTTGTTTTAGATTTGTCTCTGCGATTAATTTTTTATGATCGGAAAAATATTGGAAGAATATTCTTTATGATACTCCCGTCATGGAACCTCCCTGAAGCTGGTTTCTAAAGATATTGTTATTTTTGGTATTTGTGCATATCTCGTGCATAGCGGGTGGAGATAATTTATTCATCGCACAATACGTAGAAAAATGTCACACTACAATATAATAATATAATGATAGCCACTAATTCGTACCCGAAATAGCTAGTTACTTGTATAAAAACAGGACCGACAGACTCACGAATGCATCTCCACTCAGTGGACCAAACCGACTACCGAAAAGACTGGGCTGACGGCCAACGCCTATGCCTTGGATCACCCAAGCTGATCGAGGTTGCAATGCGGGTATCCAAGTCCGGGAAATCATCCCGAAAACGGTCCCGAAGACAGCCACCTCCGGTCCCGAGAGGGAGCCAGGTGGGACCTGGACGGCGGGGACGGTGCAACGGCGCGGGTCCTCGCCACAAATCGGCTGTCATCCAAACCGGAATCGCCAGAGCTTCCTTCGGCGATTGGGGCGACTTTAACGAAGCGCCCCCCATGTGGATATCTTTATTCGACGGCCGGAACAATCATCATCATCACATTTCAGGGGGTGCCATCAACCTTTCAGGGGGCGCCATGGCCATTTCAGGGGGCTCCGAGGGTCGATAGAGGGGGAATGTGCCCCTCTTTGCTCCCCTGGATCTGCGTATGATCCTCCCATTTTGGGGCAGCCATGTGATGACTTGGGTGTCTCGTTCCTTAGTCCATCAGCTTTATCGCATTCAATGTTCCGAATTTTCGACCGGTAAACCCTCTTTACTCTCGGGGCGTGAAGCCCGATGCAATTATTTGCTGCTGATGTTGCCACTTTGCAGTTTGTTAGCAAAATATCAGTTTATTCTGCTTTTTCCTGTGATGTATACATATATTTTGGTCCACTGACACAGTAACGTGTTTTCTTTATCCTTTAGACTCCATAAAAGTCATTTTTGGAACTGTGAATTTCCAGAAAGAGGGTACTTTCTCGCCCAATTGAACTACGGCTTTCCCTGAAATGATTACGATACTCCTTGAAATGGCTAATGACACCCCACTGAAATTTTGCCGGGGAGGTGGTGTTGCATCACCCACTAATACTTGCCGAATATTTCAGGATCGTCGTTTAGGTCTTGAAAATCTATGCGGACTATAGAACATTTATTGCGCGTGTTTTGCACACACGTACCTTTAGCTCCTAACATCAGGGAACTACTGACTCATGACTGGAGGCATGTGAGGGTTATTTGGACGTCAGCACACGTATTCACACGAATCTCTCATGGTTCCTCTCCTCATAAAAAGGTCACACAAACAATTCCAAAATCCAATGGTGATGATGTGTGGACTCCATTGAATCACATCAGTCTTAATTCTAAGTCAGAGCTGAGGGCCTATCCATAAATTACGTTACATGTATTCTTATAATTCTAACCCCCCCTCATGGTAATACTTGCTTACGCCCTGTTGTAACGTCTAAAAAAACGGTTGCTGACTTCCCGCTCCCCCTTGTTTTTCCTTCTGTACTTTATGGACGGTCTCATATGTTTCGGAGACCATCTTTTGATACTGTCCTAGGTCAGGGCCCATACCTAAAGAAACTGCTTCTAATACATTACAAAGGCTTTGGTTTATATCGAACTGATGTGGTCAGAAAGCGTCTGGACGGGATTGAGACAGAACACGTGTTTTGTCGATTACAACACAAACTACCCTATGATCAGAAACACTTCTCGATCACAGTGAGGGAAACTCCGCACATGATCGAGGGATACAACGCCCCCCCCCCATCTCCGAGCATCAGAACAATGTTCCATAATAAATACTTTGGTAAACACATGGAGCTGCGCGCCTCAGGGTTCGGTGGGTGAGCAAGTCAGTGAGTCCCGTACGAACGCACGCCCCTTTCCGTGACCGCCACGGGGCGGGGAATCTCTAAGAAAACCCCAAGGCGATCACAAATGCGGGCACCCGGCCCATGTGTCATGTGTATGTGCGTGTGTGTGTTTACACACGCACGGAAAATGACGCACCACCGACGCAAGGCGGGCCGAGCAATAATGCTGAAAAACGATAGCTTTCAAAAGAAGACACTATATGTTTACAAAGTTAGGGCCCTCCGCATAAAGAGGGTATGTTATGTGAATGGGTGGACGACGTTTTTTTATATTTTTTTCGGGATGGAAGAAGTCGTTAAATTTCCCTGAGGTTCTCACGGAAAACAGTAAACAAGGATATTACAGAAATATTTCTGATATATTTACCAGGATGGAAAAGGACTAGCTTAGTTTGGGAGGAAGAAAGTGGGTCCACAAGGTTTGATCACGAAAGTGGACGAAGTAGTTGAGGATCCTACAACTAACTAGCTGCTAACTGACGCAAAGAGCGTAGCCAATCCACAGCCATGCTTGAAATGTCATTTGGCTAGCTTTGGTCCATCCCAGGTGACAGTTGTGCGAGCTGCAACTGCTTTCTTATTTAGAGAAATCAAGACAAAGGTTTTAGCAGTCTGCTCTCGGACAAATACTGGGCCCGCCCCTGCGAGAGCACCTGTTACTGCGACCCGTCTGACCTTGCCCGCAGCGGTTCTTGTTTACCTGAAGGGTCGTAAAGCGTGGAATGCGGAGGCGTACTACGGTTTACAACCAACGTGTCACGTGGGCGGTCTGTGTATCGAAATGAATGAACGAATGACCTGACATCTGTTGTTGGGGAAACAGGGTATTAGTTCTGACGGGTCATGTCGTGTGGTGCATGTGTCGAGGGTAACGCACCCTTAAGATAGTAGGACGACGCTCCCTTGTGCTGCGTCGCACCGGCTCTCGCTCTGAGTCAGCGTCCTGGGTCATGACATCATCACTACATTCACTGTGCGCATTAACATCGGAGGGAATATCTTCAGCACCATCAACGGCATCACCATGCGGCACAGAGTGTACAGAGTCACTATGTTCCTAACTTACATCACCGCCAATATCAAAGACGGGCTCGTCATCCACATTTCTCGCATCACTTACAGGCGCCGGCTCTGACGGTAACCCAGTTGGAGGAAGCACCACAATACGCAAATCACGCACGTGCCTTGGAATCCCGTTGACTTCCACATTCTGTTGCGAGACAATCCGACTGACTGTCCCGAGAGCAGTTGGAACATCACAGCGGCGACTGGCATCCCGAATCCAAACCTTATCACCGACTTTGTAACGGTGTCCCTCCGTTACAGACTCCTCCCTCAGACCTGGCATGTCCGGCACCCTCAGCTCGTAGTTGAACAGCGTATTGGCCGGACTGGATTTCGAGTGATCACTTCGCGGCATCACATTATACCTGTACACTGCCTCCGCCACCGAGCACTGTTTGCGCGCCGCTATTGTTTTTACGGTCCTGTGGTTGCGCTCCACCACCGAGTTCCCACAGGCCTGGTGAGCCGCACGGTACCGGACGCTCACACCCCAGCGGCTCAGGAATTCTGAGAATGTTGCACTGCGAAACGACTTGGCGTTGTCTGTCAGTATCTCCTTCGGAGGCCCACGCTCTAGAAACACCGACTCTAACTGGGCTATCACACTGGATGAGTCCTGGTGCCTAAGCTTTCGCCAAATGGCGTAACGTGACGGACCGCAGTCAACAAGAGTCAAATAGTGGTGGTCACCACCGTGACAAATATCCATACTGACCCGGTCCCAGCACTTGGACACGCCCAGTGAGCCGTGCTGCCACCGCTGCGGCGCAGGGTCTATAACACTGGCACCGCTGACAGCGGCGAACGACACTCCGCACTTGTTTTCGACTCACTGATGGATCCAGTCTTCTGCAGAGTCGCAGGGTGCGTCGAATGCCCGGGTGTCCGCTTGTCTCGTGAACGGCCGCGATGTCCACCTCCGAGACCGCTGCTGCACACATCGCCTGTAAACACACTGGCGATAACCACTTCTTCGGTACTCTGGTGAGTGTATCTGCCCTGTTATCGGTCGACGAGACGATCTCTACACTCACTTGGAGATTATACTCGCTGATGATGGTTTTCACCGTCTCCAAACGTCTTCGAATAAGCATCTCGCTTGCGGCTTTCGTCTTCAGTCGTGCCTTGCCGGACAGCGCATCGATCATCCAGTGGTAAACGCTTTTCGAATCCGTCTTTAGAGTAAGCTTCTTCATTTTCCAGGACACGGCGAGATTAACACCGCGCACCAGAGCATCCACCTCAGCCAGATTGATGTGGGAGTCTGGGTTTTGCCGCAGCCAGCAAGCGTCTTCGATGACGTCACCATTCACTTCCAAAATGGCTCCAAGGGCGAGGGAACTGGCGTCCACCCACACAACAGCCTCCTCACCTCCAACATCCCAACGACCCTTGGCGGGGTCGGACGTTCTTACGCGCTGGAGCATCTCGGCGACAATGACGCAGAGTTCAGGATCCACAATCTCATCGTCCCACCCATTAGTGGCCACGCATACGCGCCTCTTCACGAAGGATGCTGCCGCTCGCAGCCAGCCACATACAGGTAGGTGACTGGTTAACCGTCCACAGAGCGAGAAGACTGCCCGCTTCGTCAGCCTTGTCGGCATCTCAATAATGTCGTTGTCGCGCGTCCAGAACAGTCCCTGCTCCTGCCCACAGACTCGCAGACCCAGCACGCGTGCACCCTCCATTAGCTTTTCAGGTGGCTTGCATACCAGGCCATGTCGCTTCAGGTGAGCACTCACTTCTTCCGCGGTTGCGATGTCTTCCCTTACGCATATATCGTCCACATAGGCGGACGCAGCGCCATCTATTTTTTCATCAAAGCCCAGCGCCATCTGCAAGACTTTCTTCATCACCAAGGGGGCGACACTGAGTCCATAGCCTAATCTGGTCAGACACCATCTCTGGCCCCGAAAAACGACAGTCTGGTAAGCCCATAAAGCTTCGTGCACATGGATCTGCAGATACGCTTGTCTTAAGTCAAGCAGTGCGACACTCTGGCCAAAGCGACGCCACTCCCTCATCTTCTCACTGTAAACATCTGCGTCAGCTGTGTGCAGCTGCAGATGCTGATTCAGCTCGCGGAAATCCACCACCGGCCTTGTTTTCGCCTTGTTCTGCTGCACGACCGCCATAAGCGGAATCGTCCCCTTCACTTCACCGTGCAGTGACTCGTCGTGAGGCACAAGCCATCCATTTTCAACCCACTTCGATAGCTCCTGTTCGTACTCATTTCGAGCGCCCGGCGGAATTCTATACTCCGTAATGTTGTTTTGAAGCTTTGCTGGTCCTTCCCCGTCGCACCACTTCCACTTCACCGTCCACTTTTTACTGTTCACATCATACTTCACTGTGAAGTCTTCTTCTGAGCTCCCCACAACTGCTCCAGCCGCGACTGACTGGGCTGGCATCCGTGATTGTTCAACGCCGAACGTGACTCTGCCGGTGTCACTCACAGACACTCCGTGGAAAGCGTTGACACCATTCATCCCTAGGATAAAATCGAAACCCAAAGGCTTGCTAGTGATAACCAAAACATCAACAGTCACTGATGCCCCCGACGGTAGGTGCACGTGCACCACACCCGCACCCGCGCACCAGTGCCGCTCTCCGCTGACCGCAGTCACGCTTACCGCACGCTTACTCCAGCGGCGGCACATGGAGGCGTGCACAATGCTCTGTGTACAGCCTGTATCCAATAGGGCGTCGCACCCTGCACCATCCACCGCTACACGCACCACTGGCAGCGCACTTCTCACTGCTGAACTGGAGAGGAGACTCGCGCCGCTGAACTCCCCTCTCCTCCGTCGTTTTCCGGGCATGAGGCGATTACGTGCCCACGGCGGTTGCAGCGATAACACCTAACCCTGCCACGGGCACCAAAACCTTCACCACGGCCCCGACCACCGCGCTGGGAGAAACAATCACGCGCGAAGTGGTTAGGCTGCCCGCAAGCATGGCAGGTCACGGTGGCAGAACTGGGGCCTGCACGCTCCGAAGGAGCAGCACCTGCGGCAACATCACTGCCCACCTCTTCCACAAGCACGGCACGAGCGCGGGTTAGCAGTTGGCTAATAGTCATAGCCTCCATACGCGATCCTGCCCGGAGAGCACGTCGAGCTGGCTCTGGTAATCCCGCCACGAACGCGCAGGCCAGGCTGCCGTCGGGCATGCCCCCAAACAGCCCCGCCAAACGGCGCAGGTCGGCAAGGTAAACGTCGACGGCTTCCCCGTGACGGAGTCTTCGGTTGACGAACTGCTCATAAGCGGAGAATTTATCAACGGCAAATGCCGAGATCAGAGCCTGCTTAATGCTTCCATAGCTCCGTTTCTCCTCCGTCCCAAGCTGCTGGTAAACGGCGAAAGCTCCCCCAATAAGCCGAAGCGGCACGATGGCATGCAGACCAGAGATGCCTCGCAGCTCGCAAATCAGCTGCACCTTCTCCAGCCACTCAGCGACGGGCTGGGATGGTCCGCCGTCAAACTCTGGGATAAGTCAAAGGTCTGTGCTGACGTCGCTCCGATTCACCCCCACAGCGCACACTCCCTCTTTACTATCCATAATTAAAGGCCGAAATAGCTTGAAGTGAAAACAGATCGAGAGCACAATGTATTCGTCTCCGCACAACGCTGCACACCCGCTCTGACCTGCCCGGCCACACGCTCGCCCCCGCCGGCGGCCACCGCACAAGGTACACTCTCCACTGTACCGCCTCTGACAAAGCTGTCAAACCCCGCTGCGAAACTCCTGCCAGCTTACTTTCCAGCACACATAAGATAAGTTATACTTGTTTCAATTATGGATAGACTCGCGACATCTTTGTAAATTTTCGTTTAAGGCTGAAAGGTCCATTATTAATAAGTTCATTTTCCCTCGTCTCCCTCGAAACAATGGATCCCTTTCTATCACTTTTAATGGCTGCAATTTTTATTTTCTATAAATATTTGCCAAGTTGTTTCATGTTCAGTTTTAGGAGTAGGTGTCTCACTAGAGTCATCAAGAGACTTTTTACGGAGACCTCGACCCCACCACCCAAACGAGCAACTCCCACGATGAAGTGTTAATCAATGAACCAAAGTTGAAAGTCCCACAAGGCATAACGACGACCGTCTACCTCAGGTCACCCCCCTCACCAGTCAGTTGCTAGCTGGCCTTCAGTATTTACGGTACCTACCACCTCCCAGTTGACCTAAATTATTTTTCCAGAAGCTGCAAAATGTTGTGTTAGAGATAGATGGAGTACGGTGGCGCTGCGCTAAGGTGTTTTTTTTTTACTACCTATAGAGACCTGAGGAGGCCGGTTGCCCACCCCCTCGGGTGGGCGCGAGTTAATTGTGATAAATTCTGACACTAGCACGATGAAAATTTCGTAAAGACAAAGCAATATGATTGCCAGCAACCGATTACAAAAACAATCACTATGTTTGCGGCGTTAAACATAAGGCTGTACTACCGCAGTGGTCAAAAACCGTCTACATACCTACCTTAGGTGCTAAATATTTGGGACTTATAGCACGAACGCATTATTTTTTATTTTTTCTATCGAAAAATATTTTATCAATCAAAATTTTTGAGGCGTCTAAAATGCCAATTTCAACTGCGAAAAGGTCAAGCTAGGTAAAAAGAAAAGGTCAAACAAATTAAAAGTAAAATATTTTCAAACTATGAAATTTTCTTTTTTCAAAATAAAGTATAGTTCAAAACAAGTTCAATGATATATAAAACTTGTTAATCAGGCTATGCGTTTTTGAGTTATGAAGCATCAAAGATGAGTCTACAAGGTGACCTCCCGAAAATGCCTCGGGCTATATGCATTTACCTCGGGCTATATGCATTTACCTCGGGCTAAGCACTTAGCAAATAGCTATATGCTATTTGCATTTGCCTCGGGCTAAGGTGCATTTACCCACTACAAAGAGTCATCGCATTAGGTGTTTCGTTCCACAGCCAAATGCTTAAGCAGTTGACCGGAAAACTGCACCGTCGGCTATAAAATAAAAAGCAAGTGGAGTAAATGTATCAAGCCTAGGGGCAAATATTTATTTGTTCTTTCCGTTCGTTGATATTAACTTTGTGCCTGGCAATGGAAAACATAAGCCATACTTTCCAACAATCAAATCACATAGTAGTCCAGTAAGTTAGCATTTTTATAATGGGAACATGTCATAAAATTCGGACCCCGCCATAAGATACACCATTTTGTTCGCAATTGATAGGGGCGTAACATATTCAAAATCCGCAAAAATCTACCGAGCGGATATTTTATAACAGGGGTGCAAAGTCCACGTGCCAGGGAAAAAACCGAAATTTCAAAGTAAGACGTCGTGGTGTGTCGAGCCTGCAACATCGTCCCAATGGCTATAATTTTTGGGAAGCAGGTACATATGATGCTGGCCAATTCAAGCAACCTTAGCTGGCCGGTGGCCTACCCTCAGTTTGCACGTGCTGCACGTGCAAACTCAAAAATTTTGCAATTTTGTCCTTATTTACATTGCTTCCATTAGCTCTCTTATCGATGTTTATTGTCGGATTACTGTTTTTGTTTGTAATGTCATTACGCAACATGTGCTTAAGAGACACACAAAAATTAGGTCTCTAGCTGTAACGGTTTGCTGCTGAGAAGCGTAACTGATGAGACATGTCGTGATCCTTCATTTCGGGGATACTGCATACTACAAGGGCTTTTGGGCCAGCCAAAGCCGTAAAAATATGCATGGGATAGAAAACGGGATACACATTTCAAAGCAGCATAGAATTGGACGGGATGAGATATGTTTTCCATGTTTAATTCCGAACTGGATCGGTTTTTGAAACTTTCGGGCTATAACGAAATGGAATGGGACGAAACTTCCTTTTAGGGTCATATTCTAGGACAGTTTAATGTTCGCCAATATATTGACGGAACGGACTAACTGGATGAAATAATGTGGATTCTAACATTTGGCGTATGTTGACAGTGCAAGTATATAAAACTTCATATTTTATTCGCTGTAAGTGATGGAGCTTTGCTTTTCCGCGGGGTTGTCATCGTGACTCACGTTGTTTCATGGACTCTTTTTGAATTTGTTACTCATGTGGAAATTTAATAGTTTTCATTAAACGACTTTCTTGATACTTTTTCGGCTATAGAATCATGGACCCGGCGCTGGGGGACGGGGAGATGCGTCTCCCCACTTGGGAGAGGACGGCAGGGGCGTAGTCAGGATTTCGCTCAGGGGGCGCCCCAAAAGGGCCCTGCGACAGCGCCAAAAGGGCCCTGATGGGTAAAAAGAGCCCTGCTTGTTACATAATCGTGTCCTCAGGGGGGTCCTAGGGCCCTCAGGGGCGGCGGCCTTCCCTGCCGCCCCCTCCTTGGCTACACCCCTGGAAGACGGAGTATGTGTTGCCCCCCCCGCCCACCACTTTTCACGCAGTGTTCCATCACGTTGTCCTGAGAACTAAAACCGTAGGAAATAACAAAGAGGGGGCCTCCTGCAAACACACCAATTACAACTACAAATTCGGTCCGATACATAACTGTGGGTACAGACGCCCAATTTGGTGGTCTCTCAGGGGGCCCTTCACTGGCTCACGGATCCCGAGGTCAAGTCAGAAACCTTCTGCAAAATATATTTTCAGTGAAAATATACTTTTCTGACGCATAGTCGTGACGGGAAGCCGTGGCGCTGCCCCTGGTCTCTAGTAACCCTCTACAAAGGAGATCCAAAGGGACAGAGGTCAAATTATGACTCAGCCGATCGCACAAATACCGCAAATAGAACTATCAGTACTCATTGATCAGAAAATATTTTGTGAGAGCAGAAGGTGTAGGACCCGAGCTGAGCCCCCCAGGTTCTCTCGATTTCCAAATCAGGGGTCCTGATCCCCCAGCTAAACACATGCGCATGAGCTTTTCTTGGAATAAGAGCTTTACAAATGTAGAAGGTGCCGAGATCAGCAGTCATTACTGCGTAATATGTCTGCGAAAGAGCGTGTTATGGTTTTCCAGTAAAGTTTTGTTTACAGTGGTCTGCAAGATTGTGAGTGCCGATTTTGATATATTTTTAATCATATTTATGGCGCTTTGTCCGTTTTGCGGGGTATCGTGCGACGAGTCGTTGGATTTAGTAAAAATATATCGAACTACGATGTCAACATTTTGTTCACACATTCATACTTGAATCCTCGCCCCGGTGGGGAGTGTTTGAACACCCCTTCGGGTTTTACCGGCGGCACGAAAAAACGGCGGCGCGAAGTACTTGGCATACCTTATCCTTGATCAATTCCGCAATTTTCCCCAAAATCTTAAGGTCGGGTCATTAGGGTCGTTAAAAAAAACATTTATTTACCTTTCAGACTCAAATCCACTTTTTTCCCTTTATATATTCAATTCTTATTTCAATGAGCCACATTCCAAACATCTGCGACAACGCGAAAGATCACTTCAAAACGGTTAAAGATTTCATGTTTCGGGCGCGATCGGTCGCCTGGCGTTGCAGTCTCCCCTTGTTAAATTGGGATGAAAGGGGTGCATAACCTACCAGTAAAGACAGCGTGGCATGTGCGTGCGTATAAGAGCGGTAGATGGGATTTATCATGCAGGCATTTACTTGTCAGATGTATTTGCAGCGCAATACAAATACATGATATTCCACAAAAGACCTGAAATTAAATGGTTCAGCATCCTAGTTCTCTAAATCCCGACAGAATGTGTTGAACGATCCCACAGCGTGGTGTGAAGCTGGTGGAAGATTTCGAGAGCCATCCAAAGGGTAAAAATATGCAGCAGGGTCTTCTTCTAGCAGTATCAGAGCTCTTAAATAATTCACAGGAGAATAGGGAGAGGCACCTGCCCCAACGATGTTCTCCAATGAATTTTACCAGAAAAATGTTCGCTTCCGGAAGGTATTCCTGTTCTGTCGGGATTTAGAGTCCTAGGGTGCTGAACCATTTAATTCCAGGTCTTTTTTGGAATAACATGTATTTGAATTGCGCTGCAAATAGATCTGACAAGTAAATGCCTGCATGTTAAATCCCAGCTACCGCTCTTATACGCACGCACATGCCACGCTGTCTTTACTGGAAGGTTATGCACCTCTTTCATCCCAATTTAATAAGGGGAGACTGCAACGCCGGGCGGCCAATCGCGCTTGAAACATGAAATATTTAACCGTTTTGAGGCGATCTTTCCCGTTGTCGTAGATGCTTGGAATGTGTCTCATTTAAATCAGAATTGAATATATAATGGGAAAAAGTGGGGTTGAGTCTGAAAAAGTAAAAAAAATGTTTTTTTGAACGACCCTATTGTCATCTCAGGTCAGGTCACCAGTGCAGGTTAAGTGCCTTAACCTAAAAATTGTTTAAGGTGTCATAAGTAAGAAAAAGGCGAATCTATCGGATTGAAACTGATACCACATAATGGGCCTACCGAGTACTACAACATATATTCCGGGTTTTTTCATATCGATGACCTAAGGTCAGGTACGGAGCATGACCTCTCCGTTGGAAATGCACGGGGAAAAAAGAAATTGGGCTGTATTTGTGTAGGTAAAGCTGATAATACCTTCATATTCCCTAATTCGTAGTATCCCGGGCTCCATTCTAGGTTCCTGTTGCAACGTTTCACCTCTGACCTCTGAGAGGTCATCTGAGCTACTTAAGCATATTTTCAGCCTTGGGTCAATAACTGTGCAGGAAATGACGATAAAACTTTTATTTTGATACCATTACGTTGAAATTGCTACTATGAGTCGATTGATGTGCATATTGACTATGCTAGATTAGATAGTGACCTTGGCCTGACTGATGTGTGACCTAATGTGTGTGATCAATGGCCGGGAATTATTGTCACCAGTTGAAAAAAAAATTTATAAATCAAAGTCAACCGACTTCTAATTTTACAGGCCCAAAAATGTGTCCGTGATTTACACTATTCACCAAAAGGTCCCAACCCTAATTGACAGCGATTTGATGAATTTCTCGTGAAATTCTTTTAAGTTTGTAATTTTGAAGTAATGTTTTCGTCATTACTTTTTCAAATATTAACACTTCTATTTCAAATTTCAAATTGAAGTAAATCATTACCAAGAATCCTTGGTACCACGATCGAGATCACGAGAAGGTATCCCACCTCACACCGTGAGACTCCAACTGCCTCGAACCGGACCACACCGGCACGTCAAATTCTACTATTTACTGCTATAAAATAATAATCCAGGACTTAAAAATCTCGGGATTTTAGGGCGCTTCAACTGCCAGAACTATATAGCGAACTTATCAATCCCCACCCTGAAGGTACCGTAAGAAATAATTTTCACATTGAAGCGATCATTACAGTAAGCCCAGGGACCTGCTGGCCTAGTGGTTCTTATTTCATTGCAAACCACCTCAGAATGAGACGCGTGAGGAATAAGCAGCCAACTCATGTAATTATGCAGCCGGATTAAACGTTTTCAAGGTTTAATTGGCCTCAAAATTGGTGCTGCATGCGCAATCCATAAAGTGAAGAATCCCGACATGTCCCAGCAAATAAGCTCTTCAGCAGCAAACCGTTACAGTTAGAGACCTAATTTTGTGTGTGCCTCTTCAAAACATATTGCATAATGACATGACAAACAAACAAAGTAATCCGACTATAAACATCGATAAGAGAACTAACGAAAGTAATGTAAATAAAGACAAAATTGCAAAATTTTGACTTTGCACGTGCAGCACGTGCAAACCGAGGGTAGGCCACCGGTCGGCAAAGGTTTTATGAATTGCCCAGTATCATATGTACCTACTTCCCAAAAATTATAGCCATTGGGACGATGTTGCAGGCTCGACACACCACAATGTTATACTTTGAAACATCTGGTTTTTCTCTGGCACGTGGACTTTGCACCCCTGTTATAAAATATCCACTCGGTAGATTTTTTCGGATTTTGGATATGTTACGCCCCTATCAATTTCGAACACAATTGTGTATATTATGGGGGGCTAGAATTTTATGACATGTAAATCCTAATTTGACTGGACTATAGCACCAGTCTCGCATGACGAAAACCCCAACCAAAAGCCTCAGTCGGTTTTTCTTCACGAGCGCTTAAATTCAAGCAAACAAAAAAGGTCAAAACTCCTTCGGCTTCAAAATTCTTGAAATGAGGACGTTTAATCATCTTTTCTAATGTAATATCTGGACAGAATGATTCTGACGAAAAAATCAAGGGTAGATAAAGAAAGAAAAAAGAGAAAACAAAAATCACGCAGATGTGGTTCCGGTGGAAGGCCTCCTAGTCCTGCCACGCGCCGGACCAAAGGTCAGTCACCTAGGGTCGGAAAAGGCAGAAGGAGGTCTAGATCTTCCAGTTCTAACCGCAAATCAAGCAAGAATCGTTCCAAGAAATCAAAACCAAACACGTCCAGACCACAAAAGATTCGGCGAAAGCCTAATAAAACTTGCCGTCGGACATCAAAGAAGAGGAAGAGCAATAAGGACTCCCGTCGTCGTAATTCCACGAATAAGAAGATTGACAGTACTCCCAAAAGGTATGCGTGAATTAGTTTTGGGGTTTCTCGGGAAGGGAAGATCCGAAACCAGAACAGAGCTCCAGTACTTCAGTTCGGCACCCTGAGATCCGAGAGACTGACGGGGCAAATGGCGCGGGCCCAGACCGTCTCAATCTTACGTACCTAAGGTGCACCAGCCGGTAGAACTCAATGATTTTGATTGAATGTGTGATGCATAATTTCTAGTTTTTCAATGAGGGAAAAAAATTTAGCACCAGCGTATAATGTCTTGTTACGACAATTCAAGTAGACTGTTTCGCAAACGGACTGTGACCGACTTTCCGCTGCCGGGAACAATCCATGATGGTACTCTAAAACTGTTCCAGTACTTCTATCGGGGGGGTTCTGGGGCCATGCGATGTGGTGAATTCAGAATAAAATTTCAGGGCATGTACCCTAAGCTATCAACAGATAATATTTATTTGTCCATGATAACGCAGGCCCACATCCCACCGGTGCTTAAGCGTAGGCTAGTACGCCCAATTAATGACAGATTTTCTTCAGGTCTCGTTCCTGTCCCACTTCCTTCTCTCCAGCAACCACCTGTAAACCCGGGATGCAGCCACCCCTGAAAACACCCTGCAAAGCGAACTCCATCTACGACTTCATCGGCTGTGACATCGACGGCAAGGCTGTGCCCATGTCCCGATATCGAGGCAAGGTCTGCATTATCGTCAACGTGGCCTCCAGATGAGGCGTGACCGCTATCAACTACCGGCAGTTGGTGAAGCTGTACGACAAGTACAGCAGCAGCGGTCTCAAGATCCTGGCCTTCCCCTGCAATCAGTTCGGGAGCCAGGAGCCGGGAACACCGGAGCAGATTAAGAAGTTTGCCGAAGGCTACGGTGTTCGCTTCGACATGTTCACGAAAGTGTCGGTGAACGGTGAGGGATGTGACCCACTTTGGGAGTACTTGAGATGCCAGAAGTCTGGTTGGTTGAGCTTCCTGTTCGGAAACATGGTCAAGTGGAACTTTGAGAAGTTTGTGGTGGACCAAAGCGGTCAGGTAGTGGCCAGGTTTGGATCCAGCGAGTCACCAATTCCAGCGGTGGAGGAGGCGGTAAAGAAACTGCTCTGCGGCGGCTAGAAGACACTGCAAATAGCGCTAAAGCGAATGCTGCCGTTGATGCAAGCTGATACGCCGTTGATTCGCCAATGAAGCAAACGCGTGCTAAGAAGTGTGAGAGAGAACAAATGTTCATGAAAATGATACAACTTCGAACGTCCAACCTCTTCGCGCAGCAGTCGGTTAGTGCTAAGAACGATGCCAGATCTGGCTCGTATATCGCCGCTGACTCAGCCAAGTATGCACACCTGAGTTCATCAATCTTCTATGTGCGTTGACTCTCCCCGTGCCTGGTGCCGAACAGTTGCGTCCCTATGACGTCACAACCAAAAATCTAAGTCAAGGAGCGGTCGTGACCGAAGTCTGACGGACCTGACCGGCGCTCGGTCTGAGGAGCATCTCAAACGCAGTCTTCTGTTTCCGTTTCACGAACTTTAGGTTCGGTCATTTTCAAACGCTGCCAGCAAATTGCAGAAGAGACGAGAGGAATCCTCCACGAGTCGAAACTACTTTTCATTTGGTGTGCACCAGAAAAGCCCGGAATTCATAAATAAACCTAGCCTCTAGGAATTCGGTTGGTCCCCTAAATATGCCAAAAGGATAAACGCAAGAACAGTGTCACCAGGAAAAAATGGGGATTGGGCCATCGTCCCTGAAACTTTAATTCCTAGTTAGCAGAAAATCCCTTTAGATAACAGTACTTCTGATTCATTGGCAGACGCAAAGGTGCCATGGGCCCCCAAAATCACGAAATGTTAGCCCATTTTCTTTAAAAAAAAACATTATGTTTTTACGATTATTCACGAGTTTACCCCCCTCCCCACACCCCCAAACGGCGCTCCTTCGACCGCCCCTGTTCTGATTCGGGCCCATCATTCCCTTCCCTTCATGTACACAAGGAAATTTTTATTGCCAGAATTCCTCTAAGATATGATTTTTTTAGAAAATGGAATGAGGCCGGCCCCCGGCCTCCTGGTGGAGCCACCCAAGAGAAGAGGCATAAGATGCAGCCATTTGCCGCCTTTACGTCAGTTCTCTACTCACCCCGGGTCCCCAGCGTGGCTGGGCGGTGATCCAGCAGACTTCATTCTTGCACATGGAGCAGCGCACCCAATCGCAGCCCCACTTCTTCATAAGGATGACGTCACAGATGGGGCAGCGCAGCGCGTCCCCGCGCGAGACCATGTCCTGACGCACGGCAGCGCTGATTAGAACGGCCATGGGAATGACGAGAACTTTTACCGAGAAATTGTAGCATCCAACATGGGAATCATGCTTAGTCTGCATGATGGTCTGGTTTATTGCGAGAGCAGGCTCCTACTTCATGAAACTAAAACGAAAAGGGAAAATAAACACTTACAACCGCTCTTCATTATCATTAACGGTATTAAGACCCATGATTGAGAACCACCATGATAAGCCGATAATATTTAGGTTCGTGTGAGAAAAATAACACATTTTCTTGTGGAACAGAAGGATATAAACAATCAATTGATATAACCAGACCATTTGTGACCTACGCTCGCACAAGGTTGCATATTGGTACGCTTACGTAGGAAGATGAGCGTGTTCATCTTCATAAACAACCAACTATGTCCCTTTATTTGGTATACAAGAAAACTATGTTTCCAAAACAAAAAGGTGACTCACATCTAAAAACTTCTGCGTCTTCTTGGCATCCTCGCTGGTTTCCGCCTGCTCCGCTACGCGGCGCTGGTGTTCCCGGCAGTCCATGCCCTCGTGAATTGCCCTGCAGAAGGAGTACTCCAAGTACAGGAAACAATGCTCCCGAAAGAAAATTACCACATGATCGAGTTCGGCACACACTTGATCCCCCCCGAAAAAGAGATAGAAAGTTCAACATTAGCCCATTCCAGTGTTGTCAGACCATAGCATTCATTCAAGGATGGCCGTAACACGCGCAAGAACGAGGGCGTATAACCGCCTCCCCCAAAGGTTTCTCACAGGCAGCAAAGAAAACAACGGTGGCGCGCAGCACCTCTGTAACTGGTATGCCTATTACTTGGCCTTTTGGTAGCTTCGGAAAATCTTTGGGTCCATGTCATATCAAGCCAGATCATCAGCCCAAGTCAAATTACCTAGCCTAAAAAATGTTTTAGAGATGCAGCAGTACGAGCAGACTTAACCTATCGATGTGAGATTCACATTCCATAATAAGGTGAACGAGTGCTACAATTTGTCGTAGCATGATTTTTAATCAATGACCTGAGCCCAGGTCAGGGCCACGGCCTCTCCATTTCAGATGCACGAGAAAATCGGTTTGACTCCGGTAACTTCTCAAAAATGGTGATACAGTTTATTTTTACGTCATCGTATTTGGGTTCTCATTGCAGTTTAAATATATCATATGCCAAGCCAGTTTAGGTCGTTTCTTTCAGGATTTGACTTCATGATGTTATAAGATACATCATTAATTGGGCTTGACAAGAGGATTCGGAAACTGCTTATATATTTTCTATAGTGTTACTACGTAAGCCGTTATGACACAAAACGTTGGTTTCCACTGTGTTCCTGACTCCTGAGAACCTACCTTTACCTTAAGTGACCTCAAACGTGTCCTGGCCATGACAAAAAAGTCTATACATAAAATTTACGGTAGGGATCAAGACAGGCTATCTAACGCAGAAGCCGCTTCTCGCTGCCTAGCATGGTTGCTGATATCTTGGGGAGAGCGAATATCCGCCACCCGCACCATCGTAGGTGGCGTGGCCCCCCACACCGGAGCGTTTTAAGGTAGGAATACTTTGACCACAGACGACTCAATTGTGTCGGGCTAAAGGCTCGGTACTAGCTGAAGACAGAAAATGAGCTGAACAATTATTCCCATAACCACGGGCGCGACTCGGTGGAACATCACCGCACTGCCTCGACACATTGACTGCCGCCCGGCGGCCGGAACTCACCGGCAGGTGAGACAGCTGGCTTTTTCGGCAGACGGGGCACTGCACCTCGTTGACGTTGTCCTCGATGACCCACCAGCCGCTGCAGTTGGGCGTGCGGCAGTGGAAGGCGTCGGCTGAGTTGACTTTGGCATGGTTCAGCGACCTCGTCAGGTGGCGCTGGTAAATCTCCGGGGTCACTAACTGCAGCAAGCGATGTCAGAGGTCAAACTCAGTCCAGCCGACCAACAAGCAGCGAAACAAACCTGACCCTGCTTCGAGAGAATTTTTTCCCAAAAAGTTAGAAACGTTGGGCTTACTCATTAAGAAGCATCACTTTGTCTACAAAAGAACCACCGACAATCCTTGTTTACCCAGAACTTACCGCCTTGATTTCGATCTCCTGGATGAGGCTTTGGCAGCTGCAGTCTTCGCCCATGTACGGACACTTAACCTCCGCCATGTCGCAATGCTCCACCGTACCTGACAGGCATTCCCTGTCAACAGAAGAATTACACTTCACCTCCACCTTGCTGCAGTGTTCCACCGTACCTGACAGGCATTCCCTGTCAACAGAAGAATTACACTTCACCTCCACCTTGCTGCAGTGTTCCACCGTACCTGACAGGCATTCCCTGTCAACAGAAGAATTAGACTTCACCTCCACCTTGCTGCAGTGTTCCACCGTGCGACAGCCACTACAGGCCGGAAGGAATCACATCGGGAGTGCATCATTTGACAGTATTCCACTGTATACAAAAGGTATTCTCTGTCAACACAAAAACGGACCATCAGATCAACTCTTGACCGCCTGGTGGGTCCGATCGGACGCCCGCCCACTCCCTCAGTTTTTCGCAAATAATTCCCAGCTGATTTGAATGAGAGGCGCTTAGCTTTGCAGACCTATAGAGTGATCAATTCGACAACTTATGATAACAATTTTCAACAGGTCAGGTCAGTTCAAGAAGTTTTGACGTCATTTCTACACCCATGTAAGGCAATTCTGGTATTCTGTATTCTAGAATGAAACTGACAAAACTAGGGTGTACCGAGTTCTAGAAGAGCTAGATCAAGTTTCTAAATATCATTCGAAAGCTCTTGAAACTAAAAATCTACATGCCGTCATCCTCTCTCTCTCTCTCTCTCTCTCTCTCTCTCTCTCTCTCTCTCTCTCTCTCTCTCTCTCCCTCCCACCCACCTGCAAAACATGTGCAGACACTCGCGCAGAACCACTCCAGCGGCGGGAGGCACATCCAGCATACAGACCGGACACTCGAACGCCTCCGAGTTCGGCACCAGCTGCTGTCGCATGGCCTCCAGGTGTGCCGCGTAGTTAGCGTTCAACGGCGCCTCCGCTCCCTTCTGGTGCGGCGCGGCCGCTGCTGCCACTCTTCTCCCCACACCACCGCCAGAGAACTTCGCCACCTTCTCCAGCACAGAGGAGCCGCTGGAGCGGCGCCTCTCCACAGAGAAGGGACCAGATCGCGGTCGCGCCGCAGCGGAGGGCGAAGAGGTGAGAGGACGTGTTGGAGACGCTGTGGAAGAGATGGTGGGGATCCTGTTGGAGACGGTGCGGGCTGCGACAGCCGCCCGAGTAGGAGGGATGGCGGGGGTGACGCTGTTCTTAGTAGTTGTGACGGTCTTGGAGGATAATGCTGAGGGGGCAAGCGTGACGTCGGCAGTCGGGGAGGCGGGAGGGGGAGGTGGTGGCTGATCCATTATCGCCACGAATAGGAGAGGACCTGGAAGCAGGTAAGTACTTAGAGGTATCAACATTCTTTGAAGACAGAGGCGAGGGAATCAGAGATTTTTGGGCGGTTGGGGAGGTGGGCGGGGGAGGAAAGAGAGGCCTTACTGCCACACCTAACAGGGGCTGGTATGGCAGTATTCACAGCAATCCTTGAGGAGGGCAGACCGGTTTTGGTCGGTGACAATTGTCTTGAGATCGAGTCGGGTATCACTCCCGCAGTGGCAGTGGATTTGGCAGTGCTGGTTGTCGAAACAGATCCAGACGAATACCCGTTTAGACTTGATATGAGGCCGTGACTTCGGCTAGATACCCCAGCCACTATCCGACTGGTAGCGACTGGGAGTTTAGAGGCAGCGCATGCCGCCTTTGAAGGGTTAGCTACTTTTCCAGGGGAGCTGGATGCTTGCGCCGACGTTGAAGGTCCATTTGCTCTTAGTTCTATTGGTGTCTTTGTCTTGGAAAGGAATGAAGAGTCACTCACATGACCAGACATCGCTTTTGAAACCACACTAGCAGGCATGTCCGCATCCTTTTTCACAAGTCGGGCCGCAACCATTCAAAACAACAGGCGAAGCAACTACAATGGCAGTGTTTAACAAAGGACCATCGCTTACGCGAGATATATTATCTTCTCTATCTTCTAAAAGCGGCACAGGGCTTGTAATTTGGGAATTAAAACGTGCAGTGGGTGTGACACTGTTTATGGAGGTGTTAGATCTTTGGGTCGGGTCTGATGAACTAGTTGAAGGCACAGCCTCAGCAGTCGCCGCCGACATGTACGGAACAGTTTTACGAGATTCACCGACAACACCCGGTGACGCAGCCGTAGGTTTGGTAGACGAGACTTTCGCAGAGCAACGGGTCCATTCAGGTAGCCTGGTCTCAGGACTGCCATCAGAGCCATCTCCATTACAAGCAGCATTCATCATAGGTGCTGGCTGCACTCGGCTGGATGGGCCCAGCGGGGATAGGACAGAATCTGGACCAATGTTTCCTCCAGGCGATGATGTGGATCTCGGTACAGGGACGGGGAATGACTGGGTGATGTTACCGTTTATTGTCGCAGTTATGTCTTCCAGGGAGCTGCCTGGACTCACATCATCAATCTTGTCGCTAGAAGCCCGCAATAACCGAACGTCAGCTGACATCTTTGATGGGGCAGATGCCTCAGATCCCAAGACAGAGGCAGGTCCCAAGGCACCCTGAGGAACGGATAAGACAGTCACACCATTCAAAGCTGACGACTCCTTAGCACGTTTGTTTGAGGAGTCCTCTTGAGGACACGCAACGTTTTCTGATTCTGAAGTTTCACTTCTGGTAGCAGTGAGGCCAGAATTTCTCTCCAGCAGACCTCCTGTTCTCTCTGAGGACAAGAATGCAGCCTCAGCAGTTCTGGTCGTTGAAGGCCGCGACGCTGCTTCTGTCACTTCTCCAGCCGATGCTGAATCCTCCCTCCTCGCAGCAGCTGGCGACGGCAGACGCTGCTTGGCAGGAAGCGGTGGAGGTGGTGAAGAGGAGGTTGGACGCTCCGATCCTTCGTTACCAGCTGAAGACGAAGTGGCAGCGGCAGTAGGAGCCTTATAGTCACAGGTAGGTCGCACAGTTTCCAGAGGCTTTGGGGTGGATTCCAATTCTGAAAAGCGAGTTAGCGTTAGAAGTCAGCTGGCGTTCGACCGGCTCCCGGAAGCCGCTTCATTGCTTCAACCAGGTTTGAGCAATGCAAAGCATGGAAAGCAAATAAATACGGTTCTGAAAAGAATATATTCAACACATTATGTAAGTATTAAGCTGAATGACAACCACACAACAACCATACTATTTGTTGACGAGATGCCCGACAGGGTTCCAGTCGTCTCTCGATATTCGGCGGCACCAGGCGAGATGCCTCTCATGAGACGTTTCTTCACAGGAAGTGGCGGTGGCCTATGGAATGGATCAATGTCAGGCACACTACCGGTAAGGGCAGCACGACGCTGATATTGGCCGACAGGCTATGTAACAGGCGGAACTCACAGTTACAAGAGAGTTTAGTGCAATGTTGTACATTTAAGCCCAGCGTGAAATCTTGGTAAGTTTTGAAGTGCTGCGGCGAGGAGCATGATGATGAGTTGTTAAGATGTTCCCTGGCCTCTCCCCTCGAATCCGGAAATGTAAAAAACACTGAAGATTATATATTCGCGCACAGCCCTTCATCAGAATCGTGGAGTAAATATCAATAATTCTCAGCCCTAGTATAGCCAGACCTCGAATTGAGCTTCACACAAAAATGCCTTTTAGAATGAATCGTTAAAAATAATTGGACATCCAATCTTATTTTTAACGATTCATTCTAAAAGCCATTTTTGTGTGGAGCTCAATTCGAGGTCTGGCTATACTAGGACTGAGAATTATTGATATTTACTCCACGATTCTGATGAAGGGCTGTGCCCGAAGATATAATCTTCAGTGTTTTTTACATGTCCGGATTCGAGGGGAGAGGCCAGGGAACATCTTAACTACTCAGCGTGAAATCGTTTGTTTTTGCAGTGATTCGGCATCCTGACCTAGTGAAAGAAAGGCGATAGTTTACCAGTTACGAGGGAGGGCTACGCATTCCCGAAACTTTTCAATGGGCACCCGGAGGCTGGGGTTAGAGGAGTATCGTAGCCAGTGATTTTTCTCACATTTTCGCAGGGGGTCGCAGAGGGTAAACACAATTGAGGGTTCAAAATGGTACATTCCAAATTAGCAGGACAATACCGTTAAATTTTCCAATAATTCTTATTCCTTCTCTGGTGCAACATATCGCAAGCAGGGATATAGCGGCCGCCAGCAACGGGAGCGATAGCATTGTCCATCGAGCGACCTTTTACCACTTAAAATACACTGCTCCCCCGCGGTGGAAAACCCAAGCAGCAGAAAGAATGTAGTTACAAGCTCATTCCAACGAGGCCCAGATTCCCCATCCGAAAATGTCGTCATTTGGAAAACAATCTCCATCAAGTTTTAAGTGTCGTAATATGCGTGCTAGAATTGGCCAAGTCTTTTGGCATCAAGGCGGCGTGGAAACAAGATGCATTACACACAGCAAATGACAAAGCCTTGACCTACACTCTGTTTGACGGGAGTTTTAGGACAGCTGCTGCAACAGTTATAAGGTTATAGAGCTTGCTGCAGAATACCTACTTCTTGAGCAGTCTGCCCCTACGCATACTCTGGCGCTGGTTAAGTTACCAGGTCCGTCTTTGAGAAGGTCGAGTGACTGAAATATAACAGCCCTGGTGTATTCCACCGGCTCGACTGAAGACACACAAAACCCCATCGGCATAGCAGGCGAAGCTTCGCAGTTTGCTTCTGGATCTCGAAGTCGTATCAATCACCAAATATATACTGCATGCCTAACCTCCACTCAGTTTGGATAGTTCATGCTCTGAAGCCGCGAGCATAGGCTTTTTAGTTTCAGGGAAAACAGAGCATGCAGGTATCCTCGAAAAGCATTAGGTCAGGACTTGTGAGCAGACTCTTCCTTCTGCTTTTAATGTCTGAATTTCCATTGATACCCGCGCCAGAGCTGGACGGGGCTCCTTGATCGCATCTTCCCAGGTCCTCATCCCTCCTCCTTAGGCTGCCGAAACTGTGGCGACGCACAGTGTGGCGCTTAGTTTACACGTTATACTCGTCTGCAATATTTGCTTTTATACTGCGTGGATATCTCGCGGGTAGCAAACACTAAATAATTGGGGCTTTAGTGTAACTTGCAAACACCGAGTGCGTTCTTCACTCTCAAAGACGTCCAGCGTAAGAAATTGTAGGAGGGAGCTTTTATAGCCATGGTCACTATATAGCCCTATCACTACAAATCACTCAGATGTGGTAATTGTAATGAATTTCGGATTCTGGTGGCAAAATGACTGGGTCGAATTCGGCGGGAGACTGCAGCGGAACTAAAAGTCTCACGCAGCCGACATCTGCTGGGTTATTCATCGAACTACAAAAACACGCGGCTTCAATCGTTCATGCGTTTATTAGTAAACAATATCATTCGGGTAGACAGTGACAACAAGAAAGCAGCCTCACCCGGCCACATACTCACACTTCTTGGCTGCAGGGCGCGGACGGCAGAAACTCCGGCGAGTGCTCCACGCCTAACCCGGCAGCTTCACCGAACCTCAGTTTCGATAGGCTCTCGCTAGATGGCAATGCGGCTGCACAGGCACCGCCACCAGCCCAGGCGTGATTTCGCGCGGTGGCATCACTCTGGCCTGAAACTGTGCAGCTTTGAGGCGCGACACTAGCTTCCCCACGTCCCGCGTCAGTCTGATTCTCTCTCGCCACAGCTGGGTTGACTTGCGGCGGCACATGGTCGCTACGCGGGGACTCAGTGGGACCGGAGGAGTCGTGAGACGTCTCCTTGCCGTGCGTCCGGCCCAGCAGAGATTCTGCAGGCGACGCAGCGCGCAGAAACGCCTTCGGAGAGACCAGCTGAGCTCCTGCCAGGCCCGACGCTTCACCTGTAAAAGGCGAGACGGTCAGCAGTGGTACTCCGGTACATTTCGGTACCAATATGAAAAGGCGGTTCTTGATTATTATATTTTCTGGGACTAATCGCGGCAGCAAATGCCACGCTCAATGAGCACCGCCATCCCTACTAGCGTTGGAATGGTTTACCGTGGGTGGTGGCTACTGAAACACTCAATCGAAAAAACCTATCCAGATACACCCCGATCACGCTGGCACACAGCGCTACTCCAATTTTCCGCTGTCGCGCCCAGTATCAGTCAACTCACGATGCATCTTACGAGCGTTTTCCATGGTCAGAGCTGTGCACTTAGGTACGACTAGTTCCTGACCAATACATATAAATACACACAGTCCACTATCAACAACAAAACCAATGCCTTCAGCAGCCGCCGACTAGGGTTGTCACTGACCGGAGGGAGACCCCAGGTGGAGGTGGATATCCGAGCCATCGGTAACGCCGCTCTCCGCCAGGCTGCGCTGCTCTTCAGACGGCGCCAGCATCGCGCCGGCGATGATCCACCGCTGGTACCGCCCCGGCAGCTGGTAGTCGCGCTCAATCTACCGCCAGAGGGCACAGGTGAGCTGGTAGTCGCGCTCAATCTACCGCCAGAGGGCACAGGTGAGCTGGTAGTCGCGCTCAATCTACCGCCAGAGGGCACAGGTGAGCTGGTAGTCGCGCTCAATCTACCGCCAGAGGGCACAGGTGAGCTGGTAGTCGCGCTCAATCTACCGCCAGAGGGCACAGGTGAGCTGGTAGTCGCGCTCAATCTACCGCCAGAGGGCACAGGTGAGCTGGTAGTCGCGCTCAATCTACCGCCAGAGGGCACAGGTGAGCTGGTAGTCGCGCTCAATCTACCGCCAGAGGGCACAGGTGAGCTGGTAGTCGCGCTCAATCTACCGCCAGAGGGCACAGGTGAGCTGGTAGTCGCGCTCAATCTACCGCCAGGGGACACAGGTGAGCTGGTAGTCGCGCTCAATCTACCGCCAGAGGGCACAGGTGAGCTGGTAGTCGCGCTCAATCTACCGCCAGAGGGCACAGGTGAGCTGGTAGTCGCGCTCAATCTACCGCCAGGGGACACAGGTGAGCTGGTAGTCGCGCTCAATCTACCGCCAGAGGGCACATGTGAGCTGGTAGTCGCGCTCAATCTACCGCCAGGGGACACAGGTGAGCTGGTAGTCGCGCTCAATCTACCGCCAGAGGGCACAGGTGAGCTGGTAGTCGCACTCAATCTACCGCCAGAGGGCACAGGTGAGCTGGTGGTCGCGCTCAATCTACCGCCAGAGGGCACAGGTGAGCTGGTAGTCGCGCTCAATCTACCGTCAGGGAGCAGAGGTGAGCTGGTAGTCGCGCTCAATCTACCGCCAGAGGGCACAGGTGAGCTGGTAGTCGCGCTCAATCTACCGTCAGGGAGCAGAGGTGAGCTGGTAGTCGCGCTCAATCTACCGCCAGAGGGCACATGTGAGCTGGTAGTCGCGCTCAATCTACCGCCAGGGGACACAGGTGAGCTGGTAGTCGCGCTCAATCTACCGCCAGAGGGCACAGGTGAGCTGGTAGTCGCACTCAATCTACCGCCAGAGGGCACAGGTGAGCTGGTAGTCGCGCTCAATCTACCGCCAGAGGGCACAGGTGAGCTGGTAGTCGCGCTCAATCTACCGTCAGGGAGCAGAGGTGAGCTGGTAGTCGCGCTCAATCTACCGTCAGGGAGCACAGGTGAGCTGGTGGTCGCGACCAATGTACCGCTAGGGAGCACAGATCAGTTGGGTTGCGTTCAAAATATCGCCAGAGGGCACATATCAGCTGTGGAGGGGTCAGCTTAAACGGGATGGGCTGAGGCTAGCAGGTAAGGAGATCAGGTCAAATGAGGAGGACTCAAGCTGAGGTTAGATAGGGAGGCGCTCAGGTCAAATGAGGAAAGGGCCCAGTTTGTATTTGTATTTGTATTTATTTGAGTTATCACCTACGGGATGGCCCCAATAAACGGCGAAGTACAGGAGATAAAACATTGAATAATATGTACATACACAGCATTAAAGCAGAAGCGCTACAAGACCTTAATTAAAATGACCTAAAAAGGAAGTAGCGCATCAAATAATACCTATGAATACACACAGGCAATACAAACCATAAAAGACAACAGAGGGACATAAAATATAATAAAACCTTAAAAGTCCCTAAAAGACAATAAGCCATAAAAGTTCCTAAAAGACAATAAAAGCAATAAAAATCACTAAAATCTATCCGCATCATAGGGTACATCACTGGTACATAGAACAGCTAAGCTACAGAGAGTTTACAATGAAAGGGACTCTTTTCAGACAGGGATGACCTCAGGTCGAACAGGAAGGTGATTAGGTGGGAATGCTCCGGTTGCACAGGGACAAGCTGGAGCGAGTTCGGTCAAGGCAGGGATTCGATGGCACCAATCAGACAGGGCAGATGCACTGAACAGACCCAATACCAATCACTAGCATGCAGGGTATCAATAACGATTTGAAGAACCAACAATCCGACGTTATTTAAAGACATTACGTGTAAGCACACCAAAATTCTGGAAAGTAGCCTAAAAGTAGAACCGCACGACCATAATAGCCTAATAGCAGAACCACACGACCGCAGTAGCCTAATGGTGAAGCCGCGCGGCCGTCTGACCTGAATTTTGAGCTCGTGGACCGACATGAGAGGCGACAGCTGCAGTGGCATGGGGCCCACGTGGCACGTGCGATCCTCCACGTGCAAGTTGACCCTGCAAAGAGAGGAGGTGTACCGTCAGTGCTGGGGTCAGTGCATGTGACAGAATTCTGCTGACTGCATTGCAAGTTTGTGATGCTTACGCGAAATACAAAAGGAAGGCATCATCGACATATTAAAATACCTATTTATTAATGACAGATTCTCAGTTCAGGGCATGCAGTTACAGGAAATAAAGCTAAAATACATTTTAGATAGCAGACCTCATTAGTGATGATTGCTATAAAAGGCATGAAATGCAGAAATATGTAGAAATATCATATCTCAATTGGCGATGCTGTTTCATAAGGAGAGAAGTGCTGTTCTGAGCACATGTTTGTAGTTGCCATTATTTGCAATAAAGCCGTTATGAAGCCGTTCCTTCCCTGGAAACCATTAGCCAACTCAGAGAGTGGCCACCTCCTCGTCGCCCTCTCCATACACGGGGCGTGAAGGCAGATGTGCGGCACCGACATGGGCTTCTCTCAAAGTCCAATGACCTCCTTAGTCACACTGCAGGTCAGCACCGGCTCCTTGCATCCCTTGCAGTCAATCAGGTCCTCCAGCTGAGTGCGTCCAAATTTAGCGCGGGGAGCTTCATCGATCTTTTAGTCCTATTGCCCCGCCCGCTCCTGTCCCTTATCTTGGATGGTGGTTGTCCTCACTGCAAGCTTCGGTCTGCAGCTCGGCCTCGCTGTGAAAGTTCCAGGTAGACCTCCTCAGGAAGGGCAGCAGGACCCCCTGCAAGTCCGGAGAAGTCCCCAGAACTCTCCCTGTACAGACTACAGTCCTGTAGTCTGTAGAGAGCTCCATCAGAATGTGCCACAGTCCCTCCAGCCACGGTCCCCCCCCACCGTAATGAAGACCCACGCAGGGCAGTGGGTGGTGACGACGTGGCTGACAATGGTCTCCAGCTTTTGCGGCGGGTCGCCCTCCAGCTCGTGCTTGCTCTGGCATATCTTCAAGGGGTCGGCAGCAGTTAATAATCTACTTTGTACGATAGGCTCAGTCTTAGAGACCATCCAGGTCTGATCTGGAGATCCTTCCTCCCCCTCCAGTGCGCGTTAGTGCCAGACCTCTCTCCAAAGCGGGGGTTAAGAACGACCAAAATCACGATGGGAGTTCACATAAAAGTCCTCCAAAAGCCACGCAACGTAACAATATGGGGAAAAATTCAAACCATGACCTCATTTGACCCTGACCCTAGACTAGATCTCTACGATCCAAACACCAGCCCGTCCAGCGCCCCAACACACCACAAGATCTTTCAGTAATGAGGGCGGTTGCCATCACCCCTCCCCCCGCTCTGACTGTGGCGGTAGTGCCCCCCCCGGGTAAGAACCAGTGTCCAAACTTTTCCGTCCTAGTTTTAGCGGTGGGTGATATTCGCAGAACATCGAGTAAGAATCCATTGTCGTTTAAAGTTTATCAATGAAATGAAGATCGCGAAGGTGTTAGACAAGGCAGCGGTTGTCGACATGGGGGGGGCAAAATGACTTTTGCCCCCGTCACACGATTTTCTCCAATTTTCTTAAAAAAACACCTTTTCACGATTTTGGCCGCCACTGCCTTCCCGCAAAGCATCGGCCTAAACCTGGCACTGGGTGCAACGGTAATTTCACGTGTGTCCTGCGTGAACTCGTTAATGTTACGGCATTTGTGAAAAATAATACCTAACTATAATACTAACTATTACCTAGGGTCCAACGCTGACCTTCGCGGTAGTAATAGCACGTAGCGATGAAAGCCAATGAGCAGAACATCAAGAAACATGGTTAGGCAGAGCTGACAGTGAGACAGAGCCAAACACCAGCATCAGCGTACTCACAGTATGGTGGTGCTGACCAGCCGTGTCTTCTCAGCCTTCAGAGCGGCCAGCTTTCGCGCCAGCACGGCAGCCTCTCGGTGCTGCTCGCTGTCGATGGCCCGCTGCAGCTGGCGCATCAGCTCCGAGTGACCTGCGATTATGAAGCGTTAGCCCCGTCACGCATCAACACCCTGCTGGTGATCTCCGGGAGACGCCTGAAGCCCATGTCCATCACAAACTCCCGCAGAATGGGAAACATCAGGAGGCACCAGTTCACGGGCTATTTTAGGATTTTTAAAGAGCAAGAATCACACTGGGGCACAACGCAAAAAAAACTACCACTAGTTGTATTCTCTCAAGAGATAGTTACAGCGACACGATAATTTCAGAGCCAGATAATCAAAACAAGTTCTGCTTTCCACCACGACAAGGCGGGGACAAACTTTAACATGCCGTCAACTTAAACATCTACAGAGCAGATACCATGGGCACAGTGCTGACACAGACAGGTAGCTATTGAGCGGCAAGACACGAAAAGGTCGTCTGATCACAACACTTCGAATGGCTGGCAGGACCACTGCGGAGTGAGTCGCTGCCTTTGAACCGTCGCCAGCCACCATCCGGGCATAACAAAGGCTGAAGGACATGCCAATATCTGCACTGCTCGGACAAACAACTTGCAGCACGTGTGGACAGACATCAGCCTCTGGAAGGGTGAACGCTTAGCTAGCGGGCCCGTCCGCTGGGTCTGAGGGGCGGGGCTGAACGCTACACACGAGCGATAACAATCCGAAAATAAACAACAGCGATGTTGTTTTATATAGGTTAAAATGTCTCAGCAGATTATCTTCAAACAGAAAGTTTGAACTGTTACGATACGAATGTGAAGATCGGGGGACGGGGCACATTGTTCCTTGCTCAGGGAATGCGCCGGGCCGCGAACCCGGGTCGGTTGCGTAGAAAGCGAATACGCTAATCGCTACACCTACCACTCCAGAAGATTACAATCTCCCGGTTTGGGCCCCAAGTGACTGTCAACAGAACTAGTGACTGAAAGTTGCTGAGAGTTTGAAGGCTCCAAGGGGACCGTAGCCACGCGGACGTCCACCATCGTGAAAATTTGGACAGCTAGATCTATTAATACCCAGCTCTGCAGAATTAAACGGAGCGGAGACGTTAGAGAAGCAAAACTGACTGAAATGCAGCTGCGGTGACTTTAAATTTGTTGCTTATATTACTTTCAAGGTAGTTTAAAAACTGAAGCACAAAAATCACCAGCAACCAAGTTATAGTCTAAAACAGGGTTCAACCTCATCATCATTCCTACACATGCCCAAAACAGTTTTAAAACAGGAGTGAAAAGCCAGCCCACCTCTGCCGAGTCTCTCCATGACGTGTCGTACCCGGTCGGAGTGCATGGCTGCTCCCCACTCTTCGCGCACTGCTACACCCACACCCCAGTCACGACTCCCACCTCAAACACAGTCCCCCCCGGCCTCTAATCTGCCGGACCACCCACACAGAGCAGCGGAAACACATCCATTCCGGCCGGTCCGTTTATCACAGGCTATCCAGGTGTCCGCGCCGGCGCCCGTGCCCGCGGCCAACCCCACTGCCGCCGGCGTCCCACCCAGGCCCCTGCTAAATATACCCGGTCTGCTACCCAGCCCGTGCCAGACGCTCCACTGACCTTGGTCCAACTCCAGCTGGCTGGACGGAACTCCCGGTGATGCCGGCTGCCCGTCGGCGCTGACATCTCGTGGAGGTGAAGTGAACCCGTTGCAGACGGTGCTGCCATCTTTTCTTGGTGATTCCGGCGATTTTGGACCGCTTGCAGTAGGGGTAGCGCCAGGAGTGGTGTCAGGGGTGATAGCTGCGCCTTCTGAACGCTGAAATCCGCCCGGATTAAGTTGGGAGGCCTCAGAGGACATCTTGACGTTGACTGAAGGTGACTTAGAGCCGGCATGCCCAGACGCCGCTTCAGACGGTGCTGCTCTTCTCTGTTGCGCGGCGCTGTCCCTGGGCGGCGGCTCCGCGCGGCTCTTCACAGCCGCCACCATCGGCAGTTGGCTGTACAACACCCCATTCCTGATCACGTACTGGGGCGCCGGTCTATCCCTCTCCACCACACACCTCACCCTGCCTCCCTTACCGTCCGGCACCAGCAGCGCATCCCCGCTCCACTGCGGCCGTACCAGCGACCCCGACAGGGGCCGCCGACGCGCCTTCTCCGCTGGCGTCAGCTTCCACGACCGGGGGCTGACGTCCACGTCTTCATACAGGTGGTCGGGCGAAGGCCGCAGTGGGCCGGCCACAGCCTCTTCTAAGTAATCAGACGGCGAACCTTCCTTGATGGCCGGCAGAGGAGGAGCGGAGGCGGATGTGGGTGAGTTGGGGAAGGGCAGCGATGGTGCTGACGCTTCACAGGACCTGGTGGCAGTCGAGGAGCGGGGCTCGGCGCTCAGTGGCGTGTGAAGTCCGGCCTGGTGGAGAGAGTCTGAGCTGTCGCTCTCATCGTCGGCGTCGTCGGCACCGGCGGGCGACTCGATCGACGAGGACTCAGAGCTGGACAGGCGGCGGTCGTTCTCAGCGCTGATGAACGGCGAATTCGGAGGCTGCTCAGTACTGCGGGAGCGCGCTCTCTGGGCGAAGAACGCCAGTCTGGCTCGCCGTACCTCGTCCATATCAGGAACGTCGCAGTTCATGTCCTCCGAAGCAGAAGTGGCAGCTGACTGCGACACGGCTGGAGCAGACTCCTTCTGCAGAAGCTGAGACACAAAAGCCGACGATAGATGGGCGTGTTTCTTGACCTCGGCTGAGGGAGACCTGGCGCCGTTTTCTTGGAACCCAACTCCGTGACTTTCCTCTGCTGACTGTCCAGACTTAAGACCTGAGCTCGCCGGAACTCCAACAGAGCGATCAGACATACCCGTGGCACTTTTCCTCATGGATACACTGGCTTTCTTTTCAACCCCACCCACGACACGATTAATCTCGACCAGTTTCCTTTTATCGGACACACCTTTGGAGTCTACTGCGACATCCTCACTGCAGGCAGCGCCTCCGTATCCCGCCCCGCAGCCGCCACCATCCACCATGCCCTCCACATGTTCGCCACCCCTTAGCATGGGGGACGGCCTTCCTGCGGCTCCAATACCCTGCGAACGAGGCCGAGTCAGCCCGGCCGTACCCGGGAACTCCACAGCACGGCGCGCCACTCCTCCCTGGACGATGCCTAGGCTCTCCTTCCTCTTGGTAGGCTTCGGCTTGCCATCAACCCCGAAGTAGCGCTGCACTTCGACACTCCAGTCAACACCAGCGCCCTCTGGTTGGCGGGCTCCACAAGCCTGACAGGTAGATAGCCCAGACCTGTTGACCAGCGTACACCGGGCACACGACCACTCGCTTAAACCAGCCGCCGCCGCGCCGCAGTCGGCGTTACTGACCGAGTCGGCGGCCGAGCCGGCGTCCAGGTCCTGATGTTTGACGTTGGCCGCTCTCGGTGCTGTCCTTCTTCGCTGAGCCGTCGGCGAGCTCATCGTCTGAATAGTGGTGTCGAGGAACTGGTTGAGATCCCGCACCAGCGTCGGTATGTCGCCGTTCTTCTGACAGCGCCTGTGACCGGTGCCGTTATGCTGTGTCGGATCCTGTCCTGTCCCCTCGGCAGTGTCCACCCTGGACTCGTGTGGACCACTCTCACCACCACGTCGGCCGCTGTCCCCCCTCGGGGCAGTTCCGCGGCGCGCCGGGGGTGACGGTGTGGTTGGAGACTTCTCAGCAGGCTGCTGCTGTAGACCGGCGGTGTGTTCTACAGATACTGTCCTCTGCTGAAGACGCGGCGTGCGCGCCGGTCTCTCAGCAGCGGGAGGCGTCTGAGGCAGCACCGGCCGGTCTGCTACAGAACAAGACGAGCGCTGACCCTTCCTCGCGAGGGGAACAGGCGATTCGGCCACAGCCGCTGTTGAACTCTGCGGTTTTGTTGGTCCTTCATCACTGAACGAGTTCTTGTCGTCCGGGTAATCCTCCTCCGTGGCATCAAATGGGTTTGTTGGGGTACTGTCAGTCACTTTGACGTTATCGTACTGGCCATGTCCTGATGCTGTTTCTCGGACGCAGGCTGTCGCAGCGCAGTCATTTGATACAGCATCTTCAAACGGGTTTCGCTCAGTTGGGTAGCTACAACGTTGCAAACGGGAGGCCGCACGCCGCTCCGCACCACAGACAGATCTCGGTGGGTCCTGCTTGGCAGAATGCGTCACCTCCACGCTGTTTTCCATCACACCGGCCGTTTTCGCACGATCTGAGTCCACGCACAAGTCCGAACTCTTATCCATTCTCTCATCCTTCCCCGGATTGATCACCCCCTCACGACCACCGGTGCCAGCACAGCCGTCACCAGCCGTTCTCTCTTCAACACGCTCAGAGCCCCGCTTCGACTCAGCACCACCACTCACATCCCCACTACCTTCGACGAACTTCTCCCTGACCAGCATGGCTATGGTCTGGCAGGTCTGCTGTTTCTCCTTCTCCTGCTGTGCGTGGGTTTTGGCCGGGCCGCCCAGTTGGGAGGTGGACGGCAGGGTGGCGGCCGGGTCAGCTAACGCGACACTGGCGGCAGATCCAGCAGCGCGACCCCCGATCAGCCGCGCCGCCTCGGCGTCCAGGGCGCTGATGTTGGAGAGCACGGAGAAGCGCGGTCTGGCCCCGGCCGAGGCGTCCGACTGGGCGTGCGATTTGTCACGCGGCGAGCGATCGCGGGTGAACAGACTCCTCAGCGGACCCCGGCTCTTGTCCGGAAGGGGCGGCTGAGGCTCACCTGATGAGGATCCTACCGGCGCACACTGACCGGGGAGTTGAGAGTCGGCTGCTGAGGCTTCTACCCGCACACACTGACCGGGAAGCTGAGGGTAGGCCTGGCGTACCAGAGCCGGAGACTTGAGCTTGTGTTTAGCTGTGTCAGCCTCGGCCTGACCCAGTGGCTCTGGTTTGGTCTGTGATGGCGGCTGGTTCTTCACACTGGTCTTCCGCTGACTCCCGGGCGACGGCGCCTGCCCCGCTGCCTGCAGCTGCGGTGACGAGTAGGCCGGGCGTTCGGACCTCTCCTCCTGGTCCGTGAGGTGTCTCAGCACCTGCAGCCGCCTCTCCACGGTGCCGTCTGGCGGCGCCACACTCTGTCTCGCGTACACCATATCAGCCAGCCAGTCCAGCTCCCCGTCAGAGCCGGCTCCGTCCTTCGTCTGATGCTTCCCGCGCCTCTCCTTCCTGCCCCGACGCTCCTTCTGATCAGCCGGCTTAGGTTCGTCCCCCTTCTTCCTCTTGTACCACAGCCGTGGCCCGGCAGCGGCGGCTAGTCTTCCCAGGGTCCCCACAGACCGGGAGGCAGGCGGCACGCCCGGCGGATCAGCCGCTTCAGGTGAGGCTGACGCTGCCGGCCGTCTGCGCGGCCGCAGTACACCGCCCTCCAGCACCAGGGTGTCCGTCTGCCGGCTCCGCTGGTCCGCACCCTGCTTCAACCCCGGCCGGTCCAGACTCCTGACGCCCGCCGACTCGGAGGCGGGGGAGGTGACGACCTCTGCGCCTGTAGGCTGCTGTAGCCGGCCGGAGGCGGCGGCGCCTTCCGCTTGCCGCGCACATGCCGCACGTGATCGGTGGTGATGTTGGCAGCGCGCCGCTGTGTGGTCCCGCCTCTGGTCGGCCTTCCCGGCTGGGTGGCAGGGGGCGCCGGGGCGGCTCTCTTGCGGGGTCGGAACACCATCTGGCGGTCCTCGCTGGAGGCTCTGAGAGGCCGCTGTGGCGGCGGCGAGCTGGCCGCCGTCCCCCGCCGCTCCGAGGACAGAGAGCGACGACGCCGGAACAACCGCATGAAGGAGAAGATGCCGCGGCCCGGAGAGGGGTCGGCGGCGGCCTTGCGCGGCGCCCGGCCCGGCGAGGCGGTCAGACCCCGGGCCGGCATAGTGGAGGCGGCCGGCGACGGACTCTTCATGCGGCGCCCTTGGCCGCGGCTCGTGATGGTGACGCCGTCATACTTCCGGCCCAGCGTCGCTGCCACACCCGCATTGCCCTGAAAACGCGGGAAAATGACGTTAGCGTGCAAACTTCGCAACAACCATGCTTCACAATTAAGCCTTTACGTCTAATACATGAGGTTTCAATGTGAGATGCCTCCACTGCCGTGTGAAATCCGAATATGCAGCGACATTCCCCTATTGCAGCGTTAACCACGCAAAACAAGCATGAATTTGAGTCCAATATCCGAGATCAAAGGGCCACTAGCTTCCATTTTACGTCACAACAAACATAATAGAAACGCAATTAATGTCGGGATTACGGAATCACAGCCAGAGCGGAAACTGAACTATGACGCCAGACGCCCAGGACCTTGGAGCAACGCCACGTAAACGAGATTGAGACGCTGGCAGCGGGGATCAGAAATAACGAAATAATCCAATCACACAGTGTCTCAGCACACGGCAACCAGTACCCGTTATTGTAAAACAGGTAGTCTAACATATTTGCGCTTTATTGACTTAACATTGAAAATCATAAACGTGAAACTCATATCCGGAAAATGTTAAGCAAATGTCCAGCATGCATCATTGCATCAAACACACTGGCAACGACTAATAACAGCCTATGACGAAACCAGGACGTACGCAGGACGCTGGAATAATGAATACTCCAGCACAATGAGCTCTGACTAAGCGTTCCACCGAGCCGTGCACCAAACAAACCAGCTGGTTCGAAAACGGACGCTGCCAACTGGCGTAGGAGCGAATCCACAAAAAAATCCCACATGGCCAGCGAAAGACAAAAACAAAGACACCGGTCAGAGGACGTTCCGTCAGCAGAGCGTTGGCCCGGGAAGGCTAACAGTATTGCCAACATCGTCACCGACGGCTGCTGCAACGGGGAGGGACGCTGGCCGACAGACCGCACGCACAGAGGACGTGTACAATCACAGGATAACTAGTGGAGGATTTTATACTGGGATAACAGGGGATACTGCGATACTAAACAGAGGCATGATCGTGTTGCGTTAACAGTGGCAAGCTAAGGTCGGAATATCCAGTGGTGGAAATGATAATATCATACAGTAACACCCGAGCATGACCACCAGTAACCGACATATAAACAAGAGTCGAGCGACACAGGCCAGTATAATCCGCCACAAAACAGTCTTCCGACACGAGTCTGTATAAACCGCTACAAAACAGAGTCCAGCGACACAGGCCCGTATATCCCGTCATTAAACACTTCAGTCTACAGCCTGGCGTACACGACTATTCACGGTTTCTTGGACGCATTTGCAGCGAGTTCTGAAACTTTTCATTTCTCACAGCAAAAACATTACAGAAAATACCAAGTCCCAATATGATTTGTTTACCTAAACAGAAAGATACGGTAACTGAGACCCACCAGACATCACTAAACAGGTTATATCACAGTATCATCCTGTCGCTGGGAACAATCACGAGAATCACTTCATCACCACACTACAATACCGAACACACCAGGCTAGTGAGCAGTGCCTAGGATCGTCAGTCACACTTGCTGAACGGTAGGGGTCACTGTCGCCGCACGCGTCGGTCGGGGGGACCGCCCTGCGCGCACGCGCAGCGCCTCCCAAACCGAGGCGACTTATTTCTGTCGTCGACGCGGCCGGTGTTACCGTTGGAGCCGCTCCAGGGCAGGGTGGGCGAGAGGGGCACACACAGAGCGACAGACGGGCAAAGGGGTCACCGCCGGAAACGGAGGCACCGCTTACAGTCACGTCATAGTTGGCAGAGGTTTGCTTCATTCTGTTCCGCAGTGAGGTGCCGAGGAGAGGCGAAAAACAGCAGGCAGGGCCGAGTCCCGGCTGGCACGTGATCGCACGCACTTGGACGCCGCACAGTGTACACCTCCCCGGTGCCAGATCACCAAAAACGGCGGCTCCGCACTAGTGCTGAACACAGGATATCACCGGCCATACTAACCGCTAGTCAGGAAATCAGCGTGCGCTGGAAAAAGCATGTGGAAATTTTTGTTGTTGAAGAATGATCCATGTTTTTCAGCGCACGCTTAGAATTTGTGTAAATAATTCCTATTGTGTGAATTAGTTTCCGTAACGAGATGCATAACAGCATCTACCAATAAATCGATGAACACCATTGAAAAGAAGCAATAAAACAATGAAACGAAAACACAAGATCAGACCACAAATGCCACATCCCTCAAATATCGCACCACACCACGTCTTACCAGCCAGTGTGCTGCCATGCTCGTCGCTGGTTGCCACAGGTCAGCATCACTGTTCCAACACGACTGAGACGCCTCAGCACGGACAGCTCATCCCAAACCAGCTGCACGAACGCCGGGACTCATCCGGCACCGGCCCCGCGGGCCCGATTCCCGGAGTGGTGGCAGCTCCAGCAACGAGTGGGATGCCGCGCCGATTAGGTAAACACATGGCGGGAGGACAGAGAGAAAGAGAGAGAGAGAGAGAGAGAGAGAGAGAGAGAGAGAGAGAGAGAGAGAGAGAGAGAGAGAGAGAGAGAGAGAGAGAGAGAGAGAGAGAGAGAGAGAGACGTGTCAACGAATAACTTGCTTTAAGGGGAACTCGCACCACTTTTATTGGCCTCAGTTTTTCCACCTACACCCGGTCTTCCATTCTCGATAAATCATATTCTCTACAACAAAAGGTACGCGGAAGTACTGCGGCCTCTGAGACCCGACGGGATCGGTCTGAAGCACAGACAGGCTGAGAAATCCTCCAGCACTGCCTGTGGCTATACACAAGTCTAGCATAAACTTCAACGGAGTTCACGACAGCGTTGGCCCACTCAGCCCCTAATACCGATCACAAGGACAACTATCCCGTACCTCCAACCTGTCGCGGGCGGAGCAAAACTATCCATGTGCCCAATAAAACATCCCGCGTCAATTTCCGCTCTGACTTTCAAAACCATATAATTTGATTATCCGAGTAGCAGAATGAGCCCGGGAAAAGAATCAGTTTACCGCCCGAGTGCGCACATCAGGCAACGATCAAAATGCGTATTCTTGCACCCTATTTTTTGTCTGCTCCTCTCCCGGCCCGGCACAGGTTTATTGCCGTGTTTCAAAGGTCCAATCTCTGGTTCATCTACCGGGCAGGAAGTGACATAAAAGTAAAGAAGTCTTAGGAAATGAGGGCCAGCGGTCATCGACCGAACACAAACCGCACCGCTCTCTGTCGTGGGTGCGACTAGTTGGACAGCTGAACCATCATCTGGGTCGTGCGATACTGTTATAGAGCGCCGTGCTGGATCTCCCCACCACAGCTGTCGCGTCCGTCGTCGGTGGGGAGGGGCGAATCATCGTCTTATTATCGGTGCCTGAGATTTCAGCCGCGCTCGGTTGTATCTGCTTTCTCAATGATTGTTAAAAATGATGACTATTACTGGACTGTGCTGATGTAATTATACACCGGAGATTTGAGTTATATGAGCAATAATAATAATACCAGAAGTTCTTATGGCTGGATGTTTCTTGCTCGTTTTCCGCTGCCCTCATTTCTCGCCCCCGTCCATTCGTCTGCTGTCCTTATAAAATAAAATAAACAGATGATGGCCTAAACGTGCTACATTGACCCCGTATACTTCAAAGTATCGCCTCAATTAAGCAAAGGTGTGAAGTTTGTATATAGCTGCACTTAAACACTGGCCACCGCAGACCCTAACAATAACTGGGAAAGCGCTCGGATCACACAAACATTTAGGCGGCGAGTACGATAAGCACATCGACAGCAGCGCCCATGAAAAGGTGATGGGAACTCTCCAGAAGAGTACTCTGCTTGTCCAATACTGCAAAGACCCTCAGCAAGTCGCCCCGCCCCGGTGGGCCTCCCATCCACCTTGGCTCCGGTGCTGGCGGGACGTTCGAAAACCCTCCTCGATCTAAGCTTCTATGCAGGATAGCGAAAAAACGCGACAAGTGGCAGATAGTCCATAATAAATGAGTGCGAAACTATATCAGTTACTTTTTGGCTCGGGTCAGTATTGAGGTCATGACAGGCCAAAGAATGTGGCAGGATAGAGAATACTTGTTCCGCTCTACAGGGCGACCCATACGTCCGTTTTCATTAAACTTATTACAATGTTGATATTTTCCAAAATTCCACCTACTTTATGTGTTGTGAAAGCACATAAACACTGTTAGAGGCCTTAAAGAACCCTGTAGACGGCTCCGCTCAAGACAACATAAACGATATCTACGGCCTCGTTCACGCCTACATCTACCAATACATTCCGAAGGATGAGCTCATTCGTCCCACACCATCGAGGTCAGCTTTTTTGTACCTAAGGGCTGTGGTCCCATCGACAAAAAGCCGCCGACACCAAAAAGACCCGAATATCGTGCATGATCAGACCTGAAAATTCCACTTCGCACATATTTTTCCACCAATGATGAATGTGATGGAACTAAATCCAAGGGGTTTTGATCCCTGGTCGGTTCTAAGCCCCTCCCATGGGGCCAACATTGACAATGCGCCCTCGACACAGCGAACTGTGTGGGCCGTACTGAGACAGAGCTGCTACGGTGAGTCAGCTCGCGGTTCGGCGTGACGGCACCACTCAGATATTCGGGGTGACGCGGTGACGGTTGTTTACCGGCACCCCGGCGTTGCGTGGCGCGCGGCCGTGAACGTGACTCCGGGACACGCTAGGGCGTCGCCAGAGAACTGCACATACCACCTCTCCGACCATGATTTCGAGTACGCTACCGATGCCTGTTGAGTCGATTATCATCTTTGGCTGTCGTGCCATGACCCCTTGCGACACATTTTCGGCTACGCCTCTGACTGACTTTCCGACTCTGCGAAGCAGCGACGTGACCGATGGTGCCAAGTTCAGACCCAGGCCCGAAGGACAGGACACAAGTTCTGATACCGACCCAGCTTGTCCAGCGGGCGTCGTTCGTTCTGCTGTAGAAGTGCCGGTGGTGGTTCCGGTGCTGGAGGGCTAAATGACACGCTTCAAGAACGTCTCTTCTCACCGTTTCCAACACACTGAGAGCACCGGCACATGTGAGAAAATACTGCATTGGGGCCGAGTGGCTTCGTTGCCAGAACCCGGATTGGAAAAGCATGGATTACTGTGGGTACAATTCAAACGGCGAAAGACCGTCCTCCGTGTTCCATCCGGCCCGGTGGGGGTTGCTTAAAATACTCCCCGTAATTGGTCTAGCGTAGTGGTTGGTACTGCCCGAAGAAAATGCACAAGCCCTTACCCTGCTGTTGATCCGAGCCTGTGGTCCTGTGAACAGCATGGCACTCTATAGCCAGCCCCCTCCAATAGCAAGCGCAGATCACCGGATGTGACGTCACAACTCGCAGCATATAACATGGGAAAAGTAAATGATAAAATATCCAAACTTTTGCAAAAAGAGGCCCAGAATCGAAGATGAAATGCTTATTTATTGCATTTGGCATAAACTTGATTACCGTGTATTCTCACAAAGTCGTAAGCGGGCAGTGCCATTAGCAGCAGTTTGAGACACAGTCCAAAGGTGAAGGAATTCCTTCACGCCCGCGTGACGTCACCCGGGCGTGGAGGAATCCCTCTTGAATGTACCTTTAAGTGAAGGTATCTTGCTCTATTGCAGCCGTACGCTCTTTTTGTGGCATAATATGGATTTCTGATAGGCTCTGAGTATTTATCACCTTCATACCGCGATCTTCGGGTGATTTTTTTCACCACCACTCTTGGCAGAACAACTCATTTCTGCTTGCCCCCACACGACCATTATACAGATTTGAGGGTGCCGGACCTCGAAGACAGACAAATCACTCCACATGACCTTTGAACAGCCGTTCCCTAGATAGTTCTCAATAATTTTGAAGAAACAAAACCTGATTTTTCCTTTTTTCGGATATTTTTCTAGCTGAGGCGGTTGTCTCAAGGCTTGAGATAGAAAGTGCGCTCATGACTTGTGATGAATATAAATATGAGATTGTGTTACCCTTCTCCGTCAATGTACTGGCTAATTTCCTTGTCTACCTTGTCCGCCTGACCTCGCGGGAGCGATTTTGACCACTCGGCTAAGGTAGCCAGAGTCGATTGGAACAAGGCCCTTCAGCCACAACAAGGCCATCCAGAAAGGTTGCCCCGCCACTTGTTGATGAGTCGTCTGGGAAGTCTAAGCGTCTTACCACTTACTCATGCCTCATGCCGACTTGAAGCATTCCAGCAGTCCAAAAATGGACCGATCTGGGAGACGAACAATTTTTCCGGACATAAACATTTACGTTTGATGCAGGATTGGGACCTAACCGCTGTCATGATGTCACACATTATCCGGGGCGCTTACCGGCCTTGACACAGAAGCATGATGAACTGATCTGATCGGCTATGTGCCCAAAAAGGGAATGGTCCTAATTTTTCCGAAAATATCGGAAACATCATCCTAGGTTTGGGTAACAAGGAACTGATAGGGACACCTTGAAGATAGCCAAAGCTTCATGTGACAATCGTGGGCCCCTGTGCTACCTCTGGGCTCCCTGCGGTCCCATCCGGGCCCTTGGAATAACTGCGGACCCCCTGGGGCGACGGCCGAACCTCCTACTCCAATCCTGGTCTCCTGTAGTCAGCTGTCTGTACCTACCCGGATACCCGGACCACTGTTATAATCATTAGACCCGTGACCATAGTCAAATGTCCCACAGCAATATCGAGAGGAAGGGTGGGTGGGGGGAGGGGGGTAAGACTCCGCTGACCAATATCGAGCACCCTGTTGTCCAGTCGGGCGCTTTGAGGACACAAAAGGGTACCTACAATTACTACCAGGGTCGATTGGGCAACCACAGTTCCTGTCGCCACAGTTTGGTAGCTACAGTCCTTTCGAAAACCCGTGCGCCCACAGCTCACTTCAGTAAGTGCAGTTCCCATGTAGTCAGCCGGACTCCCTATATTTACCCTATCGCTGGCCCTTCGTAAGCAGAGAATGGTAGCTTGAATTGATTTCGGGACACCGCTTGCAATCAAGGACACCCTGTGATGTCAGGATAGGCCCTACAATGATGGAGGGCATGCGTGACCACAGTCAGACCTCTACGAACTAGAGGATTTAGGTGTCTACAGTGGTCACTTTAGGCGACCCTGTGGTCAGCCGAGGCTCCTCTGTGGTCAGCGGAGCCTCCCCCTCCCCTGTGGTCAGCCGAGGCTTCCTCCGGTACAGTGCAGCAGGTCGGGGCCATTTAGTGGCAATTTGGCACGCATTACCAATGAAACGCTAAAAAAAACTAGGTGAGGCACTCCTGGCCGGACGGATCCTGCTAAATACAGGAGCCCCGCTGGTCACTAGATGCTCTGCTGGCCACAGAGCTTCCCGCTCAGCACCGAGTGGGGGAGTGCGGCTTCGCTTCTCACGGCCCGTGTCCTGAAGGGGCGCCCAAGAGCGGCTGCCTATCCCTTGGCTGCGTTGACTCCGTCACTGAGGCTGATATTGAGGTCCTTAAAGGGCTTTTAGGAGCAGCTGCCCACTCCTTGGCTACGTTGGCCTCGTCCTTGAGGCTGATACTGAGATCCTGAAGGGGCACCCAGGAGCAGCTGCCTATCCCTTGGCTGCGTTGACTCCGTCACTGAGGCTATATTGAGATCCTGAAGGGCGCCCGGAGCAGCCGCCTATCCCTTGGCTGCGTTGACTCCGTCACTGAGGCTGATATTGAGTTCCTTAAGGAGCAGATGCCCACCCCTTGGCTGCGTCGGCCTGGTCCCTGAAGCTGCTTTTGGGGTCCTTAAGGGGCGTTCAGGACCGGCTGCCCACACCTTGGCTGCGTTGACTCCGTCTTTAAGGCTCCGTTGGCTCCGTTGCATTGGCTCCGTTGGCTCCGTCTCTAAGGCTGATATTGAGGCCACCAGATAAATAAAAGGGTAGCGTACGGATTCAAAGTCAATTGCTCGTTTAAGGGACAGATCCAAGGGGAAGCGAAGAGGCTCTGAAGGGGCTCGGTGTCTCTGACACAGGGTCAGCCCAGGGCTCGGGTCGGAGGCTCTGAAACGGCCGAGGCTTCGGTCTATGGCTCTGGTACAGACCGAGCTTGAGCCTATGGTTCTGACACGGCCCGGGCTCGGGTCAGTCGGAGGCCCTGGTTACTGCCACCACCGAACGTGACGCACGTGACACGAGTCCGGCGGTTAGGGTGGGCTGCAGCGGGTACAGGTGCAGGGCCAGTCAGTCGGACGGACGGACGCGACAGCACAGCGGCCCACGGTACAGCTCACGGCCACGCTGGGCAGGTGAGACCCCACCGAGTGACATATCACCGGCACCGACATAGGAAAGTCGGGCACGACAAATGCTTTAGCTAGGTGAAAATATCCAAAAACAGCTCTGAGTCAAAAATAAATAAAACTAGTGATGAGCTTTGAAAGTTGAGGGTGTACCACGTCACGAAATCCTGCAAAATGTATCCGTGGAAAAGGTTTGAGATGTATCACGCGGAGAGCTTTACCAAATGAGTTCACGAATTACACCATTTGCTCGTTCCAAAACTCACGCAAATGATCAATAAAAGGGGCCCAGGTCCAGCTCACATAAACTCAAGAAAAATTGTCTGTAGTTCACCGGGGCAGAGACCGCGTTAACCAGCTCCCCTGTTTGGACAGCACACAGAGCGGCCGGGTGCTGCAGGCCGACGGCAGCGGGGTCAGCGGCGGGGTCACCGAAATGGCCTCGGGCGGCGAGCGGCGGCTGCGGGGGGACGTCTTCTGCGCGCTGGACGTGTCGGAGACAGGTGCCGCCGGCGTGTGCTGGCACCGGGGCCACGGCCTCTGCGCCTACTATCGACGTCCGCTGCCCCGCAGTACGGACCACTACGATCAGGATGAGGCTGAGGTACTGGGCTGGGGAGTCGCGGCCTGCCGTGGATGGCCGGCAAGGATAACACTTCAGTTACTGCCCGTAATGTTTCGCCTCCTCTCAGTAACGCAGCTCTATTGTAAAAATATTGCGATCCCTCGAACGTCGACAAAGACACGCCGTTTTTTTTTACCTGCATGTAGTTGATGATCCCACACGAACCCTCGCCCGATCTCAGTTATCGTTCCCGCTGACATCCAGCTGCAGCTTGCATAACCATAAGGCTTCAGGTATTGATAAATTGTGTAGAAATTAACTTCAGAGCAATGGTTTCAACCCTGAAACAATTTCAAGTAAAATACCCGTGCTCGAATCTATCTACCTGATAAACAGATTTAGGCGATGTTATCTTTCCTCGTCAAACATTTACTTCGCTGCCCGTCTGCTACAGCTGACGCTGTCCCCGCGTTACCGCAGATCAGCAACCTGGTGGCGGGCGTTCGATACTGGGAGGACGACTGGGAGGACGAGGACCTCCGAGTCGTCCTCTTCACTGACCTCAGCCACGCCGAACCGCTGTCTCCCTACCGACTTGTGAACCTGTTCGGGCCGGAACACCTGCCTCAAGAGTTCGGAAACATGGCGCTTGGAGCTGGCGCCAGCAGCCTTCGAAGCGAGCTCGAAAGCCTCATCCACAAGACGGATATCACACTTCAGTACGTCATCGACGACCCGTGCAGCATGAGCTACTACTGTGTTCACCACAAGGACAAGAAGGCCCTGAACGAAGGAGCAGCGCTGTTGTCGGTGGCCAACTGGCTGGCGCACAATGTCTACGCAGATGTGGAAGACATAGAAGATCATATTGTGGAGGCGGTCGGTGATGGAAGGGATCTGGAGATCGAGGTCAACAAGGGGACCAACGTCCCGGAGAACTGTCTCTTCGATCCGTGACAGGGCGGGGAATGCCTGACGTCAGGGCAGGATAAAAGACGAGACCCTGAAGTGCCCTAAATCCACATCACATACACACAAGGGAGTATCTGGGGTGCAGCAAATGTAAGGTTTCCGTCGCACTTGTGACGAAGCGAAGAGAAAAATGCATGGCGATATGCAAAGAGTGGACAGACGATTAAATTATAGATTAATCACAGACAAATTTGGATAAGGCATAATGCCTAGCAAGCCCTTAGACTGAGCGTGTACCCGACTATGGTGGAGTGAGCGTAGGCATGTGCTAAGCCTGTTTTGTGTACAATAACGCTGGCCTGTAAGCGCAGGAAAACACTGAAGATTCCAGTTCAACCCATATAACACCATGGCAAAGCCACGCCAGGGTAGGAATGTCCCTACAAGGTTAAAGAAGCGAAATATCAACCGTTAGAACAGGCCGGACAGTTTCACGAAAAGAAAACTATGTCATGATTTATTCGTTCGTTGTTAGTACTTTCTCCACTCGAGTTTAGTCCACTGGAGTGGACTATAAACTTGTTTAAACTCGAGTGGAGAAAGTCCTAACAACGAACGAATTATTTAAGACATTTCGAGAGTCATGATTTATAGGAATATGATCGATAAAATGGAACGCATGGCGGGCAAACATTAATGTTTGGCAATATACGCAAACGAGATGCATCAATTTTCATATCTCATCATTAGTTATCGAAAAAGGAGTAAAAACATCAGTACACAAACTACCCTCCATTCATTTACAAACAAATCCATCTTGGAGTGCCGACTTCGCCGACTTCTGACACTGTCCATTATTTTCCTGCCGCAGGCGCGGTCGCTAGCTTGGGCGGCCACCAGGCACATGGGTTCTAAAGCCTGCTGATCATCTGGCGACCGCATGCAACGCGACCCAGTTGGCACCTCACCCTCCTACCTGCTTCAACTCACACCCTTCCGGGTGCCTAGCACATACTGGCCTGTTAAACCCCCCACCAAAGAGGGCCTCGGAGTGAAAATGTTCCCTCGTTAATAGAAAAAACCGTGATTAGGCTAAATTCGTGTCCACCGGGCCGCGCCTGCAGTGACGCTGGATGGGATAGAGGAGTCTGAGCCACCCCTCCCCCAAAACAATTTTTTCATTTCACGCTATTTTTATTCGCTATTATATTATTAGCAATTATTCGAGTAATACGCTGTAAGCAAATCATTTCGAAAAGGGAAATACCAAGAAAAGAAAATGACAGTGGCTGCATTGCAGTGCGCTGGTTCTGCTGATCAGAGAACTGGGCCGAAAACCCGTCTACGGTCTGCGAAGCATTCAAGCACGCCAAGCTCACGTTTCCAGCAAACTTTAGATCAACCAGTAGCAAACATGACAATCGTAATGGAAGGGCGGTGCATAAATTCTGATGGAAAGTGGTTGAGAGAAAAGGTAACCAGGCAGCATCTAAGCATTGCCAGTACAAATACTACCATTGTAGAGTTCTGAGGCAATTCAAGGGAAGTTTGTCACAGTTTTTCTCTAGGGTAACGTCTATGGCCCCCTATCTTTACGAAAGGAAGCCCAAAATCGTGTCGAAGTCCTGGATCCGTATGCGCCAAAATACACAGAGAACACTTGATCCTCAGACAAGGCTTACCACAGAATCCCGCTCACAGACGATTGAATAAGCAGCTCACTCACTTTGACAACACCCAAGTTGGAAGGCACATATCGCCATTCATCCGCAATACCCAACGGTAGATCCCACTGGCGTCCAGTAAGTACCCATTAGCCATGCCTCCACTTTGAACAAGTCTACTGCTCCTCACGAGCAGTGTCGCGCACCAGGAGTTCCTACTCATGCGGAGCGCACGTAGCTGTCCCGGCCCCCTGTGTGTCACTGCAGTTACGGCGACGCTACCGGTGACGGGCCGCCTACTGCCGCGTACTACCACACTCGCGCACTTATCGCCGCCAAATCTGAGGCCGAGCACAGGTGCGAGCCATGCTGGTGACGGCAGGGTAGGGAGCGCGGCACACACCTCCCCTCCGCTACCCCCTGTGTCACGAGCGTTTCACATTCTAGCATCGCTATTGTCGGCGCTCACGAAAGCACTTGTGGGACTGTGAGAACGGCACTGCCAAATACACCACCGAGGCAGAAGGTTGAAGGACATCAGCAGAGTCCCACACGGCGCGAAGGAGGTTAAATGGAATTCCAAGTGGTCATCTTTGGCGATGTTAGGCGATCAGGATACGGAAAAACAATGGCTGAAGTGACCTAAAAAATGTTCTTCTTCGAAAACATTGTAGCTTTTGATTTCTTGCTTGACAACCAGACCAATCAAGAAAAGTAGTGATATTTACAGCTAGACTTGTCCATATTTCGACCAATATTATGGATATTTCGACTGATATTTCGACTAGACTTGTCCATCGCCCTCCTGGACCTCGGGTACAGAAATTTGTCGCGACACATTTAAAACATAGCCTTGGTAAAGATTAAAAAACCAAAAAACAAGCAATCTGCGAATTGCAATCATTCCACGCCATCTTACCGTGAGAAGTTTGTACTCTGGTCGAAAGATGTCAGGTCGGTAGCCACCGGCGCGCGGGCATCTGTAGTGGAGCGGGTGTTAGTCCAAGACACACAACCACACAACAACCGAGCTAGTTAGTAAATATCCACGCAGATTCGAAAAACCAATCAAATTAGAAACTAGACAAACACATCGACATCGGATAATTAGGCCACAAGATGGCATTGAGCTGTGGTGCGTTAAGCACAGTGCAGGGCAATTCAGGCTTCGCACAGTATTAATAACCATTCGAAGCGCAGTACCATTCGAAAAAGTAATAATAACCATTCGAAGCCGGGAGCTAGGAATCTCAACAACCCATGCACAGCAAATGCACAACCATATAGGCACGTGTCGTCACAAGTACAACAAGACGCACGTAAAAGAATAAGCATCCACGCCCTGGTCACACTTCTAACCAAGAGCGCATCAGCAGATGTGGCGAAATAAAAGCCATTGTAATTAAGAGCACCAAAATGACTTTTCCTGCATATATGGAGGATGTCACGATCATTTTGCATGGCAGCCCCGAGTCATTGACAAACTGTCTGAATGTCTTTGCCGAGTTTACTTTGATCTCAGGCTCAGAGCTTAGCATTAAGGAGCCGCAGGCACTTTTAGCGGGCAAGGCGCTCAAATTACCAACTCACATGCCCAAAGTGACGAATTCACTGGTCATACGGCACTTTATAAATAAATATTGGGTGGAAGAACCTCAAACAATTCGGATGTTAACTTCTTCAAAACTAGTTATAAAAAGGCGTTAAACATGAAAGAGTAGCTTGGAATTGGAAAGAAAGCCTTGGGATTGCAGATGTTTGCCGCCGTTTGAAAAAAGCTAATCTTGTCAGGTCGGAAGCGCTGTCGCATCCGGCATGTACATCTCATGACCGTGTTCCCAGTGCCGGAATGAGTTTGCCAAAACGGTTGAAAATTATCCAAACGATCCGAAAAAATGTTCCAAACGATAGGCGATCCCTGCGTAACATAATTCACCAAAAAATACACCGCCGAGATCCATCCACACAAATTACGAAATACCTACCCCTGATTTTCTATCCAAGCTCTAGGGATCGCATCAATTTCGGGAGATTTGGCGTGAGTTTGACAGGTAAGCAGCCCTTCGGAGATGATTAATTCGAGGAAGTGTGGGCTCCGGATAAACAAGGTGGTTGCGGGCGGTTCCGTTGCTGGCCGGTGGCACCGGCAAAGTGAAGTACTCTGGGCGAAGAATGCTATTCACCTCAGCCAGACCAGCTCCGACGGTCTTCTGGTGTTAACCGAGGCCGCGAAAATGAGCAACACACAATCCAACTACTTGGCCCGACACCGGGTGCCCGTTTCAACTCTACCATAAATCTACCCACCACCGCAATTTCCCTGCTCAATATTGAAACTGAAAAGATCAGCAGCCTCCGGCCAACATCCACATCAGCCGCAGCTCCCGGGTGATCCGCACCAGCTGATGTCACAGCTTCATTTGGCACCCGCCGCCACCATCCCCCACCGACGGGGGGGCACGGGCGCGGGCCGCGAGGTCTGGACAGAAAGGGACGAGGGCCCTCTGGATGGGCGTGCCGACACTCGCATGATACAACGACAGAAAGCAGTGCAGCGCAACGTCACCCTTCCACATCTTTAAAGGGGATAAGGCACTCCAATGGCATTGTAAATCAAATTACTGTCGTAGAAAACACACCAAAAACCGAATAGTTTCAAGTTTTGTTTGTCTCAAAGTTCGTGTTTTGCGAAAGATTCGGGTTTCCTGAGCGCACCATAATCCAGGCCTCCGCGCTTTTCCAGTCTGGCAGCCAAGCGGTGTAGTTGGCGGTTCGGCAGCCGCTCGGGCCCCGACTCCGCTCTGGACATGACTATGTATCCACAAACGTGAACATTTCAGACACATGATTATGAAACCTCGGGTCTTGCGACACTGTCTGTAAGACTGATATACCCGTCCAGAACACATGACAAGGGCGTCGCATGGCCGTCAAATGATATTTCTTGAGTCCACACCAATACCACAACTTCGTACCTTTTTCCGAACTGTCAACCCCCCCCGTGGGATCACAGTTCTCTGAAAATTGGTTCAGGGAACCACAGTACAAGCCAACTCTATCGCACGAAAACACGCCAAAGGTCAGAATCCATGAAAGACTGTGAAGGTGCTGACATCGGACGGCGGCAGAGCCTCGCACGCACGGTGTGTGCTAAGTGGCAAGCGCGGTAAACAGGGCCATTCGTCAGAGCGGCGCTTGATTCATCTCTTGTTTTTGCACACTTTCATTTGGCACCGACGAGCCATGCCGAGGCTAGTTGGCAATGTTTGACCTATTAATTTACCGCCAGCAATCCATCGTCGAGAAGAAAAACATTGATGCCGTTCAGCGCGCGTAGCACACCGAACGGCGAGCACGGCCGTAGCGGTAGGAGGGAAGCGTTCAGCGCCAGATGCCACACCTCAGGTGCCGTACACACCAGCACGTGTGGCTGGGTGCTTTTGAACGCACCCACTCTCAGAATCGCGTGCCGTGGCGGTACAAGCTGACGCGCGACAAAGGCATTGCGGACATACTTCAGGAGAAAGGGACGCAGTGGGGTTTTACATCGAATGTATGCCTGTATGGGTGTGGCAATCCGTCCGAGACCCGTTGCAATCGTGGTGATTCAACGACCACGTTGCAATAGTGGTAGATTCAATGCTTATCGTGAACTCCCGTCACTCCTAGCCCGCATCTCACTGGAAATCATTCAATTTTAGCTCAAGGATCTAATCTTAACGTGTGGTGTTTGCAGCTTATTTTGAGAGGCCTACTCGTTAATATTGCCCTTCGCTTTGTCATTCTTACACACTACTAGAAGAGGCAAAGCTGAGAAGAATCCCTGATATAACATCAAAAGTGCACGCTCTGTGCGTCGCATGCCAGGACCGCAACAGACAATCCAACCAACAAGCAATCTAACTAGACCGGCGTTAGTGAGCGACACATCACTGGTGTCCGGCCTGCCGCTCACCTGTGCAGCTCGGGCGGCGTTGGCGGCGGCCACCCGCCACGGAGGCTCCAGCATCGTCAGCGGGCTCCCAAACAGGGCCGGTTGCGGCGGCTGGCGCGCGTGCGCCCGCAGCACCCGCTGCTCGGTGGCTACCCGCGCCATCGCGTCCTCAATCAGCTCCCGCGCACTCAGAACCGGCGGAGAGTACGAGGCGCCGCACTCTGTCGCACACAGGAAAAGGCTGACGCTAGTTTTAGTTATCAGGCACTGCACTGCTTAGTTTAATCAGCGGGCGCTCTTTACTGGTGTGTCCCAACTATCGGTCTCGAGCATGCCCTTTTGAGCGAGGGTCATGGAGCTCTTCTGAGGGAGTCACGAAAGCCTGTGAGTTTTTGTGGGGGGGGGGGTAACGACGTACCAAGCGAGGTCATACGGCACACGTGGGGGAAGGGAAATGAGTTGGGGAGGGCGCCCAATCCTGCCTCCAGGTGGACCAAACCTACGACACCACGCGCATACAGAAAGTCATAGGCCGAGCTGAGCTTGCGCAAACGGGTCGTTTCGATGTAAAGCCAGGGCTGGAAAAGGGACAACTCCAAACGGAGACATGAGAAGACCCATTGTTTGTCTATAAAAATATGAGAAAAGGATGTGGGGTTTGTGATTAATACCCTTAGCACGGGAATATTGTAAACATTAAAAAGGGATTGCGAGCAAAATTCCAGGTCGTTTTAAAATTTCGAAAATAAATTCAATTTAAGCAAACTCCTACCACAACGTTCAAACAAAACTTAACCAGTCAACGTGATTTACTAGACGTCTCCGGTAGCAGATTTACGTCCGGAGGTCTCAAAGCAGTGTCTCAGCAGCAGTGGCCATGCATCTCACCACGAGCCTTTGCACGGTCTCGTCGCCAGCAGAGTCACGGCGCCGAGCACGCGGTTCTGGGGTGTGAAGCGACAGCACACGGCTGCCAGGCCCACTGGCCGCACCGTCTCACCCCGCGTGCCAATGTCCGCGCATGTACCGCACTGTCTCACCCCGCGTGCCAGGGCGCGGATATGTACTGCAATGTCCCATCCCGCGTACCAGGGCACGCATATGTACTGCAATGTCCCATCCCGCGTGCCAGGGCGCGGGTATGTACTGCAATGTCCCATCCCGCGTGCCAGGGCGCGGATATGTACTACAATGTCCCATCCCGCGTGCCAATGTCCGCGCATGTACCGCACTGTCTCACCCCGCGTGCCAGGGCGCGGATATGTACTGCAATGTCCCATCCCGCGTACCAGGGCACGCATATGTACTGCAATGTCCCATCCCGCGTGCCAGGGCGCGGATATGTACTGCAATGTCCCATCCCGCGTGCCAGGGCGCGCATATGTACTGCAATGTCCCATCCCGCGTGCCAGGGCGCGGATATGTACTACAATGTCCCATCCCGCGTGCCAGGGCGCGGATATGTACTACAATGTCCCATCCCGCGTGCCAGGGCGCGCATATGTACTGCAATGTCCCATCCCGCGTGCCAGGGCGCGGATATGTACTACAATGTCCCATCCCGCGTGCCAGGGCGCGCATATGTACTGCAATGTCCCATCCCGCGTGCCAGGGCGCGCATATGTACTGCACTGTCCCAGCCCGGGTGCCAGGGTGCGCATATGTACTGCAATGTCCCAGCCCGGGTGCCAGGGCACGGATATGTACTACAATGTCCCATCCCGCGTGCCAGGGCGCGCATATGTACTGCAATGTCCCGTCCCGCGTGCCAGGGCGCGGATATGTACTACAATGTCCCATCCCGCGTGCCAGGGCGCGCATATGTACTGCAATGTCCCATCCCGCGTACCAGGGCACGCATATGTACTGCAATGTCCCATCCCGCGTGCCAGGGCGCGGATATGTACTGCAATGTCCCATCCCGCGTGCCAGGGCGCGGATATGTACTACAATGTCCCATCCCGCGTGCCAATGTCCGCGCATGTACCGCACTGTCTCACCCCGCGTGCCAGGGCGCGGATATGTACTGCAATGTCCCATCCCGCGTACCAGGGCACGCATATGTACTGCAATGTCCCATCCCGCGTGCCAGGGCGCGGATATGTACTGCAATGTCCCATCCCGCGTGCCCGGGCGCGCATATGTACTGCAATGTCCCATCCCGCGTGCCAGGGCGCGGATATGTACTACAATGTCCCATCCCGCGTGCCAGGGCGCGGATATGTACTACAATGTCCCATCCCGCGTGCCAGGGCGCGCATATGTACTGCAATGTCCCATCCCGCGTGCCAGGGCGCGGATATGTACTACAATGTCCCATCCCGCGTGCCAGGGCGCGCATATGTACTGCAATGTCCCATCCCGCGTGCCAGGGCGCGCATATGTACTGCACTGTCCCAGCCCGGGTGCCAGGGTGCGCATATGTACTGCAATGTCCCAGCCCGGGTGCCAGGGCACGGATATGTACTACAATGTCCCATCCCGCGTGCCAGGGCGCGCATATGTACTGCAATGTCCCGTCCCGCGTGCCAGGGCGCGGATATGTACTACAAAGTCCCATCCCGCGTGCCAGGGCGCGCATATGTACTGCAATGTCCCATCCCGCGTACCAGGGCGCGGATATGTACTACAATGTCCCATCCCGCGTGCCAATGTCCGCGCATGTACCGCACTGTCTCACCCCGCGTGCCAGGGCGCGGATATGTACTGCAATGTCCCATCCCGCGTACCAGGGCACGCATATGTACTGCAATGTCCCATCCCGCGTGCCAGGGCGCGGATATGTACTGCAATGTCCCATCCCGCGTGCCAGGGCGCGCATATGTACTGCAATGTCCCATCCCGCGTGCCAGGGCGCGGATATGTACTACAATGTCCCATCCCGCGTGCCAGGGCGCGGATATGTACTACAATGTCCCATCCCGCGTGCCAGGGCGCGCATATGTACTGCAATGTCCCATCCCGCGTGCCAGGGCGCGGATATGTACTACAATGTCCCATCCCGCGTGCCAGGGCGCGCATATGTACTGCAATGTCCCATCCCGCGTGCCAGGGCGCGCATATGTACTGCACTGTCCCAGCCCGGGTGCCAGGGTGCTCATATGTACTGCAATGTCCCAGCCCGGGTGCCAGGGTGCGGATATGTACTACAATGTCCCATCCCGCGTGCCAGGGCGCGCATATGTACTGCAATGTCCCGTCCCGCGTGCCAGGGCGCGGATATGTACTACAATGTCCCATCACGCGTGCCAGGGCGCGCATATGTACTGCAATGTCCCATCCCGCGTGCCAGGGCGCGCATATGTACTGCACTGTCCCAGCCCGGGTGCCAGGGCGCGGATATGTACTGCAATGTCCCATCCCGCGTGCCAGGGCGCGGATATGTACTGCAATGTCCCATCCCGCATGCCAGGGCGCGGATATGTACTACAATGTCCCATCCCGCGTGCCAGGGCGCGCATATGTACTGCACTGTCCCATCCCGCGTGCCAGGGCGCGGATATGTACTGCAATGTCCCATCCCGCGTGCCAGGGCGCGGATATGTACTACAATGTCCCATGCCGCGTGCCAGGGCGCGCATATGTACTGCAATGTCCCATCCCGAGTGCCAGGGCGCGGATATGTACTGCAATATCCCATCCCGCGTGCCAGGGCGCGGATATGTACTGCAATGTCCCATCCCGCGTGCCAGGGCGCGCATATGTACTGCACTGTCCCAGCCCGGGTGCCAGGGTGCGCATATGTACTGCACTGTCCCAGCCCGGGTGCCAGGGCGCGCATATGTACTGCAATGTCCCATCCCGCGTGTCAGGGCGCGGATATGTACTGCAATGTCCCATTCCGCGTGCCAGGGTGCACATATGTCACTCCACAGGGAAGTGGTCTTTATACCAGTCATGAAATATCGCTCATACTTGATAGCGGCGGTAACTTTCCAGACAGGTCATTAGTTTCAAAGGGGAGGGGAAAACAGCACGCTAGTGATATAAATTTGCAACGTCAGCGACAATACTGATTTGAGCCTTCTGCTGCTGCAGGATTTCGTGTCTTTATTTGTGGGAGCTCAACCGTTCGCCGGTTATTTAAACTGGCAACTCTGATGAACACACTTCCTAAACAAAATTTCAAGTTTCCAGGCGGCAGCTACCACAAGCCTTCTGCATAGTGGTAACATCCTCAATAAGCTAATATAATTCAAAAGTACCTTGAATCTACTGTAACCCAACGCTTGAAATACTATGGTTACGAGGTTTCAAATCACGCAATCCAACCGCTTTCAGCAGCAGTACATTAATTATCAGCCATGACTATGCTTAACTCTCGGATATCTGAGACACCAACAAGCAGAGCCAACTGGCGTCAAAGGCAACAAAAACCCGAGTTGCATCATTTCTCGTCAAAGCAAGATTTGCAACAGAACAAAAGCACTTAACTGAGACCTCGCAGTTAGGGGTTTGTCCTCGACCTTTTTATTGAGTTTTTTTCTCGTGCGTCACTTGCGGCAGCGCATAGCGGCCAAGGCCGCCAGTCAGTTCTCTGGTGGCAAGCTGAGGAATGCAGACGGGCTCAGGCCACCCAGGCTGGCAGCTCTCCAAGCCGCAGGGGCCACCGCCCTCCCAGCCCGAGCCCGCCGACTCGGCACACTGTTGAGCTCACGGCAGCCACACGGGAGGAAGCGAAACGGGAGCCTGAATCATCGCTTTAGAGTCGATGATCAATATTTGGGGAACACACTTAAGCATACACCTGGGCCACGTTTCACAAAGTGGGTAACTTACGCTGGCAGCGTAGAAGTAGCATACTACAGCGTAGAAAGTGAATAAAACATCACAATCTTGTTTCATAAACATGTTTCGTAAATGCAGCTACTTGCACAGCTACCCTGATGTAAATTACACTCCACTGAGAAATAATAGTAGAATATTCACAATCATGTTTCATAAAGGAGGCAAAATGTACGTTGAATACATAAAACACGCCTGAAAACCTACGCACCATGTATCAGCCAATAATAGAAAATATGAAAAAATTCCTGTATAGTTTAAAATTTCAGGAAAAAATTGATGTGAAGGAGGAAGAGTCACTAGAAAATTTAAAAGTTACTTGAACGTATTCAAGCTCTTCCCAGCATATGGATGAAGTGAGAGTTACTTGTGTCAACTTGAGCCGATATTTTGAGTTTTTATGAGCATTTTTACATATAGGTATCGTACTAAATAATGAAAGCCCTTGATGCAAACAAGCAGGAATGCAGACATTTTAATTTACTTTCGCTATCTGCCATAATTTCAATATTTGTAATCTAGGGAGTAAAATATCCAGGAACCCAGGACTACAACCAAAATTTCGATGTATGTACTTGCATATGTTCTTCAAAACCGTTGACTCTACTCCCGTGCCAGTTTGTCGAAATTATCCGGTATGCAGTCCCTTCTTTGTTCACTGAACCCCTACCATTTCAATTTCCCCGATTTTTTTACCAGAAATCTGGGGGGGATGATACATTCTACAGCAAGGAAGGAGAGGTCTCTGGCTTTCAGCTCATTATAAATAAGAATTGCGTCGTATTTTTGTTTAAAATTACTTTAATCACTAGAAAGCATTGAACGGTAGAAACTTAAAAAAAGTTCAAGCAAAAAAAAAAACAGGATAATTAAATCGAAAAAAACAAACTGATCGGGAACTTCTTGTAAAATATATAAACTTGAAATAACAATTCATTGCTAAATGTTAAAACAGCGTTATCAAACTTAATGCAATTTGAACTTGAAATCACGCATAATTCACGCTGTGTTGGCAGATTTCGTAGGAACGTCGTCACTCTTTATGAAACGTGACTCCGGATAAGTTGTAGCTTTACAGATTAGAGTAGCTAAAATACGTCACATTTCCACACCTTTTATGAAGCGAGTCCTAGAGGCGGAATTCGCTAATAGAGGCAGTTTTGACTCAAATGTTTAACACTAGAATATGTTCTCTTTAAAGGGAACATGGCGTCTTCATGGGAATTGAACTGAGCAGCTCAGATAGCTGCTATCTGTCGTAGAGCCCAGCAAAAATATCGTGGTTCCACATTTCGTTTTTTTCATACCCAAACTTTTACGGAGCAGCGGCATTTCCAGAGCGTACTACTTATTGGCCGTGTGGCAATGGCGGCGACGCCTGCTGCGAGCCGGACTCCTCTCTTAGCGTGTCATTTCACCTCAAAGGGTGGGTTCTGGGACAAGTGACACATACGAGCGTTTTCGGTGATGCTCCATCACATAGCTATCTCAGTTTAAGTCCCAGAGTGTAGAGCCACAATCCCTTTAACCAAAGCCAAATACAGCCGAAGAAAGAAAATTTGATTTCTTTTTGATAAAAAGTAGCCTTTTCGCACCAATCCGTTAATCTAAGGGGTTGATCGCCTAGGTAATATGACATCGGATTTTAGCAATAATTTCGAGGTCATCGAACAATTAGGTTTCCGAAATGTTCACATACAAAAGGCAGTGCCTGTTTTTATTCAGCTTTTGATTGCTGCGATATCATCAAGGAAAACACCACTTTTCAATTTAAACATCATAAACATTTACGAACGTAGACTCCAACAAACCTTACTGCCCCAGTTCGTCCGTAAACTCCTCGTCTAAACAATCCTACACCCCCAGCACACCCATCACCCTGCTGCAGCCTTGCCGTCGACACCCGCTCCGGCCTCTCACCTTGCCCGTCACCGCTGCCGTCCTGGTGGCGGCCGAAGAAGGCGTCCTCGCTGACCAGCTCTGCCGGCGACACCAGTCGACCGTGTCTAGCGCGCGCACGGAACAGAAAGCGGCCGTCGTGCCAGCCGTCGGTGCCGCCCTCCGGCAGCTCGTAGTCCTGCCGCGGCAACACAGGTCAGCATGGCGGCGGTCACGGCACGTGCAGCTGCGGTGCACAGGTGGCGTGTCGGGGCGGGCGCTGAATGGTCCAGAACGGTGTCAGGGCGGCCTCTGGAGTTGGCTTGAAATGAATGGAGCCCAGCTAAGCTGCGCAGGTTGGAGGATTAAACACGTTAGGGATCACAAAGAAGAGAAAATATTAGCTAGAAAGTACATGTTAATTCTGGGAATATTTACTTTTCATGTCTAAACATGATGAAAGCCTCTGCTTTCATCTTTCTGCTCTCCTTCACTCCTGTCTTCATGTAAAACGCAAATAAATAGATGATGATGATTATGATTATGATTATGATGATGATGATGATGATGATGATGATGATGATGATGATGATGATGATGATGATGATGATGATGATGATGATGATGATGATGATGATGATGATGATGATGATGATGATGATGCTGCTGCTGATGATGGTCAATACGGAGCCCCGAGCACACGTTTATCCCCGAGTACGCGTTTGCCGCGTTGGCGCGATACCAGCGCACAGTGAGTGAAACCGCCGCAATCAGCGCGCAGCCATCCGTCTGGCGCGGCATCAAAGCGGTAACAGCTGGGCCGGTCAGCGGCGCGTGCTGACCAGAGGCGCCACCCGGTCCCAACGCGCGGGACCCCGACCGCGAGCCGTCGCCCACAACCGCATCTGGCGCCACACACCGGCAGGACGTGGAGGTGGCGACTGCTGTCTGTGGTTATCAGAGTAAACGCATCCGCTGCTACAGGCTCCGATGTCTCACGGTGTGAGAGGGCTCAACACGAGAATGTCGTCGCCCATCTGGCGATCAAAAACTGAAATGTCGCCTGCAGCTGTTCCAACGCCTTTTATCTCTCGCAGCTTCATCTCGACTTGTTGCTGACCAGGGGCGCAGCCAGGGGGGGCACAGGGGGCACGTGCCCCCCCATCGGTGCCGGGGTGCCCTTTTGATTGCAGGTGGTGTACCCCCTTTGGGCCGTGCCGCTCGAAATTTAGTGCCCTACGCCGTTGAGCCTAGATGGAATTAGATAGACTGCATTTAGCGATTTAAACTATTATTTGACAATTAAGTGCCTTTTTGGTCAGCTAGGGCATTCTGTCGCCTTTCCAAGCACCCGGGAAGATCATAGGCACGTAATCCGTTTCCAGATAATGCCTCATCGTCGCCAATAATCGTACGGGCGGAGCTAATCTGGTGCCCCTTGAGCTCATCTGGCGCCCCTGAGCGCTGGTCTTGGCCCCTGGAGCTGATCATGTGCCTCTGAGCTGATCTGATGCCCTCGTAGTCAATCTGGTGCCCCCATGAGAAAATAATTGTGCCTTTTGAACCTTATAATGCTTTCTGAGTTAGTCTGATGCCTCCGAGCTTGCCTGGTGCCTATTAGCTGTTTTAGTGCCCTCCTGTAGTTAATCTACTGTCCGGCCGCGCCGGGCACGGGCACGTCCCATTGTGCCAGTGCCCTTTGTTGCAGGTGGTGTACCCCCTTTGGGCCGTGCCGCTCGAAATTTAGTGCACTACACCGTTGAACCCAGATGGAACTAGACCGCATTTAGCGATTTCAGCTACTGTATGAAAATTAAGTGCCTTTTTGGTCAGCTAAAGCATTCTGTCGCCTTTCCAAGCACCCGGGAATAGTATAGGCACGTAATCCGTTTCCAGATAATGCCTCATCGTCGCCAATAATCGTACGGGCGGAGCTCATCTGGTGCCCCCTGGAGCTGATCATGTGCCTTCTGAGCTGATCTGATGCCCTCGTAGTCAATCTGGTGCCCCCCCCTGAGAACATAATTCTGCCTTCTGAGCCTATATAATGCTCTCTAAGTTAGTCTGATGCCTCCCAGCTTGCCTGATGCCCTATTAGCTGTTTTAGTGCCCCTTGAGCTGATCCGGGCCCCCTGAACATATTTAATGCCTCCTGGAGTTTATCTACTGTCCAGGGGGGCACAGGGGGGACGTGCCCCCATCGGTGCCGGGTGCCGTTTTGATTTCCAGGTGGTGTACCTCCTTTGAGCCGTGCCGCTCGAAATTTAGTGCCCTACGTCATTGAACCTAGATGGCACTAGATTGCATTTAGCGATTTCAACTATTGTTTGACCATTAAGTGCCTTTTTGGTCAGCTAGGGATTCTGTCGCCTTTTCAAGCACCCGGGAAGAGTATAGGCACGTAATTCGTTTCCAGATAATGCCTCATCGTCGCCAATAATCGTACGGGAGGAGCTCATCTGGTGCCCCCTGGAGCTGATCATGTGCCCTCTGAGCTGATCTGGTGCCCTCGTAGTCAATCTGGTGCCCCTGAGAAAATAAGTGTGCCTTCTGAACCTATATAATACTCTCTAAGTTAGTTTCAAGCCACCGAGCTTGCCTGGTATCCTTTTAGCTGTTTTAGTGCCCCTTAAGCTGATCCGGGCCCCCTGAGCTTATTTAATGCCTCCCGGAGTTGATCTACTGTCCAGAGGGGCACATGGGGCACGTGCCTTCCGTCACTGCCGGGGTGCCCTTTTGATTGCCAGGTGGTGTACCCAATTTGGGCCGTGCCGCTCGAAATTTAGTGCCCTACGCCGTTGAACCTAGATGTAACTGAAATGCATGTAGCGATTGAAACTATTTTTGGACAACTTAATACTTTTTTCGGTCAGCTAGGGCATTTTGTCGCCTTTCCAAGCACCCGGGAAGAGTATGGGAACCTAGTATGTGTCCAGCTAATGCCTCATCGTCGCCAATAATCGTACGGGTGAAGCTAATCTGGTGCTCCTTGAGCTCATCTCGTGGCCTCTCAGCTGGTCTTGGCCCCTTGAGCTGATTACTTGCCCTCTAAGCTGATCTGGTGCCACTGAGTCAATCGAGTGCCCTACTGAGCAAATAAGTGTGCCTCCTGAACCTATATAATGCCCTCTGAGTTAGTCTAATGCTTCCGAGCTTGCTTGGTGCCCTAATAGCTGATTTAGTGCCCTTGAGCTGATCCGGGCCCCCGAGCTGATCTCATGCCTCCCCAAGTTGATTCTGTCGCCTCTTCAGCTGATTAGGTGCCCCCTCAGCTGATTATTAATGTCTCCTTAGATGGCTTGGTGCCCCCCTGAGCTGGTTTGGTGGACCCTGAGCCCACCTTGTGTCCCCTGCGCTGTTATGTTGCTCCCTGAGCTGAATTAGGCTCCTGCCATAGTCTGGGGGGGGCTGGGAGCTGATCTGGCCCTCGAGTGGATCGATCTGGTGCCACCTGAGCTGCACTAATGCTCCTGAGTCAATCTGGTGCCTCCTGAGCCCAGCTGATGCCCTCTGAGCTAGTCTGGTGCCCCCTGAGCTAATCTGGTGCCCTTTAAGCTGATCTGGGCCTCCTTACGTGTTTTCATGAGCAGCTCTAAAGCCCTGAGCTGAGCTGGGCCCACAGAGGCTGATGAGGGCCCCTGAGATGGTATGGGCCTCCTGAGCTGATTAAGTGCCTCCTGACTTGATCAGGTATTCCCGAGCTGGTCCGGGACCACTGATCTGATTGTTTGTTCCCGAAGCTGATCTGGTGCCCTATGGGCATCTGGTGTCCCCTGAGCAGCTCTGGGGATTTTGAACTGATTGGGCCCCGAGCTGGTGAGGGATCCCTGAGCTGATTTAGTACCCCTGGCTTGAACTTGCCCCCTGCGCTGATCGATCTGGTGCACCCTGAGCAGATATACTGCCTCCTGAACTTAACTAATGCCCCCTGAGTCGATCTGGTGCCTGCTAAGTCATCAGTGTGTCTCCTGAGCCCATCTTATTCCCTCTGAGCTAGTCTGGTGCCCCATGGCTAATATGGTGCCCTTTAAGCTGACCCGGGCCTCCTGGGTTGATTACGTGATTTCCTGAGCAGCTCCTAGGTCCTGAGCTGAGCTGGGCCCACAGGGGCTGGTGAGGGCCCCTGAGATGGGGGGGGGCTCCTGAGCTGATTAAGTGCCTTCTGACTTGATCTGGTATTCCCGAGCTGATCTGGACCCCGAGCTGGTCGGGGACCACTGATCTGATTGTTTGTCCTTAAGGCTAATCTTGTGCCCTATGGGCCGATCTGGTGTCCCCTGAGCAGCTCTGAGGCTTTTGAACTGATTGGGCCCCGAGTTGGTTAGGGATCACTGAGCTGATTTAGTGGCCCTGACTTGATCTTGTCCCCTGACCTGAATTGAGGCCCCTGAACTGATCTGGGGCCCCAAGAGCTGATCTGGGGCCCAAGAACGGATCTAGGTTCTGAGGGTACCCTGAGCTGGTCTGGGCGCTGAGCTTGTGAGAGTCCCTTAAGTTGGCTTGAGGCCCCCTGAGGTGATCTGGCGCCTTAAACTGTTCTGGGGCTTCTTGAACTGGTTTAAGGCCCTATGAGCCTATCTGTGGCCCATTGAGCTAGTCTGATGACCTCATCTCTGGGACCAATGAGCTAGTCTAGTCCCTGGGTGAAGCATGAGCTAGCTGCTCTGTGGCCCTGATATACATCAGGGGCCCCTGAGGTGGTCTTGAATAGACAGACAATAAGAACACAAGACCAACTCCCATCATCTCGGGGCGGGGTCACTGAGCTAGTCTAGTCCCTGGAGGCACAACTGGGGGGGATGGGGGGAAGCTGCTCTGGAGGCTTCTGATCCACACTTGGGGGCCCCAGAGCTGGTCTTGAATAGATGGGGAATAAGAACCCAATGGAAACTCCTCTTGTAAAACGGAGCTAACGAGGAATGAAGAATCTCTAAAACGGCTTGTGATACCTAGGCACCCCTGGTTATATAAATTACTTATTACACTGGTGGATTCTGGGAAGGGATGATAAAAAGGCATGTGCCCCTGAGCTTAGAGCACAGTCCCCTAAACCAGGATTTGTACTAATTAATTGAAATGAAGAACCAGGGGTCGAAAAACCTACCATTTTGGCATTATAAATGTTGACAGTTCATGGTGGGCAAAGTGGCAAAAATTAGCCGAAATATTTCCTCCAGACCAATAACGGAACACATCGCCGAAATTGGCACCTGTAATTTGGACTCGCAATGCTTTTCAGCAACTAGGATCGCCCAGGAGTATCCGTTGATATCCTACTAACGCAAAACGTGCCACATTTTTCAGCCTGGGCTGGTGACACATTTAGGGCTTAACAATTTCAATGGTGACACACTGGACACTTTTTTGGCCCCTGTGAAGAACTAGCTTTCACAATTTTCAGCCCTGTCACACCATCCCCATCCAAACCGCCGGCCTGTTCACCTTTCATTTACTCCTAACTGGGACCGATCACTGAGAATATAGAAGTTAATAAACGCGTTCAAAAGGTATCTCCCAAACTTTTCCGGCAGCACAAATGTGTTCTTCCAAAGACACTATGCCACTCCTCGTCCCACGGCGATTGTGGGAGGCAAGGAACTTAATCCGCGTTCAGCCATGGCTCACTCGTCACGTCAAAACCAGTGGGCATAACAAATTAATTTTCGACTCCAATATGCCTTAACCTGCACATTGTAACAGATATCACATGCTCCACTGATTTCTCTGATGTTAAGTACTGATTTGTCAGATGATGAGTTGGCTGATTTGTCCTTAAATCTATCGAAAACAGTCGTGTTTTGGCTACTTCCATGATTTTTTGATATTTTTTCCTTTTTGCGGTTTTAATCACGTTTTCCTTCTTCGTCAATGATTTATTTGCATTTTTATTGAACCAAAGATGCCCAAAAAATGATAAGTTTTGAAGTGCTGCAGCGAGGAGCATGATGATAAGTTGCTAAGATGTTTCCTGGCCTCTCCCCTCGAATCCGGAAATGTAAAAAAAAACACTGAAGATTATATATTCGGGCACAGCCCTTCATCAGAATCGTGGAGTAAATATCAATAATTCTCAGTCCTAGTATAGCCAGACCTCGAGGTCTGGCTATACTAGGATATTCGAGGTCTGGTATAACTGGTATATTCGAGGTCTGGCTATACTAGGACTGAGAATTATTGATATTTACTCCACGATTCTGATGAAGGGCTGTGCCTGAATATATCATCTTCAGTGTTTTTTACATTTCCGGATTCGAGGGGAGAGGCCAAGGAACATCTTAAAGATGCCCAAAAAATGATATAAACAAATATATAGCAAGTTTGTCAGGTTACGTTAAAAAGTGCCCTTTTTCCCCGGGGTGCCCCTCAAAGTTGGTGTGCCCCCCCATACCAACGCTCTGGCTGCGCCCCTGTTGCTGACTCAACCGCGACTTTATCTAAAATGGATTAAGCGGTGGATTTTTGACTCAACTGAACGAGCCAAAAGTCAGTGACTCAGTTTTTATATCAGGTGAAGTTTCATGCCTACTAAATCCTACTAAATCCTTTCGCTGAGTCAGATTCAGTAAGCTACGTTACAGAGCCAAAGATATGTTTGAGCCGAAGTCATGCCGGCGTCGAATGACGCTGGCGTTCACGTCACCCTGCCTTAATAATATTTTGACTCTGTTGGAAAAATAACTGAACGCGAATCAACATTCAGGCATTGTTAAGTAGGCAGGAAGTTCAGATACAAATGCTAACTGAATCACTCGCATTTGACTCCACGGGTCGAGTCAGGGAGCCAGAGTTTACTTTTAGTCAGAATGAGTTACCCTTGAGTCATCAAGCAGTAGCCGTGGCGACGTGAAGCTTTTTACAGCACAGCCCTGTGGCGCTGAAGCCATTGTTGTGGCTATTCAGCAGGGTTCCGTCAGTTCTCATCAACTTCAGAAAACGATATACCTGGTTCCTTGTACTGAAATGTATGTGTAGGAGGCAGCTTTCTTCGCAGGGCTCTGATATTTGAGGACAAGGAGGGATCATTGAAGGCCCTTCCTGACTGGCATGATCCAGTATCCTTTCAGCGCCATACACGTGAATCAACAACCCCTTGGCCGATGTCGCATAAGCAGCCAGCAGAGGCGGCAGGGCCCTCCACTGTCTGAGTCGGTACCAACAGAGCAGACAGCAGAGGCGGCAGGGCCCTCCACTGTCTGAGTCGGTATCAACAGAGCAGACAGCAGAGGCGGCAGGGTCCTCGGTTGTCCGAGTCGGTACCAACAGAGCAGCCAGCAGGGCCTCCCTTGTCTGGGCCGGTACCAACAGAGCAGCCAGCAGAGGCGGCAGGGCCCTCCACTGTCTGAGTCGGTATCAACAGAGCAGCCAGCAGGGCCTCCCTTGTCTGGGCCGGTATCAACAGAGCAGCCAGCAGAGGCGGCAGGGCCCTTCACTGTCTGAGTCGGTATCAACAGAGCAGCCAGCAGGGCCTCCCTTGTCTGGGCCGGTATCAACAGAGCAGCCAGCAGAGGCGGCAGGGCCCTCCACTGTCTGGGTCGGTACCAACAGAGCAGCCAGCAGGGCCTCCCTTGTCTGGGCCGGTACCAACAGAGCAGCCAGCAGAGGCGGCAGGGCCCTCCACTGTCTGAGTCGGTATCAACAGAGCAGCCAGCAGAGGCGGCAGGGCCCTCCACTGTCTGAGTCGGTACCAACAGAGCAGCCAGCAGGGCCTCCCTTGTCTGGGCCGGTACCAACAGAGCAGCCAGCAGAGGCGGCAGGGCCCTCCACTGTCTGAGTCGGTATCAACAGAGCAGACAGCAGGGCCTCCCTTGTCTGGGCCGGTACCAACAGAGCAGCCAGCAGAGGCGGCAGGGCCCTCCACTGTCTGAGTCGGTACCAACAGAGCAGACAGCAGAGGCGGCAGGGCCCTCCACTGTCTGAGTCGGTATCAACAGAGCAGCCAGCAGGGCCTCCCTTGTCTGGGCCGGTACCAACAGAGCAGCCAGCAGAGGCGGCAGGGCCCTCCACTGTCTGAGTCGGTACCAACAGAGCAGACAGCAGAGGCGGCAGGGCCCTCCACTGTCTGAGTCGGTACCAACAGAGCAGCCAGCAGGGCCTCCCTTGTCTGGGCCGGTACCAACAGAGCAGCCAGCAGAGGCGGCAGGGCCCTCCACTGTCTGAGTCGGTACCAACAGAGCAGACAGCAGAGGCGGCAGGGCCCTCCACTGTCTGAGTCGGTACCAACAGAGCAGCCAGCAGGGCCTCCCTTGTCTGAGTCGGTACCAACAGAGCAGACAGCAGAGGCGGCAGGGCCCTCCACTGTCTGAGTCGGTACCAACAGAGCAGCCAGCAGGGCCTCCCTTGTCTGGGCCGGTACCAACAGAGCAGACAGCAGAGGCGGCAGGGCCCTCCACTGTCTGAGTCGGTACCAACAGAGCAGCCAGCAGGGCCTCCCTTGTCTGGGCCGGTACCAACAGAGCAGCCAGCAGAGGCGGCAGGGCCCTCCACTGTCTGAGTCGGTACCAACAGAGCAGACAGCAGAGGCGGCAGGGCCCTCCACTGTCTGAGTCGGTATCAACAGAGCAGCCAGCAGGGCCTCCCTTGTCTGGGCCGGTACCAACAGAGCAGCCAGCAGAGGCGGCAGGGCCCTCCACTGTCTGAGTCGGTATCAACAGAGCAGCCAGCAGAGGCGGCAGGGCCCTCCACTGTCTGAGTCGGTACCAACAGAGCAGACAGCAGAGGCGGCAGGGCCCTCCACTGTCTGAGTCGGTACCAACAGAGCAGCCAGCAGAGGCGGCAGGGCCCTCCACTGTCTGGGCCGGTACCAACAGAGCAGACAGCAGAGGCGGCAGGGCCCTCCACTGTCTGAGTCGGTATCAACAGAGCAGCCAGCAGAGGCGGCAGGGCCCTCCACTGTCTGAGTCGGTACCAACAGAGCAGCCAGCAGGGCCTCCCTTGTCTGGGCCGGTACCAACAGAGCAGCCAGCAGAGGCGGCAGGGCCCTCCACTGTCTGAGTCGGTACCAACAGAGCAGACAAGGCGGCAGGGCCCTCCACTGTCTGGGCCGGTACCAATAGAGCAGCCAGCAGGGCCTCCCTTGTCTGGGCCGGTACCAACAGAGCAGACAGCAGAGGCGGCAGGGCCCTCCACTGTCTGAGTCGGTACCAACAGAGCAGCCAGCAGGGCCTCCCTTGTCTGGGCCGGTACCAACAGAGCAGCCAGCAGAGGCGGCAGGGCCCTCCACTGTCTGAGTCGGTACCAACAGAGCAGACAGCAGAGGCGGCAGGGCCCTCCACTGTCTGAGTCGGTATCAACAGAGCAGCCAGCAGAGGCGGCAGGGCCCTCCACTGTCTGAGTCGGTACCAACAGAGCAGCCAGCAGGGCCTCCCTTGTCTGGGCCGGTACCAACAGAGCAGCCAGCAGAGGCGGCAGGGCCCTCCACTGTCTGAGTCGGTACCAACAGAGCAGACAGCAGAGGCGGCAGGGCCCTCCACTGTCTGAGTCGGTACCAACAGAGCAGACAGCAGAGGCGGCAGGGCCCTCCACTGTCTGAGTCGGTACCAACAGAGCAGACAGCAGAGGCGGCAGGGCCCTCCACTGTCTGGGCCGGTACCAATAGAGCAGCCAGCAGGGCCTCCCTTGTCTGGGCCGGTATCAACAGAGCAGCCAGCAGAGGCGGCAGGGCCCTCGGTTGTCCGAGTCGGTACCAACAGAGCAGACAGCAGGGCCTCCCTTGTCTGGGCCGGTATCAACAGAGCAGCCAGCAGAGGCGGCAGGGCCCTCCACTGTCTGAGTCGGTACCAACAGAGCAGACACAGGGCAGGGCCCTCCACTGTCTGAGTCGGTATCAACAGAGCAGCCAGACCTTGTCTGGGCCGGTATCAACAGAGCAGACAGCAGAGGCGGCAGGGCCCTCCACTGTCTGAGTCGGTATCAACAGAGCAGACAGCAGGGCCTCCTTGTCTGGGCCGGTACCAACAAAGCAGCCAGCAGAGGCGGCAGGGCCCTCCACTGTCTGGGCCGGTACCAACAGAGCAGCCAGCAGAGGCGGCAGGGCCCTCCACTGTCTGAGTCGGTACCAACAGAGCAGCAGAGGCAGGGCCTCCACTGTCTGGGTCGGTACCAACAGAGCAGACAGCAGAGGCGGCAGGGCCCTCCACTGTCTGAGTCGGTACCAACAGAGCAGACAGCAGAGGCGGCAGGGCCCTCCACTGTCTGGGCCGGTACCAACAGAGCAGCCACAGGCAGGCCTCCACTGTCTGGCCGGTATCAACAGAGCAGCCAGCAAGGCGGCAGGATCCTCGGTTGTCTGAGTCGGTACCAACAGAGCAGACAGCAGGGCCTCCCTTGTCTGGGCCGGTATCAACAGAGCAGCCAGCAGAGGCGGCAGGGCCCTCCACTGTCTGAGTCGGTACCAACAGAGCAGCCAGCAGGGCCTCCACTGTCTGAGTCGGTATCAACAGAGCAGCCAGCAGGGCCTCCTTGTCTGGGCCGGTATCAACAGAGCAGACAGCAGGGCGGCAGGGCCCTCCACTGTCTGAGTCGGTATCAACAGAGCAGACAGCAGGGCCTCCTTGTCTGGGCCGGTACCAACAAAGCAGCCAGCAGAGGCGGCAGGGCCCTCCACTGTCTGGGCCGGTACCAACAGAGCAGCCAGCAGAGGCGGCAGGGCCCTCCACTGTCTGAGTCGGTACCAACAGAGCAGCCAGCAGGGCCTCCACTGTCTGAGTCGGTATCAACAGAGCAGACAGCAGAGGCGGCAGGGCCCTCCACTGTCTGAGTCGGTATCAACAGAGCAGCCAGCAGAGGCGGCAGGGCCCTCCACTGTCTGAGTCGGTACCAACAGAGCAGCCAGCAGAGGCGGCAGGGCCCTCCACTGTCTGAGTCGGTACCAACAGAGCAGCCAGCAGAGGCGGCAGGGCCCTCCACTGTCTGAGTCGGTACCAACAGAGCAGCCAGCAGAGGCGGCAGGGCCCTCCACTGTCTGAGTCGGTACCAACAGAGCAGACAGCAGAGGCGGCAGGGCCCTCCACTGTCTGAGTCGGTACCAACAGAGCAGCCAGCAGAGGCGGCAGGGCCCTCCACTGTCTGAGTCGGTATCAACAGAGCAGCCAGCAGAGGCGGCAGGGCCCTCCACTGTCTGGAGTCGGTACCAACAGAGCAGCCAGCAGAGGCGGCAGGGCCCTCCACTGTCTGAGTCGGTACCAACAGAGCAGCCAGCAGGGCCTCCCTTGTCTGGGCCGGTACCAACAGAGCAGCCAGCAGAGGCGGCAGGGCCCTCCACTGTCTGAGTCGGTACCAACAGAGCAGACAGCAGAGGCGGCAGGGCCCTCCACTGTCTGAGTCGGTACCAACAGAGCAGCCAGCAGAGGCGGCAGGGCCCTCCACTGTCTGAGTCAGTACCAACAGAGCAGCCAGCAGGGCCTCCCTTGTCTGGGCCGGTATCAACAGAGCAGCCAGCAGAGGCGGCAGGGCCCTCCACTGTCTGAGTCGGTATCAACAGAGCAGACAGCAGAGGCGGCAGGGCCCTCCACTGTCTGAGTCGGTACCAACAGAGCAGCCAGCAGGGCCTCCCTTGTCTGGGCCGGTACCAACAGAGCAGCCAGCAGAGGCGGCAGGGCCCTCCACTGTCTGAGTCGGTATCAACAGAGCAGACAGCAGAGGCGGCAGGGCCCTCCACTGTCTGAGTCGGTATCAACAGAGCAGACAGCAGAGGCGGCAGGGCCCTCCACTGTCTGAGTCGGTATCAACAGAGCAGCCAGCAGAGGCGGCAGGGCCCTCCACTGTCTGAGTCGGTACCAACAGAGCAGCCAGCAGGGCCTCCCTTGTCTGGGCCGGTACCAACAGAGCAGACAGCAGAGGCGGCAGGGCCCTCCACTGTCTGAGTCGGTATCAACAGAGCAGCCAGCAGAGGCGGCAGGGCCCTCCACTGTCTGAGTCGGTATCAACAGAGCAGCCAGCAGAGGCGGCAGGGCCCTCCACTGTCTGGGCCGGTACCAACAGAGCAGCCAGCAGGGCCTCCCTTGTCTGGGCCGGTACCAACAGAGCAGCCAGCAGAGGCGGCAGGGCCCTCCACTGTCTGAGTCGGTACCAACAGAGCAGACAGCAGAGGCGGCAGGGCCCTCCACTGTCTGGGCCGGTATCAACAGAGCAGCCAGCAGGGCCTCCCTTGTCTGGGCCGGTATCAACAGAGCAGCCAGCAGAGGCGGCAGGGCCCTCCACTGTCTGAGTCGGTATCAACAGAGCAGCCAGCAGAGGCGGCAGGGCCCTCCACTGTCTGAGTCGGTACCAACAGAGCAGACAGCAGAGGCGGCAGGGCCCTCCACTGTCTGAGTCGGTACCAACAGAGCAGACAGCAGAGGCGGCAGGGCCCTCCACTGTCTGAGTCGGTATCAACAGAGCAGCCAGCAGGGCCTCCCTTGTCTGGGCCGGTATCAACAGAGCAGCCAGCAGGGCCTCTCTTGTCTGGGCCGGTACCAACAGAGCAGCCAGCAGGGCCTCTCTTGTCTGGGCCGGTACCAACAGAGCAGACAGCAGGGCCTCCCTTGTCTGGGCCGGTACCAACAGAGCAGCCAGCAGGGCCTCTCTTGTCTGGGCCGGTACCAACAGAGCAGCCAGCAGGGCCTCTCTTGTCTGGGCCGGTACCAACAGAGAAGACAGCAGGGCCTCCGTTGTCTGAGTCGGTACCAACAGAGCAGCCAGCAGAGACAGCAGGGCCTTCGCTGTCTGGGCCGGTACCAACAGAGCAGACAGCAGGGCCCCCCGTTGTCTGAGTCGGTACCAACAGAGCAGCTCCAGCTGCTGGCTGCAGCTACAGCTGCTGCAGCGCCGCCGCCGACGACGGTGATGGATGTCGCTGCACCAACAAACAGCGGCCAGACGACCGGCGAGCGACGCCAAGTGGAGCGGAGCCGCCGTCGACGGCGACGCAGAGGTGCAAACCGGGCCCGACGGCGGCTCCGTCGCGGCTCGCACCGATCCCAGGCCTAGCGTGCACGACTGGGCGTGTTTTGTTGACGCCAACAGTGAGAAATGGCCCCGCACGAGCACGAGCTTAATTGTGGAGTCTAAGTCACCTCTTCCAGCAGGTGTGGCCAACATGATATACACAATCAATGTGCATCTACGAAAAAGAGGCGACCTTCGTAAGCAGGGGACAGGCAGGGAAAGAAGCTTTAAGAATATCATTGGAGGGTAGCAGCGTTCTACAATTCGAGAAGGTTTACATCAGTACCTTTGAACGTGGGGTGAAATTAAACAATGGGTTTAAAGAAAGTACAAGACGACTGAAAAAATTGAATACTGGTATAATTATACTGATGTTAACATTTAATAGGATGTTCACCACGAGATAGTCGCAATGCCTTTTCGCACCAAAAAAGAAGGGAGTCTGTACATCATATGACATCACACAATTTTAGATCACAGAGCATTGCAAAACTGGTGTTGTTTTAAGTGCCATGGCCTAAGAGGTTCATTCTAGCTCTCGAATTTGTATAAAAATTTGTCACAATTATGCTTGTCACCTCCCTTAGGAACGGAAATACAAAATCAATGGAGGTGGCAGGACGAAAAAAACACCACAGAAGGTAACCAGACACATCATCCTACAAACGAAAATACAACTGTCCCTACTATACTTCGACTAGGGTAGCAGCTCATAAAAAAACAGACGAAGAAGGCAAGCTAAATGGGCAAGAACGCGAATAGTTTTATCCGCTCTATTCTCTTGACAATTTACACAATAACTGAGAAAAAGAGAAGATTTCACAAATAATAATCACAGGACAAGCATAATTCACAGTTTTCTATCGAGCTGAGACTCCAGTCTCCCCAAACACCTACCAGTTCCACTCCCACGGTGGTGCCTGGGCGGAGATGGGCCAGCTCTCCCACCCAGCGCACCGTGCCCAGCCGGGTGCCCAGGGGGCCGCGCCACACCACGCGCTCCGAGACGGCCGGCACGGCCGCTGTCGAGAGCTCGGGAGAGGATCCTCCCAGCAGCGCGACGGCCCGCGCCGACGTCATTGGCTCCTGCGACAGCAACCAGGAGGTCGTGTTGGCACTAATCGTACTTAGCTTTTTAGCTACCGCGTGTTACGTTTTTTCTTCCTTCGCAGATGACAATAACATAAGCGTCAGAAAGGAGGGGGCGGGGCACGGGACCGGACCCCCCCTCCACTTTTTGGCCACAAAATATCCTGATCTCAGTCAAAATGGGAGAAAACCAGACATTTTTATAACCAGCCGGTGCGGAAGGCAACGATGAGTCCGAATTCGCACATCAGCATCGGGTTGACGTTTGGCTGGCCGCCTCACTTTTTACCGGTGGCGACGCTTATGCACAATAACATGCTCAACTGTAACAGCATGATTTTAGCGTGTGTAGTCATTGGTAAACATAATTGTTTTCGTACTACATGTGCACTTTGAGAGCAATTGGAAGCAAGAAATCACGCAAAAATCAGCGGCGCGGCGCCGCCTGAGCCCTTGCAACGCGTTGGCCGCGCGCCGAACCGGCGTGTACGCGGGTGTCGTGGGTACGGTGGGAAGGGCAATGGCACAGTGTACCTGCTCGGCCAGTGTAGTTAAACACTCAGGCCCTTTAAAAAAAACCCGCGTTGATGGGGGCGGGTATCCGCCCCCGTCAACGCGGGCGGGTATCCGCCCCCGTCAAGGCGAAGTTTTATCAGACTCTTATCAATGTGTGTCTTAAAAAACATCTGAAATTAAAATAAAACAGGCTCTATGGATGAATCCAGAAGTTGAATCCATTCTCTTTAATATGAGCAGGTTTTACAGGCAAGGAAGGAAGCAGGCAATCGAAAAAAAAACATTGTGAATTACTTTTTCCTAAAACAGTTATTGGAGTTTTGCCTTCTAAATCAATATAGGCATTTATTAACGGTTTCCTCCATCTAAATTATGAATAATGTTTGACATAAACCTCTGGTCTTCCCATGGTCCTGTAACTGTTTTCAGGCAAAGTGAAGGATGAGGCCACAAACAAAAGAGCCCAAAATCAACTGCTTGCATTACATGTTCAAATTATGTCAATGCACTTTTTCAGGCCACATTTTCTGCTTTCTCTCCTGTACCTGTTCATTGATATTTTCTAAAAACATTTGAAGCTAGTAAAACATCTTCAAGATGCATTCAACATGGTGCCCCTATACCAAAAAAAGCAAGGTCATGATTTAGGCCTGCATCTACTTCATAAAACAAGCATCCATTGCTACCAGTGTTTTGAGTTGGCTCACAGTGAAAAATAACAAACCTGCACTGCCATTTTTCATTCATCTAATGTCATAAAAATAACTTAAAATCTAGTCTCCATTAGTTGAAAACTCATGAGAATGCAACTGATTTTTAATGGAAGTCTGCAACTGCTGCATATTCCACTTTAGGTATCCTTTGCAGAAGTATCGCCAAAAATACAATATTTTAGGTCAAGCCCAAGACAATTTTCTTCAAGTTCAGAGAGCCAATATGTGAGCACATGTATAAAGATTCGAGGGTGACACATATGACTGCCCTTATTCATTTATCATATTAAATGAACACAAGATTAATCAATCTGCAGCTACCTGGCAGACTGGAGATATTTCAATAACCGATATACTTTCCAAGAGGCTTCAACAGAGGTTTAATGAAACACATATGACAAAGGTTTTAGGAAGCTTCATCTGCATCATCAACTGCATCATCATTTTGCTATGATAAACAGAACTTACCATAGCAACGCCAAAGTATAACTAAAATTGTTATGTAAGGCGTCACACAGCTCCAAATATGTGTCACAGGATATACACCCAGTCTGCAAAGTATGGCAGTAGGCCAGACGAGTCGCACCAGCCATCTAAAATTCTCGCACCGCCAGCCACCAAAAATTCGCACCAATCTACCATATACCAGGGAGAAAAACACACTCATTCCTACCCATACGATGCAATGCTACCTCTCTTATTAGTTACTTGAGGACTTTTTATAAGACCCTCTCTTATGTCTTTATAACCATTTAGCCATTATTTGTTTGGTTTTCCGTGTCACCTTTCTCGCACCAGTCTCACAAATTCGCACCAGGTTGATACAATTTGTACCACTCGCTCCTGTCTCCAAGGGCACTCACATCGACGAGATCTCGTCGAAAATGCCATACTTTGCACACTGGATATACACAAAACCTACCAGTCTACAAGTTGACAAGGCATTTACTGGTTTGTCTCCTTGAATCCTTGATGTGAAATGGATGAAATAGATATAAACTTGGATTATCTATTCAGCCACAGCCCTTCATCAGAGTCAGGCAGTGAAACAATTGGTCAAATCACAAATTCTTAGGCAAATGTCCCCAAACCTCGAATTAGTCTTGGCAAGTTTTTTATTGAATCTTTAAGGTTTCTGCCAGCACTCTTTGTCAGCCACTGTTGGTTTCAAACATCGATAGGTTTGGAGTGCTGAAGCAAGGAGCATGACTATAAATTGATATTTAACTGTATTCAATTAAATTCTAACTGTGGCAGCTTTGCATTGCATTCTTAGTCATGTGTCTTATTTCTGTATCTTAAAACTATTCAATGTCTTAAAACTTAATGTTTACAACCCGCCATATGGCGGGTTGTGCAACATACGCTACACCAATGTATTAATCTGCCTACCTATCGCCCCGCCGGGTTATGTTTAGATGTCATCATCACTAATAGCCCAGATTTAGTTACTCATTTTGGTACCAAATTCTGTCATTACATTCCGCACACATTTGTTCGTGCTCAGCTCAGCGTGTCGCGATGCCGTCCAAAGCCTACTTTTGTTCAGACCCGCTGTCTGCGTCGCATTCACCCCGCCGCCCTCAATTTTGATCTGATGTGTGTTGATTGGTCAGATGTTTTTTGCATCCAACAGTGTTGCTGAAAAATGGACTGCATTCTCGAGGAATTTGCTAACTGTTCTTGATCACCATGCACCAGTAAGAACCATTCGTATCCACAATCCAAACGCGCCTGTGGTGTCAGATTTCACCATTGATTTGATGGCTCGTCGCAGAGCGGCGCTGGCAATCGGCGGCCACCGGTCTGAGGTGTATGGTGACCTAAATCGTCCGGTAAGGGGAGCGATGCGACGTGATATGCGTGACGATGTGCATAGGCGACTGGGGGAGGAGAGGCGCAGGGGTATGTGGAGGTGTGTTGACAGAGTGATTGGCGGAAAAAAGGGAGGGACCCGAGTAATTCCACATGCCACAGCTGATGAGCTTAACCATTTCTTTGACGTCGGCCCGCGCCTGGCGGCTGTGGTTACCGCTATGGGAGCGGTCCGAACACCTGCATGCAGACTGCCACGCGTTGGCGCCTGTGCCTTCACCCTGCGACTCATCACATTGGATGAGCTACAAACCATAGTATTCAGTAGAGGCTCCTCCACCTCCAGTGCTGGCGATGGTATTAGTATGCACATCGTCCGTCTCATCTTCGAATCCCAGGGCCTGGCGCTTCTCCACTTGATCAATAGCTCAATCCTTACTTGTGAAATCCCGGATCCTTGGAAACACGCCCTAGTCCATTCTATCTTCAAATCCGGTGATTCCTCTGATCCCTCTAGTTTCCGTCCAATCAGTATCATCCCTACCATCACCAAAATCCTAGAGCGGGCTGTTCATCAGCAGCTCTATGCCTACCTTTCCGATAACCACCTTCTTGCCCCCAGCCAGTACGGATTTCGCCCTCGTCACTCGTGCGGAAGCGCGCTGGTATCCATAACTGATCACATCCTTTCCGCTAATGATCGTGGGGAGGTGTCCCTCCTCTGTCTCCTCGATTTGAATAAATGCTTTGATGTGATTGACCACTCTCGTCTGCTCCAAAAACTCCAGGCTCATTCAATCAATACTTCTTGGTTCTCTGCATATTTTCGGCCACACCCAGAGTGTCAGCCTTCCAGCTGATAATCTGGGTGTTTCTAAAATTTCTTCTAGTCTCCCTAACAACATGGGCGTATTCCAAGGTTCTTGTCTCGGCCCTTTGCTTTACTGTATCTATGTTAACGACCTGAGTCTGTATGCTGAGGATGCGGTCGTGGTCCAGTACGCGGATGACACTCAAGTGCTTGTCAGTGGCAAAAAGTCAGACTTTCGGACACTCATTCAACGCATGGAAAACACATTAACTTCTCTTGACATCTGGTTCAGGGGTAATGGGATAAAAGTAAATGCTGATAAGACCCAACTCATTCTTCTAGGAAGTGCTCCTAACATTCGGCACGTTGGTGATTTTACCGTCAAATTCCGCAACCATAATTTAGTTCCGTCCATGATGGGATAAAAGTAAATGCTGATAAGACCCAACTCATTCTTCCAGGAAGTGCTCCTAACATTCGGCACGTTGGTGATTTTACCGTCAAATTCCGCAACCATAATTTAGTTCCGTCCATGAGCGTTAAAAATCTCGGCCTGACCTTTCACCACGTCCTCAGCTGGGACCATCATATTTCTCTCTTAACTCTTCAATGTTTCGGAATTTTGAGTGGTCTTTCACATCTGAGACACTGCTTACCTCCCAGTCATCTCGCCGATAGTCAGCTCTCTGGTCATCTTTCGGGTCCGATACCGCATCACCGTATTCGGCAATGGTACCCAAACCAATAACACTCAGCTCCAAAAGATCATTAACTATGCTGCAAAAATCATATTCGGGCGCAACAAATTTGATCATGTTTTGGATCTATTAGAGGACTTGGATGGCTGTCGGCGGGTGAACTGGCTAGGTATCACACGCTTGTGCTTGTGCACAAGGTAGTGCGCCTCGGGGAGCCAGGAGGAGCTGGCCTGGGGATTCGAGGAGCTCCGGTTTACGCGGGAGCGTAGCACGCACCGGGATGGAGACCTATGGGTCGAACGTTCCCGTAGCAGTATGGGCCAGCGCAGGTTTATGGCCCGGGGTCCCTCATACTATAATGATGTGCCTGCTGATTTGAAAGTCCTTTCAGTACCTCTTTTTAGGTGATGATGTCATAGGTATGACTGCATTGAAGTTTCGCCTAGTGAATGTGTCAGCCCACCCCATCTACTCATCTATCAACAGCTTGACATGGTGCCGTAATAGCCACAATCATTTTTATAACTGTGGATGACTCCGAATACAGTCTTTGTCTTTGTCTGCGAAGTATGGCAGCAGGCCAGATGAGTCACACCAGCGATAAATTTATGAGTCACACACAAATTAAACCACCAGCCACCAAAAAATCACACCAATCCACCATATACCAGGGAGAAAAATGCACCCATTCTTACCCCCACAATCCAATGCTACCTCTCTTGTTAGTTAATTAGTTAAGGACTTTTTATAAGACACCCTCCTGTGCCTTTACGACCATTCAGCCAGTGTTTGGTTTTCAGTGTCGCCTCCCTCACACCAGTCTCACAAATTCACACTGGGTTAATAAAATTCACACCACTCGCCCCTGTCTCCCAGGGCACTTGCACTGACGAGATCTCGTCGGAAGTGCCATACTTTGCTCACTGGCCCATGGACAAGATACCTGCCCATGGATACCTACCAGCCTGCAAAGTATGGCAGCAGGCCAGACAAGTCGCACCAGGCATCTAAAATTCTTGCACCACCAGCCTCCAAAAATTCACACCAATATGCCACATACCAGGGAGAAAAATGGGTAATCATCGGGTAGACGTCTCCGCTCTCCGGCCTTTTCCCCAAAATATCCCAAGATCCAGAAATATCCAAAAATATCCCAAGTTTTGTTCCGAACAACCCAATATTCCAATAAATCCCCATTCCGGGAGCAATGATATGCCCAGGAGGATGCTGGGAAGGGGAAGTATTGTGCAGAGCATAGGCGGATCCAGGATTGCCGACCGGAGGGGGCACCTTCCCGGGGAGACGCCATCCGGACCAGGGGGCGCCACTTATGACCGGCAAAACCTATCAGGTGGGCGCCAAATTCTATCGGTGGGCGCCGACTTTCGTATCCTGGGGCGGGGGGTGGGAAGTGACATTTCAGGGGGCGCCATCATCCTTTCAGGGGGCGCCGAGGGTCGATCGGGGGGGGCACGTGCCCCCTTGCCCCCTGGATCCACCTATGGTGCAGAGGCGTGCTCAGACTGCCAGAAAGGGGGGTGAAGTTAGCAAAGGCGTGCTAAGAAGACTGCTGGCAAGGGGACGTGTTGAACATAGGCGTGTTCAGACTGCTATGGTGGGGAAGTATTGTACAGAGGCGTGCTCGGACTGCCAGAAAGGGGGGGTGAAGTTAGCAAAGGCGTGCCAAGAAGACTGCTGGCAAGGGGACGTGTTGCACATACATAGGCGTGTTCAGACTGCTATGGTGGGACATATTGTACAGAGGCGTGCTCAGACTGCTATGGTGGGGAAGTATTGTTCAGAGGCGTGCTCGGACTGCCAGAAAGGAGGGTGAAGTTAGCAAAGGCGTGCCAAGAAGACTGCTGGCAAGGGGACGTGTTGAACATAGGCGTGTTCAGACTGCTATGGTGGGGAAGTATTTTACAGAGGCGTGCTCAGACTGCCAGAAGGGGGGGTGAAGTTAGCAAATGCGTGCCAAGATGACTGCTGGCAAGGTGACGTTTTGAACATAGGCGTGCTCAGACTGCTATGGTGGAAAGGTTCTGTACAGAGGCGTGCTCAGACTGCTATTATATGGAAGTATTGTACAGAGGCGTGCTCAGACTGCCAGAAGAGGGGGAGTGAAGTTAGCAAAGGCGTGCCAAGAAGACTGCTGGCAAGGGAACGTGTTGAACATAAGCGTTTTCAGACTGCTATGGTGGGGAGGTATTGTACAGAGGCGTGCTCGGACTGCTATGGTGGGGACGTATTATACAGAGGCGTGCTGAGACTGCCAGAAAGGGGGGTGAAGTTAGCAAAGGCGTGCCAAGAAGACTGCTGGCGAGGGGACGTGTTGAACATAGGCGTGTTCAGACTGCTGTGGTGGGGAGGTATTACACAGAGGCGTGCTCAGGCTGCCAGAAAGGGGGTGGTGAAGTTAGCAAAGGCGTGCTTAGAAGACTGCTGGCAAGGGGACAAAGCCATTTTGGCACGCTTTGCTAACTTCACCCCCCTTTCTGGCAGTCTGATAACACCTCTGTATCATACATCCCCAACATAGCAGTCTGAGTACGCATCTGTACTATACATCCCCTAACCAGCACTCTGAGCACGCCTATGCACAATACATCCCTTCATCGTAGTCTAAGCATGAGATCTGTAGACTAAATTCCCTTCATAACAGTCTGAGCACGCCTCTGTTCAACACATTCCCTGTCAGCAGGCTCCTTGGCACGCCTTTGCTAACTTCGACCCCTTTCCTGGCAGTCTGAGCACGCCTCTGTACAATACTTCCCCACCATAGCAGTCTGAACACGCCTATGTTCAACACGTCCCCTTGCCGGCAGTCTTCTTGGCACGCCTTTGCTAACTTCACTCCCCTTTCTCAGTGGGGGAAACTGTAGTCAGCGTTCCCAAGAATGACTACGTTCCCAACAATGGGAACAATGACCCATATTTGGAAACGCATTTGCCATCGTAGATTCAAACTGGAATTTCAGACAGCTTGAAACAAATAAAGGTGTATATCTACCGAATTATTTCAATATGTCAGTTTTCCGGAAAAAATATGGCGGCCATAGGCGGATCCAGGGGGCAAAGTGGGCACGTGCCCCATAGGCGGATCCAGGGGGCAAAGGGAGTTTGTTCCCCCCCCATTGACCCTCTGCGCTCCCTGAAATGGTCACGGGCCCCCCTGAAATGCTGCTTCCCACCCCCCTCCCAGGATGCGAAAATCGGCTCCCACCGATAGGATTTTGCGCCCATCCGAGAGGGTCTTCCGGTAAAGAATGGCGCCCCCGGGAAGGCGTCCCCCCCCGATCGGAAATCCTGGATCCGCCTATGATAGCGGCCCAAGGATAAAGGCCTACCCCTAACCCTGCATGAAGCAGGCTCAAAGGAGTAGAAGGAGGCATAGGCGGATCCAAGTTTTTTTTTCGAAAGGGGGCATCATTCGAGCAGGGGGTGCCAAATTCTATCATAGAGTGGCCAATTTTCACATCCAGGACTTCTTTGGGTGGGGGGGGCTCAAGCGTCTCCCGCCATAGCCTTCGATCAGTCTCCGCGTATGTTTTTACTACATGCACTCTGATATCTTTAGGGGGGATTGAGACCCTAGGGAACCCCTATTAGGTGGGCGCAAAATCTTATCGGATTTTCGCATCCTGCGGGGGGCGGTGGGAAGCAACATATCAGGGGGCGCCATCGACCTTTCAGGGGGCGCCGTGATCATTTCAAGGGGCGCCGAGGGTTGATCAGGGGGGTCGCCGAGGGTCGATGGGGGGTGGTGCCGAGGGTCGATGGGGGGAGGGGCGCCGAGGGTCGATCGGGGAAACGTGACCCTCTTTCCCCGCCTGGATCTGCCTATGAATGAAGCACCCCAGTAGAAAATATCGAGTTGATGCATCGGCGCACTATAATTCATCAAAACACTACGAAATAATTCAAACGATCTTGGGGACAAAAACTACAGGATCTAAGAACTTTCTGATACAAATCAATATAAAAAAAGCTTAGAAAATGCGAAAATACCACTTTTAAGCACTACTTACTTCATAAACAGATGAAAGGCACGGTTTTCCTCTATTTCCTCATTCGTCAGCACATGGTGGGCAGCAACTGTGTGACGCCAAGAAATATTTTTTTCCGTCTACAATTTTGGAATTTTGTTTTTATACTACCATTTTTCATTGAATTTCCCCAAAATTATCTAAAAAAATAATACCTGTCTGGCTGCACAGTTTCAGAGCAATCTTTCCATCGTTCTTTACCGTTGGGGCTGGATCACGCAGTTTAGACGAATATTTGAGGGAGGGTTCAAAGACAGATTTTCTAATTCAAAGTAGAACTCCCCTCAAATTTTAAGAAGAGTTAAAATTGACCAGGTAGAAAGATTCCCCTTGTCTTTTCTAAGCTCCTGTTGTGTTTTCTGAAAACATCGTTCCGCAGCGTTCCCATCCTTGGGAACGTGCGTTTCCATTTATGGAAGAAGCGTTCCCAAATATGGGTCAATATTCCCATTATTGGGAACGTAGCTATTCTTGGGAACGCTGACCACAGTTTCCCCCCACTGTTCTGGCAGTATGAGCTCGCCTCTGTACACTACCTCCCCACCATACCAGTCTGAACACGCCTATGTTCAACATGTCCCCTTGCCAGCAGTCTTCTTGGCACACCTTTGCTAACTTCACCCCCCTTTCTGGCAGTCCAAGCACGCCTCTGTACAATACTTCCCCACCATAGCAGTCTGAGCACGCCTCTGTACAATACCTCCCCACCATAGCAGTCTGAACACGCCTATGTTCAACACGTACCCTTGCCGGGCAGTCTTCTTAGCAAGCCTTTGCTAACTTCAACCCCCCTTTCTGGCAGTCTGAGCACGCCTGTGTACAATACTTCCCTACCATAGCAGTCTGAGCATGCCTCTGCACAATACATCCCCTTCCCAGCATCCTCCTGGGCATATCATTGCTCCCGGAATGGGGATTTATTGTAATATTGGGTTGTTCGGAACAAAACTTGGGCTATTTCCGGATATTTCTGTATCTTGGGATATTTTGGGGAAAAAGCCGGAGAGCGGAGACGTCTACCCGATGATTACCGAAAAATGCACCCATTCCTACCTACACAATTCAATGCTAACTCTATTATTAGTTACTTAGTTAAGGATTTTTTATAAGGCCCCCTCCTGTGTCTTAATAACCATTCAGCCATTATTTGTTTGGTTTAAGTGTAACCTTCCTTGCACTGGTCTCATAAATTTGCACCAGGTTAATAAAATTCACACCACTCACTCCTGTCTCCAAGAGCACTCGCACCTACGAGATCTCGTCGAAAATGCCATACTTTGCACACTGGGATACCTACCACAATGTTTCCCTTTTCCTCAGCAGTCAGCAAAAAGTAGGAACTTGAGTTCTGGGGAAAATTGCATTGCGATCAAGTGCTTTTTAAGCATGCTTCATCACATGGCTATGTAGGTAGCTCTCGGTTAAAACCCGTGGGTAGTGAGAATGTGTCACATACATTTAAAAACACACTTACAGTTTATAATTCTTGCTATAAGACGCAGCTTGAATCATCGGGAGAAAACATTATGATCATTACCATCGAAAATGGCAATCGATCGAAAACTCTGCAGCATCACCTCCCATATCAATATCAATACTCGGTATGTATGACCTTCACAGACCCCTCCTCTTGCAACAGCACCACAACACGAGACAAACACAAGCTAGACGTCAGGGGGGTTCAAGTTTAGTATATACTAGTCTGGCAACCCCTTTGCCTACGTCACCCCGATGATGCCCGAGGGCATTTAGCGCTGTAGGTATAGCAGGAAAGTGGTTTTCCAGAAAATATTAAAAATACTTACAGACCATTTAAAGATGTGATTTTTGCTCAGCGTGGTGCTGTAACATTTTTCTTTCCAACACTGACCTCAAATAGTTCTAGACAGACGTACTTTTTTATCTGGAGCGTTCAATCATGAGGCATGTCAGACTTCCCCTTAGGCCGACTTTCAACATATTCCGGGGGCAGTATCGCTCTTAATGGTTCTATCTTCAGTGAATTGGGAGCTGGATGCAGAGATACAGAGGACGGAGGTGAATGCAGATGGCATAGGCGGATGTACGGGCCAAGGTACTTTAACAGACAGGTGAGAATTCGGCGGCAGAGGCGGATACAGGGACAACGATGGATGCAGAGGGCAGAACGGAACGATGGGGAAAAGGCGGATAGAGCAACAAGGGCGGATGCAGGGACAGAGTGGTTCGAGAGGTCAGAGGCGGATAAAAAGGCAGAGGCGAATGCAGGGGCGGATGGAGGAGCAAAGGCAGATGCATAGACAGAGGCGGAGGCAGGGGCAAGAACGAATGGAGGGGCATATGAGGATACCGACAGCTGAGGCGGGTGCAAGAGACAGAGCCAGATGCATGCGACAGAGGCGGATTCAGGAGATAAAGGCAGATTCAGGAAACAGAGGTGGATTCAGGAGGAAGATGCAGATGGAGGAGACAAAGGCGGATGCAGGCGACATACGCGGATGCAGAATATAGAGACATATGCGCATGCAGGAGATAGAGGCGGATGCAGGAGACAAAGGCGAGTGTAGGAGACAGGCATATTCATGACATAAATGCAGATGCAGGAGACTAATGCGGATGCAGGAGATAGAGACAAAAGGCGGGTGCAGGAGATAGAGACAGAGGCAGATCCAGGAGATAAGGACAGAGGCAGATGCAGGAGATAGAGACAAAGGCAGATGCAGGAGATAGAGACAGAGGCGGATGCAGGAGATAGACGCAGATGCAGGAGATAGACAGAGGCGGATGCAGGAGATAGAGAGGCAGATGCAGAAGATACACAGAGGCGGATACAGGAGCAAAAGACAGAGGCGGATGCACTAGATAGAGACAGAGGCGGCTACAGGAGATAGAAAGAGGCGGATGCAGGAGATAGAGACAGAGGCGGATGCAGGAGATAGAGACAGTCACGGATGCAGGAGATAGAGACAGAGGCGGATGCAGGAGATAGAGACAGAGGCAGATGCAGGAGATAGAGACAGAGGCGGACGCATTAGATAGAGACAGACGCAGATGCAGGAGATAGACAGAGGCGGATGCTGGAGAAAAAGACAGAGGCGGATGCAGGAGATAGAGAAAGAGGCGGATGCAGGAGATAGAGACAGAGGCGGATGCAGGATATAGAGACAGACGCAGATGCAGGAGATAGATAGAGGCGGATGCAGGAGAAAGACGGAGGCGGATGCAGGAGATAGAGACAGAGGCGGAAATTTTTGGAGGCTGGTGGTGCAAGATAGATGACTGGTGCGACTCATCTGACCTGCTGCCATACTTTGCAGATTGGAGTGCAGCACTATTAAGACCTACCCACTAAGAATCATAGGCCCTGGTATCAGTGCATGTAATATATGTTATGTGTGCGATGCTAATATATGTGTATTGATGCAAAAGTCATGAGTTCTGAAATAAAATAATCCTGAAAAAATGTAAAGGACTCTCACCTATTAGGTACTCTGCACTCTCTCCTATTAGGTATCCTCTGTGGTTGCAAAACTTAATCTATCATCACGCCTGGCATCACATGCAAGATTCTGAAGTTTACACTATGATTGCCTCTTGAAATCAGTGCCCATTAATGGGCATATACCTACAACAATTATATCAAATGTTTTATATGTTTTAACACACATTCTCCAATTCTGGTCTAGCGAAGTGTTTCAGCCTTGGTTCTTGACATTTCTGCATCCTAGAACAGCGAAGCAGCGCCCTATGCTCATAAACACCAGACTTCTAAGGACAAAGAAAATGTAAGCCCTGACACAAAGTGAATTTTTCAACCAATTAGTATCATTTGCCCCTTTGACCGTCAGCACAGGAAGCACAACCACAGGCGATCACTCATTACAATTCCGTAATAACACAATAAAGATCAGATGCATAAAGGTATCCCTCAGTTGCGCACAATTAGCAAATCTGGCAAATCTAGCATCATACCAGCCTAAAATATACTGAATCTGCAAAAAACATACTATTTTCAATTAAAACGTTATAATACAAAATAAAGACTTGATTTGTTTATAATATTCTTCTTTAGTATAATTAATTTAAGAAAACTTCGTAAATATTTTGTTTTAGGCAAGATTAAAACAATTTACCGTGAGGTGCTAGTAGGTGCTTGGTAGGAAACTTGGACCAACCTTATCTTTTAGGGCCTTGGCTAGACGTGAAGGAAGCGGAGATACGGGTGGCGGGGGCGGGATTCTGGGTGTCGTTCATATGTTCCACAAATCATATTTCCCACGATCAGTTCTTCCCCTCGTTCAATTCTTCCCCACGATCAATCTTTCCCCACGATCAATCCTCCCCACGATCAATAATAGCCCTGTTCCACCTGTCAGCCCAGTTTTGTCAGCAGCACCTCTAACCTCTCCTCCAGAAAAGTAACATCAGTGCCATAATCGCCTCTTGTTTGTGCTAAGCAAAGGGAACTTAATCCTTTTTTCCATTAAAAAATATTAGGCTGCCGCTTCGTGCACTTACTATTTTTCATCAGCGCAAACAGCAGGCCATCAGCCCGTAAAACCTCTAGAACTAGTTCCCGGGGAGAGGCTACAATCCTGTGACGTAGGCGCAACGCGGCCCGCTGATTGGTGCTGACAAAACTGTGCTGACAGCTGGAACAGGGCTACTAGCCCTGTTCCAGCTGTCAGCACAGTTTTGTCAGCAGGACCTCTAACCTCTCCTCCAGAAAAGTAACATCAGTGGCATAATCGCCTCTTGTTTGTGCTAAGCAAAGGGAAATTAATCCTTTATACCATTAAAAAATATTAGGCTGCCACTTCGTGCACTTACTATTTTTCATCAGCGCAAACAGCAGGCCATCAGCCCGTAAAACCTCTAGAACTAGTTCCCGGGTAGAGGCTACAATCCTGTGACGTAGGCGCAACGCGGCCCGCTGATTGGTGCTGACAAAACTGTGCTGACAGCTGGAACAGGGCTAATGCCTCTCGAAGGTTTTTCTTTCCATGGTAAAGTTTTCTAAGCGCAGTGAGCCAAGTGTTTATTGCCGCACAAACCTGCGCCATGGATGATATCTCCAGCCTTGCGCAGTTGACAGGAAAGCGCATTTCTAGTGATGGATAATGGTTTGGAATTGTGTGGAATTGCTTCACCCCGACGCACCATCACGGAGCCGGATACCGACTCCGGCAGCTCCGACAGTCCGGCACCACACGCCCCCGCCGCGGCACCACAATTGACGGTTCAAGTAGACGGTGGCGCCGCTGCGGCGACGGGATGAACTACAGCGCTCTGTAGGACAGAGTGGAGACGGTTCTGGCGCACACTTCCACATACTGTATTGCTGCGTATTTTGCCCTCAATTTCGGAAGAAGTGGTGTTGTAAATGAGTGCAGGGTGTGCAAATTATGTGTTGTGGAGTTGTGTGCAGTTTCTGAATTGAATGCAGTCGTACCTGGAGTTCTGTTTCTACATACTTGTGCTGAAAAGTAACCGTCCGCTTCCTCTGCTTACGCCATAGGCGGATCCAGGGGGCAAGGGGGGGCACGTGCCCCCCGATCGACCCTCGGCGCCCCCTGAAAGGTCGATGGCGCCCCCTGAAATGTCGCTTCCCACCCCCCCAGGATGCGAAAGTCGGCGCCCACCGATAGGATTTGGCGCCCACCTGATAGCTTTTGCCGGTCATAAGTGGCGCCCCCCTGGTCCGGATGGCGCCCCCCGGGAAGGTGCCCCCGATCGGCAATCCTGGATCCGCCTACGGCTTACGCCGATTGTGACTAGCCAGGAATGAGTCCACATAACATGATCCTAGCTTAGGTTTTGCTTTCTTTACTCGTATTCAGCTGGGAGTGTCATAGGTGTCGCTTTTGTTCAGATAATAACGCTCTTTAAATCAAAACAGGGGCAAACGTTTACAGTTTTTGTTAACACCAAGCCACTTATGAGCTAGTGCCGTCATTATTTGTTGAGAAGTGTCCCTTCTGGCTGTGGTGCCTCAGGTGTGGGTAATTAAGATCGCTTCGGCTAGAATGTGCACAAATTCACAATTTTCCGGTGAAAAATTGCAGTGCTGGGGGTGTGTCGTGAACACTAGATTCTCGGTGGCTCAGGGCGCTTTGATTTTGCTGGGGACACAACACTTACCTGGTGGGACAATGAGGGGCCATGTGTGCTATATTGTGGCATGTGTGTTAGGAGACATGGGAAAGTGATCTGATTCTGATGGGTGTATGTTATGCAATCTGATGTGTATCAGGGAGGGGGAGGAGCTAGTGGAGCTGGGGCCACTGATGAGGTGTACATAGGAGGATGGATGTGGTTATCTTTATGTGCATTGAGATGCTCATTGTGCTGGTGTTTTGTTAATAAATAAATAAATGTTGAAACAAATATGTTCTGAAAAAGTGCAAGATATCCTGCAGTCACGGAGGTCAAGTACAGCATACGAGATATTCATGATCACACGAAAAAATTTCCATTTGTCCATTTGTAACCCACCCAGCCCCTCCACTGGGTCGGGAAGATAACTTAAGCATTGCGTGTGGTTCTATCATCATCACCATCATCAATTTCTGATGTCATTTTTTAAATACAGATGGGATAGAAGCAAAGGTAGAGAACAGCAAAAGAAGACATGGGTAAGGCAAAGCAATAAGGAGCAACATAATAGAAGTCACCCCATAGGTATATAGTATAGAACAAAAAGAAGTAGGCAAGTCATGTTATCAGATTAGAGCATATGGTTAACATAGGTAGAAGGAGCAAGAACGGAACAAAGTGATACAACACAGTGAGAATGACAGGAAATAACAAAACAAGATGGGCCCAACACAACACACTCAACAGAAATATAATGCCAAAACACTTAAACAGCAAATAAAATTATGAACAAGCAAACGGTAAACAGCAAGGTATTTATAATGCAAATATTGATTTGCAACCAATGCTACAAATTTATTGCTACATACATGGATGTTAATGTATTCTTCCAAGATCCAATGAAGGTAAAAATGATTTTGGACATACACTTTTTGAAAATGTTTATTTCTTTGTATACAATGATGTGTAAATAGGTGCAAGCATCATATTAGTATCACTGTGTGGATAGTCCTATTCAACATCAAATTGGAATATTTCCTGTTTTGCAATCCCAAAACCATCATTTGGTGTCATTCGCATTGGGTTGGGGTTTTATTATGACCATTATGACAAGTCTGTTGTAGGCTAAAATATCTTTGAAAAGATAAAAAAATTGGCATGCACAACCAGGTCAAGAGGTTTAAGATGGCCCAAATTCTAAAACATGGTCTACATGCTGAACCTAACCAGCTGCCCTTAACATGTTGGCATGGACAAAGTTGGGTGTTCTTTTCTTTCTTTCGTTTTTGGTTTGATATTAGTGTCATAATTTGGCCTCGCTGAACATGTCTTTTTCTGTTTGTTTGTTTATATTTGTTTTTGCTTTTGGCCAGCCAAATTCTGGGTGCCATTAGGAGATCTTTCGTTCACATAGATCAGCAGGTGCTCCCACTTTTGTACAAGGCCCTAGTGCGTCCACACTTGGAGTATGCTAACGTTGTGTGGAGTCTGTTCAATAAGGCCAACCAGCTCCTGGTGGAGAGAGTGCCGCGCTGCGCAACAAAATTGGTGCCCTCTCTACAGAAACTTGACTACAAGCAGAGACTCCGTGCCCTGAAGCTTCCATGCCTCTGGGATAGACGCAAGAGAGGTGACATGTTGTTTGTGTACGAACTTATGCACAGCCTGCTGGGGGTGACAAGAGAGGAGTTCTTCCTGGACACTCCTGAAGTCTCCACTCGAGGGCACCGTTTCAAAGTGGGGAAGCCTCAAGCAGTCTCAAGAGTAAGGAGGAACCACTTCAGAGTACGCACAATCTCGGACTGAAACAGCCTCCCGGCATGGGTGGTGGAGTCACCGTCGAAAAACTCCTTCATGAACAGTATCAATATGTTCTGGGTAGAGCTTATGTACATATTCCCAACTTAGCCTTCTGTAATGAAACACATCCTGAGCTCGATGAGAACGGGCAAGACAGGCACCTGCCATGCCTTATAAAGTCCTGACCATCTAAGGTAAGGCTTTGGATTGTGTTTTTGTTGTTTTTAGTTTTGGTTTGATTCCATTATCGGCTGTCCATTAGTTACTGATTAGTTGCTGATAGTTGCTGATCAGGTTTGTTTTGCATGGCCCAATCTGTTTTTTTTTCTCGTTCCATGACTGCTGTTTATTTGTACCTTGTACCTTGTACCTTGTGGTTATCAGACTAAGGGAGGCTACTGAAAGCCTGTGAAGTCTGGTCCCGACGAGCTCTTTACCAGGGTTATCAGGGCTTAGTCTGTGTCTGGAATCGTGAATTTAAGGTCTGACCAGTGAGAGTCCAGCCTGGCCTTGAAGGCTCCGGTCGATGGTGCGGTGACGACGTTGGCTGGAAGACTATTCCAGTCGTTGATAACTCTGACCGCAAAAGCGTTGCGTCGAACCCTTGTGGTTGCTGTGGGTTTAACGAGCTTGTGTGGGTGACCTCTAGTTCGGGAGCTACCGTCACGCTCGAAAATGTCCGGGGCAAGATCGAGGTGCGAGTGTAAGATCTGGTAGACGCGGATCATGTCGCCGCGTTTACGTCTGTAATAAAGCGAGGGCAGGTCTAAGTCTTGAAGGCGCTCACGGTACGGCTTGTCTCTGATTTCCTGAACCATTCGGGTAGCACGCCTCTGAACTTTTTCTATTCTTCTCTGGTCAGTCCGGTTGAAGGGACCCCAGGTCAGATTTCCGAACTCCAAGTGAGGTCTCACAAGCGTCTTGAACAGGAGTGGCAGAGATGACTTATCGATTTTCCTGAACGATCTGCGTATCACTGCAAGAATTTGGTTCCCCTTGGAGGCAGCTGTGGCTGCATGTTTCCGGAATTTGAGCTCACTGTCGATGTATACTCCGAGGTCCTTTTCGGTGTTGGAGCTTTGTAGTATTCTGGTTCTCATTGAATAGTCTAGTTGCGGGTTGGCTTGACCCACATGAAGCACGGTGCACTTATCCTCGTTGAAGGGGAGCTGCCATCTGTCAGACCACTCTGTAGCTCTGTCTATGTCCTCTTGTAGCTGAGCTGCAGAGGGTCTGTGAGTGATGGGTGCATAAATCTTGGTGTCGTCAGTGAATATTTTTGTAGCGGAGCTTATCTCGTCGGGTAAGTCATTTATGAAGACCAAAAACATCAGTGGGCCGAGCACAGAGCCCTGAGGTACGCCACTGATTACAGGGGCCCAGCCTGACGTACTGCCGTTGATGACTACTTGTTGTTGTCTACCAGTGAGAAAACTCTCAATCCAGCGAATAAGTTTCCCTGACACACCGTAGCCCCTCAACTTGTTTAGAAGCCTTGCATGCGGCACCGCATCAAAAGCCTTACGAAAGTCCAGGTAGATACAGTCTAAAGTGTTGCCGGCTTCTATGCAACAACTCCAATCATTGATTACTTCGAGCAGTTGGGAATCACATGATTTCCGTGGGAGAAAGCCATGTTGGTCGGGACAGAATAGATTGTGCAGTGTCAGGTGCTCAAGAAGCTGGTCGCGGATGATGGCTTCAAGCACTCTACAAGCAATGGAAGTAAGGCTGATTGGTCGATAATTGCTGGGTTGCTGCCTACCACCCTTCTTGAAGATTGGAACCACTGATGCTTGTTTCCATTTCGAAGGCAGGAAACCCGTATCAATGGAACTGCGGAACAAAGTGGCAAGGGGGCCGGCAAGAGAGGAAGCCGCCTCCTTCAGAACGTGGGGGTGTAGTTGGTCAGGTCCAGGGGCACTTGTGGGCTTCAGACGTTTGAGATGAGTCTCAACCACTTCTGGAGATATGTATATGTCTTCGAGTGGATCACCACAGAATCTATCCATAAATTGAGGAATATTGGTTCTATCTTCACGGGTAAATATTGAGCTGAAGAAGTTGTTTAGGATGGTGGCCTTAGCTTGGTCAGTGTTCTGCAGAGTGCCATTTTCATCTATTAGGTCGTCCACTCTGGATTTTGTTTTCAGCCTTGAGTGTACGTGCTTCCAGAAGGGCTTTGCAGTCTGCTTGAGACAGTTTATTATTTTCTCCTCATGCTTAAACAAGAGTGTCCTGGTCAATGCTCTGAGTTGGTTATTTATGGAGGAGTATCTTCCGTAGAGAAGCAAACGGTCGATCTCCCCTGTTGCGTTACGGTACTTTAGCCAGGCATCGCATTTCTTCTTTTTGAGTCTCATGGCTTCAGGTGTGATATATATCCTATTTGCTTGTCTTTTCTCTTTCACTTCAGGAACACACTCTCCAACCATCTGGTCCAGAGCTTGTAGGAAGGCATCGTAGGCTCGGTCGAGATCGGGTTCAGCGAGGAAGCTTCAATCGTTGTCATCAATTTGGGTCCTCAGCTTTCCAAAATCTCCCCTGCCAAACTTACGTCTTTTTGTTTAGACACCGGGATAGGTGTATAGCATCTGAGCTTGAACTCTAGGATGAGGTGATCACTAGAGCCCAATCCAGGCAGAAACTTCAGGTGGGAGACCATGTCTTCCTCATTGGTAAGGATGAGATCAAGGGTACTAGGGGGAGTACCATGACGATAGCGAGTTGGGCTATCAACATGCTGGAAAAGAAATAGGTCATTTATGAGCTCAAGAAAGCCATGGGAGATGTGAGAAGGAAATGCTGACGAGAGTGAAGTTAACCAGTCAATTTGAGGCAGGTTGAAGTCCCCTGTTATCAATAAGTGGGAGGGTTTGGAATCCACCACAGAGTGAAGCAGGCTATGAGGTGCCATCAATGAATAGTGCTCAGATGCGGATGGGCTTCTATAAATACATCCCACAAGTAATCTATCAGATCCCTTCAATCTCAGTTGAACCCATAGGTGCTCCACGGCATCATAGCCTTGGAATTTTCTTTCTGCCACATGAAGGGAGTTCTTGGCCATAATGGCCACTCCTCGGACTCCAGACGATCCCAACCGAGCTATTGATGGGTCAAAATTTATGAACAGCACATATTCTGGGATGGAAAGTAAAGCTGGTGAGGTTGGCAGAACCTGAGCCTTGGGTACAACTTCAGTAATCAAGATAAGGTCGGGTTCGTTGTCAGAAATGTGCATGATGAGATCATCTCTCTTGTTGATGAATTGATCAGCATTGGTATAAAGGATTTTCAACCCAAGTCCAGTGTTCTGCCTTAAATGGCGTCAATTCGCTTGTTGGCTTGGAACAGCATGAAGGTCATTTCTTGGCTGATCTCTTCCTGGGGTGGCTGGACTATGCTGCACATCTGAGATGTTGTCTTCGGGGTTAGTGACTATATGGGCATCACCTGGTCGAGTGGGTACATTGCTGGTCTGAACAGTGTTTGCTGGTTCAGCAAAAGGTAGTGGGTGGTTTTTCCCAACCTGGACAGCATCCCTGTCTGTTGTCAGTCCTGTGGCCAAAGATGCTGCAGTTGGGGTAGGCAAGTTTGAGCCAGTCTGATGGTTGGCCAGTCTGCAGAACGTGGCAGATTTCGACGAGATCTCGGGGCAGCCTCGGGGCAGACCTACCGATTTGGGGCAGCTTTTGGTCGATCTTGGGGCAGATGGGGGCTCTTGGGGCAGGAACTAGTACTTGGGGCAGCGGTCGGTACGGGTAATCACCGAGGGAAGAAGAAAAATAATGAAAAGGAACGACAATCATCAGTTAAAGTTGCGCTGTAAAAGCTGAATTGTCTCAAAAGCGTCATGTTTGTCTTCTAGAGAAATATGGTTAAAAAGATACCAAACAAAGGAAATTTTTAATAGATGTAAAGTCAAAGTTCCTGGAAGTGAATAAAAAATCAGGCAACAGGCGCCTTTCTAAAGTAAATTTAAATTTATTTTCTAAATTTGTAATCTAAACCTAGTTTTAGTTACAAAAAACAATCTTAGAACTCCTAGTACCTAGTACCTAGTACCTAGTAGAAAACGGAGATTGGAGGCCAGTTAAGGCCTATGAAGTCCGGTCACAACGAGCTCTAGTGTGGTGTTTTGATCCTAGTCTGTGTCGGGGATGTGATATTTTATATCGATCCAGAAAGCATCTAGCCTCGATTTGAACGCAATAGTTGAAGGGGCGCAGGCAACCTCAGCGGGAAGGCTGTTCCAGTCGTTCACAACACGAACTCCAAAGCGCGTTACGCCGGGAGGCGAGAATGAGCTCTTGGTTTTATAAGTTTCAGCTGGTGGCCTCTTGTTCGAGCGGATCTGTCGACCGAGAAGAATCTGGCAGGGTCAACATCCAGGGAGGTGTGCAGGATTTGATACACCCTGATCATGTCGCCCCGTCTTCTCCTATAGTAGAGCGATGGAAGATCTAGTTCCTGCAGACGCTCATTGTAAGGTTTATGCCGAATGCTTCGGACCATTCTTGTGGCTCTCCTCTGGACTCGTTCAATCATCTTCTGGTCGCATCTATTGAATGGTCCCCAGGTCAGGTTGCCATATTCCAAATGTGGGCGCACCAGGGTCTTGTACAAAATCGGGAGTGTTGTCAAATCAATTTTGCGAAAGGATCTTTTAATCAAACCTAGTATCTGGTTGCCTTTTTTGTTGCTGACGCTGCTTGGTCGCGGAACTTCAAATCAGAGTCAACTCGAACACCGAGGTCCTTCTCAACCGTGGAGACCAGAAGGTTTGTGGCGCCCATGAGGTATCGGTGGTGGTTGTTGTTGGGTCCTAAATGGAGTACTGTGCATTTGGTTTGGTTGAATGGAAGTTGCCAGGTTTCGGACCATTTCATTACCCGCTCGATGTCTGCCTGGAGTACTTCAGATGGGGCTGGTCCGTTACATGGTTACATGTGACAAATGTTCACAGTGGTACCATGCTGGATGTCAAGAAGTCCCAAAGATGGCCCTGAAGGCAGTTGACAAACATCCCATACTGACGTGGTTATGTCATGAGTGCAAAATATGGCTCAAGGTCCAGAATCGTGAGGATGATGCTCTCTCCCAGATCCAATCAAGAATAGACACTCTGGAGGAGAAAATTGTCTCCCTGGGTTCTGGCCTCCAAATCCCAAACCCCGAAGCCTGTGCTAAACATCTGTGCAAAGAAGTGGAAGAAAGGATGGGTCGTCTGGACGAGATGCTTAAAAATCATGCTAAATCCATGACTGAACACACCAAGCTGATGGAGAGAGGCTTGAAAGAAAGTCTTGAATTCAAGTCATCTTATGCTGACATTGTGAGAGGCAACTGTGACAAAGTGGTGGAGACAGTTTCCAAAAAAATGGAATCCTCTCAAGCCCATCAACCAATAATGTCTAACAGGGATGGCCATACCATATCTGGTGTTGTTGATGATATCATTGACAAGGAAAAAAGGAGGCGCAATCTTGTGGTGCACAATCTTCCAGAGAGAGCTAGTGGAAATGAAGTAGGAACCATTCAAGATGATGGTAAAACATTTGTGGGCCTGATTAAGGAAGTCTTCAGGCTGAATGTTCGTGTAGGAAAGATGTTCCGGGCCGGAAAAGCAACCCCAAACAGACCTCGCCTGCTCATTGTAACACTAGAAGATGAACAGACCAAACACGACCTCCTGAAGCTGGCCCCACAGTTGCGAACAAGTGTTAAGTGGGGTAATATCTACCTCAGTCCAGATCTTACATGGAGGGAGCGACAAGAAAATAGAGCCCTGCGTGATGAGCTTCGACAGCGCAAAGCAAATGGAGAAGAAGACCTTGTAATCAGGCGCAATAAGATTGTGTCCAAAGCAAGGCTTGAAATCCAACGTCAACCTCATGCCTCTCCTCAGCTTCCTACACATGCACCTTCGACAACTGTCCAAGTTGCAGCTCAAGCCCCTATAGCATTCCCTCCCCAGGTTGAACATGTGACTAGTCAGGCCGATAGTGACCCTTCAGGTTCCACTGGTCCAACCGAAGATGGCTCAACCACTTCCCAACTAGTGCACAGTAATGAGCCACCTGTGCATGCCACCCGCATGCCTCCCAATGGTACCAGGGTCCCATCTGGAGACAGAGCACAGAGTGTCCAGACCAACCACTGACAACCAAAGGATTGGAGGGCCGAACTGGGAGTCAGAGTTCTATACACAAACACAGACCAATTTCTAAATAAGAGGGACACTTTATGCATGCACATAGCAGGCAATGAACCCGACATCATGATTCTTACTGAAATTATACCTAAGGCACAGGTTCTTCCTATTTCTCCTGCACTTCTGACAGTACCAGGCTTTGTGAGCTACACTAACTTTGACCCCGATCAACCTCATCTAGGATCATCTGGAACTAGAGGTGTGGCCATACTTGTGAAAGAGTCCCTCAAAGCAAGTGAAGTAAAACTTCCAGGCTTTTCAGGAATAGAACACTTGTGGGTCCAAGTCAGACTTAAAGGTACAGATCAGCTGATGATTGGGAGCATCTACAGGAGCCCATCATCTCAAGACCAGGTCTCATTGTCTGCCCTAACTGGACTGTTTCAGGCAGTTTGTGGAACCCATCCATCCCATCTCCTTATTGGAGGAGACTTTAACTTGCCACAAATAGATTGGAACAGTATGCTTTCCTCTGCTCCACCAGCACATATCTCACACATTTTCATTGAGCTCTTGCAGGATAGTTTCTTGTACCAACATGTAAACCAGTCCACTTGGTTTAGGCCCCAGCTTGCTCCCTCGGTTCTTGACCTTATTATCACTAATGAACCTGACATGATAGCCAACTTGACTTATCTGCCACCACTCGGTGCTAGCGACCACCTTATATTGGAATTCACATACCGCTGCTACACAGCCCCTATTGCGCCACTGAAGGCTAAGCTCAACTTTCGGAGGGCAGACTTCCCGCAGCTTCGCCACCTCCTCCATGATATGGATTGGAGTGATCTTGACCAATTGGAAATAAATCAGGCATATGATCTCTTTCTGGCGAAGTTGGGAGATATTATCAAAGAGTGCATTCCTAGCATTAAAACCAAGACCAACCCTAACAAGGTTTACATAACTAGGGAAGCCACCTGCCTCAAGAGAAAGAAAAACAAAGCCTGGTACGACTACAGGAAATGCAGATCCGAATTTGACAAACCTCTCCTTTTTGCCAGATATTCAGTCTTGCGGAATAATTTGCGCTCCCTCACCCGCAAGCTTCTGTACAAACACGAGGAGATGTTGGTTGGCTGCCTCAAAGAAACAGTTAAACCTTTTTGGCGTCACGTCCACTCTAAACTCAAAACCAAGTCGAGGGTGGATGACCTCATCGACAGCCAAGGCCACCTACACAATGTTGACGTCGATAAAGCCAACCTCCTCAACAACTATTTCTCATCAGTGTGGACCATTGAGAATCTTGCTTTCCTCCCACCATTTGAAGAGAGATACAGTGGCCCGCCTCTGCAGAGCATTACTATTACATCCGAACTGGTCTGTAAGAAACTCCTCTGTCTGAAACCAACTGGCTCCCCGGGACCCGACTACCTTCACCCCCAGGTTATGAGAGAAGCAGCTTTCCAGCTGTCAGCTCCTCTGGCAGCTCTATTCCGTCGATCCCTGGACATGTAACTCGAAATAAAATTTCCCTGTATGTAGTTTTTTGCATTTCCTCTGCTATGTTTTGATCGCCAAAGGCCGGCAAATCGGGTCTATGTCAAAAGGTCCACTGTTCAAAGGGTCCACCGTTCAAAAGAAAATAATGCCAGCCCCCTCCCCCTAAGAACAAATGCTAGTCAGTGATGTGACGTCACAAAAGCGTACGGGAATCTTTCTTCGCTTGGGTCTTGTGAAAACTAGGGGTGAAAATATTCCAAATTTTGTCATGCTTTCATGCAAATGTGAGAAAATGGAAGGGGGAAAATGCTTTAGCTGTGGAAAAAATTATTCTTTATCGAATTTAGTTATCAATTGAAATAATTTTTAAACTATTGATTATACGGCGTGAAAGCGGTGGCAAATGACGTCTTTAAGGGAAAATACTTCGCTTGTAAATATACCTTTGAATAAAAGTATTCTTGAAGTCGTGTATCATGAATGCAAGATAGCTGCTGCTGTGCGTGGAGGGTCGGGGAGTGCGTTGCCATCGTCAAGTTGGATGCACGGTTTTCTTTCATTTCTGGGTGTTTCGTTTAAAATGGAGTAGATAAACATATATCGGTAAAAATACCCCCCCGTTGGAGGAGTCCGCCCCAGCATCCAAATTTCTGCCCCAATTGGGGCAGGCTTTGGCTGCCCCAAGCGCCTCGTCGAGTCGCCTGCCACGTTCTGCAGACTGGATGGTTGGTCTGTACGTGCTGACTGGAGCGGACATTTTGCTGGCGGTTTATGTTCTGTTCCTTCTACCTAGGTTATTATCATTTGCTCTAAGCTGATAACTGGTCACCTACCTACTTCCTTTCATTCTACACTGTGTGCCTGTAAAGTTCTATTCTGAAGCTCCTTATTCCTTTGCCTTGCTGATGTCTTCTTTTGCTGTTCTCTTCCTTTGCTTCTTTTTCCTGTCTATGTGAAAAATGAAATAGTAAGTTGATGATGATTTCATAGGCATACCTATGGCACAGAACAAAAGGAAGTAGGCGAGCATGTTATCAGATTGGGGCAAATGATAACGTAGGCGGAAGGAAAAATATAAACGCCAGCAAATAACAAGCGACCATGGAACAAAAACGGGACTAAAACAAATAGAACAAAGGCCCAGTGAGTGTGAAACTTTATAAGAAAAATACAAACTGAAACTTCCTGCCTCTTTCTTCCACCCGCACCACCAAATCAAGCAATACATAAACCTATTACTGCCTTCAAAGCCACCTGTCTCAAATGCGCCGTTACTCGCCATATTTCTGTCCTACAGAGATGACAAACACTAGTGACATCTATCGGACGGTTGAAACGCCAATTCTAGCCCTGTTCCAGCTGTCAGCACAGTTTTGTCAGCACCAATCAGCGGGCCGCGTTGCGCCTACGTCACAGGACTGTAGCCTCTCCCCGGGAACTAGTTCTAGAGGTTTTACGGGTTGACGGCCTGCTGTTTGTGCTGATGAAAAACCGTAAGTGCACGAAGTGCAGCCTAATATTTTTTCATGGTATAAGGGTTTAATTTCCCTTTACTTCGCACAAACAAGAGGCGATTATGGCGCTGATGTTACTTTTCTGGAGGAGAGGTTAGAGGTCCTGCTGACAAAACTGTGCTGACAGCTGAGCCCTGTTCCAGCTGTCAGCACAGTTTTGTCAGCAGGACCTCTAACCTCTCCTCCAGAAAAGTAACATCAGCGCCATAATCGCCTCTTTGTTTGTGCGAAGTAAAGGGTAATTAAACCCTTATACCATGAAAAATATTAGGCTGCACTTCGTGCACTTACGGTTTTTCATCAGCACAAACAGCAGGCCGTCAGCCCGTAAAACCTCTAGAACTAGTTCCCGGGGAGAGGCTACAGTCCTGTAACGTAGGCGCAACGCGGCCCGCTGATTGGTGCTGACAAAACTGTGCTGACAGCTGGAACAGGGCTCTGGAACAGGGCTTCTGTAAAGGTGACAGGGAAAATTAGCAAACCCGGGCCCCGGGAGGGGGAACAGGGAAGGTGACCTGCTTAAAGTGTTACAGAAAAAGGGTGGGTTGAAGAAAACAAGAGGAGGGAGGATGGTTGGAGCTTGGCTTGTCGTTTGCATTTTATATGAGATCATCATGGATATCCACTCCAGCAGTAAGTATTGATTCAAATCTAAGCTGAAGTAATGCTGTATTTCCTACTTAACACTGGATGATAGATTTTGAGTTAGGAGGGAAGGTACAGCCCCCTGCAATTGAATCGGTATTGGCTGGCGTAGCAAGCGTCACAGGAACATGCCAGATCTTCGCCTTGGGAAATAGGGACAGTGCCCTTGGGAAATTGGGACTCTAACCTTGGGAAATCGAAAATCACGAAAGTGGTAGCTGGGGAAAGGGGAGAATGGCACAGAGGCGTGCTCAGAGTCTCAGAGAGCTGGAGAAGGGGAGCAAGGCACAGAGGCGTATTCAGGTAGCTGGGAAAAGGGGTGGGGGGCAAGTCACAGAGGCGTGTTCAGGTTTTTGGGGAAGAGGGCAAGGTACAAAGGTGTGTTCAGGTAGCTGGGAAAGGGTAGCAAGGCACAGAGGCGTGTTCAGGTAGCTGGGGAAGGGGAGCAAGGCACAGAGGCGTGTTCAGGTAGCTGGGGAAGAGGGCCAAGGCACAGAGGTGTTCTCAGGTAGCCGGGAAAGGGGAGCAAGGTACAGAGGCATGGTCAGATAGTTGGGAAGATGGGTAAGGCACAGAGGCGTGCTCAGGTAGCTGGGAAAGGGGTGCAAGGCACAGAGGCGTATTCAGGTAGCTGGGAAGCGGGGCCAGGCACAGAGGCGTGTTCAGGTTGTTGGGGAAGGGAGGACAGGGCACAGGCGTGTTCAGGTTGCTGGGAAAGGGGAGCAAGGGACAGAGGCGTGTTCAAGTATCTGGGCAAGGGGGAGCAGGGCACTGAGGCGTGTGCAGGGTTATAAGGATAGAGGGGCAGGACACAGGCGTGTTCAGGTAGCTGGAAAGGGGGAAGCAGGGCACAGAGGCGTGTTCATGCATATGGGGAAGTGGGAGCAGAGCACAGAGGCGTGCACAGGTAGCTAGGGAACAGAGCAGGATACAGAGGCATGTTTAGGTAGCTGGGGAAGGGGGAGCAGGGCACAGAGGCGTATTCAGGCAGCTGGGAAAGGGGGAGCAGGGCACCGAGGCGTATTCAAGTAGCTGGGGAAGGGGAGCAAGTCACAGAAGCGTGTTCAAGTGGCTGGGGAATGGGGAGCAGGCACAGAGGGTGCTCCCGCACATGGGGAAGGAGGAGCAGGGCAGAGAAGCCTGTCCAGGAAGCTGGGGAAGGAGCAGGGCACAGAGGCGTGCTCAGGGGTATATGGATAGAGGAGCAGGACACAGGAGTGTTCAGGTAGCTGGGAAGAGGGAAGCAGAGCACAGATGCATGCTCAGGCATGTGGGGAAGGGGGAGCAGGGCACAGAGGCGTGTACAGGTAGCTAGGGAAGGGAGCAGGGTACAGAGGCATGTTCAGGTAGCTGGGGAAGGGGAGCAGGGCACAGAGGCGTGTTCAGGTAGTTTGGGAAGGAGAATAGCACAAAGGCGTGTTCGGACGTATGGGGAAGGAGCAGGGCACAGAGGCGTGTACAGGTATCTGTGGAAGGGAGCAAGGTACAGAGGCGTGTTCAGGTAGCTGGGGAAGGGGAGCAAGGCACAGATGCGTGTTCAGGTAGCTGGGGAAGAGGGGCAAGGCACAGAGGCGTGCTCAGGTAGCTGGGAAAGGGGTGCAAGGCTTAGAGGCGTATTTAGGTAGCTGGGAAGAGGGGCAAGGCACAGAGGCGTGTTCAGGTTGTTGGGGAAGGGGGAAAGGGCATAGAAGCGTGTTCAGGTAGCTGCGAAAGGAGAGAAAGGCACAGAGGCGTGTTCAAGTATCTGGGCAAGGGGGAGCAGGGCACTGAGGCGTGCTCAGGGGTATAGGGATAGAGGGGCAGGACACAGACGTGTTCAGGTAGCTGGGAAGGGGGAAGAAGAGCACAGAGGCGTGCTCAGGCATGTGCAGAAGGGGGAGCAGAGCACAGAGGCGTGTACAGGTAGCTAGGGAACGGAGCAGGGTACAGAGGCATGTTCAGGTAGCTGGGGAAGGGGAGCAAGGCACATAGGCGTATTCAGGCAGCTGGGAAAGGGGAGCAGGGCACCGAGGCGTGTTCAGGTAGCTGGGGAAGGGGAGCACAGCACAGAGGCGTGTTCAGGTAGCTGGGAAAGGGGGAGCAGGACACAGGCGTGTACAGGTAGCTGGGGAAGGGAACAGGGTACAGAGACGTGTTAAGGTAGCTGGGGAAGGGAACAGGGTACAGAGACGTGTTAAGGTAGCTGAGGAAGTGGAGCACAGCACAGAGATGTGCTCAGTGTAGTGGGGAAAGGGAGCACTTCCCACCTGCCTGAGCTCACCTCTGTAGCCTACTCCACCTTCCCCATACGTCTGAGCTCGCCTCTGTGCCCTGCTCTTCCTTCCTCAGCCGCCTAAACATGCCTCTAGGCCCTGCTCCCCTTCTCACCAGCCTGAGCACATCTCTGTGCTGTGCTCCCCTTCCTCAGCTATCTGAACACGCCTCTGTACTCTGCTCCCTTCCCCAGCTACCTGCACACGCCTCTGTGCCCTGACCCTTCTCCATTAGCCTGAACACGCTTCTGTGCCCTGCTCTCCCTTCCCCAGCTGCCTGAACACGCCTCTGTGCCTTGCTCCCCTTTCCCAGCTACTTGAACACGCCTCTGAGCCTTGCCCCTCTTTCCAGCTATCTGACCACGCCTTTGTGCCTTGCCCCTTTTCCCAGTTACCTGAGCACGCCTCTGTGCCTTACCCCTCTTCCCCAGCTACCCGAACACGCCACTGTGCCTAGCTCCCCTTCCCCAGCTACCTAAACACGCCTCAGTGCCTTGCTCCCCTTTCCCAGCTACCTGAACACGCCTCTGTGCCTTGCTAACCTTTCCCAGCTACCTGAACACGCCTCTGTGCATTGCCCCATTCCTCAAATACCTGAACATGCCTCTGTGCCTTGTCCCCGCCCCCCATTTCCCAGCTACCTGAATACGCCTCTGTGCCCTGCTCCCCTTCGCCAGCTCTCTGATCACGCCTCTGTGCCATTCTCTCGCTTCCCCAGCTACCACTCCCGTGATTTTCGATTTCCCAAGGTTACCGTCCCCATTTCCCAAGGGTACTGTCCCTATTTCCCAAGGCGACGATCTGGCATGTTCCTGTGACGCTTGCTACGCCAATACCATTGAATCTGTATACACTAGGCTCAGAAGTTTTTCTTATAGTGTTAGCGAACTATTGCTTGCAGAGTCATAATTTTACATTCAGTTTGTGTGTTTTGCTCCCAGCTATCGATTATGTAGCCACTAATTCTCAACAGTCTCATATTTCAGAAACTAATGACAAGAAACTAGATTCTCACTACAGGTACAGCCATATCAACAATGTTTTCTGCAAATTATTTTCAAAATAGGAACTGCTAAGGAAATTTCATGCTCGGCTGAAGGCCCACTTTATTATCTTGGGTTACTCTAGGTGTAAGGTTTTGTTTTTGGTGGGCATCCTGGTCCAGTGTGCAAAGTATGGCATTTTCAACGAGATCTCGTTGGTGCAAGTGCCCTTGGAGACAGGACCGAGTGGTGCGAATTTTATCAACCTGGTGAGAATGTTTTCAGCCTGGTACAAATTTGTGAGACTGGTGCAATGAAGGCAACACTTAAACTAACAATTAATAGTTGAATGGTTATTAAGACACAGGAGGGGGCCATATAAAAAGTCCTTGACTAATCGACTAATGATAGAGGTAGCATTGCATCGTGTTGGCAGGAATGGGTGCATTTTTCTCCCTGGTATGTGGCAGATTGGTGTGAATTTTTTGAGGCTGGTGGTGCAAGAATTTTAGATGGCTGGTGCGACTCATCTGGCCTGCTGCCATACTTTGCAGACTGGATCCTGGTGAGGTATCCCATCCATTACTGGTATTTAATGCATTAGTTTGTTGTCCTTCAGTTAGGGGTGTGTATTTAAAAAACTATTGTGGTGCTCAAATTTGAAAGACTACCTATAACCCAGTATGCAAACGATTGTATTTTCCATGAGGCCTTGTGGGTGTGAGTGCCCTTGGGAGACAGGACCAAGTTGTGTGAATTTTATCAATCTGGTGCGAATTTGTGAGACTGGTGCGAGGAAGGTGACACTTAAGCTAAACAAATAATGGCTGAATGGTTATTAAGATAAAGGAGGGGGCCTTATGAAAAGTCCTTAACTAAGTAATGGTAGAGGTAGCATTGCATTGTGTGGGTAGGAATGGGTGAATTTTTCTTCCTGGTATTTGGCAGATTGGTGTGAATTTTTGGGGGCTGGTGGTGTGAGAATTTTAGATGGCTGGTGGTGTGATAATTTTAGATGGCTGGTGCAGGGTTGGTATTTTTGCCAGTTGAAAGGGGTTTCTGCTGCCAGCCGGTTTTTACTGGTTTAAACCGGCAGAAATTGGCAAACTCTCGGGAGGCCAAATTTGCCGTTATTTGTGGAAACTGAACTTTAGGCATTTTCCAATAGTTGATACCAACATCATGCTGATAGGTACACTGTACCTATTTCTGGTATTCTGATCATCTTATTTAGCATTTTATATTTTCTAGTCTTAGTCTTAAGGCTTAGTGCAGTAAACGCAGATATGATCGCATGCTATCCATATTTTATTCAGTTCAATTGTTAATAATCTATATCAGCCGAACTAAACAGGCTAATTCAGATGTCTGGTGACAGTCTAGATTTAATAAGACGGTTTTCCTGACTAGGAACTCAAGCCGCTCAAGCTCAGTAAGAATCCAGCCCATGCATTGGGGTCTCCGATGCAGTTCTCCATTGGAGGTAAGGCAAGTGCCTTTAAGGTGCATGACATATTATCGCGAAGACTGTTATTATTTTATGTGTCATATTTGGTGACAATTTTGAGTCTTCTTCAATGCTGAACAATGGTGAACATTAGAAAGGGTACAAGCTGGGGATCCCCAAGCCTCTCTGAGTGACTGGTGTACTGGATCTTTTATGGCGAAGGACATTATTTCAGCCTGAATACATGGAAACTGCATTATTAGCAGTACTTTTGAGCTTCTGTAAGCTATACTTATCAAGTGAAGATCAGCATTGACTGACCTGTTCTGGTTAAAACATTCACCTTTTTCAAACAAGTTGTCTCCTCCAGCTACTTTGTTGGTCTCTTCTGATAATAAGCTCTCAAACCTAGTGGATTGTACCCCCAGTGGTCAGTTATACCATACATTTATCTCTTGGCAGGTGCACACCCAGGATTATTGTTTTGGGGGCGGCAGGCTGATGGGGGGGGCGACATGTCCCGCACAGGATTTCTTTTCCTGGTGAGGAGGCGGCAGTTTCGGAATGGGGACGGCTTGAATCACATATTGGGTGAATGCTTCAACGCAGGGGCGGCATGTTATGGGCAGGGACGGCAAGGTGAGAGTAGAACTGGTACTAAAAGCCAGATCAGGCTCATTTCTGCCCTCCATGGGTGCCTGCGTCTGCCTCTTCCACTTGGGTGGGCTACTGTCTTCGAATTAAATGTCTGAAATAAATCATATAAAGTAAGATAAGGTTGAATGGACCAAACTGTTATTTAATAATATGTATATGATTTCTGGCGATTAGAGAACAAATCTTTTTATTGGCATACCTACATTTCTGATGTGGTATTTCACTTTGGCGTCATCTAAAATGTATGTACCGGTTCTTAACTAACAATAGAAGCAACGACACTTCATCCATGGTAAAAACCCTTCATATCAGAAAGGTGAGGTCACTTGGGGATTCAGGCGGTCCGTTTGGGGGCGGGGCAAACTGATCGGCGAAAAGCTGATCACTTGGCGCCGGGTGGCTTAGTGGCTTCGTTGCCAGTCTTCGGATCAGAAAGCATGGATTAACGTGGGTTCAATCCCCTCCGCGGGAAAACGTCTTCCGTGTCCGATCTGACCCGGTGGAGAGGATCCTTAAACACCCACGCCGATACTTCCTGTAATTGGGCAAGTGTGCCTGTTGGGAGCGGCCCTAAATAAATAAATAAAAAGTCGGTGAATAAAAATTGTCACACGGCCTGAATGGAAGCTGACTGCCTCTAACATTTCTTGCTGCCGGCCATGGGGGGGGGCAAAAATACTATTTTCGACTTTATAGGGCTGGCCTCTTCCCTCCCCCCTGGATCTGTCAATGGATTGGTTCCAGCCATAAAAGACCATTTGGTATGAACAGATTATTGAAGTTGTGTGATCAAATGGAAGAAGAGGAAGCTGAAGGCTCCCAATACACAGTAATATACGTTTTCACCCCAGAAAAAGCCCTTACATTCAAATCTAACGCGAATATCAGTTAATGTTTAGTATTTCATAGTTTTTGCCACTTTTTGCCACCGGGTTTATACCAGCCGGCTTAAACCGGTTTAAACCAGTGGTTTAAACCACTTTCTGCCGGCTGCTGCCAACCCTGGTGCCACTGGTGGGACCAGGTGGGACAAGTGCCACCAGCCGCTGGTGGGACTCGTCTGGCCTGCTGCCATACTTTGCAGACTGGCCTATAACCATCATACAAGAACGGTGCCTATAACCACCACACAAGAACAGATAGCACAAAATTATCTTTATTTTGGCCCTCATAAGTGGGAGAAATTTTGGTCAGCATTCCCAAGAATGACCCAGTTTGCGAAGCATGGCAGCAGGTCAGATGAGTCACTGCAGCCATCTAAAATTATCACTTAAATTTGCACTACCAGTCACTTAAAATTAGCACCAATCCCCAAATTACAGGGAGAAAAATGCACCCTTTCTTACCCACATGATGTAATGCTACCTCCCTTATTAGTTTGATAGTTTTCACAGGCTACTCCTGTGTCTTTATTACCATTTATTATTTATTTGTTTGATTTTCAGTGTCGGCTCTCTTGCACCAGTCTCACAAATTCGCACCAGGTCATGAAATTCACACCACTTGCTCCTGTCTCCAAGGGCACTCACATAGACTAGATCTTATCAGAAGAGCAATACTTTGCACACTGGAGAATAACTATGTTCCCAACAATGGGAGCATTAAACCATATTCGGAAATGTTTGTTACCAAGGTTGGAAACTGTTGGAACAATTTTTCCAGAAAACCCAACAGGAATCTAGAAACGATAAGGGGAAGCTTTCTACTGGGTTATTTTCTTTTCATGTTAAAATTTGAGTGGGGTTCTACTTTGAATTAAGAAATCTGTCTTTGAATGTTACCTCAAATATTCATCTACACTGCATGATCCAGCCCCAACAGTAAAGAACAATGGAAAGAATGCAAACATTTTTTAAAAGATTTGAGGGAAAGCTTATTAAAATAATAAAGAAAAACAAAGTTGCAAAATTGTAGGCTGTAAAAATATTTCTACTGGTGTCACACAGTTGCTGCCCAGCATGTGGCACAGGGGCATAGGAACGGTTTGAAAAGTGGGGGGGACCAACCTTTAAAGGGGCCCACCTCAAGGGGGCCCCAGCCCAAGGGGACCCATAATTAGGATTAATTTTGTATAGCTCGTTTGGTTTTAATAAGGCACGCATGCACAATAGGTTGTCAATACATGAAAAATTGAGAAATCAAATTTTGCCCTATGATTTCGAGATTACCAATAAATCGTAGTAAAAAGCCAAAAATGTTTTTTTGGCTTTTAACCCATCTCTTTTTCAAATAGTAAATACATTTTTGGGCTCTTTTGAAGGATTTTAATCATTTATTATCGCGAACACATTTTTTTACATTTACAGATGTTTAGGTTCTTTTTATCATATTTACAAAACTAAAAACTGTTTAAAAAACTACAAACTTTGATACCAAATAGCCTTACTTCGATATGCCTAATCAACTTTTATTTACTTATTTAATGAAAAAATGGGAACATTTATTTAGGCTATTACGTATTCCTTCTTTGCATCATGAGAAATTGATTTAGGTAAAGGCTGATCACACTAAATTCGCATTTACGGACCAAAGTTCGTATGGCTAAAGTACATATAAACTTCGTACGCATAAATTCGTAAGCAAATATATGTACATAGAAAATAAAACTCGTATGCCAAAAGTACGTATGCAAAAATACGTAAGCAAGTGAACGTAGGGGCATAAAACTCGTAAGCCAAAAGTACGTAAGCAAAACTACACGTTCATGTCATGATACCTTAAAACTTCTTCCCGTACGATCACGACAGTTCTGACCTCCTCGTTAGAAATTTAACGAACTCTGAAATTACCATCGTTTTGATGGGTTATCCCGTGATAGTGTCGTATTTCGTTTACCAAATGAGCCCTTTGAAACATATTTTTTAGTTCAGATTCTGTTTTTCCTCTTTGGAAACAAATAAGCCTGTGATATTTAGATCCCGTTGGTATTAAAACTCGCAAATTTTCTCTGCCGAGAGAATTTGACAGGACTCGGGAAAGGCCAAACTCACGTAAGCTGTTGTTCTAGTGCGCCACCAATGTCATCGTACGATGTAGTAGAGATTGGCACTTGCAAGCTGGATTGGTCACCAAGGTCTGCATGGAATAGGAATGGAATGCAATGGGATAGGATTTTGCAGAAGTGGAAAGAATGGGAAGAAATTTCCTAGGGCTCATTAGGAACATGGTGGAATGGAACGAAATTTCGCCCAGATTTCAAGGAAAATGATGGAATGAGACGGAATGGGACGGACTTTTCTGACATTTTAGGGATTGAATGGATTGGAACAGAAAAAAACTGGAGAGAAGGGGGTGGAGGCTGAAAAAATGTCCCATGCAGACCTCAGTTCCTCTATGCGTTAGTTTTTCTATGTGTCCTCTGCCGATAACCCTATACTCATATTCTTTTAAGAAAATCGGAGACAAGGGCGTAAGGCCTGTGCTGAAATGTCGTGGAATGCCCCCCCTACGTACTTAAACTCGTACGAACTTTTTCTTTACGAAGTTCTTACATTACGAACATTTTAGCCCTTCGTACTTTAACACGTACGAACTTTTTCCATACGAACTTTTTACATTACAAACATTTTACCCCTACGTACTTAAACCCTTGCCCCGGTGGCGGGTACGAGCCACCTTCGCCCTGGTGGGTGTCTAAAAAAGACCCCCCACGATCTCAAAAACAAAGAGCTAGAAAAAATCGCAAAACGGCAATTGAAAGATCTTCAAAAATTATATCGAAAATACTTAGAGCATTTTTCTCGTCAGGTCAATATCAAGGTCACAAGAGGTCAAAATAGGTCAAAATCACTAATATGAGGTGTACTAAAGAAACCTCATGTATCTCAGAAACTGTGATAGCTAGAAACATTTATTTAACACCATTCGAAAGCTCTTGAGCTGTTCTTTCATTGCAGTGGCAATGATTTTCGGGTCAGGTCAAAGCCTAGGGAGCTTCAGGTCACTGAATATTGGAAATGTTCTTGGGAATGTCCGTAGCCACCCACGCATAAAGGCGTTTCCTTTTTCGCTAATAACTTCCAAACCAAGCAAGATGCAGCAATAGCTGATGCACCATTGCAATCCTCGCATCAATAAAAATCAAATGATATATAATATTACTGTGCCAGGTCAAATTTGACATTTGACCTGACCCGGGTCAATGGTCTGACCCAACTTGCCCTGGTATAGTCATGATGTATATTATTTGACTTGCAGTGACTATATAAATACTTTGGTGAAAAAATGAAAGTTATATCTTTGTTTACTAAAAATGTATACAGTAAAACACCAAAAAATGCTTATTTGACCCAACGTGACCTTTCAAAGGTCACAAGTCAAAATTTTGGGTATCCACTTTAGAATGGGCTAAGAGCAAGTCTTAAACGATGTTGGAGGTTGATTCAATCCATACTTATTGAGAAAAAACTCATTTAGTTATTTTCCCCATGTATTTACGACGGGGAGGTCATGCTCTGCACATGACCTTAGGTCACCAATATAACAAATTCCGGAATATATGTTGTAGCTTCTGGTGAGCCCATTATGTGGTATGAGTTTCGAATTGATCAATTAACCCTCCTTTTAGTTATGCAGTCCTGAGAATTTTTTGAGGTGAGGTCACTTCACCTGGCCTGGTGACCTGACCTGATATGACGTTGAGCTAAAATTTTCAGGTAAGATGTAAAAATGATGAAGGAACAGCTATACTAAGTTTGGCGGCGCTGCGGGCCGCCGTTTTTTGGTCACTTCGGAAAAACCCGAGGGGTTCTAAAAGTTCCACCCGGGCGAAGGTTAACCCGTACAAACTTTTTCCATACGAACCTTTTCCATTACGATTATTAGACGCGTATTAGGTACGTATTTTATCTCTACGTACTTTAGCCATACGTACTTTTGCGTACGTACCTACTTTAGGCATAACTTATTCCCGTTATGAACTTCTTCCTTGAGTACTTTGGCCCGCAACCCTAAATCTGTCTAGCTATGTTTTGATGCCTAAGATGCAGAGTTCCAGTATGACTGCAAGTGCAATGTACTTGATGGCCAATTTTGTGATGCCGAGGAGGTGTGGGCATGGTATTATAGTGATTAGCAACCTGGCTCCACGCGGCCGACCCGGGTTTAAGGCCCGGTAGATTCCTTGTGCAAGGAGCAATTTGACTCCCAAGAAACCCCTCCCGACAGGGAAAGAGTTGGCGATGCCATATAACCCTGGTAGTTGGTGCGTCAATAAGTCCCAACAGTTATTGTTATTATGTCAAGCAGGGATGCGGAGCCGGAGCCGGAGCCGGTCGGAGCCGACCATTCTGCCCGGAGCCGGAGCCGTCAGAAAGGGTCCGGCTCCGGCTCCCAAAGAGCTCTCAAATTACCAAAAGTCAAACGTGAAATGGTCACATTTTACCTCGTGAGATGTCGCATGGAAACACCCTTATTCACCTGAAATATTACATTTTCTCAATATGTTATGTATATCGAGATTAATGAAATATTCCAACTAGGGTGTTCCGTATACGGTCTCACTCTCGGGCAGGTAATGTCATTTAGGCCATTTAGCATGGGCAGAAATTGGCAACAAATGAAAGCATTGGCGGATACTGGCGGATCCATGAGGGGGGAGCAAAAAAGGCATTTTCCCCCAAACTGCCCAATTTTTGGCGATTTTCTTAAAAAACCATATGTTTTTCACGATTTATCCCATACCGTCGGCCTGCATCCGCCCCTGTTGACAGACGCAGGTGGGATGCCATTCCTGTCATGCCCCCCCAAAGCCCTGGAAGGGGGACAGACTATCTTCTGGCCCCCAAAGGCCGAAGAAATTGTTTGAGAAAGGTGTTTACACTAGGTCTGTCGAGCAAAAAAAAATCTTTTCTCCCACCTCCCCCCTCAGGAGAGCTATCATGTACTCGGAGAAGTAGTTTATACTAGGTCTGTCGAGAACCCAGGGCAAAAGGCGCAGAAAACAGCATCCCCGTCACTCGATGCGGCACTAGCCGACTTCAAAAACCTGGGTCGCCTAAAGAGAGCGACCGTATGCGACATCTTAGATAAATATCCAGCCATCATCCAGCCGACTAGCCTGGTAATGGCCGCGCTACCAGTTACTCAGATATCCGTGGAGAGGTTGTTCTCCGCGATGAAGCTACTGCTTACTGATCTCAGGTCCAGACTAAGATCAGACACATTGAAGGCAATGTTGCTGCCCCGCTCCAACCGCGATTGGGTGGTGTAGTGAGCGAACTAGCTGCTGGGCCCTGGGCAGTAGGGTGGTTGGTTCCGATTTTTCTCGAAAAGGAATTATGCCATCAGCCTATCTGATGTGTTTTTTTATGTTGAACACTGTTAGCATAGGGTCGTTCAAAAACTTTTTTCTTTTCAGACTCGAACCCACTTTTTGCCATTATATATTCAATACTGATTTCAATGAGCCACATTCCAAGCGTCTACGACAGCGGGAAAGATCGCCTCAAAACGGTTAAAGATTTCATGTTTCGGGCGCGATAGGCCGCCCGGCGTTGCAGTCTCCCCTTGTTAAATTGGTATATAAGGGGTACATAACCTACCCGTAAAGACAGCCTGGCATGTGCGTGCGTATAAGAGCGGTTGATGGGATTTAACATGCAGGCATTTACTTGTCAGATGTATTTGTAGCGCAATACAAATACATGGTATTCCACAAAAGACCTGAAATTAAATGATTCAGCACCCTTGTACTCAAGATCCCGACAGAACATGAATGCCTTCCGGAGGCGGACCTTTGTCTAGTAACTATCGCTGTAGAACGTCGTAAGGCAGGTGCTTCTCCCTATTCTGCGAACTATTTAAGAGCTCTGGTACTGATAAAAGAAGATCCTGTTTCATATTTTTACCCTTTCGGTGGCTCACGAAATCTTCCACCAGCTTCACACCACGTTCTGTGGGACCGTTCACGACAGTAAGTTCTGGAATACCTTGAACCAGGGGAAGCTATACCAGCTTCTCAACGGAGCCATTTCTGGTCAGAATATTTCAGATTCAGGCAATCGAATACCAGCCAGCTGTCAGGATTAACAAGCTGGCTGAGGCTTAGTACCGACCATTTACATAGCTCTTCATAGCCTCTATCGGAAACTTAAGCCTGCCCTGGTCAAATATGAATCGTTTGCTGTTTTGGCCAATTGTTGTGCGACTGGCTCCTTACCTCCACGATGGTGGTTCTCACCAGCGCATAACTTTCTGTGCACAGATACCACAGCTGATGACACATTGACTTCAGCACATTCAGGGCGATTTCTATATTAACTTAATGAAAGCACTGCATTGCATTTTATGGATAGCTTTGAGGCTCATAGAAGGCTCTAAAGCTGACTATCCGCGACGGAGGAACCCAAATGCATGGTTTAGAACCACTTATAAGGAAAGCCGCTAACTATTTCGGAGTCTGAGTGGCCCAGTCGGTTAGCGCTTGCGCTCGGCTTGGCCAATGACATTCATTATATGCTGGGTGTCGTGGGTGTGAGCCCACCCAGAGGCAGAATCTGGCGCCCTGCTCTAGCCCGAGCTAATTCCTTCCCTCACTCCTCTGATGCCATATGACCTGAGCAGTTGATGCGTTGTTAAACTCCAAAAATTATAATATTCTGTCTTTAAGTATCTTCTGGAATGATGAACGGAATCTGACACAGTAATAGCACGTACTTCATGCCATAAATGTCCTATATTCCATAAAATGGCTCGCTGGTGAGCTCCGGGTCTTCTAAACAGACATTTGTTGGAGACAACCTCTCCTGACAGCCACACGTAAACCAGCTTGCGCAATTCGAGATAATACTCCGGTATTGTGTAGAGGCGCTGAAGTCAATGTGCAAACGCAACTGTTATTTGTGACCAGAAAGTTATAATCTGCTTCGTAAATAAGAATCACAATGCTGAAGGTAAAAAGGCAGTGATACAGTACCTGGCCTAAACAGCAAAACCATCCACCTTTCAGTTAGGTAGGCTAAAGTTTCCGACAGAGGCTATGAAGAGCTCGGCTCGATACCAAGCCTCTCCCAATTTCTCATTCCTGAAAGCTGGATGGTATTCGAGCGCCTGAATCTGAAAGATTCTGACATGAAATGGCTCCGTTGAGAAGCTGGTGACTGGTATAGCTTCCCCTGTTTCGAGGTATTCCAGAACTTACTGTCGTGAATGGTCCCACAGAACGTGGTGTGAAGCTGGTGGGGGATTTCGTGAGCCACCTAAAGGGTAAAAATATGAAACAGGATCTTCTTTTATCAGTACCAGAGCTCTTAAATAGTTTGCAGGAGAATAGGCAGAAGCATCTGCCTCACGACGTTCTCCAGCGATAGTTACTAGAGAAAGGTTCGCCTCCGGAAGGCATTCCTGTTCTGTCGGGATTTAGATCTAGGGTGCGGAATCGTTTAATTTCAGGTCTTTTGTGGAATAACATGTATTTGTATTGCGCTGCAAATACATCTGACAAGTAGATGCCTGCATGTTAAATCCCATCTACCGCTCTTATACGCACGCACATGCCAGGCTGTCTTTACTGGTAGGTTATGCACCCCTTTCATCCCAATTTAACAAGGGGGAAACTGCAACGCCGGAGGGCCAATCGCGCCCGAAACATGAAATCTTTAACCGTTTTGAGGCGATCTTTCCCGCTGTCGTAGATGCTTGGAATGTGGCTCATTGAAATCAGAATTGAATATATAATGGGGAAAAGTGGGTTCGAATCTGAAAGTAAAAAAATATTTTTTGAACGACCCTGCTGTTAGCTCATCGAAGTTTTTCTTTGTGGGCTGTCCAAGCTTTACTTGATCGTTGTATCTTTAATTTTCTATGTGGGTTTGCGGGCATGTCTGACCCATATTTCTGTTTGCCATAACAGTGCAGTGCAGTTTGCCATACGACTGCACTGCAGTGTAGGTTGGTCCAGTTTTGAGGTTCACTGGCCTTTGGCATCTGGTCAAGAGCGTTCGTTCATCCAGTCGCCATTTTTCATTCGTACAAATACATAGTCACTTTGTATCTGATGGACTTTCACGCCCTTGAGAACGTTTCGATCACATTTTGGATATAGGAACATTGCCATTGCCGGAGCCGGAGCCGGTCGGAGCCGACTATTTTGCCCGGAGCCGGAGCCGGAGCCGTTAGGACACTTGAACCCGGAGCCGGAGCCGGAGCCGAAATCATAACCCCGGAACCGGAGCCGGAGCCGTCCAAAATTGTCTCGGCTCCGCATCCCTGATGTCAAGGAGGTCCAGCTTTGATCCTGAGCACCAGTTCGATGTGCTATACCCTTTGGCAGATGAATCCATCCCTCCTCTCAGCATTACAGACTGAACTGGCTCCAGCTGTCACTTCCTTTACAGCTCTCTCTCTCTCTCTCTCTCTCTCTCTCTCTCTCTCTCTCTCTCTCTCTCTCTCTCTCTCTCTCTCTCTCTCTCTCTCTCTCTCTCTCTCTCTCTCTCTCTCTCTCTCTCTCTCTCTCTCTCTCTCTCTCTCTCTCTCTCTCTCTCTCTCTCTCTCTCTCTCTCTCTCTCTCTCTCTCTCTCTCTCTCTCTCTCTCTCTCTCTCTCTCTCTCTCTCTCTCTCTCTCTCTCACTCTCTCTCTCTCTCTCTCTCTCTCTCTCTCTCTCTCTCTCACTCTCTCTCTCTCACTCTCACTCACTCTCTCTCTCTCACTCTCTCACTCTCACACACTCTCACTCTCTCACTCTCTCTCACACTCACACTCTCACACTCTCACACTCTCACTCTCTCTCTCTCACTCTCTCTCACTCTCTCTCTCTCTCTCTCTCTCTCTCTCTCTCTCTCTCTCTCTCTCTCTCTCTCTCTCTCTCTCTCTCTCTCTCTCTCTCTCTCTCTCTCTCTCTCTCTCTCTCTCTCTCGTGTGTGTGTGTGGGTGTTTATGTCTGTATCTCTATTTATCTGTCTCGGTCTTTCTGCATGGCTGTCTTTCTCTGCCTATGTCTGTCAGACTGAATGTTTTTATATTATTTTTGGGGCTTATCGACGCACCAACTGTCAGGGTCATATGGCGTTGCCAACTCTTTCCCTTTTGGAAGGATTTGTCGCTAGCCAGCTTGCTCCTTGTTCAGAGGAGCCGTTGGGCCTTAAACCCGGGTCGGCTGCGGGCCGGCCAGCTAGGCTGCCCACTCCACTACCGCGCCCTCTGCTTATATGTCTTTGGCTGTTGGTCTGTTTTTGTCTGTCTGTATCTATTTATTTCTGTCTGTCTGGTTATCTCTAAATTTATGTATAATCTGTCGAGCCATATCTGTCTGTCCCTGGCTGTCTGACAGTCTTTCTTTGTCTATCTATTTATATCTGTCGGTATCTGCCTTTGACTGCCTTTGTCCATCTGTATGTCTGTCTGGCTGGCTGACTGGCTGGCCCACACATAACCTTAGCAGCCAACAGGCTTAAAATTTCAATGTATGTTTGTATGTTTCTCTCTGTCTGTTTCTGCCTGCCTGCCTGCCCATTGCCCTAGCAGCCGGTGTACCCTAAAAGTGCAATGCCTATTTGGCCCGTCCGTCTCTCTTTGTCTACCTGTCTATGTCAGTGGCTGTCTGTACGTCCCACACATTGCGTTAGCAGCCGATGCACCCTAAAACTCTATTGCCTCTTTGCCTGGCTGTCTCTGTCTGCCTCTGTCTAACTGAGGGTTGGGCACAATATTTGAGGGTATCTCCCCCGCCGTCAAATCGAAGGTGGCTCAGATCCCTTTTCATGCGCTTGTTAACGTAGACATGTTGTCGAAATGGTTCAGTTTTCTTCCCAATGACAATATCTGTTAATTGCTAACGCAAATTTTGTTTCAGTGAAGTGCTTTCAAGGAAACACCTGTCACGGAGGAGCAATCAGCGGATATGTCAGGGCGCTCTTGCATACTCCACCGCTGCATTGTTTCTCGCTGCTGACCGTCGCGACCTATCATGTGAAGAAGACCACTCCTCGCACTACTGCGTAACTCATAGCGCGTTCGTGGGGTCTGCGGTAGCAGCAACTCAGGTCCGTTGCTAGCGACTATGTGCGAAGTGACCTGGAATTCGTCGTGCGGGCATGGCTGCCCGTGGCATCCCCCTCCCACGTCGAGCTGGTTGAGATGGAGCTCCACGTTGCAGCCAGAGTGGTCACAGGTTTCCTGCTGTCGGCCCCTGTGGCTCACACATGGTGGAAGCGGGTCTACCAACGGTCCACTCGCCGTCGCGCCCTGGCCACGTGCGTGATTTGCTGAGCAAAATTGCTCCCCGCAGAAGACCCGCTCCGAGTCACGGTGGACACGACAGCCCCGAGACACCTGTACTCTACCTCGGGGTGGTGGGGTTAGGCCAAGAGGTCCTGAGCAAGGCCGGCCTGGCTGATACCGCGGTGGAGAAGTTGTTGGGAGTCACTGCTCAGCTGCGGCTGACTCGGGAGTCCGTTCTCTTTGATCTGGATGAAGGACTGGGCGACCACCGCTTAGCTCCGTACTCAGTCCGATGCACGACCGCTGAACAACACTTGACTAACCTACTGATCCTCCGCCCGGGTAGATTCCAGTGTTGCGTGCACCAGCTGTGCTCCAGCACTCGAGCGGAGCTCATCACACTGCGAGCCGCACTAGCTGACTTCAATCGCCTAGGGTGAGAACCAGTCACGGCCCCGGTCATTGTCTGCAAGAACTCCCAAGCCGTCCTCTCCCTGCTCGCTTGGGGTGTCGTGGCACAGATGACACCCCTGGGAGCGGCCATATGGGTGATTCCTCTCCGCTGCAGGTAGACAGGAAGTCTACCTGCAGCGGGTCCCGCTCATGGCGGCCTGCCTGGCAATGAGAGGGCGGACACAATGGTGAATAAGACCTCTGGCCTGCCCCAGAACACCGTCCAAATGCACGCCCGTACCGTGACAAAGGTCCTCGCGCGATCAGTCAACAAGGAGTGGAGGAAGGTTGTCCTCTTCAAAGAATCATGGGGGGGTGGACTGCCGCCCCCCATACCCGGCGAGGTTTGCAATGCAGTCGCCGACGTGGACCGACTGAGAGCTGGCAACTGGAGCAAATCAGTCCGATACCTGCACCGGATCGGCAAGCATCCCTCGCGGGACTGTGCGCAATGCCTCGTTAAGTGGTACCAAACGGCGCTATACGCCGTCTGCAGGAAGGAGGCGGACACGCCTGTGTATGTGCTTGTTCGATGTCTGTCCCTCGCCGGCACCCGCCTGCATCTGGCAGGCCAGTCATAAACATCGACTCCGAGCAGCTGTGGGGCGACGGCCTGGTGGCCGCCTTGGCCAGAGGCTACCTCAGTTTCAGGGAGCCTCTGGGCTATGGTCCTGCTTAGAGGACCCAGGGGACAACACAACACACAATAACCTGTCATGGGATGGCTTCGCGGAGGTGGATGAACGGCAATCGTGCTCCAGACGCGGGAAACCAGCGTCCTTGTTTGTCGGACTCTCTGTTCTAGTACCGATGCAGAACTCAGTACCTACAATCGCACTGGAGCTAGTCGTTGGACTCCGCAAGCAACTGAATGATGGGTCAATGGTCACCCGCCTGAACTCGCAGGTCGCTCTTGTGGCACTGTACAGGAGTGTGTTATCCTTACGCTCTACCATGGGAGGGTGAACCTGGGACCTCTTATCCGGTCAAATGAGAGGCGTCTATACATATGCAGTGCTTGCAAGCGCTACAGTGGATGCCAGCGCAACGCTACCGCGGAATTAACTGGTGGACACACTGGTCAAAAAAACTTGGGCTCTACCACAAGACGACGACGGAGCCGACCCCAAGACCTTTTGCGAGAACAGTTCCAGGTCGGCGAAGCACTACTGGCCTAACGGCTTGCACTGAACTAGTATGCGGGACCACGCGCTGCCATCCGGCGTTCGGCACGATCGTGACGCCGCAGTCACGGTGCGCCAGTCTCAAGTGGGGTGCTGGGCAGGCTTGGAGCAGTACCTCAACCGGATGGGACACCGGCTGACACCTACCTATTCTCACTGCTGCAGCAAGGCGTACTTCGTGGCCATCTGCCTGATGTGTGGGAAAGAAGTGGGCACTCAGACGCACGTGCTGCTGCGCTACCCATGCCTGTGCGGCACAATCCTTCTGGGAAACATCTGCGGGTGCCTTGCTCAGTATGATGTCCTTTGGAACACATGAATCATCTGTGGCTCGTTATTAAATTACGAGTTTAATTTTAGTTAGTGATTTCTCAAAACAATCGTTTCGAATTGTTGTGTCGCGCAAATGAGCCTGTGATATGCTCGGTATAATTCAATTGATTGCACCACACTTCTACCCTGTGTTACGCGCTGCTTAAAGAAGCGCTGAGTGATCCGACTTTACTTTGCATGATAATTTTGCGTATCCCACCCAGTGTCCTAAAACCTGGGGTGCTGGGTGCAGATCGGCATCCATTCAAGCAGAATTTTCCACTCACTTTTATATTTGTTTTGCTGGATTTTCCACTCACTTCCAACAATACTTACTACTATTGAATTTTACTCAACAATACTTACTACAAGGGCCAGTTCCATTGCCTCCTCTACCAACATCCACTGGAAAAAGAGAGTAGCAGAATCGACTAGAAGATCGCCAAATTAACTCGGCTCTTATGCGCTTCTTTCGCTTTTCTGAAAGAAAATCTGGAGACTTCTATTTTCTGGCCAGTTATACCTGCCATCCTTATCTCCACCGATTTCAGTGGAACAACTGAATCGAAATTCTGGCGCGGGCAAGACGCTCAGTGCCCCCTGCCCCACCGGAGAAAGTTCCAATGGGTGAACACCGCCACTAAATTCCACCACTCACAAAATTGGTGAGTGGAAAATTAGACACCCTAGCCTTGTGGGGCCAAAAAAATGAGCTGACCGCTTTGAAAGATACATTTCTGGAAAACAGACTATCTGTGCACATTATTTCTAGGCTTACGTCCTTGAAAAGTTGTTTTTGTATTTCTGGTACGGAGAATAGTGAAAACCATTTTTGGTCATTTTGTTGTTAAAAGCAATTATCTTGAAATTTGTATGCTAAGCAGCATATTTTTTTGACATTGTATGGTAGAAAATTGACCATTTATTGCGAAGAAAATAATTTTTATCCATATCAGCCCTTCATTGCTGCGTCCACGCCCTGTGACACCCAAATCCACTCACGACACCCTACGACACCCTAGGCATAAATATGCTGATATTTAAGTTGAACTGAAAGTGTCCGGTACTTGAATACATTGAAACTCTACATTTTCATTAAATTATTTTTTGGGGCAACAAGAATGCATCCAGTTACCCTTCAAACATCGACACTTTTTTGTATGGCTGGTCTACGGTGTGGACTTACCAAATCGCCGTCTTTACATCTAGTAAACAAAAGCGGCATCTTTAGGCTTTTGAAAGGCCGGTTTCTTATTCGTTATTGACAAAAATTGTTAGTCTTCCTCTTGGTGTGCTTTTAGTTGTATAATTTTCTAGTCTATAAGGATTTAGAAAATTAATTTACAGCAATTTTTAAATGCAAATTATGTAGCTCATGCGACCGAGAAGCGGCAAGCGATCAGAAATTTAAAGTAGTAGTCGATCTGACGCTGTCGCAACCCGCCGCGCCTGGCTGATTGTAGACGAAAGGAAGAAACAACAGAAAGAAGGTTGTAGCTTCGATTAGATTGATAGAAAGCAGCATACCTATTCATATAAAGGTGAGTAAGTGAAGAGGAGCAGGGGGAATTGACAAATAAAGAAAAAAACTTTTAGCAAGAGTGTGGAAGAGTTTATTGCCATGATAGAAAGTTTGTAGTTTCGTCTGGAGTTAGTTATATCCATGCATATATTTGGAACACACACACATATACAGTACATACTCACAGGTGGAAAAAAAAAAAAAGAGAGCACACGAGAGGCAACAATAAATGACAGATAAGAGTGTAGTGTGTATGCTCAATTAGAAAAAAAAATGCGCAGGTGGTTTTGTATCATAAAAAAGAAAAAAAGACAGGGCGAGGGGAAAAGAAAAAGAGTGCAAAAAATCATGGGTTAGTGTTTATTCACGGCCAGTGTATATATGTATCGGGCAGTGTATATTAAGTGTAGTTAAGTGTAAACCAAGGCTCTACTGGGCCCTAGCATAGAGTGTATGCGAAGTGCAGTGATTGAGGTCAGGAGTGGCCTCCAAAATTCCGATAACTATAGGCATAGGTATAGGAAGGGCGTTGTCCCGAACAGAAAAACTATACAGTGTATGGTTAAATAATTAATTTTGGCACTAGGTATTGCACGAAAAAATCCTTTTCATTTTTACCACCTGCCGGTCTAGGAGGCCCCCTCTGCAGAGTTGGTCTAAAAGGGGGCTCCGATATTTTACCTGTCTCAGGGGGCCCTTTAAAGAGCTGGTCATTTGGGGAGAGGAGGGGCACAAGAGAAGTTGGTCTAGGAAGCCCCCAAGAGTTGATCTTCATCCCACAAATGTTAGTCTTGGTGAGCTCCCAGAGTTCTTTCCCCCGAAGGTTGTCTCAGAGGCCCCCAAAAGTTTTTTTATTTGTGGCAATTCACAATTCCTTAAAAAGATTGGAGACTGTATCCGGGAGTTTCAGTTGGTAAGGATTTGCCTGCTTAACCCAAATTTTTCACATGGTAATGGTCAAAAAATTCTGCTTAGGGACGATTTAAAAATATTTACTTTGAGA